>CM060398.1:73749555-74949555 GCA_030545235.1 Helianthus tuberosus | reverse complement strand
CAACAAGTTCAGATCCTATAACAGATCTGATAACCAGAACGTGCATGCTATTGATCAGGAAGAGGACGATGAGGATTATCCTCCAATCTCTGAGTATTGTTTCTCTGTTGATAACAATAAACTAATCCTTGCGATGCAGAATCTAGGTGATAAAGCTAGATGGCCCAGAAAAAATGATAGACCAGCTGCAACCAAAGATAAATCAAAGTGGTGTGCATATCATGAAGATTTTGGGCATCTTACAGAAGAATGCATTGCACTGAGAAAGGAAATTGGATACTTGTTGAGCAAGGGGCATCTAAAAGAGTTGCTGGGTAGGAAAAAGTCAAGGACTCAAGATCCTGAAAGGATCCCTGAGAAAGCTCCGGCCCCTCCAGCAGATGCACAAGTAATAAACTTTATTTCTGGAGGATCAGACATTTGTGGCACATCCTTCTCAGCAGCAAAAAGGCATGCAAAGCAAAATAAGATGGATAGTGGAGAAAGACCCGTTCGAACATCAAGTGTCTTCGAAGAAAAAGTCATAACCTTTGATGAAGATGATCGTGTTGATATCCAGGATCCTCATCACGATGGTTTAGTTATTACTCTTTTCATTTCTAACCATTTTGTCCGCAGGATCCTTATAGACGGAGGAAGCTCAGTAAACATTATCCAGCTCGATGTTCTGAAGAAGATGGGTATTCCTGAATCAGATATCATACCAAGATCCTCCGTGCTCGTGGGATTTAGTGGCGAAACTAAGAATACCCTGGGGGACATTAAGCTCCCAATATACATCGAAGGCCTACATTCTTATCAAAAATTTTATGTTATTGACTGTTTATCTTGTTGTAATGTTATCCTTGGCAGGCCCTGGATACACGATATGAAGGCAGTCCCATCTACTTACCATCAATGTGTGAAGCTCCCTAGTCCTTGGGGAATAGTGAAGATTGATAGTGATCAGCAGGAGGCTAAGAATTGTTATACTTCATCGATGAAACCAGCCTCGAAGTCAAGGGAATAATAGCAATCAAAGTACCCTCCAAGGGATGTCTTGGAGGCAAGAGAGCAGGATGTGATAGAAATCCTCATGGATCCTCATGATCCTGAATCCAAAATCTATATCGGATCAGGGATCCTTGGCGATATGAAGGAAGACCTCATATCCTTCCTCAAAAGGAGAAAGACTACCTTTGCATGGAAACACGAAGACATGACTGGTATATCTAAAGATGTAATCACTCACAAACTTGGCATTGATAGGTCCTTCAAACCAATCCATCAAAGGAGAAGAAAGTTTGCACCGGAAAGAAATGCCATTATCCAGGAAGAGGTAGAGAAATTGCTCCGGGCAGGTATGATTAGAGAGGTCAAGTATCCAAGATGGTTGGCCAATGTGGTTGTTGTTCAAAAGAAAAACGGAAAGTGGAGGGTATGTGTCGATTTCACCGATTTAAATAAGGCATGTCCCAAGGATCCTTTCCCATTACCCCACATTGACTCCATGGTGGATGCAACTGCGGGTCATGAACTGTTAACTTTTATGGATGCTTCATCTGGATTTCAACAAATCCAAATGGAACCATCCGATCAAGAGGATACAGCCTTCATGACTCCAACCGGTATATACTGTTATATTGCTATGCCGTTCGGACTAAGGAATGCAGGTGCAACATATCAAAGGCTGGTGAATATGATGTTCAAGGATCAGATTGGACAAACTATGGAGGTTTACATAGACGATATGGTGGTAAAATCAATAAAGGCTGAGGATCACCTAAGGGATTTGGAGGAAGCATTCGATATCCTTGACAAATATAACATGAAACTTAATCCTTCAAAATGTCACTTTGGTGTTAAAGCAGGTAAATTCTTAGGATATATGGTGACAAAGAGAGGCATTGAAGCTAGCCCGGAACAAATCAAAGCAATAGTGAACATCAAATCTCCGGCCAATGCTAAGGATGTCCAAAGGCTAACAGGCAGGATAGCGGCTTTGAACAGATTCATATCCAAATCCTCATAAAAGTGCAAAGAATTCTATGATATCCTAAGGAAGAACAAGAAATTTGAGTGGACTGAGAAGCATGAAAATGCTTTAAGAGCCCTCAAAGATTTCCTATCCTCAGCCCCGTCCTTGATGAAACCAGAAAAAGGCGATGTGCTATCCTTGTATCTTGCAGTATCCTCAAAAGCAGTAAGTGCGGTCCTTGTTAAGGATCATGAAGGTACACAACATCCTGTCTATTATGTAAGTAAAAGTTTACTTGATGCCGAATCCAGGTATTTACACCTTGAAAAGCTTATTCTTGCATTAATTATGGCATCTACTAAGTTGAGACATTATTTTGAAACTCACGTTATTGTTGTTAAAACTAATTTTCCAATTAAGAATGTCCTCAGGAAACCAGAGATGTCAGGAAGGATGGCTAAGTGGGCAGTGAAGCTTAGTGCCTATGATATATGTTGGGAATGAACCCTATCAGAGGAACAGATAATGTAAAGCCAAAACTGGATCAAAGCAGTGGATCCAGAATAAGCAGACGTTTACAGTTGTTTCATGCAAATCTCTCCCCTTGAAAGTGGTTTCATATCTGCTGACCTCCTATCTGCTGATCATACTAAGTGCTGATCTACAACTGCTGCTTTATATCTACTGATCAAAGTCAAAGACTGATGGAAGACCAAAGCTCTGTTGACTCTATCTACTGCCTTGGGTCAAGTACTGCTGATCCGGACAAGCACTGCTGGGTTCACAGCAGTGGAAGGATGCAGCAGCAGTTTACGTGTCTTTTATGTAATGTAATGTAATAGCAGTAGTTTAGTACATCAGTGTTTATAGATCAGTAGTTAGAGTTTGTTAGGAGGTTAGATGTCACTTTCATGGTAACGTCAGCTAAGATGCTCAGTGGTTTGCAAGTGCTTATAAATAGTTCAGTACTTTGTACTGTTCTATTAGCTCTTTTGATCAATCGTCTTCTTTGCACGAACAAACTACTGAGCTCTGGCTGAGGGGGAGTTTGCATTCTTACATCAATCATTGTAATCGTTGTTGAAACAAATTCAATCATTCGGTTCTTTGTGAAAAGATGTTTGATAAAAGTATTACTCTCGTTTGATTGTATGCAAAGTTTGCTTTCATCTTATTTCCGCTGCACAACTCTTTCATTATTCATCTTAATTACAAACGTAAAATACAATCAAAAAGAAACTCAGATCCAACAATTGGTATCAGAGCTTGGACAGTCAAATTTGATTTAACAATCATTTTGACGTAAATAGTTCAGCTCATAATAGTTGATACTGATCGTTTGTTCGTCCGTTGAAAAACAGAGCAAGGATAAATCACCATTAAAGTTGATTTCACAGTGTCTGTAAAACAACAAGAATGACGTCACAATCTCAGGATGATAAAAACAACATCGGCTCACTGTTTAAACCACCTATGCTAAAAAGAAATGAGTACAACATCTGGCAGAGGAGGATAGGTCACATCCTCGCTCAACAAAGCACAGGTTGTTGGAGGTCTGTCACCTTTGGTCCTCATGTTCCTTCAGTGCCTAGCGCTGAAGATGCTAAAAAGTTCGTTCCAAAACCAGTTGAAAATTACACCGAAACTGATTTTCAAAAGATCGAACTAGATGCTAAAGCGTTTAGCATCATAGCATCAGCGCTGCCCAATGAAATATATGCTGGACTGTTACACTGTAACAGTGCCAAAGAATTGTGGGACGCACTTAAGGAACAGTTTGGAGGTACTGAAGAAGTCATAGAAAACAATAGGGAAATCCTGAACCAACAGTACGAAACGTTTTGTCATGTTAGAGGTGAATCACTGACTCAACAATTTGAGCGGTTTAGTTGTCTCATCAGTGAACTGAGGCTTGTTAATACCACTTTTACAAACTCAACTCAAAACAGCAGGTTCCTCAGGTCACTGCCCGAAAAATGGGACACTATAGCCTTTGTCACCAGAAATTCACCTGAGTTCAAGGATCTGACCTTGACCCAACTCCATGGTCGACTTCTGACCTACGAAAGGGAGTTGAACCAGAAAAGGAAGTTACAAGAGTCAGGAAAAGCCGTTGATGATTATACATTCGGTAACACTGCTCTTTTGGGTCAAGAAGAATCTGGGAGCAGTGGTAAGGACCAGGGTTATGACCATTTCATTGACATAACTACTGGAGCTAACTTTAACAACCCTGATCCTCACTCTGCAAGTTATGCATTCACTGCAAACGAAAACCAGATGTCAGATAATTTAAGCTTTGAACTAAATGATTTGCAACATTTTGACCCCACTGATTTAGAGGAAATGGATATCCTGCACCAACTGGCTTTGCTAAGTGTTAGAACTAGCAAGTTCTACAAAAGAACAGGGAGAAAATTCCCAGGTTTGCATGGGAATCTAAGGGTTGGGTTGGATAAATCGAAAATCAAGTGCTACAAGTGTAATAGGTTGGGACATTTTGCTAGGGAATGTAGGAGTCAAAATACTGGTCCCATAATTACTCATCCTAGCTCAAATCCTAGACCTCAGAACCAAAACACTGTGCATTATGCCCAATATGCCCCAGCAGCACAAGTGAACACTGCTCACTATGCTGCTGCCCCTGTGCCAGTACATTATGTCCAAACTACTGTTCCACAAATCCAATATGTTCAAACCCCTGTTTCACAGGTACAAGTGCAACCTGTTGCACCTCAAACCACTGCTCCAGCAGCAACACAACCAGATCAACAAAGTTTTTTCACTCAAGGATTTGTTGACTGGAGCAGTATGCCTGATGATCTTTGTGATGAAAATTTTGCACTCTATGCTTCTAATGATTCTTCACATGATGAGTTTTGTTTGATGGCACTAGAGTCAATACAGGAGGGGGTTGAAGCTGAGGAGGAACAGCAGTACTCTGAAACAGTGGAAGAGGTGATTGAAGCAGTGATTACTGCTGTGGCTGATGAAGTACTGTTGGAAGAAAGTTCAGGTACTCTGATTGAACCAATGATAGATCCATGGTCCATAGAGGACAAAGAAGAAGAGAAAGAAGAAAAGGCTGGTGAAACGAAGGTAAGAGCTGATGATGATAAAGATCATCAATGTGATTGTGCAATGATGGCAGCTGCCAAGGTATCTCCTCAAGTTCTTGAAAAACTGTGTTCAGACAATTGCATAATTGCTTTTGCTAACATCAAAGAGGTGAATGAAAACCTTCGGGATAAAATCTTAACTGATGAGGTCAAATTTGAAAGCTCTTTAAAAGAACTTAAAAACAAATTGACTGAAAAGGAAAAAGAAATCAGCTGTTTGAAAGAAGAGCAAAGTATAACCAAAACCCAACTTCAAACTATGGTAGAAAAATACCAAGTTTGCAAAAAGGAGTTGGAGTCTGCCCAGATTACTTGTGAAAGATGGGTGGAATCCTGCAAAGGATATGAGGTTATGCTTGAAAAACAGAGAAAAAGCAATGTGAAGTTTGGGGTTGGGTATAGAAAATATGATGATGAAAACACTGCTTTTGAAAACTCTGTTCAAACCACTGATGAAGCTACTGTGCTTATCCCCACAAACAAGGATGGCCAAGAAGTGAAAATCACTGACAAACTTGGAAACAAAATCACACTTAACAGACCAATGGGCTCCTCCACTTTCGAGGAGCTTGAAGATCATCAGTTTAAACCAAAATGGTCTGATGAGTGTGATATTCTTGAAAATTTCAAGCCTATGGACTTTACATCAATTGATGGTGCTAAAGCTCCAAAAGCTAAAGTCATACCTCTCAAAGATATCCCAGCAGTGGTTAAAACCTCTGCTGCAAAGGAATCTGAAAAGAGAAAGAAGAAAGAAAAAATTGATAACTTGTTTTGTGAATTCTGTGAGAAACGGAATCATCTAACAAAAGACTGTTTCCACTTAAAAGCTTATGATCTAAACAAAACAAGTGTCATTGTTTCAGCAGAAAGCTGCATTGTTTGTGGGAAAACAAACCACAAAACTCAAGCATGTGTGTACCTCAAAAACTTTGATGTGAAAAAGAATGAGTACATAGCTAAAACATCCTTGAGTCCACCATCATCCTCATCATCTGTCAAATTCACCAAGAAACAACCACTGTTTGTGCCAGTACAAACAGCTGTCACAAAACAGCTGAACCAAACATCTGTCAAAAGAGATGTTCAGGTTACTGATGCACCCCCTGCCAATCAGTTCAAAAGGGCAGAGAAAAACAGTCTTACCAAAGGATTCCACACGTTTATGAGGCCTACAAAAGGCCCTCTAAACCCAAAGTGAACAGGCATCCTTTTGGTTACCAGCAGATGATAGGTCAGGACCCACAACAGTGGTTAGAGAAACACTGTCCTAAAACAGTTCAAACCCCTGACCTAACCACTGTCCATCATCTTGCATCCATTCCAGACACTGTTGAGACCCCATCCAAAGCCTTGTTGGCTTTGGAGACCTTAATGAACTAATCCTTTTACTTCATGTGCAGGGAGCTTCTGCATGCTTTGATAGTCTTTGGTATGTAGATAGTGGAGGCTCCAGGCACATGACAGGATGTAAAGCCCTCCTCAAAGACTTTAAAATCCATGGTGGGGGTGATATATCCTTTGGGAATAATAGTAAAGGGAAAGTTCTGGGGTCTGGTACAGTGCAATCTGGAAATGTAAAGTTTGAAAATGTCAATCTAATAGACAATCTAAAATTCAACCTTCTGAGTGTGTCCCAAATGAGTGACAAGGGATTTGGGTCATTCTTCACAAAAGACTGTTGTAGGATTGTTGGACCAGAAATGGTCAAAAAGATTGAAGCAATAATTAAAACTGGTCATACTAAACTTGTTGCTCAAAGAAGTGGCAATGTTTATGTTGTTGACATGTCAAAAGAGTGTCCCAGAGCTGATGCCTGTCTGTTCTCAGCTGCCTCTAACAAAGAGACAGAACTTTGGCACAGAAGGCTGGGACACACAAATCTTAAGACAATCACAGAAATTTCAAAAAATGGTTTGGTGAGAGGCCTACCACAAAAATTGTTTTCATGTCCTGGACATTGCGTTTCATGTTTAAAAGGAAAACAGCATAAAAGTTCTTATAAGTCCATTGAAGAGTCCAAAACAACCCAGTGTCTACAAATGCTACACATGGATTTGTTTGGCCCAGTTCAAGTCATGAGCCTTAAAAAGAAAAGATATTGTTTGGTTATTGTTGATGACTTTTCTAGGTTCACATGGACTTTCTTCTTGCACTCAAAAGATGAAACTGCAGGCATTTTGCAAGACTTTGTAATACAGGTTGAAAAGCAATTTGACCTTCCAGTAAAAAGCTTCAGGAGTGACAATGGCACAGAATTCAAAAATAGGGTGTTGGATGCCTTCTGTGTGAAGAAAGGGATTGTAAGGCAGTACAGCATCCCAAGAACACCAGAGCAGAATGGGGTAGTGGAAAGGAAGAACAGAACTCTGATTGAGGCTGCCAGAACCATGCTTGCAGATTCAGGTTTGCCTTTAACTTTCTGGGCAGAGGCAGTAAACACTGCTTGCTATGTTCAGAACAGAGTTTTAATAAACCCCAGGCACAAAAAGACTGCCTATGAAATTCTGTATAAAATTAAACCACTGATCTCATATTTCAAAGTGTTTGGCTGCCCATGCTTTATTCTGAATTTAAAAGATTCCATTTCAAAATTTGCAGCCAAAATTGATTGTGGTTATCATCTGGGATACTCAACCACTGCCAAGGCCTACAAAGTGTTTAATACACAGACCAAGGCAGTGGAGGAGACTTTGAATGTTAAGTTCAATGAACTTTCATCAATGAAAATCCCAGCAAATCCTGCAGATCTGTTTGATCTTGAAAAATTTACTTTTGAAAATACTGTTGTCAAGACTAACAGTGCAGGTCCATCAGAGGATACAACTCCAGACTATGGGTATGAAATCATCATCCCTCAAAGGTCTGCCACAAAGGGAAAAGCATCAGCTGTTCAAAACAGTTGTCAAAGCTCTACCACTGCTACCTCAACAATTGTTGACCAAAGTAGCCCATCAACCACTGCTTCCACATCCTCAAACACTGCTGACAAAAGTCCTCAAACAGTGGATAAAAGCCAGCAGTTGTCCACACCATTACCTCCTATACCACCACCTTTTGAAACCACTGCTGGATCATCAAAGTCCCCAGCAGTGGTTAGCTCAGATGATACACATTTGCAGCCTTCACCAACCAATGCCATCATACCATACCAAGGAGATTTAATCTTCTTGAGATCTCATCCACCTGATCAAATCATTGGCAACATAAATGAAGGGGTGCTCACAAGAAGCCAAACCCAAAACATTTGTCTTTTTGCTGGTTTTCTATCACTCCATCAGCCAGTCAAGTACCAAGAGGCACTGAAAGACAACAGCTGGGTAGAAGCTATGCAAGAGGAGCTCCAACAGTTTAAAAGACAACAAGTATGGGAGCTTGTACCACTGCCAGAAGAGGTTAGTCCCATTGGCACAAAGTGGGTCTTCAAGAACAAAACTGATGAAAGGGGTATTGTTGTCAAGAATAAAGCCAGGCTTGTGGTTCAAGGTTACAGACAGGAAGAGGGGATTGATTATGATGAAACATTTGCCCCTGTTGCAAGATTAGAAGCAATTAGACTGTTCCTGGCCTTTGCTGTCAACCACAATATGAAGGTGTTTCAAATGGATATCAAAAGTGCTTTTCTCTATGGTACAATTCAAGAAGAGGTGTATGTTTGTCAACCTCCAGGTTTTGAGGATCCATTTTATCCAGATCATGTCTACAGGCTAAACAAAGCTTTGTATGGCTTGAAACAAGCACCAAGAGCCTGGTATGAAACTCTTTCCAACTTCCTACTCTCAAATGGTTTCAAAAGAGGTACCATTGATAAAACACTGTTTTTAAAATGGAGAGGGAAGGATTTAATGATTGTCCAGATTTATGTGGATGACATTATTTTTGGAAGCACATGTAACTCAATGTGTGAAGAGTTTAGAAAACTCATGACAGCTGAGTTTGAAATGAGTGCAATGGGTGAGCTGCAATGCTTTCTTGGTCTCCAAGTACAGCAATTGCAAAATGGAACTTTCATTCATCAAAGCAAATATGCTAAAGAACTTTTAACCAAATTTGATATGAATGATTGTAAACCAAGCAGCACACCCATGGCAACAAATAAGCTGGTCATGTCTGATGAAAAAGATGAGCTGATTGACCAAACACTTTATAGAAGCATGATTGGGTCTTTATTGTACCTAACTGCATCTAGACCAGACATCATGTTTGCAACATGTGTCTGTGCAAGAAGTCAATCAGCTCCCAGAAAATCAAATCTCATTGCTGTAAAAAGAATCTTCAGATACATAAAAGGTGCTCCCACACTTGGTATCTGGTATCCAGCTAATGGGAACATCAAGCTTTCAGGTTTCTCAGACAGTGACTTTGCTGGATGTCACACCACAAGGAAGTCCACATCAGGAGGGTGCCAGTTTCTAGGTGACTGCTTAGTTTCTTGGCAAAGCAAAAAGCAAGCAGCTGTTTCGACATCCACTGCTGAAGCTGAATACATTGCTGCTGCAAGCTGTACAGCCCAACTCCTGTGGCTTCAAAATCAATTGCTGGATTTTGGTATCACTGCCTTAAAGACACCACTCATGTTGGACAGTCAGGCAGCAGAAAATATCATCAAAAATCCAGTTTCCCACTCAACCACCAAACATATCGACATCAGACATCACTTTGTGAGGGACTGCTATGAAAAAGGTTTGATTTCTCTGCATCATGTCCCAACTAAAGACCAGCTGGCTGATGTGCTCACAAAAGCACTTGATACAGCCACTTTTGAAAATCTGGTCTCTAGGATTGGGATGCTGAACATGGAATAACAAGCAATATCTTGTTTTTCTATGAATAAAAGCAACAAAATGTTTTCAGAAAATCAAAACTCCATCCTTAAAAATAGTTAAAAATGAAGTTTTTTCATTATGTCCTTAAAAGTCTGCCACTAACCACTGATTGTTCAAAAGTCTGCTATACTTCAAACGACTGTCCACTGCTGAAAGTCAACCCCTGCTCTCTCATTATTTTGATAAACTCTGTTGTTCAAAAGCAGTGTCTTATCTACTGATATGCTATCCACTGATAGTAAAAATCATCCACTGCTTTCATACCACTGCCTTCATCAGTCACTTTCAACAAAAGTACTGTCCTTCACTTTCAACAGGGGTTGTCACGTGGACAGTACATATTGGTCAGACCTTTTGTAACGGCTGCCACCTCAGCATTCACTTTCTCCCCTATAAAATCCCCCACTCACCACCAAAACAGGGTTTTACTGTCGAATTGGATTCTTAAAAATTCTCTTCTCAAAGCAGTTTTTCTTCACATTTCTTCACAAATTTCTTCGATCATTCATCCTCAAAATGACAAAATCAAAGAAATCTTCAAAACCCTCATCCAAATCTTCATCGCAAACAGCCTCTCAAAAGGCAATCTCCACTGAAATTCCACACAAACCATCTCACAATCTCCTGGGTATTCTCACAAAACCAGGAACCACAAGAGATTTCGATTCCATCATTGATCTCATGGCAAAATCAAAGTACAAAACATTGATTACTGCCGATGCACCAATCTATTTGGCGACCCAAAGGGAGTTCTGGAAAAATGCAACCCTTGAAAAACAAGGCGACACTGCAACCACCATAAACTCTTTTATAAAGGGTAAAGCTGTCCAAATCACGCCACAATCCATTTCAGAGGTCTTTCAACTCGGTGATCAGGAAGGTAAAATTTCTTTCACTAAACACGAGTTAAAAATTGACTTCATTGAGCGAGGGTATGAAGCCACAATGATGAAGAAAATAACCTTAGAAAAAGGTTATTTTCCTTCTGCAACCAGATTTTTATTTCATACCCTCCTACTATGTGTTTCAAATAAAACCACTTCTTTTAATGAAATCCCTTTAAAGATTCAAAATCTGGGATATGCTATTCTTCAAGGAGAAAATCTTAACTATTCTCGGGAAATTTTTAAAGATTTGGTTAATAATGTTGAAACAAAATCATTCTTACTGTTTCCAAGGTTTTTAAGTTACTATTTTTCAAAGAAATTCAGTAAGGATGATTTAACTATAATAAATCAGGGTGCTCCTACTCAAATAAACAGTTTAACTACTGAAACTTTTTCAAGGATGTTAGCACCCTGCAAAACACAAGCAGAGGTACCTGAGCAGATTTTAGTAGTTACAACTGCTCCTCAGGTATCTGCTGCTGAGCCCACTGCTCAAGGTGATCAGAGCAGCAGCACAACTGCTTTGAAACCCACACCTACAACCACCAAAAAGCCAACAAAAAGAAAAACACAAAAACCCCCCCCAAAACCCTCAAAAAGGCATCTCTGGAGGATGAGATACCAGAGCTTCTGCCAGTGACAACACAAAAGTCACAAGAAACCACTGCTGCTTCTTCCTCACAGCAGTTGGTACAAATATCTCCACCCATAACCAAAACTCCTCCTGTTTCTTCACAAAAAGAACAGGTTGTACAAATAGGGTCTCCACATCATGATGCTCTGGAAACACTAGTTTCTATCATCCACAGTCCAATGCCCGGGACACATCCTCCTTCTACACCAACCATCACATCCACATTTCCCTCACCAATAAAACCACTGTTGGATGCAATTGATTTGAACCAGACATTATCCAGTCCTTCTCAATCACCTATTAATGAGAATATACCTCAACAACTGACTGGGTCTGATGTATCATTCTTTGCTAACCCACCAACACAACCTGAGGAGGTTACACCCCTTGAGTTACAAGTAACTCTTGGTGGTAATCCAAGTGAAGCAGCCACTACAACTGTTACACCCACTGGGTTACATTTGGACAGTGGTTACATTCAAAAAATTTCCTTGGAGGCAATTCCTTTTATAGCACCTCTGTCAACCACCAGAGGATTTATTTATCCTACTGGCAACATCAAAAGGTTGTCAAGTGTTGAAGGAAGAAGACCCCAGTACCAAGAAAAAGGGGCATCAGTGGTTAATGTTTGGAGTATATTTCCTACATCTACCACTGATAAAACCACTGCTAGTGGGAAATCAGATGATCCCATTAACTTGGGTGATGGTTTAAAGTACCAGAAATTGACGGATCGTATTGCAAAGCTTGATACCTCTGTTGCAGAACTCAAAGATATGCTACAACAGGTGTTACAAGTTCAGAAGGTACAAACAACTGCTGTTCCACCTCAAGCACATGCTCCACAAAGGACACCTGCTACAAATGAGCTCTGGAATCTATTTCAATCTTTTCTCCACCAACAAGCACAATTAGCAGATCAGCAACATGAAAAACATGTCCAACAGCTGAGAAATGCAATGGAGTCAAGATTCAAGAACACTCAGGCTGACTTAAAGGCTCTCAAAACTCAGATCTTGCACACCACTGGCACTGCTCCTCCAAACATACGTTTCATTTATGACCTCCCAGAAGATAATGCCAAAAAGGGGGAGAAAATTAAGGAGTGGAAAAGGAAGGGTATAGAAGATGGTCTTTATCTTGAACCAGAGAATTCAAACATGACCAAAAAGATCCCTTTGCCATATGGTAGCAAGAAGATTGATGTGACAACAAATGCACTAGCAGAAGCAATTGCAAGTGTAAAGAAAGATAGAGAGGCCAAAAGGAAAGCCAGGGTGGACAGAATGGATCATCCAGATCAGGGTACTTCTGGGTCAAGGGATCATGAAAATCCTGTTGAGGAAAAGAAGAAGCCTACTAGAAAAGTGAGGCAACCCAAATCCATTCCTATCAGACGTTCAAAGTCTGCTCAAAAACCACCACACAAAACAGCTGATGCATCAGGAGTTACAAAAACTAATGCTTGCCAAACAGTTGTTCCATCAACACACACCACATCAACACACACAACATCCACTGCTTTACCATCATCACCACCAAAAACAACACCTGCTGACATACAGCAGAAGACAGCAGATGTTATAACATCTGTTGTAATGACAACAGTGGTTGAAACACCAGTTGTTTCAACAGCTGTTAGTCAATCACAATCCACTGCCTATACATCTACCACCACTGTTCCATCCAAAGCATCATCAGTCCCTCCTACAAAAAGGAGAAGACTAGTTCTCAAAGATGATGACAATTCACCATCACCAACATCTTCAAAATCTTTAGCTCTTGTCACAATACCAAAACCTGTTCCTCTCTCTTCAGTTCCAATGTACAAGCCCTTACCTCCTGCAGGTGTTCAATTTCCTCTTGAACTAGCATCTGTTAGAGATGAAATAAAATCCTTCTACTATGAGGATGACCCTGCCAAAAGGAGGTTGCCATCAATAAAAGGATATCCTTGGCCAAAAAATGTTGATGAATACTTGGAAATCAAAGCCAAACAAGCAGAGGATATTTCAAAAAGAAACACACAAGGGAAGTCTGACAAAGAAATCTCAAGAAATTATCAATATTTGCTCACACAAGTCAGATCCCTGGAGCAATTTGCAAAAAATGTTAGTCAACAAATTTCTGAAAGAGCAGCTGAATCTCTGAAGAAAGACTACATTGAAAGCATCATGGCTCACAAAAAGTACAAAGGAGAGAGATATATGTACAAAGAGTGGACTGTTCCTGAGCTTGAAGATGAAGCTGCAAGAATTCAAGACATGATAAAAAGGAAGGTCACTCACACTCCTCCTAACTGGGCAAAATTTAGAAAGAATGTACCTGACAAACAGGAAGAGCTGAAGAGGATGAAAGAGGAATTGGTAGCAGCTGATTATGGTAACAAAAGACAAGTTGCTAGATGGAAAGAAGATATGGTCAGGGCTACTTACAAAAGGTTGGAACAATTAAGAAAGAAAGATCCCACAGTTCCTCAAAAGCCTGACTATCCTGAAGCAGCTGGTTCAAAAAGAATTTCAAAGCTGCAAATCAGGAGATCCACAGCTCCAGTTGGTGCTTCCATCTACAAAAGAAGGCCACACAAACAACTGATTGCTGAAACCATCAAAGAGTTAATGGAAGGTGAAGACCTTGGAAAAGAGGGTATAAAGAAAATGATCATGGAAACTCTTGGTTTGGATCAAACTGCAAGTACTGCTCAGCCAGTCATGAATAGGCCAGCCTCTCCAAATACTTCTGCAAATAAACATCTCCCAAGAAACCCACCAGGCTCAAAAATACAAAAGTGGGAAACTGACAAACAGACCTGCGTATTGACCTTGCTCAGGTCTGGTGGAGGAGTGGAGAAAATATCAAGGGAACAAGCTCTTGGCCTGAGTCTTGAAGATTTGCAGGATCTCCTTGATCTTCCACTCAGCAGGGATGATGAAGATACAGATGCCCTTGACTTTGAACTACAATTCAAACGTCAGATAAGGGAGCTGTTGTTGAGGCAATAAAGATTTCCACAAATAATGAAGAGTTTTGGCATTATCTGTTCCAGGGGGAGATTGTTGGGATTGAACCCTATCAGAGGAACAGATAATGTAAAGCCAAAACTGGATCAAAGCAGTGGATCCAGAATAAGCAGACGTTTACAGTTGTTTCATGCAAATCTCTCCCCTTGAAAGTGGTTTCATATCTGCTGACCTCCTATCTGCTGATCATACTAAGTGCTGATCTACAACTGCTGCTTTATATCTACTGATCAAAGTCAAAGACTGATGGAAGACCAAAGCTCTGTTGACTCTATCTACTGCCTTGGGTCAAGTACTGCTGATCCGGACAAGCACTGCTGGGTTCACAGCAGTGGAAGGATGCAGCAGCAGTTTACGTGTCTTTTATGTAATGTAATGTAATAGCAGTAGTTTAGTACATCAGTGTTTATAGATCAGTAGTTAGAGCTTGTTAGGAGGTTAGATGTCACTTTCATGGTAACGTCAGCTAAGATGCTCAGTGGTTTGCAAGTGCTTATAAATAGTTCAGTACTTTGTACTGTTCTATTAGCTCTTTTGATCAATCGTCTTCTTTGCACGAACAAACTACTGAGCTCTGGCTGAGGGGGAGTTTGCATTCTTACATCAATCATTGTAATCGTTGTTGAAACAAATTCAATCATTCGGTTCTTTGTGAAAAGATGTTTGATAAAAGTATTACTCTCGTTTGATTGTATGCAAAGTTTGCTTTCATCTTATTTCCGCTGCACAACTCTTTCATTATTCATCTTAATTACAAACGTAAAATACAATCAAAAAGAAACTCAGATCCAACAATATAAGATATGAGCCTAGGACAGCCATCAAATCCCAAGCATTAGCCGACTTTGTGGCTGATTTCAGTAGTGATTTACAAGAAGAAGCTGAGTTAGAAGTCCAGCAGCTAGAGGAGACCAAGGATCCTTGGATACTCTATACTGATGGATCCTCAAATGTCAAAGGCACAGGGCTTGGAATACTACTAAAATCACCACAGGGGGACATAATACCCCACTCTATAGCTTGTGAGTTCCAAACCACTAACAATGAGGCTGAATATGAAGCCTTAATTGCTGGTTTGCAAATTGCTAAGCATATGGGGATCAGGTATCTTGAGGTACATGTAGATTCACTGTTAATTACAAATCACTTTAATGGATCCTATGCTGTTAAAGGTGAAAAGCTAACTAAATATCTAGAGATAGTCAAAGAATTGGCACTCTCTTTTGTTTCCTTCAATTTGACACAGGTACCAAGGGAAGAAAATACAGAAGCTGATGCATTGGCTAACTTAGGATCATCTTTGAAGATCCCGGAGGATATCAAGATCCCTATTATCCATATCCTGACCCCGGCTATCGAGGATCATGTGGCTATGGAGATAGGAAATAATTCTGCAATTATCCCTAGTGAGGATACTCAATCCCATTCAGGATCATGGATCTCACCAATCATGAGATACTTACAACATGGAGAGATTCCTACAGGAGAAAACCCTAGGGCTTTCAAATCTAAGGTATCTCAATTCACAATTTTAAATAATATGTTGTATAGACGATCTCTTGCAGGACCATACTTGAGATGCATTGAGGATCCTGAAATCCAAGAAGTTTTAAAAGACTTCCATGAAGGAGATTGTGGAAACCACACTGGGGGCAGGGCATTATTCTCAAGGATCCTGAGGACAGGATACTACTGGCCAACCATGAAAAGAGATTATGTGGAGTATGCTAAGAGATGTGATCCTTGTCAGAGACACAGCAATATCCTTCATCAACCAGCTGAATTATTGCGTCCTATATCCTCCTCTTGGCCATTTATGAGATGGGGTATGGATATAGTTGGTAAGCTCCCTAAGGCACCTGGTGGAAAAGTATTCATGCTTGCTATGACTGACTACTTCTCCAAGTGGATAGAGGCTGAAGCTTTTGCCCAAGTCAGAGAAAAGAAAGTTATATCCTTCATTAAAAGAAATATTATAACTAGATTTGGTATTCCTTCTGAAATTATATGTGATAATGGTTCCCAATTCATTGGGGGCAGAACCACTAACTTTTGTGACAGCTGGGGGATTAAGATGATAACATCAACACCAGTCCACCCACAAGCTAATGGTCAAGCAGAATCATCCAACAAGATCATCATCAACAATTTGAAGAAGAAGCTTGGATCCAAGAAAGGGAAATGGGCAGAAGAACTACCTTATGTGCTTTGGGCTGATAGGACAACCCCTAAGAATGCTACTGGCCAAACGCCATTCTCTTTGGTATTGGGGGCAGAATCAGTGATCCCAACAGAAATGGTGGTTCCAACTGCTAGAACAAGTACTCGTGATCCTGAGGAAAATTATGAGAACTTGGCTCAAGACCTGGATACTATTGAAGAAATCAGGGATCTGGCTAGGATAAGGATGGCCAGTTATCAACAAAGAATGGATGGCGCTTATAACAAAAATGTCAGGATCAGGAAGTTTCAAGTTGGAGATATGGTATTAAGGAAAGCATTTTAGAATACCACCAATCCTGCTGAGGGAAAATTGGCTCCAAAATGGGAAGGCCCTTATTTGATTGAAGCTGAAGCAGGAAAGGGGGCATATAGATTGCTAACCATGGAAGGTGATTTGCTACCAAGAGCTTGGAATGCTGTCCACTTGAAGAAATATTTCATGTGAGCAAGATCCTCATGGCACAGATGATCCTTACGTTAGGGATATCCTAGAAGGATCCTTAAAGTATCGGTAATCCTTACTTTGGTAATATCCTAATCTTGAACTATTTCATTTCTTTATTTTCTCATATAAGGATAAGGATCATGTGTCCTTTATCCATCTCTCACGTGATTTTAAGTTTTGAAAGTTCAGGTATCCTTAGCATAACATTGGTTATCCGCAGAAGCAATCCGTTCCTTGGGTTTAACCCCAATTATTTGGGCTTGCCCCAGTTCCGCCTGTAGCGCATGATGATCCGGGTATAGTTCAAGGCAGTGGGACCAGTACTCGCTTTAGGGGCTGATAATTCCATTGTACTGGCTATACCTAGGATCCTACGTATAATGGTAGACATACCATACATCCGTTCCTAAGGTTTCTAACGTTTTCACGTTAGCTAAGGTTTTGGCATGTTCATGTCACTAAGTTTGGATAGTCGCCAGTTAGGGCCATACTCCAGTTTACATACGATCCTTGGGCTTGTCCCCAGTTATCCTTGGGCTTGTCCCCAGTTATCCTTGGGCTTGTCCCCAGTTATCTTTGGGCTTGTCCCCAGTTGCTAACTCTTATCTTATATTGGCTTAGTCCCAAGTTATGCTCTATTTTCAGGTCCTTGGAGATAAGCAACTAGGGATCCTTGATCCTTACTTCTCTCTAAGGTTTATCTTATAGTTATCCTGATTATGGTTAGGATCCTAACTTGGATCCTCAGGTATGATCCTTAACTATTTTCAATTCTATTCAATATTTATTTGAATAACCCTTAAAATTTGACAACTAAACTTGTGATCCTTAAAATATATTGCTTTTTGGGATTCTTTAACTATAGGATATTTGATCATGGGTCATGTCCTAAATATTTTCAATCTGACTTATTCAAAATTGTTTATTCAATAAATGTACATCAAAACAAAGGAGAATTAAAGAATCAAGAAGGATAACAATACAAGATAAGCGACAAAAGCTTAAGATTTTATTTATTAACAAAAAGACTAGCCCTTAAAAGGTTGTCAAAATTACCTACCCCGAGCATCTACCAGCAATACGTGGCCCGTCCGCTGGGGTAGGTAAAGGGTGTCCATGATAATAGGTTCAAAAGTAGTGCAGGAATATAAAGGCGGCAGGATCACAATGGCTTCATCCCCCAAACAGAGGATCCCTCCACCATTTGCAATCCTGCCTATTGTCCAAAGGATCATACATGATCCTTAATCCTAAAAACTATTGTTCAGTACAAACCATCAAATTGTTCAACAAAACAACCATTAAACTAAAAAAAATTGGGCTCCGGCCATGTCTAGAAGTTTCCATCATCGCCCAATCATGCAGCCTAAACCTTCCCTGCATCACCACCTCCGGCTCCACTTGTTTCACCACCTTCGCCCTTGCCTCCAGCCTCAATCGCCAGAACCTCCTAAGCCTCTTCATCATCTTCAAGATCAGCTAACCTTGCTTTCCAGCCCTCAACATCCCAGCTGCTTCTGTTGAAGTTAGGATCTTGAGCTTCCTGGGCCATCTGTAGTTTTGTCTGGTACATTGTGATGGCAGCAGAGACCTTTGCACCTTCTATGAGATCATGCTTTTCATAGTCAAGGTCAATCAGAAGTTTAGCCGTCTTAGTATTGGCATCCTGGAGCTCCTTCTGAAGATCAGCGATTTTGAGGTCCTTTAGCAATGCAACATGCCGGAGGTCGGCAATCTTCCTATCCTGATCCTCAACGTGGCCAACATAATCCTCAATCTCAGTGAATTTCTGCAAAGGGGATAAAAGATAAGGTCAGGACCAAGTAATCCACAAATCAGCAGGATATACTAGCAGATACGGTGATCCTTACATCATTAAAGTACTCGAGGAATTGGTGACGGATCAGAGGCAGACCCTGCAGATCCTCAGCCTCGGAGGCCTTTCTCTTCTTGCCACCCTTTCCTTTGGTGGGTGCCTTGGGAATGGAGATGCTAGGACTGGTGGTGGACCTCTTCTTCCTGGGTCTAACAGTATCAAGGTCAGCCGTATTGAATTGAGAAGCAGGCTTGGTGGATTTTCCAGCACCTACACAACCAAAACAAGATAAGTATCTTTATTTCATTCATATTTCACTATTTATTTAATTTTTAAACAAAGATACTTACTTGACATCGTGACAGAGCCTGAGGATACCTCCTAAGAATCCTGGGTGGTTGTTTTGAAAGTTTTTGTTTCAGGATCAAGTTTCTTGAAAGCGATGAGTCTCTCTTTGGCAGCAGGAGACAGACTGAGGTGTGAGACGGTGATAGCTGCATAACAAGAAAGCAAAAGTGTATAAGTGATCCTTATATCAAAAGAAAGTTCTTTGGTGATCCTTATCAGGATCCTCCACCCTACCATGGGTAGCCCATTTCTTGGGTAGATCCTTTCCATCATCAATAGAACCTCTCTTGACGAAAAAGAAACGCCGCTTCCAGTTAGCATCATTCTTGGTAGCTTTGAAGATCGGATGTTCCTCACTAGGCTTACGTTTAAACAAATAACGATGAGAACCAAAGGTAGTAAGATCATACAGCTCTCCCAGCTCTGACATTCCTAGGTCTATCCCTTCCTGCTCGATGATCCTTTCAAGGGTGTACAAAACCCTCCATATCATCGGCATGGCTTGGATATAAGAGATGCCGGTTAGGGAAAAGAAAGATTGGGTAAAGGCTGGGAAAGGATATGTATAGCCTATGGTGAACGGAGTGACAGGAAAAGCAACCCACTTGTCGGAAATATGATCACTCAGGGCATTTGGATCAAAAGGTCTAAACTCGGTGTTCGCCGGGAAGCAATGGCAGATCCTATCAATCTGTGCATCGTTGAAATAGCAGCGTTCTTTTATGGAATCTTCGATGATCCCCTGGCTTTTCGGTGGGCTGTTTTTCGGATGATCCTTAGCTGGGGAGTTCCGGAGCAACATCTTTGATAGAATGGTGGAAAGAAACGGAAAACAGAGCAAAGAAGGAAGAAAATGAAGTGAGAATACCTGTTTATCTTCGGAATGCAGTTATAAAGGGAGTATCTCTGAAATTTTAAATGCAATCGATCCTATCTATATCTCCTATTTATAATCATGATTGTGCAGGGTTGTCACCTCTGTGACGTCATGGTTGCAACGGATAGTTCTACAATAACGGCTATATTTACGATAGTTAGTTGCGGATAAGATCAAGAAAATATAATTCGCTCATTTTACATATCACTCCTTATATTTTGGGGGCAACTGTTAGGTGAGGATTTTCTAACAATTAGTGATCCTTACTTGTTATCCTAATTAATGATCCTTACTTCTGTGACATATAGTGATCCTCAGAAAAGCTTCAGGATCAGGATTATGGATCACCTTAAGGATCCTCATACTAATGATTGTTTGTTTATATTTTGTATTATTTCGCAGGAGTAACAAGCTTGACTTGGTCTTGGCAACGTTACTATGGAATATTCCACGGGTATTTCGCACACGTTTGACTGGAAATGGACGTTGTGGAGAACGTGGGAGCTTGGCACAAAAGTCGGATAGTTTGTTATTATAGTTAACTTCTATTTTTAAAGGGGTGACGAGCTAGAATTAGAACACTTAGCCATTTTCAGCTACACACACTCTCATACAATCGCACTCTTGAAGCTCACGACGAACACTTATTAGTTTTCACTCATTTTTACACATTTCACCATAGTGATCCTTGTACCTAGCTCGTTACTATCCGAAGTTGTAAACATTTATTGATTTATTTGAGCTTGGTGATCGGTAGTTTCCATCACCCGGGGTTTTTTGTGCTGGAGATCAACTCTTGATCAAGGGCTTTTTCCCCGTATAAATCCTTGTGTTATTTGAGCAATTTACATTGAAGTGATCCTTATCATTGTTCTACATTCAAAGCATCATTCCCCGTAACAAAGAGTTTGGTTGCATTATCCTCATCAGATTTTTTGACCAAAACATGAGGTATAGTGTTTTGATCAAAATTACTCTACAAGAACAATTTATAAAATTACTCTACAAGATCAAAATTACTCTACAAGAACATTTTACAAAATTCCTCTACAAGATCAAAATTACTCTACCAGATCATTTGTAGAGTAATTTTGAAAATTACCCTACAAGCAAATATTTACGAAAATGCCACCTCCTTTTTTTTCCTTTTTCTAGCAATCCGTACGTTTAATACGTTAAAGTTATTTGTACGGGAACTCTTCTCTTTTCTTATATACTAAGTCTCTTAGAAGTTAGTTGTTGTCACACCCCAACCGATGGCGAAAACATCAGGATGAGACGCACAAATTGCTCAAAACTTCATAACATTATGTGACAATATAATTTAAATTCGAGTTTCATTTCAATACTAAATTGTCATACAAAAATTCAAATAAAGACAACATTGTTTCAAAACATAACATCAAATGATAAATAAATCTAGGTGTGTATCTAAGTCTACCTAAATCTTGTTTCTTCTCATATCATCATCAAGTCTATCAACCTGCAACATGTACTAAAATATATCAGCAAAAATTTGGCGAGTATACAAGTTTTTTTACATAGCATAATATAGAATAAAAGTGTTTAAAGTCTCATATCCAACATGAATCATAATATGCAAGTTACAAATATGCTGAAACGGTGTACCATATGTTCAAACCCAAGAATACAACGCGTTAATTTTTCCTATCCCAAAGAATAATGGGAGGTTAAGATGTTTAACTTAACAATACCCCAAGTTTCGTGGGCGGTACGTTAATCATATAGCGCTATAATTGTTAAGGTAGGCTAGCAAAGTTAATGAAGCATATATCGACACAAAAGTTTACATAGCATACAAGTCTAACAAGCATCATATAGTGTCATGTTAAGCATGGATAGAGATTAAAATAGTTTCATGTGAAGTGTATTTTGTATAACATACATGTTGCACCCAAAAGTGATTAAAAGTAAAACGGGTTCGAGTATACTCATGGTTTTGCAAGCTTTCCACTTGATAATCCCGCGAGAGTTGTTGGTTGATTAGTGAGGAACACCGTGTCCTTCTACACGAAGAAACATAGGTGTGTGAGTATGGAGAGTTAACGGGAGATTAAAGACTCGGAGTTTAAAATACATGAAAGTAAACATATGAGGAAAATAATCATCTAGTCTTATAATACTTGTTTTGACACTATGAACTCAAAAGGGTTAGAATGTTTTCATGGGTCAGATTGCCCATTAGAATCATAACAAATTATTAAAGTCTTAGATGATGTAACCTACTATCTTGACGAATGACCACTAGTTCATCATCAAAAGTTTGGTTACTTGAGTTTATATATATGTTATATAGTTATCATATTGTCATATAAGTCAAGCATGAGGTAGGAGGATGAATCCTTTATTTAGGAACCTCTTTGGTATTTCACATAAGTCATGCATGAGGTAGGAAGGACAAGTCTTCCATTTAGGTACCTCTTTGGTGTTCACCACTACACTTGTTATCATAGACAACAAGGAGGGCCATGAACATACAATAAGAAAACATCAAGTGATGTGTGGATTTTCAAGTAGGATAGCCCAAGCTAGTCCTTTAATCACAAAAACTTCAAGTCTTAGACTTGTTCATCACTTGTGGGTTAAAACCCAAACAAAACAAAATGTTTATGAGGTTTTAACCTCTGATTTTAGATGTTACAACCTTGTTTTTAAGCCCAACTAACCATAGATGTGATTATGAGCATAAGGACATAGGAATGTGTATGAGAAACCTCAAGTTTAAGTAGTTTAAAAAAGTTTAAATCAAAGCAGAATGTTTATATCACTTTGGAGCCTGTTTTGGTGATGTTCCAGGCCTTGGTTTTCCTTGGAAAACCTATGGAAACATACCTAGGCATGTTCCAAGTGATTTGAAAGAAGAATCAAGGAAAAAGGTTGAGAAATGAAGAAGTTATGCTCACTTTAGTGCCTTAATACGAATCTGATTATCTTCTGTCTTTTGCTACTGATTTCAGCTGATTTAGGAGTGATTTGAGAGTGAATTGTGAGTTTGTAAAGTGGATGAAGTGTGGAAATGGGTTGTCTTTTATAGGAAAGTATTAGGGTGGTTGGTTGGTGCTTATTTAATGTGAAAAATACAAAACAAGTTTAAGCAATTCCACCCATCGACGTTGTCGCATGTTTAGTTCCTTTTGGTTAAAGATGTGTTGTAGGCTCTTATGGTCAATGAAAACCACACACTTCGTACCATATAGGTAGTATCGCCAAATCTTTAGCTCAAAAACAACTGCGCCAAGCTCGAGATCATGGGTAGTATAGTTTTTCTCATGTATTTTGAGTTGACGAGAGGCATAAGAGATGACCTTGTCTCGTTGCATGGGAACACAATCAAGACCACGATTCGAGGTATCACAATATACCATGAAATCATCATTCCCATCAGGAAGAGCAAGAATTAGAGTGTTACAAAGCAAGTTCTTAAGAGTTTGAAAATATTCCTCTTGCTCAGGACCCCAAGCAAAAGGTTTCTCCTTTTGCATCAACGAGGTGAGAGGAACAACGATCTTTGAAAAGTTCGAGATGAATCGATGGTAATAACCTGCCAATCCCAAGAAGGAACAAATTTCAGAAGGTTACTTAGGCACGATCCAATTCTTCACAGCTTCGATTTTGGAAGGATCAACATGGATTCCTTTTTCACTAACAACGTGTCCAAGGAATTGGACTTCTTTGATCCCGAACTTGCACTTGGAAAACTTCGCGTATAGACGTTTAGCACGTAAAAGCTTGAGAATGAGACGTCGGTGTCGTTCATGATCAACTTGGGTTTTAGAATAGATGAGGATATCATCAATGAAAATGATTACAAAACGATCCAAGTAAGGTTTACAAACACGATTCATTAGATCCATGAACACAGCTGGTGTGTTGGTCAAACCAAAAGGCATAACCACGAACTCATAGTGTCCATAGGGAGTGCGAAATGCGGTTTTGGGAATGCCCTCTTCGAGAACACGAAGCTGGTGATAACCAGATCGAAGATCGATCTTGGAGAAACAAGTTGCGCCTTGAAGTTGGTTAAAGAGGTCATCGATGTGCGGAAGAGGGTAACGTTTCTTGACATTGAGTTTGTTATGCTTAATATAGTCGATACACATGCGGAATGAGCCATCCTTCTTCTTAACAAAAAGCACAGGAGCACCCCAAGGTGAGGTATTTGGACGTATGAAGCCTTTTTCGAGGAGCTCTTAGAGTTGACTAGATAACTATTGCATTTCAGAGGGTGCAAGACGATACGGAGCTTTGGCAACAGGAGTCACACCAGGTACAAGATCAATACGAAAATCAACAGATCGAGCTGAAGGAGGACCATGAAAATCTTCAGGAAAGATGTCAGGGAAGTTGCGCACCACTGGAACATCACTTACGTTCTTTCCTTTGCCCTTTTCTTCCACAATATGGGCTAAAAATGCAAAGTACGGTTTACGTAAATATTTGTTCACTTGTGTGCAGGACATCAATCTTAGTCCTTTTGAAGGTCGGTCTCTATAAATGCGTAAAGTGTCACCAGATGGAAGAGGCAAACAAAAGTACTTCTCGTAGCAAGCAATTTCAGCATGGTATTTATGAAGCCAATCCATGCCTACTATGAAGTCGAAACTACCTAGTTGCATGGGTATGAGGTTGATAGTGAAAGTGCGCTTGTTGAGAGTAAGAAGACAATCACGAAGAACAGAATCGACTAAGATGGATTTGCCATTGGCAACCTCGACGGAAAATGACTTAGGCAGTTTAGAGCGTGTATAATTTAACAAAGGTTCAAATTCAACAGACACAAAGCTTTTGTCCACACCAGTATCAAATAGTAACGAAGCATAAAGGTTATTAACAAGAAACGTACCATTAACGACTTCATTGTTGTTGCGCGCCTGATTTGCGTTAATGTTGAAAGCTCGTCCTCGCGAAGGTTGTTGTTGTTCCTGGTTGAGTTGAGGACATTGAGGATGAAGATGCGTTGTATCACCACACATGTAGCAGGCTCAAGCTGGTTTAGCGTTTTGAGGATCAGGTTGAGCTTGTGGTACAGGGTTATTACGAAAGTAAACGGTGTTATGGCCAAAACGGAGTGGTACAATGGCGATAATTGACGTTGGTAGGGTGATGATAATTGCAAGTGGTACACTTGGGATGAATCCCAGTGTATGGCTTTCGATCATTTGCAGGTGTTGATGCAACAAATATAAGACCAACGGTAGTAGCTGGGCTGGTTAGGCAAAAGGGTTGAAGGGTTCAACTTTGCCTAACGCAGGTCGTGGGGTCCCCCCACGTTTGCAAGACGTGGAAGGAGGTTCACTAGTTTATTGTTGTTGTTTGCTGAAGATCCTTATCTGAAATGTACTCAGATTCGGAAGTGGGAGCAAATGGAATGTGTGTGGTGTACGTGAAAAGGAGTGACTTGTATGTAAGCAAGTACACAACATGAATGACCAGAGATTAGAGAATCAGAGCTGACCAGGAGATGTTTTCTGAAGTAAATGAAGTGTCAATTTATAGGAGAAGACATCTCCCGAAGTAGAATTCATTTGACTAGTGATCCTGTTTGTAGTGAGGAGCTTACCCGTTTAGGGGTTAAAGCCTTTTGACCCCTAGATAATAGCGTGTGTTTTGCAGACCTGCTTTGCTTTTGCGGCTGTGAGTTGGTGAAGCAATCCCTGGATGTGACTGGCCACTGTTTCCGTATTGCTCTTCCCCATCTCATAGCTTTTCAACCATTGAACCGTTTAACCCTTTGAGCATTTACGTATTTAGTCATTTTATTTAATCTTGGGCTACCCCCGTCATCAGCCCCCCAAGTCAGAGGTTTTTGGGTAATGAGCTCAAAGACTTCTGACTTTTATGCGTATATTTTATTGCCTGAAGGTTTCAAGGGTTCGTTGCTTGAAGGCTTGAAAGGTTGAAGGCAGTTAATTTTTGAATTTGAATTTTAAATAACTGACAATTGATTTGATTGATGTATGGCAGTTGATAGGGTGGCGGTTTTGCAGAAGTTACTGTTTGTCATTATTACCCCTATTGTAGGTTTATTTTTGTTTTATATTTGCATATTATAGTCATTTTCTTCATAATTCCATCAAGTTTCTCCCTGCCATTTCCTTCCTCTTCTAAGGTTAGTTTCGGTTTCCTTTACACCTTGTATTCTTCATTTTCTGTTTTCAAAAATGGGTGCTTGTAAGGATTTAGCGAAATCTTTTTCCCGTTTAACACAAGAGGAGGTAGATGTATTTTGTATGGAATATGGTATTGATAGAAAGTTTAACCCAACTGCTCCTGCTTGTGATGTTCCTATTGATAAACCGACCTCTGGTTCGATTGCCCTTTACTGCCGTCATTTTGAGTTTTCAAATCTTCGTTATCCCTTTTCGTTTTTTGTTTTGAACTTGTTGGAGTATTATCGGGTTTCTTTTGGGCAAGTTCATCCGAAGGGTATGGCTAGGGTTTTGCATTTTGAGGTTTTGTGCCGTGCCCTTGGATATGATCCTTCTCTGTTGCTTTTTCGCCGGTTTTTTCGTTTGGCTAAGAATGGCGATTGGTTTACTTTTGAAACGTCCAAAGTTGATTCCTGCCTTATTTCATCCATGGTTACCACGCTTGGGGCTTGGAAGGATCGCTTTTTCTGGGTTTCCGATTGTATTCTTCCATTCAAGATGGTGTGGAGGCGGCCGGATGCCGTTCTTAATGATCCGGAGCCCTCCGAATCTGAATTGAATGATGTTTTTCTCAAAGCCATCCGGGAGTGCCCTTCGAGGGTTCATCCCTTTCCTGAACATTTACTAGTTCTTTTAGGGGTTAGTAAAATCTGGGGGAATGTTGATCGGGATCCGGTTCTTATGAGGAGTGGCATGGGTATGCATTTTCCTTTTTTGCCCCTTTTTGAGTTTTTCTTAGCTTAATACTTATGTGCTTTTGTTTTGCTCTTTTGCAGTCATGTCTGCTTTGGATTTTATTAAGAGCGACGATACTTCTGATGTTGTATTTGGGGATGCTCCATCTGTTCCTGGTGAGAATGTTGTGGTTAGAACTGTTGAGCAAAGGTTTGAGGGCTCGGGTTATGTTAGTGCTGCCAATGTCAAGGGTTTTTCTAAGTCCAATGCTCCCAAGTCTTCAACCCGTCGATCTTCTCGTCGGTTGTTGAAGGCTGGTCCTCAATCCACGTCTACTGAACTAGTGGACTTGAGTGATGATATTGAGGTTTCGGAAGATCAAGGTGTTGAAGCAGGTGCTGAGAAGGATAAAGAATTGGTTGTTCATGGTAAAAAGGTTTCGGGCAAAAAGTTTGTTGCCACCCCTGTTCAGGAATCTTCAAGCAGGGACGTTGAAGGGTTAGATCCTGAAGGGATTTATGTGCCTACTTGGTCGGTGAAGAATGATGACAGCTTCAAAGATGCTGCTGTTTGTGAGGATGCTCTGAGTCACATTGCTCCTCCTTCAGTGCACAAGACTATTGCTGGGATGGATGATGACTTGATGTTGTCCCGCATGATTTTGATTACTTGCAACCTTGCTGCTATGCTTCCTCAAGGCATTGCCCGTTTTCGTCAAAGGTTGCAGGAGTATGAAGAATTCTCCAAGAAGAAGGATAAAATGAAATCCTCCATGGTTGCGATGAAAAAGGAGATAGCTGGTTTTACCGAGAAAGAAGCAGCATGGGAAAAGAAGGTTAGTGATTTGAAGAAGATGCATGAGATTGAGATGAGTGATTTGAAAAAGAGCTTCGAGGCTGATAGGTTGAAGCTTAGGGCTGACCAGGAAACTTTGTTTGTTCAGCAACAGGCTTTTGGTAAGGAGAAAGAGGGGTTGAAGGCTTCAGTTGCTTGTTCTACCGCTGACAATCAGTGGTTAATTGAGCAAGGTTTCCAGCAGATTGTTACTTACCTTCTACATTCCAAGGAGTTCAATTCTGCCCTTGGTGACGTTTACACTAAGCTTCTCAACCTGGGGAAACACCAAGGCCTCATTGCTGGGTATAAGCTTCATGAATCCGGCCATCCTTTGGAGAAGTCACCTCTGTTTCGTCCCGAGGCTTCTGATATTTTTAAAGGCTCCGTTGAGCAAATGGAGAAGTTGACCTATCCTTACATCCATCAAGTTTCCGCCTGTTTTGGTAAGCCTCTTGCTGTGTTGCAGGACTTGAAACCGGAGGGTCTAAATGAAAAGGTTTGTGCTGAAATCTTGGGTTCTCTCTCAAGGAAAAGATCCTACTCGGGGGATAGTGATGATACCCTTTCCGGTCAGCTGGATGTTCCCAAGGATGCAAATTTGGAGGCTTCAGCGGTTGGTGGTGATGGAGGTTTGAAGACTAAAAAGCTGAAGAAAACAAAGAAGGCCAAGGGCGAAGGTTCTGGAGTTTCCAAATCTGTTGATGCTTGATTCGTGGCTTTCTTAGCACTGAAAACAATTTATGTTTTGTAATGTTAACTTGAACAATATTAGGTTATTAGGAACCCTTAAGGTTCCTGTTGGTTGTGTTTAAGGCCTGTATGGCCGTTGGAACAGTGGTTAAGCTTGCAAGTTATTAGGACTTGCCCTAACTTGTGTTTGAAAGTCTTTTAGGGCTTTCTTTTATATGGATGGTATGATGTTTAACTATTTTCTTTGTGTTGTGTTTTCATACTTGTGCCCTTTTTGGTTAAGGCAGTTTGTTTGGCTTTAACCTTCCAAGCCTTTTGGCTGTCTGTTGGTAGGTTGAAGCCTTTGAGGTGTCGAGTTGCTACATGGGTGGCTTGAAACCTTGAAGGCTTCTTAGTCTTGTGACCCTTTTGGTTTGTATCTTTATAACTTTTTGTCTAGATCTTATTGCTCTTTTAGGTTTCTTTGTCTTTTTGTAACTTTGTCTTTGTTGAGTTTGTGCTACCCTTATGTTTTTTATGCCTTAAAGCGTTCAGTGCTGCAGACACTTAGCCTTGGGATTTTTAACAAGAAGACATAGCACCTATCCTTTTTGTCATTTCTTTGTTTTTCACTTGAATTTTTCAAGCCTCTTTGTGGATTATATTTTTAAGGCTTAGGGAACATTAGGTGTATGCTGTTCACACCCGTCTATGAGACAATTTTATGTTTTCTTAACAAGTCTCATGGAGTTGTGTTGATTTAGGAACTCACCCCTTATATAGGCTCATTCAACCCTTGAACCTATTGAGCGATGTGGCCTGGGAGCTCATCCCCTTACATGGCCCCTGCCATGGAGTTTTTTGCTAGGTTCTCAGCCTGATCTTAGGATAGAAATACAAGTTTGATAAAACAACTTCATTCATTCAAGCAATACTTGCTTTTTACAAAAGGTATTCATAGTGTTGTTTAGGGCTGTAAACGAGCCGAGTCGAGCCGAGCTAGACCCAGCTCGAGCTCGGCTCGAACTCGATTCGAGCTGGCTCGGCTCGAGCTCGAATTTTAAATCGAGCTAAGATTTGAGGCTCGAGCTCGACTCGATTAGAATTCGAGCTAGCTCGGCTCGGCTCGATCTAGCTCGAACTAACAAAGAACCGCAAAATTTATTACTTAAAAAGCCCTTAAAAATGAATTTCTTCATAGCCTAAGGGCCATAATTGCCATTTAATTTAACCATATGGCTAAATATGCAAGTATAAATAATTAATTCACTTTCTCCATTGTCTTTAACTACTTTTATAGGGGAGATACTCCCTTACTTTTTGTTTTCTAAGCGATGTGGGACAAAAAATGAAGGATGTAAACCTTATCGAGCCAGCTCACGAGCTCACGAGCCGAGCCAGGCCAAGCTCGAGCTCGGCTCGTCTACAAATCGAGCCGAACCGAGCTGGCTCGTTTACAACCGAGCCAATTTCGAGCCGAGCTTTCTTTGAGCTTTTTTCGAGCGAGTTTCGAGCGAGCTGCGAGCCACGAGTTTTTTGAACACCCCTAGTGTTGTTCGAAATACATTTTGATACAAACCAAACTTTTTTAAACGTGGAACCTTTTTAGGGTTTTGCCGTTCCAATGCCTTGGAAGCCTTTTGCCTTCTGAATCTGCCAACTTGTAGGATCCACCCTTGTGTGCTTCAAGGATGGTGTATGGACCCTCCCATTTTGGGCCAAGCTTTCCTTGATTTTCTTTCTTGCTGGCTTCGTTGTTTCTGAGGACCAGGTCCCCTGGCTTGAAACGTTCGTTCTTGACTTTTTTGTTGTAGTAAGCCTCCATCTGTTGCTTGTATTTGGCCTCTTGAATTGCGGCTTGATATCTTGCTTCCTCTAGGAGTTGTAAATTCAACATGGTCTCTTTTTGGTTTGTTTCGGGATCCATGTTGACAATTCTTTGGGTTACAACTCCTATCTCAGCGGGGATCACAGCTTCGGATCCAAATACCAAGCTATAGGGTGTTTTCTTATGGCTTGTTTTTTCGGTTGTTCTAATTGCCCATAGGACACTAGGCAATTCTTCAAGCCAGTTGCTTTCGTATCTTCTCAATCTTGTCTTGATGCCCTCTACTATGCTTCTGTTTGTTCTTTCAACCTGACCATTTGATTGCGGGTAAGCCACTGAGCTAAAAACCTGATTGATTTTGTATTCTTTGCACCAAACGCTGAAAGGCTTCTCAGCAAATTGCCTTCCGTTATCGGTGACAAGTACTCCTGGCAATCCATAACGGCAAATGATGTTTTCCCAAACAAAGTCAATGACCTGTTTTCCCGTGATCTTAGCAAGTGGCTTGACCTCGGGCCACTTGGTGAAATAATCTACTGTCACCAGTAAGAATTTCACTCCCCCTTTGCTTGGGGGAAATGGACAAACAATGTCCATCCCCCATTTATGGAACGGCCATGCCGAGGTTATCGGGACTAAGTCATGCTTGGGACTTTTTGGAATTGGTGCGTGAATTTGACAAGCATCACATTTCTTCAATTCTTCGGTTGTATCGCGATGCATTGAGGGCCAGAAATATCCGAGGTTCATGAGCTTTGCAACTACCGACCTAGCTCCAAAGTGAGCTCCACATACACCTTCATGAATTTCTTTGATCAGATACGTACTTTGCTCGGGACCGACACATCTTAGCAAGGGAGCAAGGTAACCCTTTTTGTAAAGGGTTTCTCCTTGTAGTATGTATTGCCTTGCTTTGATTTCAACCCTTTTAGCTTCCACTTGATCATTGGGTAATTCACCATTTTTGAGGAACTTTTTTATGGGAGTCATCCAGTTTGGATCTTCTTCGGTAACCACGTCTTGAACCTCTAATTCATTAATGGATGGGGCCTTCAACACTTCTACTAGTATTGTAACACCCTGAAAACGGGTTTGGTAATCAAACCCCGTTAATACTAAAAGACGGGTAAAGTACCGTTAGCGGTAGAAGTAACCCGGTAAATATTAGGATTTAAATAAATAAACCTAATATTTAATAAAACGTGAATGAATACTTTTAAGGAAATAAGTTTATAAAAGGCCCGAGTTAACGGGACTTAAAAAAAAAACGGGTTATAATTTCCCCGAACCCACCAAGTAACTAGGAATATCAACCTAGTTAAATATGTGCCTTAAAACAAATAAGGAAACTTGGGAAATAACCCTTATTATAAAGCTACAAACTAGAGGGGCTAAAAAGGGAAGAATTGAAACTTGATTTATTAAAATTAAACACAACACACACACTAGGTGTGTGTGTGCGTGTTCTGGTCGACCAGGAGAAAGCTCAGGAGAGCTCAAACCCTAACTTCAACAAATTGATCAAATTGAAGCCCAAATCAAGAGCCAAATCAATGTATGAACACAAATTCGTGATCACCAAGTCAAGGGGATCGTGAGGTATGTTGAATTTCTAACATTTGTGAAGTTATAAAAATTTGATAATCATCCTAATCGCGAATTAGGCATGAATTAGAGAAGCTATGGATTGATAAGTGATGTATACTTGCTTAGGAACGAAACCCTAAGTGAAAATCATACCTAACATGCTATGAATTGAATGATTGAATGAATTCCCACACTAGGCTAAGTGAGTATTAGTCATAAGGTGGAATTGATGATATGATTATGATTAGAATCATCATGCATGTTAAGTAATCGGGAAATACTTAAACAAATTTCAATTTTGAGTATTTGATCATAAGTGATAGTGGTAAATTTGATGTTAATCTTGGTAAAAATAACTAGTTATGAACTAGTTTGTAAATGTGTAAAAGTATGCCCACTAGGTGTTTGTTAAAATGCCTAAACGAAGCTAAAATGTTGAAATTCCATGTGAAGTGTGCATTTGGATATGTCGATAGATCAATTGACTTTTAGGAAGTCAAACTAACTAATGATTTAATCGAGTGATAAAGTCGACATAAGACCCGTTAGATGGAGTAGTCATAATTGATAATGACTAATCTAACCATCTTATGAATTATGATGATAGTTTGACGCTTAACGAGCTAGGTGGAAGCTTGATGAGTGAGCGGGTCAAACGAATCAAGTGAGAAGAAAGGCGTATTCGGGATGCGAGGTAAGTTAAAACTTACACCTTTTATTTGATATTAATTGGTTTTATAGATTTTGAATAATCAAAAGTCACATTTTGACTTATGATGTTTCGACCCGACGTGCGAGGTTCGAAACAAAAGACAATAATGATAAACCATGTTGAATGGTTAAACAGAGCTAATAAGGTCATTTAGTCATGTAATGACTAATAAATAACGATTTTTGAGTGATTTACCTTATAAGGTAAATCAATACAATTAATAAGGGTAAAACGGCAATGTAGTCACTCGTTGACGATAACCGTTAGTTTTGAAGGACACTTTATGGCGTAAGATATAAAGGGGTCAAAATAATCAAGAAATAAATTTATAAGTAAATTGACCGTATGGTGTAAACCGGTACAAGTTATGTAGACGAGATGATAATAAATCCATCTCGCAAAAGTAAATGGTCATATAGACCAAACGGGTCAAAAGGTGAAAATATCACCCTTTGACAATATCTGCTAATGTTTTGTTGAGTTGCATGATTACAGGAATAAATATCGATTGAATGTTGTCAGCGCTATTACTTAGCGGCTACTAAGGCAAGGTATCAAAACGGGTCAATATATTGATTCGAGCCAGGTATGTATAATTGGTCAAATCATCATTAGAACTTGAAGTTCAATGAGGGCTAAACAAGTTAAAATGGACATTGGGTTATCTTTTAAGTAAACCGAATGATTTAAGTTATTGTCATTGTGTTTAAAAACATGATGGTTATTTAAACAAGATCCTAGTTTAAAAAGTGGAATTTTGGTCAATTACGACATGAAAAGTCCTTTGTTGTAAAGAAAGGGTTTAAGATGACCAAAACGCCCTCGTAAGCAAAATCGAGTAAATGAACCTTAAGATTCGTTTAAAAACAAGTTATATGATCAAGCAAATACTTTGAATAAGTATAAAGAATGAAAAGGGTAAATCTTGGGTCAAATGACTCAATATGGGTCTTTGCCGTAAAATGATAGTCCGAGGGATAAAACTCGGAATATATGTATCTCCATATTAAATCCACCACAAATATAGTTGTGGTGGAAGACTACTTGGTAAGAAATGTGAAAATATAAAGTTAGATACAAATGAAAGCGATTTTAGGCTCAAAAGTGCTTAAATACCCTTAACGGGTCAAAATAAGCATACGAGCGAAAACGGGTTTAAATTGTGTAATAAACCTATGATTAGAACCTAATATGGTAGGTAACATTAATTTGAAGAAGTGTATGTGATATAGGAATCAAACAAATACGTTTGTTTGATAAAATGCATAAACGGGTTAAAATTCGGTAAAAAGGTAACGAGTCAAAGGCTTAGAAGTCTCAAAATTTCTTATGTTGGATGTAGGATTTTAACTCCATAAGATGGAGGATTAAATTACGGACGCGTAGGAAAAGAATCGGGTAAAACGGAACTATAACGAAAAAGTTATGGCCGTTTCCGTAAAAACTGGCATAGCTGAACTGAGCTGCAGCCTGCTGGAAACTGGTCTCCCCCGCGTGGCGCGAAGGAGCAACGTGGCGCCGTCGCGTGGCGCGACGGAGCCCTGTTTTGGCGAAATTTTTTTATTTTAATCAGTTTCGCTTTCCGGACTCGTTTAAATACGTTCTAAGTTACGTATGACTAATCCAACTCATGTTTTATGAGTTTCAGGTATTATTTTAGCACCGGCGGACGATCAAGCACAACGAAGAACCGAACACGATCAAGAAATAAGCTTCCGCACTATGTATCGTTGTTTTGTTAAATGACGAACTCAAACATGTTATTTTGTATAGTTTTAATTCTGTAAATAAAGTTTAATGAAACCCGTATTTTCAATGTATTGAAATTCTAATTACCCGTTTATTTTCGTAAATTATACGAAAATCGTTAAATAATAATAAGGGTGTTACAAGTACCTTCTTGGTAAGGTGGGCGAAAGTGAGAGATGCAAGCTTACTTAGGGCATCGGCCTTTTTGTTTTGAGATCTGGGGATCTGTTTGATGTTACTTGCTTGGAAGCTACTCATCAGTTCCTTAGATTTTTCTTTGTATTTTTTCATGTTGGGTTCCTTAGCTATGTAGCTATCATTTACTTGGCTTGAGACCAACAACAAATCCGTGAACACTTCCAGCTTTTCAACCTTCATTTCTTTAGCCAACCTTAGGCCGGCTATTAGTGCTTCGTACTCAGCCTCGTTATTGGTGGTCTGAAAATCAAAACGGAGAGTGTATGTGAATTCCAATCCTTCTGGATTGATCAAGATTAGCCCAGCCCCTGACCCTTCAACGCTTGAAGCCCCGTCGGTAAAAAGCTTCCAGGCTTCATGGTTGGAAGGTTCAGTGGTGGTAGCGTTTACTTCAGTGGTCGTTTGGTTTGGGATTTCCACAATGAAATCAGCCAAGACTTGGGCCTTGATGGCTTTTCTTGGGACATAGGTGATGTTATGTTCACCCAGTTCTATGGCCCATTTGGCTAATCGCCCCGAGTTTTCAGGTTTTTCAAGCACACTCTTGATAGGTTGGTCGGTGACCACTTGTATGGGGTGTGCTTGGAAATACCTTCGAAGCCTTCTAGCTGTCTGAACTAGGGCTAGGGCAAGTTTTTCAAGGGGAGGATATTTTGTTTCAGCTAATTTTAAAGTCTTGCTGAAAAAATAAACGGGTACCTGGGCCTTGTCTCGCTCAATGGTGAGGACTGCACTGATGGCCTCGTCAGCAATTGAGAGGTACACCGATATTAACTCCCCGGTTTTTGGTGCCGCAATATCTGGTAGGGAAGCTAGATGTTGCTTCATCTGGTTGAAAGCTTCTTCAGCTTCTTTAGTCCATTTGAAATCCTTCTTGTCTGAGCAGTTCTTGAGCGTTTTGTAGAAGGGCAGAGATCTTTCGGCCAACTTTGAGGTAAAACGCTTCAAGGCTGCAAGCTTCCCGTTTAAGCTTTCAACCTCCTTCTTGGTTTTTGGTGGTTTGGTTTCGAGGACGGCTTTCACTTTGTTAGGGTTGGCTTTGATGCTTTGTTTTCCAACAATGTGACCCAAGAATTTTCCCTCCTCGAATCCAAATGAGCATTTCTCCGGATTAAGCTTCATGTTAACCTTTCTGAGGTTCTTGAAAGTTTCTTGAATATCGTCGAGCATTTGATATTCCGTCTTGCTTTTAATCACCAAGTCGTCGACATATGCCTCCATGTTTTTGCCAATTTGGCTTTCGAAGGCTTTGTCAACGAGCCGTTGATAGGTTGCTCCGGTATTTTTGAGGCCGAAAGGCATCTTTTGATAACAAAAGATCCATTTGTCCATGTGAAAGGCTGTTTTTTCCTCATCCTCTTTCTTCATGAGGATTTGGTGATAACCTTTGTATGCATCAAGAAAGCACTTGAACGAGTAACCTGTGAGGGAGTCAACTTTGAGATCAATTTCCGGTAGTGGATAGCAATCCTTAGGACAAGCCTTGTTAAGATCCTTGAAATCTATGCACATCCTCCAAGAGTTGTCAGGTTTCTTGACCATAACCGGGTTTGCAACCCATGATTGGTACTTGACTTCTCGGAGAATACCGGCCGACACAAGCTTTTCAACCTCTTGGCAGGCTGCCAGACTTCTCTCGGGTGCCAGGCTTCTTTTCTTTTGGACCACAGGCTTGACATCCGGTGGTATTCTTAACTCATGCTCGGCAATGTTCCGAGGGATCCCGGTCATATCTTCTGGACACCAAGCGAATACATCGCTGTAATGTGTTAGAAACTTTTCAAGGTACGAAAGGGTCTCTTGAGAAAGGTTTGGATTGACCCTTATTCGTTGTTCAAGGTACTTAGGGTTTATGACCAACCTTTGCCTGTCTTCTTCACTGTTTAAGTTTTCACCTTCAACCATGTAAGCTTCCTGAGAGGGTTGAAGGGTTGCTATGCCCCTCTCGGTAGGAAATTTGACTGTGCCATGGCCAACAGACACGGCCATGTAAAATGCACACTGTCCTGGTCTTCCGATGATCACGCCATAGCTTGAGGGGATGTTGATAACCACAAAGGTGAGTGGTTGGGTTCTTTCTTTTAAACCTTCGCTGAAACGAACATTAAGGGTCAGCTGCCCTAAAGGCTTGAGGGGTATGTCGGCGATACCTTTTATAGAGGTTCCAGAGGGTTGAAGCCTTGAACGTTCTTCATTACTCAAACGGTTGAAGAATTTCTCGAACATGATCTCAGTGGCTGCCCCAGTATCTATGTATGCCCTACATGTTTGCAGCGTTCCCACGGCAGCTTCTACCACAAGAGGGCTAGAGAGAGGGTCTTTCTCCGTTGGGGGGAAGCAGACACACTGAAGCTCCCAAGCTTCCAACCGCTGTCTTTTACGAGGAACCCTTCCATCGAAATCCACCATATTGACTTCCTTACCCTTTCCTTCAGCCATTTTGTCCCGGACTCCCTTTACCAAATGAGCGAGTTCTCCGGATTTAACAGCTTCTTCAATTCTTTTCTTGAGTTGGAAACAATCGTTGGTGTGGTGACCTTTTTCTTCATGAAACTCACAGTATTGTTTGGAGTTCTCATTTTTCCTGCTTTTGGGGAGAGGCCTAGGAGGCCGAAAGTTTTGTTTAACTTCTTCTGTTGCAAGGATTTCTTGAGGGGTCTTTGTGAGGGGTGTGAAACTTATGCCTTTTTCCCTGCTTGAAGGGTTCCGGCCTTCAGACCTTCGAGGGTCTGAACCCTTTGACCGCCTGTCATAGGAGTTGAAGTTCCCCCTTTTTCTAGCTGGGCTATTGCTTCGCCAGCCGGATCCTCTTTTTCTTTGTTCTTTAATGTCTACTGCCTCCTCTCCCCGGATGTGAGCTTCAGCCCTTTCGAGAGCCTCTTCCAGGGTCTTGGGCAGGGATTTGTTGAAATCTCTTATGAGATATTTAGAGGTGATGGCATTCATGAAACCGGCCACTCTCATTTTCTCGTCTGCCCCTACATAAGTTAGACCTTCCTTCTTGTATCGTTCAATGAACGCACGAAGACTTTCATTATCACGTTGTTTTATCTGGAAGATCACTGTTGCGTCTTTAACATATCGCCTTTGTTGGGAGAAATTGGCCAGAAAACCCTTGCTAAGGTCGTCAAAGCTTCGAACGCTTTGAGCAGGTAGGTCGTTGAACCAGATTCTGGCGGATCCAACAAGAGTTTGCATGAACATTAGGCAACATTCAGCGTTTGACCATTTCTCTATCTGTGCTGCACCGGTGAAGATCTGAAGATGGTCCTCAGGATCTTCAGTCCCATCATACGTCCTGATGTGGGACGGCATCTTAATCTTTGATTGGAAATCATAATCGGCTATCTGCCTTGAAAAGCATGAAATGTTACTTGGCTTGTATGGTTTAGCCAAGTCTTCTTCAGCCCTTGCATCCACATTATTGCCATTGCCGTTATTTCCCTGAGTGGCTAGCACTTGATTAATGAAGTGTTGCCACGGGAAGTTGGCCATCATCTGGGTCATCATGTTGGGCATGAGGTTGAAGCCTTGAAGGCTTCCTGGGCCAACTGAGTAGTTTATTCCGAGGGGAGCGCTCATAACAGCACTTCGTGCTAAAGGGAGCACGGACAGAGCTTGCTCCCACGTGGTTGTTATAGATGCTGGATAGCTTGTTACTGGGGACTGTAGGAGCTGGTCAAGGGTTAGCTCATGTCCCAAAGGAGTACCACTAGTAATTGGTTGGGAAGAGAAGATAGGATGCACCGTAGGATTTGTCATAGTGGACAGATAAGGGTGAGGGTTTGAAGGATTACTGGGACCAGCCTCACCTCTTGTTGTAAAAGGAGGGGGAGGTGGTCCGGGAGACAGCGTTGGTTCAGGTTCATCATAGTCTAAACGAATCCTCACTCCTTTCTCCCTTTCTTTACTTACATGTTGGTTGAGAAGTGACCTCAACTCAAGGAAATTGTTGGCAACCCCTTCGGGGGTGAGTTCAACACGTGCTAGGGTGTCAGAGACACCGATATTGGGATATGGAACCCCGGATCTGGACGGGGTTGGTGTGTTGAAGGTGAGGAACTCGGGTGTGCTCCCCGGAGTTGAGAAAGAAGTTGGTATAGCCACGTGAGCTTGGCTACTACCCGGAGTAGAAGTGTTTGGAATCTGATTTACTTCTTCCGGGGATCCACTTTCAGACATGGTGATTTTAAGTGAAGAGAGCTACACTACTAGGTCTTTTTGAGAAGAAATAGCGGCGTAGCCCCACGGTGGGCGCCAACTTGTTAATGCAATAAATATAAGACCAACGGTAGTAGCTGGGCTGGTTAGGAAAAAGGGTTGAAGGGTTCAACTTTGCCTAACGCAGGTCGTGGGGTCCCCCCACGTTTGCAAGACGTGGAAGGAGGTTCACTAGTTTATTGTTGTTGTTTGCTGAAGATCCTTCTCTGAAATGTACTCAGATTCGGAAGTGGGAGCAAATGGAATGTGTGTGGTGTACGTGAAAAGGAGTGACTTGTATGTAAGCAAGTACTCAACATGAATGACCAGAGATTAGAGAATCAGAGCTGGCCAGGAGATGTTTTCTGAAGTAAATGAAGTGTCAATTTATAGGAGAAGACATCTCCCGAAGTAGAATTCATTTGACTAGTGATCCTGTTTGCAGTGAGGAGCTTACCCGTTTGGGGGTTAAAGCCTTTTGACCCCTGGATAATAGCGTGTGTTTTGCAGACCTGCTTTGCTTTTGCGGCTGTGAGTTGGTGAAGCAATCCCTGGATGTGACTGGCCACTGTTTCCGTATTGCTCTTCCCCATCTCATAGCTTTTCAACCATTGAACCGTTTAACCCTTTGAGCATTTACGTATTTAGTCATTTTATTTAATCTTGGGTTACCCCGTCATCAGCAGGCATAACAGGGTTTGGGTTAACAGTTGGTACAATCGCATTGCAAACAGGATTCTGATGCTTTCGCTTCTTCCCCTTCTTGCTACTCGATTGTTGTGTGATTTGATTTGCTGGCTTGGAAGAAACAGGATTCGCAGCTTGTTTATCGCGAATGCGATTGTTGTTTAGGGAAGTTGCGAGACGGTAAACGGCTTCAATATTATCGAGTTTGGCTGCCTCGATGGTATCACACATAGCTGAAGGTAATCCATTGATGTACTTTCGAATCATACGGTCGGTGGTCAAAACGAGGTGGGGAAGAATGAAACTAGCTGCTTGAAGCGAGTGGTGTAGGCTAAGTTGTCGTCGTTAACTTGCTTTAGAGCCCAGAATTCTTCTTCCAGCTTTTTTTGCTCATGCGGATGATAGAATTCTTCCATCATAAGTTGCTTAACCTCGTCCCAAGGTAAAGCATAAGCCACTTCGTTTGATCGGATATTCCTTTCATTGGTCCACCATTCTAAAGCTCGTGCTTGAAAAACCCAAGTAGCGCTACGTGTTTTGAGCTCATCGGGACATTCGATGTTAATGAAGGTACCTTCTATGCTGTCGAACCACTTGAGCATAGCGGTCACCCCATCATTCCCTATGAATGGCTTAGGGTTGTAAGCGGCAAAGTGCTTGTAGTTGAAGGTTACAGAATCAACGGAAGAATTCAGAGTAGCGGCTTGGATCTCACTAACGATCTTGGGAACAACACGCGCGATTTGATTGGCCATGAAAGCCATCATCTTCTTTTGGGAGTTGCTCTTCGACTTCTTGTTTGAGTTGGAGAGATGGTGAGAAGACGACATCTAAAATATTCATAACAAAGAATAGATGAGACTTGATCATAATGTTTGTTTAAGAAAATCGATTTCGTGAATGCATCACATAGCATATAGTTTCACATAGCATGTTGTTTCACATAGCATAAAATGATCAATTAGTGTCACATAGCATAATCATGAATTTCACATAGCGTAACATTGATAATGAAAGCATCGTAAATTTAGTTTGTTCACGAGAGATTATTATTGTTTTTTATTGCGAGAAAGGTGCGAATTGTGTAACGGTTTTGTAACGAACGAGGTAACAAATATAAAATCACATATAAATTGAGATAACATAAAAGACAGGCTCATAAAACATTGGATTGTTTCGGGTAGAGAAACGTTGACTATTCCAAAGTGGGTCGAAAGTCCTTTTGAGTTAGAGAAACGTGCTTTGGCCTATAGGTAAGATACTCTCATCGAGAAGCGATTAACGGTATCTTACCCTTCCAGTTACTACACGTCTCTAATTGATTGAAAGTATTAGGATCTGAGTTTCTTAGATTGTGTTGTTTAATTAAGATGAAGATGAAACAGAGATATTAGTTGCAGCGGAATATGGAAATAAACTTTGATAACACAATCAATGGAAGAAAAGTTTAAGCAAACATGTTTATCATTGAATCGAATGATTGTATTAAATTACAAGACTCAATACAATTGCATGCATGCACAAGACTCTCCCTCAGCCTGAGCTCAGTGATTGTTCGTACAGAAAGACTTAGGTGAAGAGAGCTTATAGAACAGTATAGAGTACAGTTCTATTTATAGTACTAGCAAACAACTGAGCATCTTTGGCTGACGTCACCATGAAAGTGACATCTAACCTCCTAACAAACTCTAAGGACTGTTACATACAACCACTGATTACTTAGACACTGATTACAATCAAACTACTGTTTCACTTTCCAGTGATGTAGTCTAAGCACTGATGTTGAGCATCGGCGTTTTCTTCAAAGGTTGATCAGTTCTTGAATGGGCAGTGTTTTAATCTTCAGCAGTGCTTGGAAGTCAGCAGTAGATAGAGCTTCAGTTCTTTAATAAATCATCAGTGCTTGGCCTAATAGTGGTTGGGATGATCAGTGCTTGGAGTCTATCAGTTGTTAGATAACCACTGTCAAGGGGAGAATCTTTGTGCAAACACTGCTTATGATGATCCACTATTCTGAACCAGTTTTGGCTTTTCATATCATCTGTTCCTTTGTAGGGTTCAATCCCAACAATCTCCCCCTGAAACAGATGATGCCAAAACACTTCATTATTTAAGATCTTTATTGTCTCATCAACATTTCCCTAACTTGGCCCTTGAATTGTAGCTCAAAGTTGAGGGAATCTTCATCATCCTCATCCCTACACAGTTGAAGTTCTAACAAGTCTTGAAGGTCAGCTACACTAAGACCTAGTGCATCTTCCCTTGTTATGTTTTCAACATCTCCACTAGACTTGAGCAATGTCAATACGTGGGTCTTTTGATCAGACTCCCACTTTAGTATTTTTGAGTCTGGTGGGTTTCTTGGGAGAGCTTTTATTTTTTATGAGTTTGGTAATGGAGGCCTGCTCATGACTCTTTTAGCAATTTCTTGAAGCTTTGCTGAGTCAGGATTTTCTACCAACATCTGCTGAAGAACCATTGCTTCTTGTGCCTTTTCTTCTTCATCAATCTATTTTTACCTCTTCCTTTGATAAACAATAACAGCATATGGAACAGTGGGTTTAGCAGATCTTTTAGTTGGTAGGGTCTGTTTGGTTGAAACCACTGATGCTGAATAATCTGGCTTTTTAGGAATAGTGGGATCTTTCTTTCTTCTTTCTTCCAACCTTTTGTAGGTTTCTAACACTTTAACCTCTGTCCACCTTGTGACTTGATTCCTTGATCCATAATTTGCAGTTATAAGCTCTTCCTTCATTCTCTTCAATTTCAAAGCCCTTTCAGGTACATTCTTTTTATACTGGGACCAGACTGGTGGGGTTCATTTTATTGTTGAGTCTTCAAGCATCTTTTGTATTCTTGCAACTTCTTGCTTAAGCTCACTTATGGTCCAGTCTTTGAATTGATACCTTTATGCCTTGTATTTCTTGTTTTCCATGATGTGCTCAATGTAATCTTTCCTTAGGCTTTCATCATCTCTTTCTAACAACTGCTGATAAAGATCTTTTGAAAACTGCTCTAATGTTCTGACTTGGCTGAGCAGATATTACAGATTTCTCTGTATTTCTTTATCAAATTTTCCTTTTGTGTCTCTTTTTGAGATATCCTCTTCTTGTTTTGCTTTCAATTGTAGGTATTCATCAATGTTCTTGGCAAAGGATACCCTTGAAGAGATGGAAGATTTCTCATTTGAGGATCATCTTCAGAATAGAAGGATTTAATCTCCTCTTTAACTGCTGGAAGATCTAGAGGAAATTTCACTCCCAATGGAACCAAGGCAGTAGTTTCCTCAGTGGTTTGAATTGAACATATTGGAGTAGGTTTTTACACAGTGGATAGGATCTGAGGTTGTGAAGATATTGGAAGTGGAGAAGGTACATTGTCATCTTCAAGTATGACATTTGTTATCCTTCTTCTCTTGATTTTTGGTGTGGTTGGAGGTGTATTTGTGGATTGAGTGGTGGTTGGTAAAGTGATGAGAGCATTTGTTATAACAACATCTGTTGAAACCACTGATGTATTAATAGCTGTTGATATAACAGGTGTCTCAACATCTGTTGGCTTTGTGGTTTGAGGTGAGGAACTTTTGGGGATTTCAGAAGTATGTTTAGTGGTTTTGGAAGGTGTGGTTTTAGGTTGGCTGACCTTTCTGGTAGTCCTTCTTCTTTGTGAAGTACCATGCTCTTCCTTTGCCATCAAAATTTTCTTTTCTTTTTCAAATCTTTTAGAACCCTTTCGTTCCATTCTCTCTTTTCTATTTGCTTTTTGTTCAGCAAATAGGTTGAGAGTCACATCAACCTTCTTTGTACCATCTGGCCTAGGAATCTCTACAACAGGTTTAGCTTTTGGACCAGGCTCGAGATGTAAACCTTCCTTTCCTTTCTTTCCTTTCTCCCCATTTTTGGCATCATCAGCAGTGTTTACATAGATAATTGTAGGAGGAGAAGTACCAGTGGTTTGGAGTAAATGAGCTTCGATGGCTTTAATATCAGCTTGAGTATCCTTATACCTTGCATCCATCATATTTCTGAATAGTTGTAACTGTATTTCATGTTGTTGATCAGCATATTGTCTTTGTTGATGAAGCAGAGGTTGTAGGAGTTGCCATAGCTCACTTGTTGTGGTAGTAGATGATGAAGCAGTGGATTGAGACTTTGATGATTGTAACAACTGTTGCAGCATATTTTTGATATCTGTCACATATGTTTCAATATTGTTAACTCTCTCCGTCAATTCCTTATATTTTAAACCATCACCCAATTTAATGGGATCATCAGATTTCCCACTAGCAGTGGTTGTATCAGTAGTTGGACCAGGAGAAGTCTCCAATGGTTCTTCCACTGATGCCCCTTTTTCTTGGTACTGGGGACTTCTTTCTTCAGCAGTGGTTACCTTAGTAAGCTCACTAGTGGTTAACTGGAACACACCAGTGGTTACCTTGGTTCCTATGGAAGAAATTTCTTTCAAGGGAGTCTGACTTATGAAACTACTGTCCAGGTGTAAATAAGTGGATTCAACACCTGTAGTAGCTGCTCCACTTGAACTACCACCAAGAGTTACATGTAACTCAAGGGGTGTAACCTCCTCAATTGTTGATGGGTTAGCAAAGATAGAGGCATCAGACTCAGTCATTTATTGGAGTATATTCTCAGTGATAGGTTGTTGATAAGAACTGATTTGTGTCTGAGCCATATCCAATGCTTTCAACCGAGGTAACATGGTGTGTGGTAATGTGATTGTAGGGATAGGAGATGAAAGAGAATTTGCCCCAGGAGCAGGGCTATTGAACATACTCTCAATTGAGGGTAATGTATCATAGAGTGGTGTCCCTGTGTTTACAACATGTTCCTTTTGTGAGGAAGCAGGATGAGTTGAAGCTTTAGGTAGAGATCTGACCAACTGTTGTGAGGAAGTAGCAACAGTGGTTGTTGGTGACTTTTGTGTTGTCACATGAGTTACTTGTGGGATCTCATCTTCCAGGAGATCCTTTTTTGGAGGTTTTGGTGGGCTTTTTGGTAATTTTCTTTTTGGTCTTTTTGGGTAGGGTTGGTGGGGGTTGCACAGCAGTGGTTTGGCTACTTTGTTTACCAAGAGCAGTGGGCTCAACGGCAGAAACCTGAGGAGCTGATGTGGACTCATCCAAAGTTTGCTCAGGTTCCTCTGTTTGTGTTTTCAATACTTTTGACTCTGATAGCCTTGTAAAAGTTCCAGAAGAAAGGCTGTTTATGTGACAAGAAGCACCTTGGATAAGCACTTGTGCACTATCCTTTGGGATTTTCTTTTGTAAGTAATAGCTCAAAAATCTTGGAAACAGCAAAAATGGTTTCTTCTTTTCTTTTATATTATTTACATTTTTAACCAAGTCATTGAAAATCTCTTGGGAATAATTAAAATCAACTTCTGCCATGATAGCATAACCCAAGTATTGAATTTTCTTTTGTAAGTAATAGCTCAAAAATCTTGGAAACAGCAAAAATGGTTTCTTCTTTTCTTTTATATTATTTACATTTTTAACCAAGTCATTGAAAATCTCTTGGGAATAATTAAAATCAACTTCTGCCATGATAGCATAACCCAAGTATTGAATTTTCAATGGAATTTCATTGAAAGCAGTTGTTTTGTTTGAAACACACATGAGCAGGGTATGGAATAAAAATTTCATGGCAGGTGGGAAATCTCCCTTTTGCAAAGTAGCTTTATGCATTTGTCCCACATACCCTCTTTCGATCAGATATGTCTGATACTCATCTTTGGGAAAAGAACTTTTACCTGTATGATCATTCATCTCAAAAACTTCGGATATTGTCTGTGGTGTTATTGAAACAAGAATTTCTCCTACTTTTGATGTGATAGCCCAAGGCTTTTTGTCTTGAGTTTCGACTTTGGCATTTTTCCAGAAATCACGTAGTTTTGTACTTTGATGAGTGCATTGCAAGTCAACAAAGTTTTGTACTTTGATGATGAAAGAGCATCAATGATTGAGTGGAAATCTGTGTTTTTACTTGTTTTCTCAAGGGTACACAGATAGTTATGAGGGTTTTTGAGAGCAAGAGCCATGGTGAATCGAAGAATTTGCGAATGGAAGAATAAGAAGTTGATGAAGGATTGAAACCGCTTTTGAAAGTATTTTTGAATTCGATACGGCAGTGAAACCCCTGTTTGGGATTTTGATCAGGGTTTTATAAAAGTGAAAAGTGAATGCTGACGTGGCAGCGGTTACAAAGATCGGGCGGCTAAGATATGTCCACGTGACAACATCTGATGAAGATGGATGATAGTTGTTTAGGGAAACCATTGATGGACAATATCAGTGGATGTCAACAATAAAATGTGAGCAGTGGCTGTTTTTCACTATCAGTGGATAGCCAACAGTGATTGAAACACTGATGTTTGGTCAATCAGTGGTCTACATGAAATATGAATAAACAGAGGTTGTCTTTCAGCAGTGGATAACTTTTACCAATCAGATGTTTGAACCAAAACAGTGGTTGTAACAGACTTTTAAGGATTAATGAAAATTTTCATTTTTAACTATTTTTAAGGATGGATTTTTTATTTTCTGAAAACATTTTAATGTTTTATTTATAGAAAAACATGATTTTGCTTGTTATTCCATGTTAAGCATGCCAATTCTAGAGATCAAACTTTCAAAGGTGGATGTGTCTAATGCTTTTGTTAGCACATCTGCCAGCTGATCCTTAGTTGGAACATGGTGCAGAGAAATCAAACATTTTTCATAGCAATCCCTCACAAAGTGATGTCTGATGTCAATATGTTTGGTGGTTGAATTTGAAACTGGATTTTTGATGATATTTTCTGCTGCTTGACTATCCAACATGAGAGGTGTTTTCAAAGCAGTAATACCAAAATCCAGCAGTTGATTTTAAAGCCATAACAGTTGGGCTGTGCAGCTTGCAGCAGCAATATATTATGCCTCAGCAGTGGATGTGGAAACAGCTGCTAGCCAAGACACTAAGCAATTGCCTAGGAATTGACACCCTCCTGAAGTGGACTTCCTTTTTGTGTTACATCCAGCAAAGTCACTATCTGAGAAACCTGAAAGCTTAATATTTCCATCAGCTGGATACCAGATACCAAGCGTGGGAGAACCTTTTATGTATCTGAATATCCTTTTTACAGCAATAAGATTTGACTTTCTAGGGGCTGATTGGGATCTTGCACAAACACATGTTGCAAACATGATGTCAGGCCTAGATGCAGTTAGGTACAATAAAGAGCCAATAATGCTTCTATAAAGAGTTTGATCAACCAAATCATCCTTTTCATCAGACATGACAATCTTGGTGGTTGCCATGGGTGTACTACATGGTTTGCAGTCATTCATATCAAATTCGTTTAAAAGTTCTTTGGCATATTTGCCTTGATGAATGAAAGTACCATTTTGCAGTTGCTTTACTTGGAGACCAAGAAAGCACTATAGTTCACCCATTGCACTCATCTCAAACTCAACTGTCATGAGTCTCCTTAACTCTTCACATATTTTAGTACATGTGCTTTCAAAAATGATGTCATCCACATAAATCTGGACAATCATCAAATCTTTTCCTCTCCATTTTAAAAATAGTTTTTTTGTCAATTTTGCCTCTTGTGAAACCAATAGAGATTAGAAAAGTGGATAGAGTTTCATACCAGGCTCTAGGTGCTTGTTTCAGGCCATGCAAGGCTTTATTTAGCTTGTAGACATGATTTGGATAAAATGGATCCTTAAAACCAGGAGGTTGACAAACATAAACCTCTTCTTGAATCTTACCATAGAGAAAAGCACATTTGATATCCATTTGAAACGCCTTTATGTTGTGGTTAATAGCAAAGGTCAGGAACAGTCTGATAGCTTCCAATCTTGCAACAGGGGCAAAAGTTTCATCATAATCAATGCCCTCTTCCTGTCTGAACCTTGAACCACAAGCCTAGCTTTATTCTTGACATCAATGCCCCTTTCATCAGTTTTATTTTTGAAGGCCCACTTTGTGCCAATAGGACTCACACCCTCTGGCAGTGGTACACGTTCCTATACTTATTGTCTTTTAAACTGTTTGAGCTCTTCCTGCATATCCTCTACCCAACTGTTGTCTTTCAGAGCCTCTTGGTACTTGACTGGTTGATGAAGTGATAGAAATCCAACAAACAAACAGATGTTTCGGGATTGACTTCTAGTGAGAACCCCTTCACTAATGTTGCCAATGATTTGGTCTGGTGGATGAGACTTCAAGAAGATTAAATCTTCTTTGTATGGAATAATGGAATTTAAGGGTGAGGGCTGTAGATGTGAATCATCTGAGCTAACAACTGTTGGTGATTTTGATAATCCAACAGTGTCTTGAAATGGAGGTGGAGGAATAGGAGGAATTTGTGTGATAACATGTTGATTTTTATCCACTGTTGGCAGATCTTTATCAACAGTGGTTGAAGATGTGGTGGCAGAGGTTAAAGGGCTACTTTGGTCAAGAACTGTTGATGCAGCAGTGGTTGAGCTTTGACAGCTGTTTTGAACATCTGCTGCTCTGGCAATGGATGTGACTTTCTGTTGTGGAATTATCACTTCATATCCATTGTCAGGTGGAGGAGGTTGAGATGGACCTGCACTGTTAGTCTTGACAAAAACATTTTCAAAAGTAAATTTATCAAGATCAAATAACTCAGCAGGGTTTGCATGGATTTTCATTGAAGAAAGTTCATTGAACTTTACATTCAAAGTCTCTTCCACACACTTAGTCCTAGTGTTAAACACTTTGTAGGCCTTAGCAGTGGTTGAGTATCCCAAATGATAACCACAATCTACTTTGGCTGCAAACTTTGAGATTGAGTCTTTTAAGTTTAAAATGAAGCATGGACAGCCAAATACTTTAAAGTATGAGATCAGTGGTTTGATTTTATACAGAATTTCATAGGCAGTCTTTTGATGCCTGGGGTTGATCAAAACTCTGTTCTGGACATAGCATGCAGTGTTTACAGCCTCTGCCCATAAAGTTAATAGCAAACCTGAATCTACAAGCATGGTTCTGGCAGCCCCAATTAGTGTTCTGTTCTTTCTTTCAACAACCCCATTTTGTTCTGGTGTCCTTGGAATGCTGTACTGCCTTACAATTCCTTTTAACCCACAAAACTCATCCAACTCCCTATTTCGGAATTCTGTGCCATTGTCACTTTCAAAGACTTTCACTGGCAGGTCAAATTGCTTTTCAACCTATTTGGCAAAGTCTTGCAAAATGCATGCAGTCTCATCTTTAGAATGTAAGAAATAAGTCCATGTAAACCTAGAAAAGTCATCTACAATTACCAAACAATATCTTTTCTTTTTAAGACTCATGACTTTTACTGGGCCAAACAGATCAATGTGCAACATTTGTAAGCACTTGGTTGTTTTGGACTCTTCAATGGACTTAAATGAGCTTGTATGTTGTTTTCCTTTTAAACATGAAACACAATGCTCAGGACAGGTGAACAATTTTTGTGGAAGACCTCTTACAAGGCCTTGTTTTGACAAAGCAGTGATTGTTTTGAGATTTGTGTGCCCCAATCTTCTGTGCCATTGTTCTGTCTCTTTGCTAGAGACAGCTGAGAACAGACAGGCATCAGTCATAGGGCTCTCTTTTGACAAATCAACTACATAAACATTGCCACTTCTTTGAGCAACAAGTTGAGTTTTTCCAGTTTTTATTATTTCTTCAATCTTTTTGACCATTTCTGGTCTAACAATCCAACAACACTCCTTAGCAAAGAATGACCCATAACCTTTGTCACTCATTTGTGAGACACTAAGGAGGTTGAATTTTAGATTGTCAATTAGACTGACATTTTCAAACTTAACTTTTCTAGACTGAACTGTACCAGAACCCATCACTTTTCCTTTACTATTATTACCAAAAGATATATCACCCCCTCCATGAGTTTTGAATTCTTTGAGTAGGGCTCTACATCCAGTCATGTGCCTGGAGCCTCCACTATCTACATACCAAAGACTATCTAAGCATGCAGAAGCTCCCTGCACATCAAGTAAATATTTAGTTCAGGAGGGTCTCCAAAGCCAATAAGGCTTTGGATGGGGTCACAACAGTGTCTGAGTTAAGTTCAGGAACATGGACAGTGGTTAGCTCAAGGGTTTGAGCAGCTTTTGAAGTATTTATCTCTAACCACTGTTGGGAACCATTTCCTATCAACTGTTGATATCCAAAGGGATGCCTGTTCACTTTTGGTTTAGAAGGCTTTTTGTAAACCTCATAAAATGTGGGACCCTTTGGTATGGAGGTTGACCTTTTCCTCTTTGGAATTGGTTAGCAGGAGGTGCATCTGTCACTTGAACCTCTCTTTTAATAGAGTTTTGGTTCAGCTGTTTTGTAACAACTGTTTGGACAGGCACAAATGATGGTTGTTTCTTGATTTGTGAATTTGATGAACTCATGAATGTTTTTGAAATGTACTCATTCTTTTTTACCTCAAATGTTTTAAGATACACACGCTCCTGAGTAAGATGGTTTTTTTACCACAGATGGTTCATCTTTTTGAAGGCTCAATGGTACTTGTTTTGTTAATGTCATAGGCTTTTAAATGAAAACAATCTTTTGTTAAATGATTTTTCTTTTCACAAAAGTCACAAAACAAGTTTTTAACCTTTTCTCTCTTTTTCTTCTTTTCAGACTCATTTGCAACAGAGTTTTGAACCGCTATTGGGATGTCCTTAAGAGGAATTACCTTGGCCTTTGGTGCTTTTACACCATCAACTGTGGTGAAGTCCATTGGTTTGAAATTTTCAAGGAGGTCACACTCGTTAGACCATGTGGGTTTGAATTGGTATTTCTCAATGTCCTCAAAAGTTGAGGACCCCACTGGTCTTTCAAGAGTGATTTTGTTGCCACTTTTATCAGTTATTTTGATTTCTTGACCATCCTTGTTAGTGTGTATGATTTCAACAGAATTAGATTCATTTGCAGTAGTGTTTTCAACTTGGTCATTTTTCCTGAAACCTATGCTAAATTTTACATTGCTTTTAATCTGTTTCTGAAGCATAACTTCATAACCTTTGTAGGATTCCACCCATTTCTCACATGTGATTTGGGTGGATTCCAACTCTGTTTTGCAAGTTTGATATTTTTCTATCATGGCCTGAAGTTGGTCCTTGGTTATGCTATGCTCATGTTTGAGGCTGCAAACTTCATTTTCCTTTTCTGACAATTTGTTTTTCAATTCTTTTAAAGATTTTTCAAATTGTATCTCATCATTTAACATTTTATCTCTAAGGTTTTCATTCACCTCCTTAACATTTGCAAATGCTATGATGCATTTATCTGAACATAGGTTTTTAAGAACCTGGGGTGATACCTTAGTTGCAGCCATCATGGCACAATCACAAACATGTTCACTTTCTTCTGGCTTCTTCTCTTCTTCTTCAATAGACAGAGATCAGACAGTGGTTCCACTAGTGGTTCTGAATTTTCTCCCAACAGTTGTTCATTAACAACAGCAGTAACCACTGCTTCAGCAATTGTATCCACTGTTTCTACACTGGTTTCCCCCTCTTCAGTTTCCAGCCCTTCTGGGATAGCCTCTAATGCTACAAAACAGAATTCATCACTAGAAGCATCATTCTTAGCATATAGAGCAAAGTTTTCATCAGATAAATCTTCAGGCAAGCTACTCCAATTAACAAAGCCTTGGGTAAAAAAGTTTTGCTGACCTGTTTGAGCAGGTGTTAAGTTACACCTGAACCTGAGGAGCTGGAACCTGGACATACTGTATCTGTGGAACAGGGGTTTGGACATAATGCACTGGAACATGTGTTGCAGGGTGTGCATAGTGAGCAGTGTTTACATGAGCAGCAGGGGTATATTGGTTATTTTGAGGTCTAGGGCTAGGATGTGTGATGATTGGTCCATTATTTTGACTCCTACACTCTCTAGCAAAATAACCTAGCCTATTACACTTGTAGCATTTTATCTTTGATTTATCCAACCCTACTTTCAAGTTCCCATGTAACCCTGGAAATTTTCTCCTTGTTCTCTTATAAAACTTGCTGGTTCTAATACTCAGCAGTGCAAGTTGGTGCAAAATATCTATTTCCCCCAGATCAGTTGGATCAAAATGTTGGAGATCATTGAGTTCAAAGGAGAGATTATCAGAAACCTGGTCTTCACTACTAGCTGTAAAAGCATAGTTAGTTGAGTAAGAATCAGAGTTGTTAAAAGCTCCACCAGCAGTTATGTTAATGTAATGATCATAACTCTGATCCTTACTACTACCAGATTCCTCTTGACCAAGAAGTGTTGTGCTACCAAATGTGTAGTCATCAGCAACCTTCCCTGACTCTTGTAACTTCTTTTTCTGGTTCAACTCTCTCTCATAAGTGAGGAGACTACCATGAAGTTGAGTCAGTGTTAACTCTTTGAACCCAACTGAATTTCTGGTTACAAAAGCAATTGTGTGTCATGTCACACCCCAACCGATGGCAGAAACATCGTGATGAGACGAAAACTAGATTGCAAGAGACATCATAACGCTATGTGACAATGTAATTTAATTTAAATTTCATAAATTTCTAAAATGTTATACAAGAATCAAATAAAGACAACATTGTTTCAATTATATAGTACAAATAGATTTAGTCTAAGTGTGTTTCTATGTCAACTTAAGTCTTGTTTCTTCACTTAGCATCATCTTGTCTATCGAACCTGCAACATGTATTAAAATAGAGTTCAATGCAAAAGCAAAGGCGAGTATACAAGTTTTGATATATAGCATAAAAATGGTTTTAAAATAGTCTAAGGCTCATATCCAACATGATTCACAATATGCAAGTTACTAGTATGTCATAACGGTGTCAAATATATGTTCAAACCCAAGAATCCAATGCGTTAAAATAGCCTATCCCCGGATAGAATAAAGGGAGGTTAACATGTCTGACTTAACAATACCCCAAGAATCGTGGGCGGTGCATTACAACTATAGCGCTATAATTGTTAAGGTAGGCTTGTACGAAGTTAATGAGCATATAGACACAAAAAGTTTGACATCACATACGAGATTAACAAGCATCATATAATTTCATGTTCAAATATGGTTCAAATATGGATAGAGAGTGATTTAAATAGTTTCAAAGTTTCGTGAGTTTAATATAGAATACATGTTGCACCTAAAGTGTTTAAAAGTAAAAATGGGTTCGAGTATACTCACAAAATTTGCTAAGTTTTCCGATTATCCAAGTGTTGACGAGTGCACGAGATTAGGAGGATGGAACACCGAGGTCACCCTATACGGGCAAACGATGATGCATGAGTAAACGGAATTATGACGGAGGATTTGAAGTGGAATATAAAGTATAACTAGTTGATATAAATGTATAGGGAGCCGCTAGAATGAGAACCACCACGAGTTATGAGAACCACGAGAACCGCGCCCCGCGGGTGGCCGTTGACCACGAAATTTTTTTTACACCTAGATCCGTATATTTTAAGACCGGGTATAAATTTTGGGTTCAAACGGCGCGCCCGAGGGGGTAGTTTTTTACGCCCAAAGTTTGGTTAAAAAAAAAAGAAAAATTAAAAAAACCAAAACTTTGGGCGTAAAAAACTACCCCCTCGGGCGCGCCGTTTGAACCCAAAATTTACACCCGGTCTTAAAATATACGGATCTAGGTGTAAAAAAAATTTCGTGGTCAACGGCCACCCGCGGGGCGCGGTTCTCGTGGTTCTCATAACTCGTTGTGGTTCTCATTCTAGCGGCCCCCTAAATGTATATATATATATATATATATATATAATACATATGTATATATTTTATACAGTTTAAGAAATATTTCTAAAATTAATCCTTTCATAAGTATTGTTGAATTATTGTCCAAAAAAATAAATAAATAAAAATAAAACAATTTTACATTTATACCTATTTTATAAAAACTAGTCGCATTTGATAGGTTTCGTTTTATAAAATTTACACGTTTCGTTTTACGGAATTTTACGAAAAACGGGCAGAGTTTCCTCTGTTTTCGGACGATCCGGACAACACAAATTGTCGATATACAAGTCAAAACGCAACAATTTAATAATACATAAACAATAAGCGGAAATTTTTGTAAAGTTTGACGACTGCTTAAACATTATACAAACTATACATGACTACTTTGTAATATTGGCGAATGATTAGACAATATCTAAACGATATATGACGGTTCAACTCGGTTAGTATTTACTAATAAATATACGAAACAATACGAAGCAATAATTTATAAGGCTAATATATATCTATTTCTATGTATATTTAAGAATTATATAAAAAAAGTTCGTTTCGCGCAAAATTTGACATTAGTATAAGGGGTAAATTTATAAAATGGTAATCAAGTTTCATAGTTGTTCTAATAAGGTCACTCAATCTTTTTTTGTCTCTCTAAATTCATTCAAGTTTGATTTTTTGTTCTGATCATGTGTAATTTACAGGTTACCATCTTATATTTTGGTTTTTATTAGTTATATAGATTTTGTAATTACTTTTTTACCCTTTCCATTTAAATTAAAAAAAAATAAAACTGTAAAGATAACAAAAACCTGGATATGGCCGTCAACCTGTTATAACTTATAATCTTTACATCTATCATCGTATTCCCAGTCTGTTTTCCGGCAACAAACTCTCATCACTAACTAGGAACACTGGCGACTAGCGACCTGCTTCTCGTTTCCTCTACGTTCCACCTCCTCCGGTAAACAGTTTGTCGGTGAGTGAACCAGTCGTCGGAGCATTGGGTCATGATGGTACGGTGACCGGTTGATGGCCAAAAGCCTGCAGATGATTTATAAAGGATGGAGAAATCTAAATGTGGTCTTTAATAACCGTTTTAAAGGGTTTAGCATCAAGTCGGAAAGTTCGATTATTGGCCGGAATTTATGGTTTATGAAATCGATTTGGGTGGAAGCAATAACAAGGAAGGACCGGGATCGGCGATGAGGGTGGAGGTCAGTGGTATCTGGTTGTTGTAAAATTATTATCGGAGACTTGCCGGAAAGTTAACCGGAACTGTTACCTATCATCTGTAAAATGAGGAGCAAGATGATTGAACTTTATGTTTTAATATTTAATCCTATATATTAAAAACTTAATGCTGTATGACAATTACATAATCATCATGTACTCTCTCGTCAAAACTGTTATGTTTTTGTTAATGGAAAACGATGAGATTTAATATGTATTTTCTTTTTCCTTGTTGTTTAATTGTAAGGGTAAAAAGGTAATTTATTAAATTCACATAAGTATTAAAAATTAAAAAAAATAGGTGAAACCTGGTAACCTGTAAATCATGCAAGATTGGAACACTAAATGAAACTTAGATGACTATAGAGGGACAAAAAAAGATAGAGTGACTTTATTGGAACAAGAGAGAAACTTGGTTACTATTCTATGATGTTTTCCCTTAGTATAAGTAATATAATAGACTTCAAGACGTTAGCATTTTACCGAACACCAAATCTGACCGGTTTGACCGGCATGGACTGTTTGACCAGATTTGACTCGAACTTGGCACGGACACCGAACCGAACAAGACCTGAAACTGAACCGACACAACCCGAACCAAAGCTGACTCTGCTGATCATGTTGACCGAATCGAGAGAGCATCCGATACGAATCCGTATGCACGCTGAGTCCACTGTGTGATTCGAGCCGAAACAACCAAAACTCAAACCAATAAAACCCGAACCTTTAACCTATGGAACCGAGACCCGCATCAATCTGAGCCCGAAATCAAAGAAACAGAACGAAAAGAATGAAGGACCGGTGAACTTACCGGAGAAGAAGATCGATCGTCGTGACTGATCACCGCCGGCACCGTCGTCTTCTTCTCTCTTCATCTCTCTTCCCGTCTCTCTCTCTAGCTCTCTCTCTCTTGTCTGTGTTTGCGCCGCCTCACGCCACCACCGAAATGGTGGTGGCCGGCCTTTCATTTGGATAGAATCGGCGGATCGGGTGGTGGTTTTAAGAATAAGAGAGTGAGGGTTGCAGGTTGTGTGTGGGTGAGTCGCGTCCGAAAACAGCCACCGCCGCCGGTGGTCTCACCAGAGAAGAGACAGGGGGTGTGGTGTTTGGCTAAGGATGTTGTGGTTTATGTATTTGGGCAGTAGAGATCGAGAGGGAGGAGTAGACAGAGTGAAGATAATGATGTTTGTAAGTGTTTTGATTCCTCAGTGGCTTGTGTGTGTGTGTGTGTTGTAGGTCAAGAGCAGACTCAAAGAAAGAGAGGGAAGGGTCATAGGGAAACGGCTGTGAAAGGAAGAAAAGAGAAGGAGTTTAGGGTTTAACTAGTGTTTTATACATAGGGTTTAATTAGTGGGTTTAGGCTTGGGCCCAAGGCCCACAAGCTCAATCCTCGTGTTTAGTGGCCCGAATTCTCTTACGAACTCGTTTACAAAAATCGAACACTTCGTAACGTCGTACAATATTATTTTAATATTTAAACACATAAAAATATGGTCGGTTGTCGTTTGCGTTAAAATAGGGTAAAAATGCGCCGTTTGTCATTTTAAATTCCGTTTTTCGATCCGATTTTGACTATGATTCTAAAAAATAGAAAACGAACACGTATTTACTAAAAATGGAAATATGGAAATACGGGGCGTTACATGCCATTTTTCAGGAAGTGACCTTAGAAACCTACTATTTAGAGTTGATTTTGCAAATTCAACATTAACAAGTTTCAATTCACTAATGAGACAACTAAAATATTCAAACTGCTATGTTAATGATTCACCCTTGATGTGACAAAAAGGTTTCATATTGTTGATTCAAAACCTCCCTATTGTTTTCAATTACTTCTTAAGTACAACCAAACTGTTCCTTAGGTGCATCCATAATTCCTTGGCACTGTTACAGTGTAACAGCCCAGCATAGATTTCATTGGGGAGTGTTGATGCTACTATGCTAAAGGCCTTAGCATCTAGTTCAATTTTTTGAAAATCCTTTTCGGAATAGTTTTCAATTTTCTTAGGTACAAAGGTTTTTGGATCCTCAGCACTCGGCACCATTGGAACATGTGGTCTAAAGACAACCGACTTCCAACATCCTGTATTTTGTTGAGCCAAAATGTGACCCATCCTACACTGCCATATGTTGTATTCGGATCTGACCAACATAGGTGGTTTAAAGAGTGTGCCAGCATTATGAGTGTCTTGTGATTGTGACGTCATTCTGGTTGTTTTACAAGTACTGAATAATCAACTTTTGTACATGATTATCCCTTACTCTGTTTTCAACTAAATACGGACAATCGAAAGTATCAATGAAATCGAGCTAAACTTTTACGTCAAAATGATTGTTAGATCAAATTTGACTGTCCAACGCTCTGATACCAATTGTTAGGATCTGAGTTTCTTAGATTGTGTTGTTTAATTAAGATGAAGATGAAACAGAGATATTAATTGCAGCGGAATATGGAAATAAACTTTGATAACACAACCAATGGAAGAAAAGTTTAAGCAAACATGTTTATCATTGAATCGAATGATTGTATTTAATTACAAGACTCAATACAATACAATTGAATGCATGCACAAGACTCCCCCTTAGCCTGAGCTTAGTGATTGTTCGTACAGAAAGACTTACGTGAAGAGAGCTTATAGAATAGTACAGAGTACAGTTCTATTTATAGTACTAGCAAACCACTGAGCATCTTTGGCTAACGTGACCATGAAAGTGACATCTAATCTCCTAACAAACTCTAAGGACTGTTAAATACAACTACTGATTACATAGAAACTGATTACAATCAAACTACTGTCTCACTTTCCACTGATGTAGTCTAAGTGCTGATGTTGAGCATCAGTGCTTTCTTCAAAGGTTGATCGGTCCTTGAATGGGCAGTGTTTTAATCTTCAGTAGTGCTTGGAAGTCAATAGTAGATAGAGCTTCAGTTCTTTAATAAATCATCAGTGCTTGGCCTAACAACGGTTGGGATGATCAGTGCTTGGAGTCTATCAGTTGTTAGATAACCACTGTCAAGGGGAGAATCTTTGTGCAAACACTTCTTATGATTCACTGTTCTGAACCAGTTTTGGCTTTTCATATCATCTGTTCCTTTGTAAGGTTCAATCCCAACAGAAACAATCAGGACTTTGGTGAGGTTGAAAATCGAGGAATGGGACTTAATCGACAAGATGCGGTTTCACCCCTAACTTGACAATTTCGTACCCTAATGTGGTTGGTACTCGTCGGGTCAAAATATAATTTCGATACTTTGACGAGGGTCCACTAAAGTTTGAAATGGAAATTACCATTAAGATGTGGATTTCACTCCTAACTTAATGGTGTAATTTCGTGCAAAAATAGAATTAAGCGAAATGAGAGTTGTTCACCAAATATTAGGTTTCACGCCTCATCTGGTAAACTCGTCTCGTTGTTGTTACGAGTGTCTTCAAGTCTTCAATAGTGTATTATGTTAGCCTTAGGAAAGGCATGTAAGTTTAAGAGACCAAAAGAGAAGGTAAGAAGCAAATAAGGTAGAATGCAAGTAGTTTTAAACGACAACTAAGAATCAAAGTTCCTAAAACTATAGACTAGGGCAAAACATTCCTACTTTTCCTAATTCTCTATAGTTATGGCTCTGATACCAATCTGTCACACCCCAACCAATGACGGAAATATCGGGATGAGACGAACAAATTGCTAAAAACTTCATAACACTATGTGACAATATAATTTAAATTCGAGTTTCACTTTAATACTAAATTGTCATACAAAAATTCAAATAAAGACAACATTGTTTCAAAACATAACATCGAATGATAAATAAATCTAGGTGTGTATCTAAGTCCACCTAAATCTTGTTTCTTCTCATATCATCATCAAGTCTATCAACCTGCAACATGTACTAAAATATATCAACAAAAAGTTGGCGAGTATACAAGTTTTGTTACATAGCATAATATAGAATAAAAGTGTTTAAAGTCTCATATCCAACATGAATCATAATACGCAAGTTATAAATATGATGAAACGGTGTACCATATGTTCAAACCCAATAATACAACGCGTTAATTTTGCCTATCCCAAAGAATAACGGGAGGTTAACATGTTTAACTTAACAATACCCCAAGTTTCGTGGGCGGTGCGTTAATCCTATAGCGCTATAATTGTTAAGGTAGGCTAGCAAAGTTAATGAAGCATATATCGACATAAAAGTTTACATAACATACAAGTCTAACAAGCATCATATAGTGTCATGTTAAGCATGGATAGAGATTAAAATAGTTTCATGTGAAGTGTATTTTGTATAACATACATGTTGCATCCAAAAGTGATTAAAAGTAAAACGGGATCAAGTATACTCACAGTTTTGCAAGCTTTCCACTTGATAATCCCGCGAAAGTTGTTGGTTGATTAGTAAGGAACACCGTGTCCTTCTACACGAAGAAACATAGGTGTGTGAGTATGGAGAGTTAACGGGAGATTAAAGACTCGGAGTTTAAAATACATGAAAGTAAACATATGAGGAAAAAAATAATCTAGTCTTATAATACTTGTTTTGGCACTATGAACCCAAAAGGGTTAGAAGGTTTTCATGGGTCAGATTACCCATTAGAATCATAACAAGTTATTAAAGTCTTAGATGATGTAACATACTATCTTGACGAATGACCACTAGTTCATCATCAAAAGTTTGGTTACTTGAGTTTTATATATATGTTATATAGTTATCATATTGTCATATAAGTCAAGCATGAGGTAGGAGGATGAATCCTCCATTTAGGAACCTCTTTGGTATTTCACATAAGTCATGCATGAGGTAAGAAGGTCAAGTCTTCCATTTAGGTACCTATTTGGTGTTCACCACTACACTAGTTATCATAGAGAATCAGGAGGGTCATGAACATACAATAAGAAAGGATATAACTACAACTAATCTAAGAAAACATCAAGTGATGTGTGGATTTTCAAGTAGGATAGCCCAAGCTAGTCCTATAATCACACAATCTTCAAGTCTTAGACTTGTTCATCACTTGTGGGTTAAAACCCAAACAAAACTGAATGTTTATGAGGTCTTAACCTCTGATTTTAGATGTCATAACCTTGTTTTTTAAGCCTAACTAACCATAGATGTGATTATGAGCATAAGGACATAGGAATGTGTATGAGAAAACTCAAGTTTAAGTAGTTTAAAAAAGTTTAAATCAAAACAGAAAGTTTATATCACTTTGGAGCCTGTTTTGGTGATGTTCTAGGCCTTGGTTTTCCTTGGAAAACCTATGGAAACATACCTAGGCTTGTTCCAAGTGTTTTGAAAGAAGAATCAAGGAAAAAGGTTGAGAAATGAAGAAGTTATGCTCACTTTAGTGCCTTAATATGAATCTGATTATCTTCTGTCTTTTGCTATTGATTTCAGCTGATTTAGGAGTGATTTGAGAGTGAATTGTGAGTTTGTAAAGTGGAAGAAGTGTGGAAATGGGTTGGCTTTTATAGGGAAGTGTTAGGGTGGTTGGTTGGTGCTTATTAAATGTGAAAAACACAAAACAAGTTTAAGAAAACACAAAGAATAACCCAATCCGCGAGCTGTTAAGGACTGAACTACGGATCCGGCTTGCTCGCGGGCCTCGAGGCAGCAAAGGCCCCAGGTCGCGGCCGGTGAGCCGCCCCAAAGGTGGTTCAAGTTTGATTTTTGTACACCCCCTATACTTCGATATATGATGTTTTAAGTTATTTTTAGGGGGTTTTGAGTACAAGAACTATACAATAAGGCATGAGATGTAATTTTTCCATGAAACTAAATAAAACAAGTATGAACATGTATATTTGTCGAGATTTAAGTGTCGTATTCGCGTAAGTTGAGCATATAAGTCACATGTTTACAAGTTTGATGTATTTTGCACATATTATGCGTAAAGTATCACGTGTTTAATAATTCCAAGTGTATGAACAAGTACGAAAAGTGTATAACATGAATATGAAGAAAAATACGAATTTCATTATGATCCAAGTCTCGGATTTTACAATGATTACAATGAAACGACGAATACAAGAATACAAAGTTTCAAAAAATAGAGATACAAGCAACGGTTTCTAATTATGAAAAGTATGAAAACACAGGGCTTTACAGTTGTCAAGAGTGATGTCCTTGAATGGAACTTGCTAGTTGTTTAGATGAATGGGATGGAAACTACACTACAATAAGAATAACTTTCATCGACGGATAAAACAGTAGTTGAGGGTGGGTGCAGATGGTAATCCGTCAGAAATCGAAGCGTCGGTCAACACACTTTAGCGACAATCATCAGCAAATGTTTTAGCTGCAGTATTATTGGTGGAATTAAAAAAAAACAAGAAAGATATTAATTTTACTGGTGGAGCAGAAACTAAAAAAAGTGCACTTTCAATGACGGATCACCGACTGATCTCAATTAATTTTTAAGTTTTTGTGTCAAGATTATTTTTAAGTTTTTGTGTCAAGATTTGTCGCGTATCCATCGCTAAAAAACCAGCACACTTTTTGTTTATATCCGCGGATACATTTAGTTTATTAGTGTCGGTCCAAATAATTTGATAATAATGATCGTTGCTAGAGTCCGCTTTCGGAATTCAAAATATTGAACCGTGTCACTAATATCCTAGATACATAGGATGAATAAAATTATTTCAACAAACACATTGAGATTCAATGAGAAGCCCAGTTCATTTAATTATATAATATAAATAAAACACAAAATCCAAAACTCGCCTCATATCGTGCAATATAGTAAGGCTAAAGATTGCATAATTGCAAGATAAGATCTAGATATATTGGCAAAGAATTTGGTCTCGTGTACACACTATTAAACACATAAGTACAACTTCGGATCTTTTCATAAATTATTGTTTGTAGGCAAAGAATTTGGTCTCGTGTACACATTTAAACACATAAGTACAACTTCGGATCTTTTCATAAATTATTGTTTGTAGGCAAAGAATTTGGTCTCGTGTACACATTTAAACACACAAGTACAACTTCGGATCTTTTCATTAATTATTGTTTGTATTTTGTAATCGTCTAATCATAAATCATAACTCAAGCTTAAATGTAGAATAATAATGCAGAACTTTTATATGGTGTTTTCACACTTTATGCAAATTGTTTTAAATCTAGAATCACATTATAGTGCTGGACATGTTAACTTTATAACAACTTTTATAAACCACATCATTCTATACAAAAGATTATGCCAAAACATTTACCATTGTGAATTGTTTTTTATATGTTTTCTATTTAATTTGTTCAGAGTAATAGTAGAATTAAATGTCATTACCTCTTATAGATACCTATTTACTCTTGACTTCCTTTGGATTAAATAAGGTGTTCGATAAGGTTTTATACTTGTACCTTGAAAAATACGTATAGATAAACTACCATATTTCATAATTAGATTGTGATTGATTAATCACCTTTTTATTGAAAAAATGTAATTTGAAATGAAAAATGAGAAGTGTATTCATTTCATTCATTAATGTCTAATATATATATATACACTGAAGAAGTAAAGGTATAATAGAAAATATAACAAAATGTGAGAAGGATCAGGAGAAGATATATCTGTATTTATAACATAATTCTTATAATAGATCCGTAACGTCTTCAGACGGTAAATCAAACTATTTTGTTTCCATCCTACATCCCAATCATTTGAACGAAAGAGTGAATTGTCATTCATTTATATATGAGTTAGTCTAGCTTGTATTCACGTAACAAACCAATTTCATTTGCTTGTTTGATTTATCGACTAGTGTTGCAAATTCTTGAAATCGTGAGGCATAAAAGAGTTCACCAACACCATACTACTTAAAAGGCCATAATTCTAAAGTACGTTTTATTCCTTAAAAGAGATTAAGCCATGGCCCATGGCCACTCATATACCCCAATACCATGTGTTAGACTAAAGGGTATGGGGGCCGGCTAGGACCGGCGCCGGTCCCCCACACCACCCCCCTTAGCCCCGGCTCGGCCCAAACGGCCCCCATGCGCCGGTTGAGATGTGGCCCTACTTGAATATTATATTTCCATTTTCAATTTAAATACCCTCTCTCTCATCCTTTTTCAATTTAAATACTCTCTCTCTCATCCTTTTTCAATTTAAACACTTAGACAATTATAAAATAATGAGGTGGGGTAGCCTCATCCTCCATCCCCCTCAAATATGAAGGAGGCCCATCCCACACGAGCCGGTGACGTAGCGCTGACGTGGCGCTGACGTGGCGGCTCATCCCCTCCAAGCCAATCCTCTCCATACCCTTTAGTCTTATCGTCTTATAAATTGTTACTGGCACATCAAAAAATGACTACAACATTAATGCCACGTATGCACGAGCTTTTACTCACTTTGTTTTTTTCACTTTTAGCGTGTAATGTCTTTGAAAGTTTTTACTATCCACCACACATTAAAAATATTATTTTAGTTAAATAAATTAAAGAAAAAGAAAAAGAAAAAAAATAGAGATGAAATCTGATTGGTTGAAAAGCTATAGACTCACCAACATTCATCATCTCGTGCTCGTTATGGAAACAACAAAGGTGGCCTTTAACGTCTCTCGGGCCGGGGTTTCATGTCCCTTCATAAAGTTGTGGACCCAAGATTTTTTTTCAATGCGGTCCATTTTTTTTTGTGTTCAAATTTTTCATAACAAAACGTTAAAATCTTCGGGTTGGTCCTCGTTCGGGTCGGGTCATAGCGAGGTTTGAACTAGATTTAAAAAAAAAACATGAAAAATGACCTATACAAGGATTAAACCCATGACCTCTTGTTAGTAAAGAGAGGGATTTACCACTATACCAGGTTTCTTTTTCTTTCAATAGTGTCCACCTAATTATATTTATGGGGTCCTTATACAATTTAATATACCGAATCTATTAATTTTTTTAGAAACACTGGGATACGGGGACCCCGACCCACTCTATGTGGGTCTGCCCCTGCCTTCATATGCCACCTCACCAGGGGATTACTTCATAACACTTAACCTAATAGAATTTAATGAACAGGGGAACCATCGATTAGATTAGGACATGTACATATTACTGCCATAGCTAACTAATTTAAAATTCAGGCTAGATGCGTGGCAATCGTAAGGGAGTAAACATGCTTATTTTTATAAGCATGTTTATGCTTACAACTTATGTAACTTGCATAACCTATACAAGGGTGAACGTGCATAAAAATACACATGTTTAGTATTACTTAATTTTAGTTTAAAATAATAAAACTTACACTTTTTCATATGTTTTCATTCCAAAAATTAAACTAGCAGTAAAGGTTAAAAAAATTAAAATTAGTAAAAAAGTTAACCAAAAATAAACTTTATGTAAAATTTATAGTAAATGACTACGGTCACACGCTATTATGGAAATGAGTATTAGCTACCGAAAATGAGTCTAAATTAGCGATTCGGGTAGCGAAACCGCCAAACTATACAGGGTATGTTTGGCATGGAGCTTTTAGAAGTTTTAAGCTTTTAAGAAAAAACTCATATTCTATAAAAAGTCTTGTTTGGTTGAAGGATCTTGAAACTTTTAGGTTAGAAGCTTGAAGCTTTTGGTTGAACGCTAGCGTTTAGAAGGAGCTACAAGCTTTTAGGGGAAAAATATTTTTTTTTAACCTTTAAAGATAATGAACTTTTTAATAAACAAACTTTTTAAGTTTTTAGTTATGTCTATTTTGGTCATTTTATACATTTTATTAAAAGCTACAGCTACTCTGCCAAACACCAAATATATCTAAAAAGATACAACTACTAGCTACCAGCTACAACTACCAGCTAACAGTTTCCAGCCACCAACCAACAGCTACTTTTGCCAAATATACCCACAGTCTAAAAAAAAAATATTTGGAAATGGGAAAGTACTTTTAGTCTTTTAGAGTTGCAAAGATGATATTATATGACACAAATTGATAAAAGATTTAAAGAATCATTTGGTTTGTCTGCGCCATATTATTCAATATAGGATGGATAAAGGTTGCATAATTTCACGTTGTTAAGAGCAACTTGGAAGATATTTCGCCAGAAAACCTGAAGCACATGCTTGTACGCAATATTATTCTTAGAACATATAAGATCCTTTCAGTAATAAAGTCTCATGATAAATAATGAGATGACGGTCCATTGGTAAAGGCAACGTCTTTAAAAAGAAAGGTCTTCAATTCAAGGCACGCAGACAAAAGAGATTAAAAGAAATTTGTCATTAAAAAAAGTTAATTGTCATGATATTTTAAGGAAAACAGATCTGGAAGGTCTTTAAAAAGAAAGGTCTTCAATTCAAGGCACGCAGACAAAAGAGATTAAAAGAAATTTGTCATTAAAAAAAGTTAATTGTCATGATATTTTAAAAAAATTTGTCATGATTACCTTTAAAAAAAAAAGGTTACCGTTAAAACAAATTAGAAAACTTTTTTCTTTACTATTCCAACATGATTATCTAAATATGATAAACGTATGTATAAAATAATGAATAAAAAAATGAATAATTGTATATTCAAATATGGAGATTCAAATAAGAATTTAAATGATGTGTAGGACCTCGTTAGTTCCTACGTATGTATAAAATAATGAATAAAAAATGAATAATTGTATATTCAAATATGGAGATTCAAATAAGAATTTAAATGATGTGTAGGACCTCGTTAGTTCCTACTCGTTCAATTAAAAATATAAAATAGAAAAATTATTTATTCAATTAAGGTAAATACAAGCAAATCATCAATGTGGTGGTGGTTTGATGGTAAAGGCAAAACATTTAAACATCTTAATGAGGAGGAGATCTTGGGTTTAAGTCCTACAGACGACATAAATATAATCAATCACATTTATTCTATCTTTTTTCTTTATTTCAAAACTCAAACTGAAAAAACAAACTGAACTCAAACTTCAGATTAATTTTCGCCCCAAATCCAAGCGTGTTACACTTGAAACACCAAAAGTGACTTATATCATGTTGAAACCAACTATCTCCTCGACCTCTACCATGGCCACGTTCTAGACCTTCTCGGTTTAAACACCTACAACTACAATGTAACATTTAGGTGCTGTTTGTTTTTTCAGATGTAAAATGTCTGTAGTCTGCGAACCACATCTGCAGGCATCTGCAAGAGAAGATGTGGCCCAAATGTCTGCAGTCTGCAAGGAGAAGAGGGTTTGTTTTTTTTTTCTTCATAAACAATTTCAACCACACAACTCTCTCTCTCTGCTCTCTCTCTCTAGAAGCTCTCTCTGCTCTCTCTCTCTCTCTCTAGAAACTCTCTCTTTCTCTACAACCACCACCACCACCACCGCACCACCTCTGCCACCACCACCGCACCACCTCCGCCATCACACCACCGCCATGAAGCACAAAAGAAGCACAGAGCTTCATCTCTTTGCAAAACCCTATATTCAAACACCCCCCCACCCACTCGATCTCTTTCTCCCTCGCTCGAAGGTGACCAGCCGGCCACCAACAGTGGTGGTGGCGTTTGATGGTGATGACGCAGCAGAAGCCGAGGTGGCGGCGGCAGCAGCGGTGGAGGTGGTGGCGGAGGTGGTGACCAGCCGGCCACCCACTCGATCTCTTTCTCTTTCTCTCTACAGGTCTCTCTCTCTCTACAGGTCTCTCTCTCTCTCTACGCTCTCTCTCTCTCTCACAGATGGGTTTGGTGGTGATGGGTTTGGTGGTGGTGGGTTTTGACGATGGTGGTGGTGGAGGTGGTGGCGGAGGTGGTGGTGGTGGTGGTGGCGGAGGTGGTGGTGGCAGGGGAGAAGTTTTTGTGGTGTTAGGTGTTTGGATTAGGTTTTGTGAAGATGTTTGAAGCAAAGGTTCTGAGCTTTTTTTTGAAGATGAAAGAAGCTATTTGTAGATCTTTAAAAAAAAAAAACAAACAGTCTTCAACATCTTATGTCTGCCCGCCTGCAGACATAAGCATTTTGCAGATGTTATAAGCAAAAACAAACAGCACCTTAAGCTCCGTATCCTTATTCTTCTGTTTTCCATTTGTTTTGGTAAACACCAACTTATCATGTGTATCTTTTTTTCTCATCCAGTTCCTTGACTTGTTATCTTACGATTTCAAATAGCTCATTGTGTTGAACTCAGGGGCGGATCTAAGAGATTTCAGGGGTTTCTAGGAACCTTCTCGGTTAAGAGAAAATAGAAAAATTAGTGGAAACATTGTATGATTTGGAAAAAAAATTAGTAAGAATTAGTGAAAGTTTGCCAAAAGAAACCCCCTTGTAAAAATTCATGCATCTGCCATTGGTTCAACTCATAACATTACTTATCAATGCTACTATATGAAGAAAGGATTTTTATAACACCCCGAAAACGGGTTTTGTAATCAAACCACGTTAATACTAAATGACGGGTAAAGTATCGTTAGTGGTAAAGATTAACCTGGTGAATATTAGGATTTAAATAAATAAACCTAATATTAAATAAAAGTTAAACGAAAGTGTAACACCCTGTGTTTCGAAAGTCAAAGTCAAAGTCAAGATTGAAGTCAAAGGAAGACAAGATTGCTAATTGCGATCTGTCACTCCTTGCTCAACTCCTGTTTTGACTTCTTTGACTTGTAGATAATCTATTTATGTTATCGCGTTAGTTTTATTATGTGGAGTACTTATTAATAATCGAGGTTTAATCGCATATTAATCACATGTTTAATCAATTTATCGCTTATCGCAATCGTATCCGCAACTCGAATTATGGGTTATGGGTATTGTTTTACGTGTGTGTGCTATTTATGTGTTACTTGTGCATGTTATGTTTATGTTGAGGTGTTAATCGCAATCGCATCGCATCGAATCGAAAACGCTAAACGCAAGTTAATTATGATGATTGTATGTTAGATATAGTAGTTGGGATTAAAAGTAATTTAATGGGTAATTCTATCGTATCGCTCGAATCGCATCGCAACGCTCTGCACTCGAATCGGAATGACGAAACTCATCGCGCCGGACTCGTGGATCGAGTGGCCAACCGACCGAGTGGCCATCCAATCGGATTGCCATCCGATCGGGTTGCCATCTGACGGGGTACGGTATTAAACCCGACCCGAGCGGTCAGACTTCCCGTTACGTATTGCTTTTATATTAATTATTTATTATTGTTGCTACTAACCCAACCGCGAGGCCCAACGCGATGTAGTTTACACTACTTTGGGTCGGGGCTTGTAGAGATAACCCCTAACTGGGCCTGGCCCATTGAGGTTAGGGGAGGCCCATATCCCCCTATATAAAGAGGTCTTCACCTCTTGAATAGGGCAGAGTATATGGAGCCGCCACACTTTTTGTAGCTGGAAACAGGAGAATCTTCTCCTACCGGCAATCTCTACAGCTCCACTTTCTTCTCTTCTCCATTGCAGATCTAGGTTCAAGAGGAAGAACAAGGTGTGATTCTTCACCCTTATGTAGAACGCGGTCCAGTCATCCCGGGGTGATTCCGTGTTTCTTCATTGGCACCCTTATGAAAAGTAATCAAATTCTAAACCCAACAAGAATCACAACTCGGTTTCTTCTCTACCCGACCTTCCAGATCTGTTTTCCTTGAGTTTTACAAACGGTTCTCGGTAAAAAACTTCAGGTTTGAGTTTTCTTATTCCTAGATCTGATACTTCTACGGTTTCAGAACCACATCTTGTGGTTCTTCTCTTCACAAAGTTCTAGATCTTAGTTCTGGAAGAATTCCGCCCTTGAATCTTGCTTCAGATTGAAAACTTTTAATTTTTAGCAAAAAAAAGAAAAAAAAGAAAAAGGGGACGTAAAAATTCGGATCTGAAACTCAAAGTTTCTTTTTTGCGATAAGACTCAGATCCGTTGGGATGATGCTTGTTTTCTTGTTTATCATACAACTTGAGATTTGTCCTTCCTATCATGTTAACGTTAATCATATTTTACATTATCTTTCTCTCATATGGTAAAAGTGAGTTTGTAGGTGGTAAAGCATGATGTACAAGTGGGAGTTGCACAATCTCCTTTTATTGCTTGCCTCAAACCACTACATCGTTCATGAAACCAAATGATAATTATATATGGTACAAGTTATGATGCATGGTGTACCTGTAACCTAAAGGTACAAGTGATTATGCATGATGTATAAGCATATTGTGCATGGGTTAGTCAAAATATCTCACAATGATGTATACAGCTGTATTAATTTTTTTTAGAAAGTGTGTACAGTTGTCAAGTTACAAATCATGTTACACAATGTATAACCCCTAGATGCATACACTTCCATTTGAGGGGACACAAACTGACAAGACAGAAAGGTGTACTGACATTCCCCTATTTTGTCGCCATGTACTAGACTCCTTTTTTTTGAAAGGTATGTACTAGACTCCTAGTTACACCCAAATGATCTCTCTAATTTACCCCGTTATAACTGGAGTCCGGTCGCGCTACCACCACCGGTCATCACGTCGCGCGCATCAACCTGCCATCTTCGGCATCAACCACGTCGCGCGCATCAACCTGCCATCTCTGGCATCAACCACGTCGCGCGCATCAACCTGCCATCTCTGGCATCAACCACGTCGCGCGCATTAACTAGTCACCTCCAGCATCAACTACGTCGCGAGCATTAGTCACCTGCGCATGCAATCATGAACTCGATGAGTCACGCAACAAGGATATGCCTCCTCCACCCTGCGCACAATGGATTATCTTTCTCCTACATGTGACACAAGCAAGCTTCGAACAAGGTACAACCTTTGCCTTCATTTCTGTTATGCCTCAATCAAAGTACCACATCCACCGCGCGGGAGCGAGTAAGTTCCGCATGCGCTAGACGCGCGCGGGTGCATGAGCAAGTTCTACATGCGCGGGCACACCCGCTGCGTGAACGAGCAAGTTCCATGTCCACTCCGCCGCTGAGCGAGCACACGCCTACTGCGCGAGCAAGTTCTGCACACACCCCGCGCGCGAGCGAGTTTCCCATGCACCGAACTAGCTCTGTCGCGCAACCATGCTCCGCTCTTCACCGGCAAGCTTCGTTGCGCGAGCACGGTGGACAAGCTCTGCTGCGCAGGTATGCTCTACCAGCCATAATGCATTATCAAACGATTATAAACTTTGCACCAAATGTTTGATCACAAAATGGTAAAAGAAGCTAGAAAACCTCTGGTCTTTAGTAGGGAGGATTAAAAGGCAGGCCCTTAACTTGCTTTTGAGCTCAAAAGTCTGTTTTTGAACTTTCAAAACTCGCAATATCATAACTCCTAATTTACCAAAACCACCCTTATAAACGTGGTTAGTTGTGACACAACCCCTCATTTTAAACAAGGTTGACACATGAAAAGAAGTATTATCATTTTAAACTCATACGTAAAGGCCACTTGCCTAATTCTTTTGTATGAAAAAGAAGTTAAGCGATGCATTTATTAAAACCTTTATTTTAAAATGGTCAAAACATTAGAGTGTCATGACGGGACTTATTCCTTATAAGCACACACAACGTGGCTAAGGCGAACAAACATGATTTACACCTCGCGCGCGCAGTAAAACAAGCTCCGCCACGGACATGCTATTCACCCCCGCGCTTGGTAAAACAAGCTCCCAATCGCCACTCGCGCGATAGACAAGTGCCACTCGCGCGATAACCCATGCCTTACACATAGCGCGCGATAAAACAAGCTCCGCCACGAACATGCCTATTTCGTAGGACTGTGCACACCGCGCAGCCTATTTCGTGGGTGGTATGTAGAAGTTGATAGGTGTGAAGGAAGATTACAGCTTTAAGACTACTAGCTACCTTATTCGAATGAGACAGATGATTACTTTTCATATTTGAAACCTTTTTGCCTACACAATTTCATATTTTTCAAGTTTGGTCCTTGACCTTTGAGTTAACTGCAACTTTCGTTTGACCCTATAGTGTTTAGCACAACATCCACATTCCACAGTAGCCATGCTTGGGTTTTAAAAGCTATCCATGTCACTTAGAACCACACTTTTCTAGTGAATTAATTGACTTTTGGCACTAGATTTTTTTTCTAAAATTGAATAAAGTATACATTACATCACGGATTTTTATTAAGCCACATACTTATAAGTGGGTTTAAAAAAAAAGAAGGCATGAACACAAGACTTCATCGCAGATCGCACATGCGTATGACCGTCATGATCAAGCAACCATGAGACTTACGTATCATGTACGAGATACTCTATATAGTTGTCATATTCGTTGCTAAACGGCATATACCTTTTAGTGCATTACGACTAGCATTATTTAACACGCCTTACTTCCTCCTTAAAAGGGGTGATTAAGAAAACCGTCGCGCACAACCGACAAACAACAACTTCTGCGTGGCAGCATCTCCGACGCACGAATCAGTTCTACCATTCGTTTGTGGAGGTTTAAAAGGGATAATTTGAACTTGTCTTTATTTAGTTCACATGTTTGCCTTTTAATATAAATATTGCACCATAACTTCCCATTTATGGCTCAAACACATTTATTACAAGCTACAACAGTTAGTGTACGACTTTCAAATATGCATTTGGGCACATATCATTTTGGCTAATATATGGACAAGGTTCATATGTACTTTACTCTGAACACTTCAATCACTTAGCAAGGCATTGTTACACGCTTACCCTGATAAAACAAACCGGCTAATGTCTAGCAAAGGAAATTATTCAACAACATGGTTAGTAGTTCATCATCGTAACGACTACTAATCTTGCGATATTTGCGACACATACTATTATTCAAGTTTAGTATTATTATTCAAATTTAATGTTACTAACATTTTATTTAATGGCAATAAATTGAGAGACTAACATGGTGCAACACCATTTCGGGGGTCAAAATTGCTTTCACATTTCGCGGAATATGGATGCATAGAGCAAACACCTCCTAAGGATGAAGTTTCGGTATAACGCTTTCCACATCACTCTTTATTACAATTTACCATGTCAACTTATTTGCAGGATAGGTAACACATTCAACCGGTGAAACGCAGCGAGCGATCCTCACGCACAACGATGAAAGCCTAAAAAGCGTCTTCACACATGAGCACGTAAGTCGTCGGCTGGCGCATGCTCTCTTACATATGAGCACGTAAGTCGCCGGCTGGCGCATGCTCTCTTACATATGAGCACGTAAGTCACCGGCTGGCGCATGCTCTCTTACATATGAGCACGTAAGTCGCCGGCTGGCGCATGCTCTTTTACTTACGTTCACGTTAGTCGCCTCGCGCGGATACTCCATTACTTACGAGCACATAAGTCGCCAGGCGCGCAAGCTCTTTTACATACCAACACGTCGATCTCCATACGAGTCTGTTGTTCTACATACAATCATCTCAGCCTCCATGCGAGCCTTGCTGCTGCACATATAAGCACGCTAATCTTCACGCGACCCTGCTGCTTTACATACAAGCGTGTGTGTCGCCCGTGCGCGCATGCTTAGCCATATATGAAAACGCTTACAAAACGTAAACTGTGCTACAAATGCACGCACCACTTTGGGTATACGCAAAAACGCATTGGCTGAAATAAAGTTTCGCTTACACCTACAATATTCAAGACAAGCCACATCTCCTTGCGTCATGCCACATTGTTGTTATGTCACACCAGAGGATTAGCGCAGGCTCGGGTCTCCAGTTCATTATTCCTGACGCAACTTTATGCCAATTCTCATTCGCGATACCTTTTCAAAGTGGATTAACACGTGCAACTATTGTAGACAGCAGTTTACAAAGATTCAAACACTATAAATACATACACTTCACGGCTTAAGACACGCGCGCACCTTGCGCTAACCAACAGAAGTCACACCATAGGGTGAATATTCTACAATAGCCACACGACTGTGTGCGCACCGCTAAAGCTGGGCCACACTCACCCGACAAAGGCGAATCGTCAGTGACAACATAATGATCGCCGTGTCAGCAGCCAACTCAAGGGTCACCATCAACGACATTTGCACCAACCTGTCAGAATTTGAAATTCGAGAAATTTCTCGCCTAAAATTACAACGAAAATGCAAGCCGAAGCTAGCAAGGGTTGCGCCGCATGCTTCATCAACCAATGATCATGCGCGCCAGTTCTCAAAAGCAACAGGTATCAATTAACAAGCCTGGTAGCCGCGCCGTAATCATTGACAAACACTTACACGCGCGCCAGCTACCAAGACCTAGAAAATTCTTTAAAGACCAGCACGCCTTTCCTTTCTCTTTTTCCTGAGTCCAGAGCTCCAACCATTCACTTCGCGCATGGAAGCAGCACTGGACTAGGGGGACTTGAAAGGGTATGGTCCCAAAAAGCCGTGCAGACCATACTCCTTATACGTTATAATCAAACTAATCTACAGACCACGTGCGGACCGCTTAGACAAAACCTAATCCGCGCGCGAGGTTCAAACAGGATTGAAGATCAGATTCAACACTTAGCATCCTGAATGAAGGCCCTCAGTCCCTAAACCTTGCGCCGACTGGTTGGACACACACCAAAGGCCGCGAAAGGACGCCCACGTGGCTCCAATCAGGGTGCGCCAGCACCGAAGATCTTCTAGAAGACACCAACGGTTGGCACCAAAGGGGCAGAGCGGATATTCCTTGTCGTCATCTTCGGGACCAAGGCCCATCAACCCATCTCCTTCTAAACTACTCCGACTAAAGATACGGTCCTTCATACACAGGAAGGACCATAGCTAAGCTCAGGAAGGATTAAGAAGATCAACCCTTATGGTCGAAACATAAACCCAACTAATAAACCTAAAACTAGTTACGTACGCGCAACCTTGACAAGTTCATGGCAATGCGCCAATAGCAACGGCCCGCAATCAAACAGCGTACGCCAGGTTTGCCCAATCAAATTCCACGATGAACAATTCAGGGGATATTCATTATTCCATTATCTCTACTCACAGTAAAAGACAGACGCAACAAGCATGGCCAACAACTTTCCCGCACTTGGGCGACTGGTAAGCCTAAAACTCAATCTTTACTTTCGAGCACTCCTAACAAGTCTAGTACTCCTACCACGCTTGCACGCGGAGCAGCACTAGACTGGGGGACTTGACGGGGTACGGTATTAAACCCGACCCGAGCGGTCAGACTTCCCGTTACGTATTGCTTTTATATTAATTATTTATTATTGTTGCTACTAACCCAACCGCGAGGCCCAACGCGATGTAGTTTACACTACTTTGGGTCGGGGCTTGTAGAGATAACCCCTAACTGGGCCTGGCCCATTGAGGTTAGGGGAGGCCCATATCCCCCTATATAAAGAGGTCTTCACCTCTTGAATAGGGCAAAGCATATGGAGCCGCCACACTTTTTGTAGCTGGAAACAGGAGAATCTTCTCCTACCGGCAATCTCTACAGCTCCACTTTCTTCTCTTCTCCATTGTAGATCTAGGTTCAAGAGGAAGAACAACGTTTGATTCTTCACCCTTATGTAGAACGCGGTCCAGTCATCCCGGGGTGATTCCGTGTTTCTTCATTTGAGGGGACACAAACTGACAAGACAGAAAGGTGTACTGACATTCCCCTATTTTGTCGCCATGTACTAGACTCCTTTTTTTTTGAAAGGTATGTACTAGACTCCTAGTTACACCCAAATGATCTCTCTAATTTACCCCGTTGTAACTGGAGTCCGGTCGCGCTACCACCACCGGACATCACGTCGCGCACATCAACCTGCCATCTGCGGCATCAACCACGTCGCGCGCATCAACGTGCCATCTCTGGCATCAACCACGTCGCGCGCATCAACCTGCCATCTCTGGCATCAACCATGTCGCGCGCCTTAACTAGTCACCTCCAGCATCAACTACGTCGCGATCATTAGTCACCTGCGCATGCAATCTTGAACTCGATGAGTCACGCAACAAGGATATGCCTCCTCCACCCTGCGCATAATGGATTATCTTTCTCCTACATGTGACACAAGCAAGCTTCGAACAAGGTACAACCTTTGCCTTCATTTCTATTAGGCCTCAATCAAAGTACCACATCCACCGCGCGGGAGCGAGTAAGTTCCGCATGCGCTGGACGCGCGTGGGTGCATGAGCAAGTTCTACATGCGCGGGAACACCCGCTGCGTGAACGAGCAAGTTCCATGTCCACTCCGCCGCTGAGCGAGCACACGCCTACTGCGCGAGCAAGTTCTGCACACACCCCGCGCGCGAGCGAGTTTCCCATGCACCGAACTAGCTCTGTCGCGCAACCATGCTCCGCTCTTCACCGGCAAGCTTCGTTGCGCGAGCACGGTGGACAAGCTTTGCTGCGCAGGTATGCTCTACCAGCCATAATGCATTATCAAACGATTATAAACTTTGCACCAAATGTTTGATCACAAAATGGTAAAAGAAGCTAGAAAACCTCTGGTCTTTAGTAGGGAGGATTAAAAGGCAGGCCCTTAACTTGCTTTTGAGCTCAAAAGTCTGTTTTTGAACTTTCAAAACTCGCAATATCATAACTCCTTTTTGTCAGAGACCGACTCAAAAGAGCTTTTATCATATCATACTATTTACCAAAACCACCCTTATAAACGTGGTTAGTTGTGACACAACCCCTCATTTTAAACAAGGTTGACACATGAAAAGAAGTATTATCATTTTAAACTCATACGTAAAGGCCACTTGCCTAATTCTTTTGTATGAAAAAGAAGTTAAGCGATGCATTTATTAAAACCTTTATTTTAAAGTGGTCAAAACATTAGAGTGTCATGACGGGACTTATTCCTTATAAGCACACACAACGTGGCTAAGGCGAACAAACATGATTTACACCTCGCGCGCGCGGTAAAACAAGCTCCGCCACGGACATGCTATTCACCCCCGCGCTTGGTAAAACAAGCTCCCAATCGCCACTCGCGCGATAGACAAGTGCCACTCGCGCGATAACCCATGCCTTACACATAGCGCGCGATAAAACAAGCTCCGCCACGAACATGCCTATTTCGTAGGACTGTGCACACCGCGCAGCCTATTTCGTGGGTGGTATGTAGAAGTTGATAGGTGTGAAGGAAGATTACAGCTTTAAGACTACTAGCTACCTTATTCGAATGAGACAGATGATTACTTTTCATATTAGAAACCTTTTTGCCTACACAATTTCATATTTTTCAAGTTTGGTCCTTGACCTTTGAGTTAACTGCAACTTTCGTTTGACCCTATAGTGTTTAGCACAACATCCACATTCCACAGTAGCCATGCTTGGGTTTTAAAAGCTATCCATGTCACTTAGAACCACACTTTTCTAGTGAATTAATTGACTTTTGGCACTAGATTTTTTTTCTAAAATTGAATAAAGTATACATTACATCACGGATTTTTATTAAGCCACATACTTATAAGTGGGTTTAAAAAAAAAGAAGGCATGAACACAAGACTTCATCGCAGATCGCACATGCGTATGACCGTCATGATCAAGCAACCATGAGACTTACGTATCATGTACGAGATACTCTATATAGTTGTCATATTCGTTGCTAAACGGCATATACCTTTTAGTGCATTACGACTAGCATTATTTAACACGCCTTACTTCCTCCTTAAAAGGGGTGATTAAGAAAACCGTCGCGCACAACCGACAAACAACAACTTCTGCGTGGCAGCATCTCCGACGCACGAATCAGTTCTACCATTCGTTTGTGGAGGTTTAAAAGGGATAATTTGAACTTGTCTTTATTTAGTTCACATGTTTGCCTTTTAATATAAATCTTGCACCATAACTTCCAATTTATGGCTCAAACACATTTATTACAAGCTACAACAGTTAGTGTACGACTTTCAAATATGCATTTGGGCACATATCATTTTGGCTAATATATGGACAAGGTTCATATGTACTTTACCCTGAACACTTCAATCACTTAGCAAGGCATTGTTGCACGCTTACCCCGATAAAACAAACCGGCTAATGTCTAGCAAAGGAAATTATTCAACAACACGGTTAGTAGTTCATCATCGTAACGACTACTAATCTTGCGATATTTGCGACACATACTATTATTCAAGTTTACTATTATTATTCAAGTTTAATGTTACTAACATTTTATTTAATGGCAATAAATTGAGAGACTAACATGGTGCAACACCATTTCGGGGGTCAAAATTGCTTTCACATTTCGCGGAATATGGATGCATAGAGCAAACACCTCCTAAGGATGAAGTTTCGGTATAACGCTTTCCACATCACTCTTTATTACAATTTACCATGTCAACTTATTTGCAGGATAGGCAACACATTCAACCGGTGAAACGCAACGAGCGATCCTCACGCACAACGATGATAGCCTAAAAAGCGTCTTCACACATGAGCACGTAAGTCGCCGGCTGGCGCATGCTCTTTTACATATGAGCACGTAAGTCGCCGGCTGGCGCATGCTCTCTTACATATGAGCACGTAAGTCGCCGGCTGGCGCATGCTCTTTTACATATGAGCACGTAAGTCGCCGGCTGGCGCATGCTCTTTTACTTTCGTTCACGTTAGTCGCCTCGCGCGAATACTCCATTACTTACGAGCACATAAGTCGCCAGGCGCGCAAGCTCTTTTACATACCAACACGTCGATCTCCATACGAGTCTGTTGTTCTACATACGATCATCTCAGCCTCCATGCGAGCCTTGCTGCTGCACATATAAGCACATTAATCTTCACGCGACCCTGCTCCTTTACATACGAGCGTGTGTGTCGCCCGTGCGCGCATGCTTAGCCATATATGAAAACGCTTACAAAACGTAAACTGTGCTACAAATGGAAGCACCACTTTGGGTATACGCAAAAACGCATTGGCTGAAATAAAGTTTCGCTTACACCTACAATCTTCAAGACAAGCCACATCTCCTTGCGTCATGCCACATTGTTGTTATGTCACACCAGAGGATTAGCGCAGGCTCGGGTCTCCAGTTCATTATTCCTGACGCAACTTTATGCCAATTCTCATTCGCGATACCTTTTCAAAGTGGATTAACACGTGCAACTATTGTAGACAGCAGTTTACAAAGATTCAAACATTATAAATACATAGGCTTCACAAATTAAGACACGCGCGCACCTTGCGCTAACCAACAGAAGTCATACCATAGGGTGAATATTTTACAATAGCCACAAGACTGTGTGCGCACCGCTAAAGCTGGGCCACACTCACCCGACAAAGGCGAATCGTCAGTGACAACATAATGATCGCCGTGTCAGCAGCCAACTCAAGGGTCACCATCAACGACATTTGTACCAACCTGTCAGAATTTGAAATTCGAGAAATTTCTCGCCTAAAATTACAACGAAACTGCAAGTCGAAGCTAGCAAGGGTTGCGCCGCATGCTTCATCAACCAATGATCATGCGCGCCAGTTCTCAAAAGCAACAGGTATCAATTAACAAGCCTGGTAGCCGCACCGTAGTCATTGACAAACACTTTCACGCGCGCCAGCTACCAAGACCTAGCAAATTCTTTAAAGACCAGCACGCCTTTCCTTTCTCTTTTTCCTGAGCCCAGAGCTCCAACCATTCACTTCGCGCATGGAAGCAGCACTGGACTGGGGGGACTTGAAAGGGTATGGTCCCAAAAAGCCGTGCAGACCATACTCCTTATACGTTAATCAAACTAATCTACAGACCACGCGCGGACCGCTTAGACAAAACTTAATCCGCGCGCGAGGTTCAAACAGGATTGAAGATCAGATTCAGCACTTAGCATCCTGAATGAAGGCCCTCAGTCCCTAAACCTTGCGCCGGCTAGTTGGACACACACCAAAGGCCGCGCAAGGACGCCCACGTGGCTCCAATCAGGGTGCGCCAGCACCGAAGATCTTCTAGAAGACACCAACGATTGGCACCAAAGGGGCAGAGCGGATATTCCTTGTCGTCGTCTTTGGGACCAAGGCCCATCAACCCATCTCCTTCTAAACTACTCCGACTAAAGATACGGTCCTTCATACACAGGAAGGACCATAGCTAAGCTCAGGAAGGATTAAGAAGATCAACCCTTATGGTCGAAACATAAACCCAACTAATAAACCTAAAACTAGTTACGTACGCGCAACCTTGACAAGTTCATGGCAATGCGCCAATAGCAACGGCCCGCAATCAAACAGCGTTTGCCAGGTTTGCCCAATCAAATTCCACGATGAACAATTCAGGGGATATTCATTATTCCATTATCTCTACTCACAATAAAAGACAGACGCAACAAGCATGGCCAACAACTTTCCCGCACCTGGGCGACTGGTAAGCCTAAAACTCAATCTTTACTTTCGAGCACTCCTAACAAGTCTAGTACTCCTACCACGCTTGCACGCGGAGCAGCACTAGACTGGGGGACTTGACGGGGTACGGTATTAAACCCGACCCGAGCGGTCAGACTTCCCGTTACGTATTGCTTTTATATTAATTATTTATTATTGTTGCTACTAACCCAACCGCGAGGCCCAACGCGATGTAGTTTACACTACTTTGGGTCGGGGCTTGTAGAGATAACCCCTAACTGGGCCTGGCCCATTGAGGTTAGGGGAGGCCCATATCCCCCTATATAAAGAGGTCTTCACCTCTTGAATAGGGCAGAGCATATGGAGCCGCCACACTTTTTGTAGCTGGAAACAGGAGAATCTTCTCCTACCGGCAAACTCTACAGCTCCACTTTCTTCTCTTCTCCATTGCAGATCTAGGTTCAAGAGGAAGAACAAGGTGTGATTCTTCACCCTTATGTAGAACGCGGTCCAGTCATCCCGGGGTGATTCCGTGTTTCTTCACCATCCGACCGGGTTGCCACCCGATCTGACTGCCACCCGATCGACCAGCCCTTGCCTCACTTTCCTTTTTAGGAAACCCTATAAATACCCCTCACATGTCACATCAGTTGATGTGACAGCTCTCACTCGACCCAGCTCGCTCCAGCCTTTCTTTCTCTCGATTTCTCGCGATTCTTGTAAGTTTTCAACCTAAATCTTGTATTTTCTTGATCTACACGCACTCCTTCACCTTTCTATCTTTTGAATCTTAACTTTTAACAGTGAAATCAGCGGATTTGAGGTGTTCTAGGATGATGTCATAGTGGTGTTCTTATGAACTTCATGTTTTGGCTTCAATCCACCAAAAACAACTTAGATCTGGACGATTTCCACATGAATCAACAAAGATCTTACATAGATCTGAACATATTCATGGTGAAAAGGATTGAAAGATGGTTTACCAACTTTCTTTCAACTCTTTTACACTCAATGCACTCAAACCCAATAGAATCGGAGCTTGTTCTGACCTCCTACTCATTCTTAGTGGTGTGTTAGTTCCAGATCTGAATTCTATCCAAGAGACTACAGATTTCGGGTTAAGCATGAACCCCGGCTCGAACCATGCACTGACCGGACTAGGGTGATTCCTGTTCGATCGGGTCACTTGGGTCTTGACGAGGTTCTGTTGTTTAGCACATATCAACTCGTCTCGAATCATAACTTTAAACTATAAAAAAAGAACCAAGTGTAAGGACGATCAGGTCAACTGGGACGGATTGTCTTCTGATCGGATTACCATCCGATCGGATTGCCACCCGATCGGACAGCCACCCGATCGGCTTGCACCTGGGTCCCACACTTAAACTATTAACTCACCTTCTCAAAGTTTGGAACGTGGAACGTATTGCCGCCCGATCGGGTTGCCACCCGATCGAATGACCACCCGACCATGTGATGTTTTGAACTTCAACACTTAACAATTTTCAACATGTTCCGTACGTACGGATTGCCACCCAATCGGATTGCCATCCGATTGAGTGACCGTCCTGCTGTGAACTTGTTCTCAAACTGAGAAGTCTCACCAATTGGATTGCTGTTTGATCGAACGACTGCTCGATCGACTGACATGAAAGGTAGAGATACCTCTCTATTTTCAAAATGCTACAACGAAAACTTCAAAAAGCAAACCATCATACACATCCTCACCAAACGAGGTGACAATCCAATCGAATGGCCATCCGATCGGATGACCATCCGATCGGATTGCCATCCGAACGGATTGCCACCCGATCGACTGGCCATCCGATCGGATTGACATCCGATCGGATTGCCATCCGATCCCTAGTACATCTACACCGTTTTACGCGCCGACCTTCGCTTATGCTATCGTTAACTGTTCAGGCTAATTCCGCTCTAGCGCTCCCTTCAATCCATCATCGCTGTGAGTATACTCGAACCCTTTTTGCTGTATGCACTTTTAGGTGTTACATACGTTACTTTTTATAAATCACATCGAACACACTACGCAATACTTTTAACGTTAACTGCTACTGCATGTATACGTGATTCAATGATTGTTTGTTTGTTATGTTTACACATGGATTGCTGTCTACCTGCCTTAGCAACGATAGTACTATAGTTTGGACTAAGCACCTGTTCACTCAGGGGTTGTTAAGGACAATTAATCACATGATTCACAGTGGTGAATATGTATTACGAACTGCCTTGCGCAGTCAACCCGCAGTTATTGGTATTGATAGGATCATGTCGATAACTTACGTGCTCCATTTCACACGTTGTACGTGCTGGTTATGCGTAAATAATTTCGAACTCTATTATGCTATTATCAAACTTGTATGCTCACCTTTACACTATGTGTATTGACTTTTACTTTAACGTATGTGGCAGGTGCTTAAGATGTTAGAATGCTTGGCTTGCTGTGAAATCGAAGCTAGGAAAGAGTCTAGAAACAAAGACAATTTATTTTATTTGAAAATCTGAGTTGTCGGAACATGTTTTATTTGTTTGAAGAATATCTCTGTCTGTAATAACTAGATTATCTTATGGGTTATGGTATGGGACATAATATTTAAACTATTTGGTAATTTAGTCGTTATGGAATTTCTTTGAACAATCTGTTTCGCTCAATGCCGCGCCCCGATGATTCCGCCATCGGTTGGGGTGTGACAGATTGGTATCAGAGCCATAACTATAGGGAATTAGGCAAGACTCGAACTAGTCCGGTTCGATGTCTTAGAAACGACCTAGTCTATAGCTAAGTACCAACATACCGACTTGTGCATGCCCTTAGGGGTCTTGTACGAGCTTACTTGCTATTTCTCGCTATTCTCACCTGCACTACACTATCACTGCACTCTAGAATGAACAAGTGGTTAGGTCGAGATTAGGTGTGAAAACTGCAAACTCTCGACTAAATTGCTTGTTCGACCCGCATTTTGATCTATAAACAGGAGAACTTGGGTTGAATCAGGAGTGAAATCCATACTTTGACGCGAATTTCCTCTCTATTTTACTAAGACCGGTACAAAGTTGTTAAGTCAGGGGTGAAACCCGAACCTTGACTGTCACACCCCGACCACGTAGAACATACAAAACGTGGCGGAAATGTCGGGGAGTGTTGTAACAGAATTAATTGTTTCAAATCCATGGCAATTGAAGTTTCGTTTTATTGATTAAAAGTGTTACAATGTCTTAACAAACAAGGAAATACAACATAATTAACTAGTCTTGTATCTTTTATTGTCACTAAAGCCCAAGTCTGCCTATGTGTATCTTGATCATCTTATGCAACAGCTCCTGAAAAACACATGTGAAAATAGGTACGTCAGCATAAAAATGCCTGTGAGATACATAGGTTTTGTGAAAATAGGTTCCATGACTTATTTTTGAGAAAATGTTTAGTCATGAACCTTGTAATTTGCTTTGTTTTGTAAATCATTTGAAAAACAATGAGTTCAGATGATATGTATAAATAAGTGAATAATGTATGGTTAAATGAATAACCATAGTAAAAATGGATTTGTATAAGATAAGTTGTTTGTAAAACAATGTCTTGTGAAAAGTATGTTATTTGTATAAAATGTTATATGTCTCAAACTGAAATGATTCAAACAACGCTACGATATGTAATACCATACAAACACTTATATATAGGAAGTACCAGCGGCGTATCCACCATGCTTGTATCATATTACACACGCCTCGTTACTTAATCACTTACTCAAACCAAACTATCAAGATGAAATGTTTAACAAGTATAGAAATGTTCATGTATAGTCAAATACGGTTCACACGGTTCACAGATACAAACGGTTCACAGATACAAACGGTTCACAGATACAAACGGTTCACAGATATCAACGGATCACAGATACAAACGGTTCACAGATACAAACGGTTCACAGATACAAACGGTTCACAGATACAAACGGTTCACAGATATCAACGGATCACAGATACAAACGGTTCACAGATATCAACGGATCACATAGTCAAATGATTACAACGGTTCACATAGTCAAATGTTTACAACGGTTCAATATGTAGTATAATGTGTTCATATGCTGGATAAGCATATGCAACAGAAAAGCAATGTAAAACAATGTACTAAGTATGCACATAATGGACATACATAGCATAAAATGTATTGAAAATCATGTACTATAATGTACTAACGAACATAGCAAGTATATGATGTGAAAACGGGAAAGCATGAATGTAATAAGTAGGCACATGTGTTTCACCCCAAAACAGTTTGGAAAACAGTAAAAGAGGGGTCTATGTACTCACTTGAGATTGCTCAGAAGTCCTTGAGTAACAACCAAACAATGCTAGAGATCGCGGATATCAAACGGCACCTAATATAGGTAACTACATTAATAAACCGGACCTAAATCGGAAGATCGGGTAGCATTAGGGTTTGTAAACCAAACGAGTGTAGAGACTCGTGTCATTTGGTTTAACAAAGCCTACATACTAAATGAAACTTAACCTAAGTGTCTACGACCCATTACGACCCGTTTAGGTAGCTTATGCTACTTTAACGCGTCGTTCGCGTGAAACGCGTTCGGACCGCCTAACTAGTCCTATGACAAGTGTTATATGACTAAACATGTTACATAATCAGTTATGTGACAAAGGTTTAGGTTACATATGCTTAATTACCAATTATACATGAAAAGGGTATTCTGGTAATTTACCTAAGGCATATAAACTACCTATCATACAACTACTTAAACGATGTGACCATAGGGTATAACCTCGGAAGGTTATTCCCTACCTACTATGGTCACCTAATGTGTTTGGTCGGATCCTAATGATCGACCAAACTGGGTCGGGTTCGAGGTATAAGCGATTTATTAGATCGCTTACCCTACGACCCTAAACAACGTGGTAATCAGTAGGCATAGTCCCAAGGGACTATGACCATCGTGATTACAATCACGTTGCGAAGTTCAAACGAACTTCGCATTGACCATTACTGGTCAACGCTGAAAGTCAAACTAAGTTTGACTTTCTGACTCGAAAAGCAGTAAAAATAAGGAAAAGAACGAAAGAATACTTATGAAGGGTCCCCGAATGCTAATCCCGATTCAAGAATCTCAGGTATGAAACAATGGTTTCAACTTAGAGGTTCTCAAATCAGAATTCTAGTGATTTTAGCAATGGGGGGTATGGGGTATTTATAGGAATACCCGAACCGTTAAGATCGTTTCATGGAAAACGTGCCTTAATCCCATCCGTACATGTGTTGAAATGTCATGGTGTTTAGGTGTTTAAATTCCATCCATACATGTGTTGAAATGTCATGGTGTTTAGGTGTTTAAATTCCATCCATACATGTGTTGAAATGTCATGGTGTTTAGGTGTTTAAATTCCATCCATACATGTGTTGAAATGTCATGGTGTTTAGGTGTTTAAATTTCCATCCATACATGTGTTGAAATGTCATGGTGTTTAGGTGTTTAAATTCCATCCTTATCCGCTGACTAAGCAAGTTTAGAATGTGTGGTTGTGAATTAAACAACGGCTAATACATCGAATCTGGTCCCGAATGCGAAAAACTGAGTTTCTGCATGTTTTCTTATGGCGAACACTAAAATAAAATATTTTAGTGCTTACATAAATTTTTGGATGTCCGGATGTATTCAGAACGTAAGTTATGCGCGAAAATGCAAACTTGTGCACTTTTTGACACTTTTAGTCCCTGAATGACACAAAAGTTTATTTTAGCATACCGAACACCTCAAAGCCTATTTCTAAGCTATGTGAAGGGTATTTATGGTATGTTTAACTTATGGTCATGCTCCGGAATGTCTGTTACAGTTCAAATTGGCATACTTTCGCAGTTTGTCAACTTTAGTCCCTGTAAGCGATTAAACTTTGATTTCACCACACCAAGCCTTCCAAAACTTATATCTAAGTTATGTAAAGGTTATTTAAGGTATGTTAAGCCTATTTCACTATTCCGGAGTGTTCGTTGGATTAAACTGGTTATATTTACGCATCAGAGCGCGTATAACCCTCCAGAAAGCGATTTAGAGCTTGAAATCGGACAAGAGTTGATATGTGTAAACGATACACATAATTTTTACAAATCCCAAGTATGAAATACAATATTTCATTGGTTTGGCATTTGTTTGATGGTCGCAGTGACACGGGTGTCACAGTCTCCCCTACTTTAGGAAATTTCGTCCCGAAATTAATTCGTAGGAGTCTATTTGTGACTTTGTGTTAAATAACCATCAAAGATGAACAAGACGTAATCCTGTAATTTCTCTTTAACGAACATTTTTCAGAAATGAAAAATGAACAGAGTTATTCTCAACAGGCATTCTTTAGAAACAAAAATGAACAGAATAGTCATTTTCCACAACATCTTCAGAAACAAAAATGAACAGAATAGTCATTTTACATCTTCAGAAACAAAAATGGACAGAATAGTCATTTTACATCTTCAGAAACAAAAATGAACAGAATAGTCATTTTACATCTTCAGAAACAAAAATGAACGGAATAGTCATTTTACATCTTCAGAAACAAAAATGAACGGAATAGTCATTTTACATCTTCAGAAACAAAAATGAACGGAATAGTCATTTTACATCTTCAGAAACAAAAATGAACGGAATAGTCATTTTACATCTTCAGAAACAAAAATGAACGGAATAGTCATTTTACATCTTCAGAAACAAAAATGAACGGAATAATCATTTTACATCTTCAGAAACAAAAATGAGCAGAATAGTCATTTTACATCTTCAGAAACAAAAATGAACGGAATAGTCATTTTACATCTTCAGAAACAAAAATGAACGGAATAGTCATTTTACATCTTCAGAAACAAAAATGAACGGAATAGTAAAAATGAACGGAATAGTCATTTTACATCTTCAGAAACAAAAATGAACGGAATAGACTCTAGACACATGACAAAATTCGCTGTGGTTTCTGTGCACTGAATTCCATAATTATGTATGCATCCATAATTATGCAATTCCTTGCATAGTCCGCACAACTTGTCTTGAAATGTTTGTGGGGAGGATAATCAAACCTGTGATGAGTGTGACTAGACTACCATAGGGTCCTTTTAATTAGATCAACAAAGGATCCTTTTAATTAGACCACCAAGGAGTCCTTTCAGCTATATCATCACATGATATTCCTAACCAGATTTTTGGATCAATCTGTTTACCTAGACCACTCAGGGGTCTAATTATGGAATAGTACAATATAATCCGAGGGACTTTACTATTACGTAAAATCCCATTGAGGATTTAATATAGTACCTTTGGATATCCTACTTTGAATTTCCTTATACAAAGATATGGAAGATTCTACGAGGATTTGGATGACAAGAATTTGGATCACACAAAAACATAAAAAGGGAACACATAAGCACATAATCACATAGTTGTTTAACTTGGTTATTAATTTGTTATCTTTGGACGCGGATACTTAAAGCACACCAGGAATCCAATTCGTGGATTTCATTTGGCACTTTAATCATTTCAAGAATCTATCTATGAAGATAGAACAATCTTAAAAGAAATTCGGCTTTGTCCCTATTGAATTGTGATGTACGTATTGAATCATACAAAGAATTCAATTAAGGACTCCGATGAATGATACCCATCCACAAGGATCTAATTATGAGGATAGAAAGATCCTACATGGATTTTGGAGTTTGTGTAACGAGAGTGTTCCGACACCTTGCACTAGGCGTGCTTACGTTGATACACAAAGTAGAAAGTTCATGAGGTTGAGGCGCCAGATATGCCAAGCGACATATGAAGCAGAGTTTGAAGGTTGAGCAGCAGCAGGATTTGTAACAGCTTTGCTTTGGATTGCAAAGCGGCATATGTTAACCAAATGTCTCCATCGTCCACCGTGGGTACATTTGAAACAAGGTATTTGATTTGAATAATGACGATGGCATTGATTGCACCAAGGAGCAGTTCCCTTATACAGCTTCACCCCTGAGGCGAGTCATGGTGATAGCTAAGTCAACGGTCCTCTGGAGTACGACGCCTATTCGCTGGGTAATTGCAGCACCTGGTTCGGACATTGTTGTTGCGATGAAGAAGCATCTTGAAGATAACGAAAGGCATAGGAGGAAACAAGAGAAAGATAGTCAAAAGAAGATGACAAGGCATGTAGATTGTGACCATTTGTTTGTTACCAAAGGCAAACAAATGAGATAGTGACTAATCAAAGTAAGCGGGTCAATATAATGTATCGCGAAGACATGCTCGCCTATAAGTGAACACTCATCCCAAGAATTCCCAGGTAAGCACAACTGGTCTCGCGTCTGATGAGATGTATACGAAGTGCTTGCCTAGACAGAAAACCCAGAATACAGGCATTCACCCTTCCAGTTTGCACGTGTTCACATTATTAAAAACCCAAAACCTTGACGAGAAGTTGAAAATTCAAAGGGGTTCAAAACCATATAACAGAGGGTTCAAAACCTTACAATAGAGGGTTCAAAACCTAGTAATCAATCATCCTAGAACAGATGATTAGTTTTCAAAGTGGTTTTGAAATTTATGTTCTTGTTGTGGTCGTCGCCTAAGGATAGGTGACGGTATTGTTTTATGACTAAACGCAAGTAAACTCGCGTTAGGGTCCTAAGAAGGTTATAGACTAGGTCAAAGCATTACTAATAACCTAATTCCCTATAACCATTGGCTCTGATACCATCTTTTCTGTCACACCCCGACCACGTAGAACATACAAAACGTGGCGGAAATGTCGGGGAGTGTTGTAACAGAATTAATTGTTTCAAATCCATGGCAATTGAAGTTTCGTTTTATTGATTAAAAGTGTTACAATGTCTTAACAAACAAGGAAATACAACATAATTAACTAGTCTTGTATCTTTTATTGTCACTAAAGCCCAAGTCTGCCTATGTGTATCTTGATCATCTTATGCAACAGCTCCTGAAAAACACATGTGAAAATAGGTACGTCAGCATAAAAATGCCTGTGAGATACATAGGTTTTGTGAAAATAGGTTCCATGACTTATTTTTGAGAAAATGTTTAGTCATGAACCTTGTAATTTGCTTTGTTTTGTAAATCATTTGAAAAACAATGAGTTCAGATGATATGTATAAATAAGTGAATAATGTATGGTTAAATGAATAACCATAGTAAAAATGGATTTGTATAAGATAAGTTGTTTGTAAAACAATGTCTTGTGAAAAGTATGTTATTTGTATAAAATGTTATATGTCTCAAACTGAAATGATTCAAACAACGCTACGATATGTAATACCATACAATCACTTATATATAGGAAGTACCAGCGGCGTATCCACCATGCTTGTATCATATTACACACGCCTCGTTACTTAATCACTTACTCAAACCAAACTATCAAGATGAAATGTTTAACAAGTATAGAAATGTTCATGTATAGTCAAATACGGTTCACACGGTTCACAGATACAAACGGTTCACAGATACAAACGGTTCACAGATACAAACGGTTCACAGATACAAACGGTTCACAGATACAAACGGTTCACAGATATCAACGGATCACAGATACAAACGGTTCACAGATACAAACGGTTCACAGATACAAACGGTTCACAGATACAAACGGTTCACAGATATCAACGGATCACAGATACAAACGGTTCACAGATATCAACGGATCACATAGTCAAATGATTACAACGGTTCACATAGTCAAATGTTTACAACGGTTCAATATGTAGTATAATGTGTTCATATGCTGGATAAGCATATGCAACAGAAAAGCAATGTAAAACAATGTACTAAGTATGCACATAATGGACATACATAGCATAAAATGTATTGAAAATCATGTACTATAATGTACTAACGAACATAGCAAGTATATGATGTGAAAACGGGAAAGCATGAATGTAATAAGTAGGCACATGTGTTTCACCCCAAAACAGTTTGGAAAACAGTAAAAGAGGGGTCTATGTACTCACTTGAGATTGCTCAGAAGTCCTTGAGTAACAACCAAACAATGCTAGAGATCGCGGATATCAAACGGCACCTAATATAGGTAACTACATTAATAAACCGGACCTAAATCGGAAGATCGGGTAGCATTAGGGTTTGTAAACCAAACGAGTGTAGAGACTCGTGTCATTTGGTTTAACAAAGCCTACATACTAAATGAAACTTAACCTAAGTGTCTACGACCCATTACGACCCGTTTAGGTAGCTTATGCTACTTTAACGCGTCGTTCGCGTGAAACGCGTTCGGACCGCCTAACTAGTCCTATGACAAGTGTTATATGCCTAAACATGTTACATAATCAGTTATGTGACAAAGGTTTAGGTTACATATGCTTAATTACCAATTATACATGAAAAGGGTATTCTGGTAATTTACCTAAGGCATATAAACTACCTATCATACAACTACTTAAACGATGTGACCAGAGGGTATAACCTCGGAAGGTTATTCCCTACCTACTATGGTCACCTAATGTGTTTGGTCGGATCCTAATGATCGACCAAACTGGGTCGGGTTCGAGGTATAAGCGATTTATTAGATCGCTTACCCTACGACCCTAAACAACGTGGTAATCAGTAGGCATAGTCCCAAGGGACTATGACCATCGTGATTACAATCACGTTGCGAAGTTCAAACGAACTTCGCATTGACCATTACTGGTCAACGCTGAAAGTCAAACTAAGTTTGACTTTCTGACTCGAAAAGCAGTAAAAATAAGGAAAAGAACGAAAGAATACTTACGAAGGGTCCCCGAATGCTAATCCCGATTCAAGAATCTCAGGTATGAAACAATGGTTTCAACTTAGAGGTTCTCAAATCAGAATTCTAGTGATTTTAGCAATGGGGGGTATGGGGTATTTATAGGAATACCCGAACCGTTAAGATCGTTTCATGGAAAACGTGCCTTAATCCCATCCGTACATGTGTTGAAATGTCATGGTGTTTAGGTGTTTAAATTCCATCCATACATGTGTTGAAATGTCATGGTGTTTAGGTGTTTAAATTCCATCCATACATGTGTTGAAATGTCATGGTGTTTAGGTGTTTAAATTCCATCCATACATGTGTTGAAATGTCATGGTGTTTAGGTGTTTAAATTTCCATCCATACATGTGTTGAAATGTCATGGTGTTTAGGTGTTTAAATTCCATCCTTATCCGCTGACTAAGCAAGTTTAGAATGTGTGGTTGTGAATTAAACAACGGCTAATACATCGAATCTGGTCCCGAATGCGAAAAACTGAGTTTCTGCATGTTTTCTTATGGCGAACACTAAAATAAAATATTTTAGTGCTTACATAAATTTTTGGATGTCCGGATGTATTCAGAACGTAAGTTATGCGCGAAAATGCAAACTTGTGCACTTTTTGACACTTTTAGTCCCTGAATGACACAAAAGTTTATTTTAGCATACCGAACACCTCAAAGCCTATTTCTAAGCTATGTGAAGGGTATTTATGGTATGTTTAACTTATGTTCATGCTCTGGAATGTCTGTTACAGTTCAAATTGGCATACTTTCGCAGTTTGTCAACTTTAGTCCCTGTAAGCGATTAAACTTTGATTTCACCACACCAAGCCTTCCAAAACTTATATCTAAGTTATGTAAAGGTTATTTAAGGTATGTTAAGCCTATTTCACTATTCCGGAGTGTTCGTTGGATTAAACTGGTTATATTTACGCATCAGAGCGCGTATAACCCTCCAGAAAGCGATTTAGAGCTTGAAATCGGACAAGAGTTGATATGTGTAAACGATACACATAATTTTTACAAATCCCAAGTATGAAATACAATATTTCATTGGTTTGGCATTTGTTTGATGGTCGCAGTGACACGGGTGTCACATTGACGACTTATTCCGCTCTCTATTTTGGTTTTACAAAACTCTCACCAAAGTCTCGACGGACTCTAACGACTTTAAGTCGCGCTATAACTAAAAGGATGCGTGTCATTCGCCCAAATTCGAGGCGAGAGCACAGTCCTGGAAGTCAAAGGGTGTACCAAAAGTCCTTGTGAATAGTCAAATCACTTTGGGTAGTCGATGTCTATCAAGCCTTAGACAATCTATTTTCGATTTCAAGCTCGCAATCGCCGATTTTTTGTGTTCTCGATTTCTGAGCGACGAATATCAGGGTCGCTTTTATGTGGATTTATGTGTTTTATGTGACTTTATCTGTTTAAGTATTACGATTTTTGGTGATTTATTCGCTTTTCGCTCTTCGCTTTAATCGACACACACGACCCGCACTGCACATCTACCTCAAATCGCTAACAAATCGCTACTGCTGGAGGAATGACTGTATGCTATGTTACTCGCTTATGCTATACTACTTGCGGTGTACTCGCTACTCGCAATCGCTATACGCGCTGTGAAAGATAGGGAATACGTTCAACATATAGCTAGGTTTCTGTATTCTGACTGCCTCATGTGCTTCGGCGCCTTACGTGCTTATGTGTTTCTGTGCTCTACGTGATTATGTGCATATGTGTTTATGTGCCTACATGCCTGTGTGATTATATGAATAGATGTGTTCCTGAGCTTTATAGTGAATTGCTAGACTATACTAGGAGTAATCGAAATTTATATTGTGTCCTGTGGCGATGTTTGTTGCAGACAATGTCGTCATCTGGATCTCGCGCTACTCAAGCTGCTCGCCGAAAGCAAGCAGATAAACGCCTCGCTGCTATGGTTGCTAAAGTGAGCAAATCTTCTGAAGAGTCAAGGACCGATGCTCCCAAAGCTACTTTTAGCTTTAAGCAGTTTAAAGCTTGCGGACCGAAAGAATTTACTGGCGAAGATGGTCCTACGGCCTTATTCCAATGGTTTGATTCGATCGAGGTCACCCTGTGCCAGAGTGGTTGTCCTGACAAACTCCGCACTTTGAATGCTACCGGCGTCTTCCAGTACCGCGCTTTAGACTGGAGCACGGCCGAGAGGAACAAACGCAGAAACGATGCAGCTTATGGTTTGACATGGAATGAGTTGAAGAACGTCATGTTGGAAGAGTTATGCCCACCCCATGAGCGCCAAAAGTTGGAGGACGAATTCTGGCACATCAAGCAGAAGGAGGGTGACAACGCTGCTTTAACCGCTCGCTTCAAGCAGCTTAGCATAATCTGTCCTAATCAAGTCAAGACTACTGATGTGATGATCAAGAAGTATATTCGAGCGCTGCTAGGCTGTGTCGCAGATTTTGTGCAAGCTGCAAAACTAGCAACAATCGAGGAAGCCTATCTGCTCGCCGCTGAAATCAACGACAAGCGAGTCAAGGCTGGTGTCTGGGACAAAGCCTTAAAGAATTTGCATCAAGCTACCACCGTATCGTCCGCTGAAACCGCCACCACCCCTCATTCTTCAAAGGCCTCTCGTCGCAAGAGGAAGAACAACATCAACTCCAACAACAAGAACTGTGCTGTAACCACTGCTGCCCCGCTTCAAGTTGTACCAGCTCAGCAGCAACCTCAACACCGATCAACTGTAGCACCAGTTACCCAAGCACCGCCTGCAAAGCGTGCTTACACTGGTCCTCACCCTGCTTGCCTGACATGTACCTGTCACCACCCAGTGGGAATCGCCTGCAGATTTTGTGTACACTGCAACATGTACGGTCATGTTACCGCCAACTGCCTTACAGGTCCTCGACAAGCACCAGCACCAGCTACTGCTCATCAAGCTCTGCTCCCTGCCCCTCAAGGCTAACAGGCAGCTCCGGTACCTGCGGTCAATGCTAGAGTCTGCTTTGCGTGTGGTGATCCCAACCACTTCGCAAACATGTTCCCCAATCAAGTTGTGAAGCAAGAGCAACAACAGCAGCAACCCCAGCAGCAACAGCAGCAGCCTCAGCCTCAGCAACAACAGAAACAAGCTGCTCGTGCTCGAACTTTCAACATTAATGTGAGCCAGGCTTAGGCTGACAACAACGTGGTCAATGGTACGTTCCTTGTGAATGGTATTTATGCTTCATGTTTGTTTGATACTAGAGCCGATAACTACTTTGTATCGTTTGAGTTCGAAAAGCTTCTTAATCGTAAGCGCGCCCATCTCCCCTCGACGTTCGATGTTGATGTTGCCACCGGAAGAACTGTCGCCGTCAACTCTGTTTTCGTGATTGTACTCTAGAACTCAACAATCACATATTCCCTATCGACCTTATTCTGATGCAGCTCGGAAGTTTTGATGTTATAATAGGCATGGACTTTCTTCACGAAAACCATGCCGAAGTTGTTTGCTTCGATAAGATGATTCGATTCTCGCTCGCTAATGGTGATCAATTGTGTGTGTATGGTGAAACTCTCTCGAAGGACCTCAAGCTTATGTCATGTATCCAAGCTAGCAAGTATCTCCGCAAGGAATACAGAGCTTTCATGGCTAACATTGTAGTAGCAGAGAAGGAAAAGAAAGGAAAGACTGAAGTGAAAGACGTCCCCATTGTTTGTGAATTCCCCAACGTTTTTCCTGAAGATCTCCCAGGCTTACCGCCAAGTCCTGATATCGACTTTCGCATCGACCTCATTCCTGGAGCAAACCCTGTTGCAAGAGCTCCTTACCGACTCGCTCCGTCCGAAATGCGTGAACTCTCGAGTCAGCTCCAGGAATTGCTTGACAAAGGATTCATTCGCCCTAGCACCTCTCCTTGAGGCACACCAGTCCTTTTCGTCAAAAAGAAGGATGGGTCGTTCCGGATGTGCATCGACTATCAGGAATTGAATAAGCTGACGATCAAGAATCGCTATCCCCTGCCTCGCATTGATGATTTGTTTGACCAGTTACAAGGTGCTACGTGTTTCTCCAAGATCGACCTACGCTCAGGCTACCACTAGTTACGCATACAAGAGGAGGATATTCCTAAAACCGCTTTTCACACTCGATACAGCCACTACGAGTTTGTTGTTATGCCTTTTGGTTTAACCAACGCACCCGCGATTTTTATGTATCTGATGAATCGCGTGTGTAAACCTTTTCTCGATCGCTTCGTCATCGTGTTCATCAATGATATCCTGATCTATTCCAAGTCAAAGGCCGAACACGCGCAACATCTACGTTTGGTTCTCGAGCTACTCCGGGGGAATCGACTCTATGCCACGTTCTCCAACTTTGAATTTCGGCTGGAAGAGGGTCAATTCCTCGGTCATATTGTCAATAGTCAAGGTATTCACGTCGATCCCGCGAAGATTGAAGCTGTTAAAAGTTGGGTTACTCCTAAGAACCCGTCTGAAGTCCGTTCATTTCTCGGACTAGCGGGCTATTATCGCCAATTCATCGAAGGATTCTCTAAAATCGTTGTGCCGCTTACCTCCCTCACGCACAAAGACAAGCCTTTTGTTTGGGGAGCTGGACAAGAGACTGCCTTTCAAACCCTCAAGTACATGCTTTGCAATGCTCCTGTTCTCACTTTACCCGACGAAAACGATGACTTTATTATCTATTGTGATGCCTTGAACCTTGGCCTTGGTTGTGTTCTCATGCAACGAGACAAGGTTATTGCTTACGCATCTCGTCAGCTCAAGATCCACGAGAAGAACTATACAACCCACGACCTCGAGCTAGGCGTAGTTTTTTTTGCGTTAAAGATTTGGCGACACTACCTTTATGGTACCAAGTGTACGATCTTCACCGATCATAGGAGCCTACAACATATCTTTGATCAGAAAGAACTAAATATGCGTCAACACCGGTGGGTAGAACTTCTCAATGATTATGACTGTGAGATTCGTTATCATCCTGGAAAAGCAAATGTCGTTGCCGACGCTCTCAGCAGACGGAGTTATTTGCATAGCGCCCGTAATATCCAAGCCCAATATGATCTTGAAACCCTCATCTGCGAAGCCCAACATGCCTGCTTTAATGAACGCACTTTGAAGAAGGAAAGGATTCTCAACGATGGAGCCCAGCTAGAAAATAACTCGAATGGGATATTGCATTATCTCGACCGAATTTGGATCCCTAAACGGACCAACTTACGACAGATTTTGACGGAAGAAGCCCACAAATCCTGATATTCTATTCATCTCAGTGCCGACAAGATGTACCCGGACCTACGCTACAAGTACTGGTGGCCGGGCATGAAGAGAGATATCGCTCTCTATGTTTCGAAGTGCCTGACTTGCTCGAAAGTCAAGGCCGAGCACCAAAGACCCTCTGGCTTACTTGTTCAACCCGAGATCCCGGTGTGGAAGTGGGAGAGTATAGCTATGGACTTCATAACGAAGCTTCCGCGCACACCCTCAGGTCACGACAGCATCTGGGTTGTCGTTGACCGTTTGACTAAATCTGCTCACTTTCTGCCGATACGGGAAGACTACAAGGTAGAAAAATTAGCCCGAATCTACACCAAAGAGATCATTTGTCGACATGGGACTCCTCGCGACATCATTTCTGACCGTGATGCTGGGTTTACCTCGCGTTGTTGAGAAACATTTCAAGCTGCTCTCGGTACTGTGCTTAATCTAAGTACCGCTTTCCACCCTCAAACCGACGGTCAGACTGAAAGAACGATTTGTACCCTTGAAGACATGCTCTGTTCGTGTGTCATAGATTTCGGTGGTAATTGGGACGCATACTTACCTTTAGTCGAATTCTCGTACAATAACAGTTATCATTCCAGCATTCAAATGGCACCATTCGAGGCATTGTATGGAAGAAGATGTTGATCGCCTATTGTATGGCACGAGATCGGGCACTCGCAACTAACCGGTCCTGAGCTACTAGAAGAAACGACTGGCAAAATCCTCCAAATTCGAGACAATCTACTGAAAGCTCGGAGTCGTCGGAAAAGTTACTCCGATAGACGACGCAGGCCCCTTGAATTTGACATTGGCGACCATGTACTCCTAAAGGTATCACCTTGGAAGGGTGTGGTCAGATTCGGAAAGAAAGGCAAGCTCGCGCCTCGATATGTTTGACCCTTTAAGATTCTGGAAAGGATCGGAAAAGTGGCTTACAGACTCGAACTACCGAAGGAACTTAACAACGTCCACCCGACTTTCCACGTTTCGAACCTCAGAAAGTGCTTGGCTGAGTATGATTTACATGTACCCCTCGAGAATCTTCAAATAAATGAAACACTACACTTCGTGGAAAAGCCTGTCGAAATCATGGACCGCCAAACCAAGCAACTCCGACGCTCACGCATTCCCATTGTGAAAGTCCGATGGGAAGGCAAACGAGGCGCCGAGTTCACTTGGGAACTCGAAAGCGACATGAAGGCGAAGTACCCGCTGTTGTTTGTTACGGCTTCGGCCTAATTTCGGGATGAAATTTCCTTAAGAAGGGGACGCAGTAACACCCCGTGTTTCGAAAGTCAAAGTCAAGATTGAAGTCAAAGGAAGACAAGATTGCTAATTGCGATCTGTCACTCCTTGCTCAACTCCTATTTTGACTTCTTTGACTTGTAGATAATCAATTTATGTTATCGCGTTAGTTGTATTATGTGGAGTACTTATTAATAATCGAGGTTTAATCGCATATTAATCTCATGTTTAATCAATTTATCGTTTATCGCAATCGCATCCGCAACTCGAATTATGGGTTCTGGGTATTGTTTTACATGTGTGTGCTATTTATGTGTTACTTGTGCATGTTATGTTTATGTTGAGGTGTTAATCGCAATCACAAACCAATCGCATCGCAATCGAATCGAAAACGCTAAACGCAAGTTAATTATGATGATTGTATGTTAGATATAGCAGTTGGGATTAAAAGTAATTTAAATGGTAATTCTATCGTATCGCTCGCTCGAATCGCATCGCAACGTTCTGCACTCGAGTCGGAACGACGAAACTCATCGCGCCGGACTCGTGGATCGAGTGGCCAACCGACCAAGTGGCCATGCGATCGGATTGCCATCCGATCGGGTTGCCATCAGACCGACTTGCCCCCCGATCGGGTTGCCACCCGATCGACCAGCCCTTGCCTCACTTTCTTTTTTAGCAAACCCTATAAATACCCCTCACATGTCACATCAGTTGATGTGACAGCTCTCACTCGACCTAGCTCACTCCAGTCTCTCTTTCTCTCGATTTCTCGCGATTCTTGTAAGTTTTCAACCTAAATCTTGTACTTTCTTGATCTATATGCACTCCTTCACCTTTCTATCTTTTGAATCTGAACTTTTAACTGTGAAATCAGCAGATTTGAGGTGTTCTAGGAATGATGTCATCATGGTGTTCTTATGAACTTCATGTGTTGGCTTCAATCCACCAAGAACAACTTAGATCTGGACGATTTCCACATGAATCAACAAAGATCTTGCATAGATCTGAACATATTCATGGTGAAAAGGATTGAAAGATGGTTTTCCAACTTTCTTTCAACTCTTTTACACTCAATGCACTCAAACCCGATAGAATCGAAGCTTGTTCTGACCTCCTACTCATTCTTAGTGGTGTGTTAGTTCCAGATCTGAATTCTATCCAAGATACTACAGATTTCGGGTTAAGCATGAACCCCGGCTCGTACCACGGACTGACCAGACTAGGGTGATTCCTGTTGTTTAGCACGTATCAACTCGTCTCGAATTAAAACCTCAAACTATAAAAAACAACCAAGTGTAAGGACGATCAGGTCGACTGGGACGGATTGCCGTCCGATCGGATTGCCATTCGATCGGACAGCCACCCGATCGGCTTGCACCTGGGTCCCACACTTAAACTATTAACTCACCTTCTCAAATTTTGGAACGTCGAATGGATTGCCGCCCGATCGGGTTGCCACCCGATCGAACGACCACCCGACCATGTGATGTTTTGAACTTCAACACTTAACAATTTTCAACATGTTCCATACATATGGATTGCCACCCGATCGGATTGCCATCCGATCGAGTGACCGTCCTGCTGTGAACTTGTTCTCAAACTAAGAAGTCTCGCCAATCGGATTGATGTCCGATCGAACGACCACTCGATTGACCGACCTGAAAGGTAGAGATACTTCTCTATTTTCAAAATGCTACAACGAAAACTTCAAAAGGCAAACCATTATACACAAACACATCCTCACCAAACGAGGTGACAATCCAATCAAATGGCCATCCGATCGGATTGCCATCCGAACACAAGAAGCCGTTTGTGCTTAAAACCAAAACTTTACAAACCACAAGGGTTAAAAGTGTCAACATGTTTAATTATACCTCTGAGTGACCATTTAACAAACCCGAAGCATCGTGATGTTTGATAATACTCTCAAGAATGCCTAATATGGATAACATAGGGCTTTGACGTGATAAAATGTTAATGCGTGCAAGTTATGCATTAAAGGGGCCAAAAGCATCAAACTCTAAAACTATACCTTTGAGCAACCATTTAAGCGAACTGGAGTAAACTGGAGTGTCGTAATATCCCATCATACTCTTGGGAATGCTTATTTTTTTATCTTGAAAGGCTTTTATGCCATTTCGCGTTAAAACGCTCAAGTTCGCAAATTAAAGGGTTAAAAGGGTTTACGAGCAGAAACTAGTGTTTTCGGTAATCGTTTAACGTAACTGGACCTAACGGTGTTTGGTTATACTCTCTAGATCATCTACAAACCAACTAGAAGGGTTAAAAATGCCTAAAATGAAAGATACATTGCATAAAAAGGTACATGGGCCAAAACTGTCAAGTTTGAAACTTGATATGAGGCCGTGGCGTGCGGCGACGCCTTCCCCTGTTGCCGTGGCGTGCGACGACGGCTCAATTTTGGCAGAATCTCACCTCCAACTGTGGGTTCTTCTTCCTTGTTCACCTATCTTAATCTATAAAACCATTTTTATCAAATTTGGGACTTGCTAACTGATTTATAAAACCAGATTACACCTGTGATGATCTCACAACTCCCTCATACACTTGGTAAGATCTTAAGGATCATTGAAAACTATAAATAGGTGAACTTTTCTCACATTCAAACTCACACTTTCAATTCAAATCTGCTATATCTCTCAATCTAAGAGGATCCTGATCATTTTGGAACCTCTCTTGAGTTCTATTCAGTCCATAGGACCAATTGTAAGTGTCCTTTTGTGACTAGTATATTTTTTTTGGCTTTTAGAGCCGAAAAGTCAAGCATTTTCGATAAACTCTTTGACTTTTAGCTAGAGCATAAATGGTCAAGCCATTGTTTGCAACGAACATGGCTATGTGATTGTAATTAGGTAGGTGTTAAACCCTCAAAAGGGCACCTCCTAATTAACACGTTTACTTAGTTAATTGTCGGGTCAAAGTAATTAAATAAAAGTCAAATGGTCAGTTTTTGAATAAAATCCATAACTAATAATATAGAAGCTATAAAATCAGTTTTTGTCACTTTAATAACTTAGTAAATATTAACTGAACATGTCTAGGCATGTTCAACCCGACAGTTCTGAGTTTAGGATTGGTTCGCAACCGAAAGTCGCAAAAGTAGACTTTTTCTTTGACTTTCAGTTATGACCCGAATTAGCTTACTTTAGTTATGCCTTAGGGTTCCTTTGTGACCATATTATGTGTTAGTATAGATACTACATGGTCTCTTAGAAATCTGAATCATTTACATGTTTCCGTTAAATGCTTAAAAGTTGACCATTTTACCCTTATGTTATAAAACCGAGATTTTTGAAAATATGAGAGGACAAAAAGCTTCATTACTGATTTATAAGTATGTCATAAAAATTTGACATCCGTTTCTGGTCTCAAATAAAAGTTATGCAAGATATCGTAAAACAAAAGCTTTTTGTTAATTAAATTGCATTTGTAGCATAAATCATATTTAAACCCAATTTTTGGCACCAAACTTGCTACCCACTATTATGATATAATATTTAGAGATTTTTGGAATTTTTTGTCAAAATTTACATTGACCATAACATAGAGTTCTAGCATAAATTCGGTAAATGACGGTAATGCCCTTTTTGCTAATAAAATGAGTTTAACATATGATTTGCATACCAAACCTTTTCCTACTGATATCATATGTTAAATAAATTATTTTAAGCATTAGAGACTAATCAAAACTTCAGAATTTTATAAACATCTTGAATACCGTTAATTACCGACTTTTACGCTAATTAGGCACATAGTATGGTTTAAAACCATATTTAACGCCTAAGACTTGTTACCTACTGATTTAAAAAAAATTATACTTTAACAGTAAGTATAAGTCTTGAACTCAGATTTCCAAATTTGACCTTTAAAGCATATGTGAAATGACCAAAATGCCCCTACGGTGCATAGTTTGGCCATAAATTATAAACCACACATATGTATGATATCTTACTGATGTAACTTGATAAAATAAATATTTTTACTGAATATTTTAGACCAGAACCTCAGTTTGCTATTTAACCTCTTTTATAAACTTTAAAATGACCAAAATACCCAAACGGGGCTTAAATTGGTTTTAAATTCGTTTTGGGCATAATGGAAGATATCCTACTGATATCACAACATAATTTAAGCATAATAACTTATGACTCATTCGGTTACCCGTTATGCTTATGCGCCTTCGGTACGGTTTATGTATCTAGTTTGCATAAATTAACTGAAACGGGTCAAACCTCATCATTTTTACTTCAAAATCCAGAATGTATTTAGTTTACCCATTTTATACAAGTCTTCATACTTGTGGGGTCTAAATCACATCCCAATCCGTTCATAGCTTAATCTCAAGTTTTGAACCGTAAACTTTTCCTTAAAAACTAACCGGTCTAAGTTATAACTTAAATAAGACCCGTTAGGAATCTAATAGGTTATTAAAACCTTCGTTCCAGATTAGGAGCCCAGTAAAAGGTACTTGCACTTGCTGATTAGAATATACGACTGAGAATAAAATTACATTTTAGCTCAGGTAAATACTTTTAACTTATTTTCCGTTATACGGGCTTGGGATACGGTATTATAATAATACCGCTTGGTCGGGTATGAAATCATTTAATCGGATTGTGATTAATAAATTTGCATAACCCGTTTTAATCTGTTTTGTTTGATACAAAACCTTTGGGGGGTTAATGACTGTGTCCTGGATATCCTCGACTCATTCATTTGAAATGGCCACGGCTTAAGCACGGGGTGTAGGCATACACATGACAGTTGCGTATGCATAAACGGTATCTCACTCGTGAGGAAACTTCTTGTGGGCCTATACTTGTGGTGTGTCTATTAACCTTGTACCGGCTCTTCTATTCCGGTCCTGAACGGATGACAAACATGTAAATCTGTATACAAGATTATTTTAAATAATTGTCCCAAGTTATAAAAAGATTTATGCCTTGTGCATCCAAACCAATTTTATAAACACTTTTCAAAAGAGTCAGTTAATTGTATTTACCAGTGTAAACTGACGTATTTTTCAAAAAGATTAAGTGCAGGTACTACACGAAATGGGCTGGAAGCTCCTGAGTATTAGTTAAAGAGTCTTGCAAGCTCTTAATACTTTAAGTCTGTTAAACAATATTTACTTTATGTTTTAGATCCGCCTGTGGATCCACTTATCGACCGTTTATATAATATTTTATTATACTTTCAATTCGGTTTGTAATATTACTTTTAGACTTCCACTGTGCATTAAACTGTGATCACTTGTCTCTGATGATATCAACTACGTCACGATACTCCCCACCGGGCCCACCGGTAATACGTGGAAATATCGGGGTGTGACAGGTTTGTATCAGAGCCAACGTTTGAGTGAATTAAACACTAACCTTTAGTGTTTAAACTCAAATGACACAGTAGCATATTCCTTAGACTTTCTGAGTCTAGACTTAACGTAGGAATGCTCTCATCCCTATTAAGTAAACATTGTTTTCGATTTTATGTGTTTTGAATATGTCGCCAAGCAAAGAAGTTGTTAATGGAGATTCTTCCCGTTCGAGGCCAAGAAATGCTAAGCTTCATACTACAGCTAGAATGGGCGTGCGACCGGGTTGGAGGAAGACCTTTATGGACTCATTCCTAAAACCAAACCCATTGAATTTTTAAACAAACTATGGAGTCCATACCAGGAGTGTGACAGCTGGCACTTTTCCATACATTCCGTACAATAATTAGACAGTATTATGTGCTTTAATGACTGTGCATGATCTAGTTTATAAGACGAATGAATTTCTGATTTCTGTTATATACATAAAATGGCATTTCATGTTGCAAGACTTTTATCATTACCACATGCAACAAAATATAGTTCTATTAATGCACAGAACAGAGTTGACACGGTTATCAGACAAACTAGAAGTACTGACGGGAGTTCAGTACTTAGACAGACATGATGTTAAGACACAAAATAAGCCCAAGGACAAAGTAATACACTAGTATAGTGTGTAGGAACGTAGGGATTACAAAACTGCCTTCCTAATGATGACATAGGTACCGGAAAGTGCTAGAAACACACTAAAACTGCAGAATTCTGAAGTAAATAAACAAAATTCAGCAATTTAACATTTAAATATAATGCAGAAAAGTGGTTTAATGGTCCAGAATACTTTCCTAAGTGTCGGGAATCAAAACTGTCATAAAAGACTACTTAAAGCACACTAAACTGCGTAATTTAGCATTTTAACGAACAGTAACGAAACGAACAACCGGACACTACCCGAAACATCAAATTTTTACTAGAAGCACTGTTTTTATGTTACGAAGCTAGTTATGGTCACCGAACATCATATTACATCTCATAAACATTAAATACATAAAATACCTAACTAGCACCATTGAATCCTAACTAAATCAAGTAACTTACCATTAAAAGTTACACTTTACCCCCCCCCCCTATTTGATGGCCGGTTAGGGGACATGGGTCCCACAAATGATTTTCTTTGATTATTTTATGAGATTATGTTGAGAATATGCTAATGAAATGTTGGAAGTAACTTTATATAAACCACAAGACTTAGCTTATAACTTCTCATCATCATCTAAACTTCAAAACTCCTTCTTCCTTCCTCCATACTTACGGCCCAAACCCCCTCCCATACAACCTTCATTTTCAATCAATCTCCAACCAATCCATGGTGATCTAGAGGTGTAAGAAGCTAAGTTAGGAAGCTTGGAGGCCTTGGAGATTGAAGGACCTTCACCATTTGCTTTTATCCACTCTATTTCTTCTCTTGATCATTCCTAGCCTTGTGCTAGTGGTAAGAACCTTAATCTTGCTAGTTTACTTCTATTTTAAGTGGTTAAAAGAAGAATCATACTCATAACTTTGAAGAACACTAAGATACATAAGAAGTAAACTTGAACATAAGCATGTTTAATGAAGAAACTAAGTTGTTTATGTGTTGATTTACTTGATGATTGTTGTTTGTTCATGTATATGATATAGATCATCATATGATCTTGCTAGATCATGATTAAAAACATAATCTAGCAAGATGAGAAAGTAGAAATATTGTGGGATGATGGATCGTCCACACAAAGATCATGAACTTGAAAAGATACATTGATTTCTTGAAAAATAATGATCAAAGTGAGTGGTAACACTTGTAGATCTAAAGATTTATGGATGATTTCTAAAGAAACCAAGTTAAAGATATAAGTTTTATTAAATCTTGGTTCTTACATAAACAAACCTTATTTTTTGGTGATTAAACAAGTGTAGAAACACTTGTGTAACAAAAAGAATTTATAAAGAAACATTTTCAGAAAACATGATCATAAGTTGTAAAGATCAATCTTCTTTAAAAATGAAGTGTTTAAAGAATCAATCACACTTTAAAGGGTAACAAGACTTACTAAAAATACTAGTAAGTTACTACAAATTTATACAAATATTCAAGTTCATGAAGTAGTAGATTATGCATGATTTTGGAAAAATTGGTAAGTAAAGGTTGTTTATTGTTGATTGTGGATTGATTGTGATGATTTTTACAAAAGAAAATGATATGCTTGAGAGCATGGAAACGTCCTTTTTAGGGGAAACTATGGCAAAATTTTCTAAAAATTTAAACACTTAGAAAGATATTTCTAAACAAGTATTTACAAGTGTGTTTTAAACCATAAATTGTTACAAAAACTTTGCCAAATTTTTTTGTTACAAAAATATAAATATTGGAGGATGGTTTTTATAAATAAAAGTGACTAAATATGTATTTAGGAAATATATATTTAGAGGACACCATGTGTGTGATTATTTGTATATTTTGTGTATTAGTTATATTATTTTAGGACATGAAATAATATAACACATCATAATACCAAGAATTACAATCCAAAATATTACCAAAATTCCAAGGAATATAACTTACAAAAATATCCCGGAATTTAATCCACAAGTATATTTTGGTAAATAATATTTTGGACACCAAGGAAATGAAAATATGAATTTTTACAAATTATGTAGGTGCTTATGTCTGTCGACTTCGTCTTGTATCGAGTCTTGTATTCGTTTAGAAAGATCAGGGCACGAAAAACGAGAAATGTGTAGGATAGTCATTTCGCACGAAATGACAAAGAGTCATTTTGCACGAAATGGACTGATTTCGCACGAAATGAATCTTGGTCATTTCGTACGAAATACCAAGCCTATAAATAGGTGATGTGCCTTGTCATTTGTAATGATTCTGATTTCCGGTACCGAACTGCTGCCGACGTGTCTACTGATTGTAATCTTTGTTAAATCAATAAACAAGACATTAAAAGTGATTCTGTGTGTAAATCAAGCCGATTCCAAGTCGATACGATTGTTTCCGCCTTTCGTATTGATAAGAACGCTTCTGAATGACTTGTTTTGGTCATGAAAACGATCCTACAAGTGGTATCAGAGCTCAGGAGGAAGAGTTCTTGCCAAATCAGCTTGATTTCACCAAAATTTCTGAATTCTACACCTTCTTTTCAAAATTAAACAGAATTTCATGGTTAAAATGGATTGAATTTCACATATTAAGTGTGAAACACTGTTTTAACGAATCCTTGAAAGAATCAGACCTAAAATCGTCCTAGAACTAGATCATTTTTGGCAAAAACCATTCGAACAAGTGACATCAGTAGCATTTCGTACGGAATAGCTCATTTCGTTTGAAATCTCCATCATTTCGCACGAAATACACCTTGGTATCCTCATTTCGCACGAAATCAAACGTCATTTCGCTTGAACGGACCATTTCGCTTGAAAGATATCTCTATTTCGCACGAAATAGATTGTTAGTGGATCATTTCGCTTGAAAGTGGTCATTTCGCACCAAAGGGGTATTTCGCACCAGAAGTCATTTCGCTTGTGGAGTTGTTTTCGTGTGAAACATTTCGCACCAAACTCATTTCGCATCAAAAAGCATTTCGTTTAAAAGTTGTGATTTTGTGAAAATTTTTACCAAAACATGGAAGAAGAATTTTACAATGCGTTTGCTACACCAGTTGCTCCTGTTACAGCTGCCGAAACCATTTATAGTGAGAATGAGACAGGAACTTACCAAAAACCGCCAAAGCTTATGTACATTGAAGATTTTAAAGGATGGCAAAATAGGTTTGAAAACTGGGTGCAAGCCTATAAATTTAATGCATGGTGTTCGTTAGAGGTAGATTACGAGAAACCTACAAATGAACGTGGACTTGAAAAGGCTTTTAGTGACTATTCAGATGGTGAAAAATTGAAATACACAAGTGAAAAAATGATGATTAGTATTCTCCAACAAGCAGTTAAAGAAGATATCTTTGTTTTGCTTCAACATGCGGGTACTGCTAGATCAATTTGGATGGCATTGATTAACAAATTTAAGGGAAGTGCTGATATGATAAAGAACAAACAAGCTTTACTAAAGAAATCATTTGATATGTTTGTAGCATTTGAAGGAGAAACAACAAAAATGACAATTGATAGATATTATCATCTGGTTCTGGAAATGGGAAGATTGGAAATAAAGAAAGACGACGATGAATGGGTTGATAAGCTAGCAGATGCATTACAACAGAATAAATGGGGAACATATTTACTGATCTTAAAACATATGAGAAAATCTGAAAGTATGAATTTGGCAAAGTTCATTCAGAAGATTGAAGAAGATGAATTGGACATTCAGAAAATTGCTATTATGAGTAATCCAAATGCTCAACAAGATGTCAGTTTATACTACAGAGGAAACAAATTTGAGACTACTCCAAGTCCAAAGATTAAAACTGCTTTCAGTGCTGATAGTTCGTCTAGATCAAATGGTAGCACAGTTACTCAGAGTAGTGGATTTTCATCATCATATTCAAGTTTCGATCCGAATTTCACAACACCAAGTTCTCAACGACAGAATTCAACAAATTTGCAATGCAATGTTACTTTGAACATTCAAAATGGTCAAAATCTTTCTCCAGAAGTGGCTAAGCAACACATGGCATCACTAGTTGCTATGTTAGAGTCTTATGAAAGTTTAGTTGCTGGAAGAATCAGAAATCCGATGCTCACCAAAGAGGATTATGACCAGATTGATGCTGAGGAACTTGAATTGATGGATATCAAATGGTGTTTCGCCAGTGCAGTAAGAAGAGCAGAAAAATTCACACAAATCACTAGAAGAGATGATTTTCGTGAAATGGGTCCATCTCCGATAGGATTTGATAAATCAAAGGTTACTTGTTTTCGTTGCAAAGAAAAGGGACATTTTAAACGAGAATGCAAAAATAAAGAAGCAACCGGAAGACAAGATGGAAAGAATGATTATTATCAAAAGTCAATTTTTCATCAGCTAGCTCAACAACAATCATCATCCCGTGCCATTGAAGTTGAGAAGAAGAAAGCTTATCTTGTAAATCAAGATGATGAAAAAGTAGCAGAGGGTTTTAGTTGGGATAAATACATTTCGGCTGATTCAGGGCATGTTGCTAGAATCTTGGAAGAAGAAGAAATCAAATCTAAGCCAAAAAGAACAAAGATTTTCAGATCATCAGAAAGTGATGAAGATACTGATGATGAGGAAGAATGCATTAATAATGCTAGAAAAAATTTAGACTCATTCATTTTTAATTTGTTTTTTGCAGATAAGATCGAGATGTTGAATGAGAAGAAAGCTGCTAGAATGAAGAGAGACCTGTAAGCAAGAAGGATTGCTGAAGAAAAAGCAAAAGCTGAAGAAAATTCGACAGAAAAGGTCGAAGATGAAGATTGTGAAGTAAAAGTAGAATTTGATGAAGAACCGATGATTGAGAAGGTGGTTGAGAAAATTGTTGAATTGGAGAAAATAGTTGAAAAAATCATCGAGGTTGAGAAGTTCGTCAAAGTTGAAAAAATCGTCGAAGTTGAAAAAATTGTTGAAGTCGTGAAACCTTGTCTAAAATGTTTGGAATCTTGCAAACATTGTGAAGAGAAAGACAAGAAGATTTGTGAACTTGAAGAGATGAAAGAAAAGTTATTGTTTGATATGAAGTATGTTAAAGAGTCGTATGATGTGCTAAACAGAATAGTTGATGGTTTGAACAAGACAAATTTGGAAGTTGATGCTGCTATGACAATGATGAGTTCAACATTAATGACAAAGCAGAAGGTCATCAATGAGTATATTGAAGATTGTGCAAAGCTAAAGCAGGATTTGGAACTCGAAAAGATTGAAAATGAAAGAATCAAACGATTATTGTTGAGTTATACAACTTGTGATTATTTGATTGACAGGGTTTATCCTACTGTTGCAGGTCTTGAAGCTTTTCAAGATAAAAAGACAGAAGATACAGATGCTGGTAAGAAACCAAATGTCAAGTATAATAAGTGTCCGCCCCCGATTTGGAATAGTTATTCTCCCAGAAAGCCTAATGAGGAACGATTAAAAAAGGCAGTCAACATCAAGTTAAAGTCTGAAACTATTGATGAGTTACCAGATAACAATGATGTTACATTCACAGCGTCTGACACTGATCATGAGTCTAAGTTATTAAAGAAAGTGGTCGATCAAGTGTTGGATATGGATGAAGAGTCAAAGTCGGAGTCTAAATCTGAAAGTTCGAGTTCATCAGACAAGAATCCGAATTCACCGGTCAAACGGGTTTACAATAAAGAATTTCTGATGTCGAAAAATAATTTGAATGACGAAACATTCAAAGTTGCATATACTTTGAAAGATTCTGACAAATTATTTTCTGATGAAGAATTTCCATTAAGAAGTGTCAAATCTGAAATGATCAAACAGATTTTCAAATTGACAGAAATTAATATTTCTGAAATAAAAGATAAAAATCTTGCTGAAAAATCTAAAAAATACACTTCAAGAGTTCAACAGATATTGAACAAGAAAAAGGGTTACAGTTCTGGTTCAGGTTATCGTAAGAAACCAAACCATAACGGTAATTTCAAAAAGCAGGGATTAGGTTTCATTCCCCAGGAAAATCATAAAAATGAGAAAACTTATAAAACAAAAACTAAATTTGTTTCAGGAACAAGTTCAGAGGAAGAGAAGGAGAAACTGTTCAGGAAACAGTGAAATCAAGAGTTTTTCGCTGAAAAGAAGAAGAATCTGGTGAAAGAATCTGAGAAAAGAATTGAAAGAAGAACCTGTTTCAAATGTCAAAAAGTTGGACACATTGCTTGGAATTGTCAAATGTCTAACAATACAAAACAGGGAGTTACTTCTAACTTAGAAAAATTCAAAGTGTTCAAAAATTCGACTTTTGAAACTGATGAAAGTTCAAAACGTTTTTACAAAAGAAAAGTTGATTTGAACAAACAAAGATGGGTTGTTAAATCAGAAAGTAGTTCTGACAATGAATCTGACTTGTCAAAGTCGGAGGAGTCATTTGTTGTAGACAGTAGTGAGAATTCAGTTCTAGAAATGAACGAAGAAAATTTTCCAAAATTGTCAAGAGAAAATTTGAAGTCAAAAGGTAAGTTTGAGATTTCAAATCAATTTTTCTCTGGAAATGAAGAATTTGATGCTGAAAAGGTGTTCAATGGGAAAGTCAAACATATCTTTGGGAAGATGGTTGAAGGTAAGGTAAAGGGTGTAAAATATTTTTACAAATAAAAAAGATGGTGGGATAGAGATGATTCAAAATCACCCAAGGCTGGTCAGGCTTGGGTGACAACTTTTTCTACTTAAAATCCTGACTTGCCGGAGCTCCCAAGATGGTAATAGTGGAGCATGAATCGGCATTTTTCTTGAGAAACTCACGAAAGTGATATTTCGACCTACAAGTGGTTTTGGTTGATAAGTGAACCTACAAGTGGTTGAAGAAGGTTTTTACTTACCAGTGGTTGATCAAGGTCATTAATTTGAACTTGATTTAACTTTCATAGAAAGTGATTGGAAAACAAAGTGATGATCATAACCCCGTTTTTACAAGTGAAATCAACAAAACTTATTTTCCGGAAAAACCATTTTTGATTAAAACAAACTTAAGTGTTTTGAAATCATAATGGGAAAATAGTTTGTTGTCAGGGGGAGTTCTGATTGTTTATGCCAAGTGGATGGTGAATTGAAGCCTGAAAATCAGTTGTCATTTTTCTTATATAGTTTGTTTTCAAAATTTTCGCTAAATGATTTTGAATTTTAGGGGGAGTAAGAAATTTCGGAAAATCCAAAAACATTAGAAAATTTGAAAAAATCCAAAAACATGATAAAATCAAAAATGAGTTTTGTTGTGAAAAAGAGGAAATGATAGTACATCAGTGGACTATCACAGCACGCTAAAGAATTGGAAAGTCAAATGTGATAAACGGTCTCACTGAGGATGTGTCAGTAGGTTTTTATACATTTAGTAGATTGTTTTCGAGATATAAACCTAAATTTCATACTTACTTATCTCATGGGGAACATCTCTCGGATATATGGGTAACCCCCAAAATCTTGTTTGAAAGACCCCTCTTTCTGAGATACTAGGTCTTTATGCTTAGTGATATCTGGGGTATTATCCCGGGACTTCTGATTTTGCGAAAGCAATGGCCTAGTCCCCGTATAATACTTTTTGCTTGCTTGAAATAAAAGCACCACCCTCAGCATAAAAAATGATGAAACATTGCAAAATGCTAATCATGTGTGTTGTTGAAGAAAAGATTCTCTAAAGGGAACACACCTAAAGTCGAAGCCATCATCTCTCTGATTTTGCGGAAGCAATAGCCTGAGCTCTCATGGCCCTCGCATTTAACCCTTTACAGATATCATCTAGGTATACTCACCTGTAAGACTGAATATTGGGATCTGGATACGGGAGTATATTCTGAGGTGGGACATCCGAATAAGTTTAAGTCCTTAAAACATTAATCTCGTATCTCGGAACAGTTGAATTTTGTGTGAAAATTTAAGTGGATCAGTATACTGACAATCTAAGTGAATTGTTTAGAACTTAAAATGTTTAAAGCTTAACGGTGTTGGTGATTTGTCTCATAAACTGATATGATCCTCTTACGCAAACTCACAAAAAATATTGTCTGTAAATATTTCTTTACTGCATTTCATTAAAATCAAAAATCCAAAAAGATTTTCTGTGTGTTTTAGCATAAATTTTTGAAAATTCAAAAAGATTTTCGACAACTGATGATGAAAAGCTGATTTTCAAAATTCCGAGTGCTAAACATGATGAACAAATTGTTTGGGAAAGTTTGATTGAAATGAAATTTGATTTTGAAAAGATTATAGGTTCATTAAATTGAATCCAAATTGAAATGTTTTGATTACAAGTGGTAAGCAGGGATTCTAAATTTGTTATATCTTATCTATTATGAAACTTATGTTTTGGGTAGAGACTGTGCAGGTTAGCCAGGTTTCGAATACTGAATAGATGCAGAATAGAGCCAGGAATCGATCCTGAACCTGTGAACATGTGAATGCCAGACTACGATCCCAGCACAAATCAAGGGGGAGTTTACTAGCAAAGGGGAGTCTGAAGATGCAAAAGCCAAATTCGATTCCAGAGGTTCACGCTAACTGCTGATGTTGATGAATTTAAGGAATCAAGAGATCTGATCAAGAAAATGTGAAAATTGTTAGATCAACATCCAAGGGGGAGGTTAGTTGATGAGAGAAGACGATATAGAGTCTGAGGATACTTACACTGTTAGATACGTTGGAAGAGTACGAAGACTGATAAAGACTGAAAACTGTGAAGACTCAACACCGAAGACTTCGTCAACATCCAAGGGGGAGTCTATAGGTGCATATGTCTGTCGACTTCGTCTTGTATCGAGTCTTGTATTCCTTTAGGAAGACCAGGGCATGAAAAACGAGAAATGTGTAGGATAGTCATTTCGCACGAAAAGAATCTTGGTCATTTCGTACGAAATACCAAGCCTATAAATAGGTGATGTGCCTTGACATTTGTAACAATTCTGATTTCCGGTACCGAACTGCTGCCGACGTGTCTACTGATTGTAATCTTTGTTAAATCAATAAAAAACACATTAAAAGTGATTCTGTGTGTAAATCAAGCCGATTCCAAGTCGATACAAATGTTTCCGCCTTTCGTATTGATAAGAACGCTTCTGAACGACTCGTTTTGGTCGTGAAAACGATCCTACAAATTACTACAAGGATATATCATGTTTTGACAAAGGAAAAATATATTATTTTTGGCAAGAATGAATATATATTTTTCTTGAAATTTTTAGAAGATATATTATTTTTAAGAAATGTATCTTTTCTCACACAAACACGAAATGCAATATTTTGAGGTGAAAGATATATTTTCTTAAATAAATATGAAGTATATCATTTTGGAGAAAAAATGAGTTATATATATATATATATATATATATATATATATATATATTTTCCAAGTTGGACATGAAAATATATTATCTTTGAAACTTATGTGAAAATACAAATATTTTTGCCAAAAGAAAAATTATAAATAATTTTTCTAAATAATATTTATTACAATATATATTTTGGAAATATATATTGGTGGACTTTTATTAAAGATAATATTCAAGAAAATTAATACGAAATTAAGTATAAGAATACTTAATGAATACAACGAAAATACGTATTCTCATACGTATAAATACACACCGGAATACGACCCCAATACATGACAAAAATATACAAGTATAAGAATGCAAATACAAATACACCCATCCTTGGGAAGGATATACAAGTATAAATACTTGGGAAGTATTAAGTTAAAATAATTGTTTTAACAATTATTCTGAAATTTAATAAATATAATTTAAGTTAAAATATTTATTATTTTAACAAATAATTATATAACTTGGAATAATATTGAAGACACAAAGATACGTAATTCAAAGACACTAATTAATACTAAGTCAAGGCACGACCCGCTCGTCTAATAGACCGTAGTACGTTGTAGGTAGTCGTGCTAGTAGCAACTTGAGTTACGTCGGATTGAAGAACGCAAAACTGTGAGTTCATGTCCCACCTTTTCTCTTAACTGTTTTTGGTTTTATAACTCTCGGGGGTGGAATACATGTTGCATATGTTTAAACGGTATGAATTGACTATGAAATGAACTATTAGATCATGTGAGCATAGATTAAATTTGAAATGCCATTAATTCATAATTAGGGACGAAGGTTAGATCTAACGGGTACGACCGAACCCCACTCATGGTACTTATGTGACCACTTGAGTGCTTCGGTGTCCCGGTCGAGGTAAATCGACAATAGTCAAGGTAAATTGACATAGTCAAGGTAAATTGACATAGTCGAAGGGGAATTCGACATAGTCGAGGGAATCGACGAGGGTATAAGCCTACTCATTTTGAGTGCTCCCTATGTCTTCACATGCTTTAATGTCCTTGTAAAACATTAATTTGATAAGTTCATAAATGCTTTTCATACCAGTTTTCAAAGGAGTCTCTTAAAAGTATACAAGCTTTTCAGTACTCAAACAAAACGCATGAACTCGCTCAACTTTTGTTGATGTTTTCCAAAATTACATGTATTTCAGGTAACAAGTTGGATCTTGGGCGCTGGTATAGTTTCTAGAAGTAAATTCCAAGTTTAGATGTGTAACACCTCGTAAAATCACGTCCAATGATGTATTGACACGTGTAATAAACCCTAATAAAGTCCAATGTTGAATTTAAGGGACTAATTTTTCGAAAAAATCGAAAACTTTAATAATAAAAGGACTGGAAGTGTTAGCATACCTAAAATAAGTTTCCAAATAACCTCTCACAATGATTATATTCACAAATGAGCCACTTGTCAATCAAGTGTAGCCGTTTGCGTAATTAATTGGAAGTTTGCGCAATAGAGGGGCCTAAAGCGTCAACTTTTGAATCTACGCCATTCGGTGACCATTTAAGCAAACAGGAGCGTAGTAATATTTAAATATATGCTTGGTAATGATTATTATGGGCCATGGAAGGCTTAGATATCATTAAACGGCATTTCGCGCTACTTTGCGCAATTAAGGGACTAATTGCGTCAAACTGCAAAAGGAGGTCGAATCGTATGGTAACGGACCTTCCGGAATATGTCCATAAGTTAAACATACCCTATTTATCCTTTATATAGCTTAGATATAGGTTTAGAGGTGTTTGGTGCGCAAAAATAAACTTTTATGTCATGCAGGGACTAAAAGTGTCAAAAAGTGCACAAGTTTGCACTTTTGCGCATATCTCGCATTCTGAATATCCCCGAACACCCAAAAATTTATGTAAGCACTAAAATATTTTATTTTAGTGTGTGGCATGATAAAATTCCACTCGTCGTGTAATTTGGACCGTTTTTAGCGTTCGTCCGTGTTTCGTCGTAATTCGACGCACTACGTGACCGTACGGCCAAACGAACCGACATCCGACATGTTTTTGAACATGTTTCATGTTACCTATGTTTAAACATCATAGTGGGGCCTTAAAATGAGGTTAACGGGCCTTGAACGTGCCTAAAGTGACCATAAAAGCTCACAGGGGCCATTTCTGCCATATATGAAAGTGCTGTTTGCTGATATGAACAGTCTGGCGGGGCGCGTAAGCCTCCCTGAGGTCTTACGCGGGGCGCCTAAGCCCTGCAGATCAGCAGAACCTTCTAAACAGTTGTAAACAGCCTGTTCCAGCAGTTTCTATCAATTGTAAATGGTTATTTTGGAAACTAGGGGCTGCCCATTGTTTATAAAACCATGGGTAATATGTGTAGGGTTCAGATTCAATCACGGTTTACGAGGAACGATCTTAACGGTCCTCAAAAACCTATAAATACCCTTCCCCACTTCCTTCATAACCCACACTTGATCTTGAATTCTCTAAGTTGGGGACTTTGCTCCTCATACCTGAGAAATTAGGATCAACCCTCCTTGCTTGGACCCTTTTGTAAGTCCCCTTTCGTGTTTAGTTTAATTATTTAGCGGTTAAACCCGAAAAGTCAAGCATTTCGATAAACGCTTTGACTTTTAAACGGCTAAGCCATGGTTCGCAACGAACATGGCTACGTGACCGTAATTAGGTAGGTAATTAACCCTTAAAAGGGCGCCTCCTAATTACCACGTATACTTAGTTTAATTGTCGGGTCAAATAAAAGTCAAACAGGTTAGTTAAAATGCATAACTATTAATTTAAAAGTCATAAAATCAGTTTTGCCACATTAATAACTTGGTAAATATTAGTTGAACATGCCTAAGCATGTTCAACCCGGCAATTCTAAGTATAGGCTCGGATTGGGACCGAAAGTCGCAAAAGTTGACTTTTGCTTTGACTTTCAGTTCTGACCCGATTTAGCTTAGTTTAGATATGCCTTAGGATTCCATTAGGACCATATTATAGGTTAGTATAACCCTCTGAGGTTATACAACTTGGTTCCATAGAAATCCTAGTTCATGCATGTTTCCGTTAAATGCCTAAATGTTGACCGTTATGCCCTTTTGACCCTAAAACGAGAATTTTGAAAATGTGAGAGGTCAATAATCTTTATTACTAATATATAAACTTGTCCCTAAAATTTGACATCAATTTGAGGTCTAGATTAGGAGTTATGCTCATTAGCGTAAATGAAAAGCTTTTTATTAATTAAACGGCATAATTAGCGTATATCCCATCTAAACCCGATTTTTGATACCAAAATTTTTACCTACTGATATAAAATAATATTTCGGGATTTTTAAAGATTTTTATTTATTTTTAGGCTGAGCATAACATAGGGTTCTAGCTTAAATTCGGTAATTGTCGGTTTTGCCCTTTTGGCCTTTAAAATGAGTTTTACATAAAATTTTGATACCAAACTTTTTGCTACTGGTTTTATATCATAAATAAAATATTTTGAACTTTATAAACTGATCAAAAACTCAGATTTCCTATTTAAACCTGAAAATCGCTTAAAACCGACTTTTATGCGTTTTAAGCGCATAGTATGAGTTAAAACTATTTTTTTGGCATATGAAACTTAATACCTATTGTTGTTTTAAGTAAATTTATATATTTTAACAGTAAAGAAAAGTTTTAAACTCAGAACTCTGGTTTTGACCTTATAAGCTTATGTAAAATTACCAAAATACCCCTACGGTGCATAGTTTGGTTTTAAATGATAAATTTCACATATATCTAGTACCCTACTGTTATAACTTATTAAATTAAGTATATTTACTAAATAAATCAGACCTGTAACTCAGATTACTAATTAAACTCTTTTATAACCTTTTAAATAACCAAAATGCCCTTACGAGGCATAATTTGAGTTTAAATCCCTTACGGGCATAATAGGGGATATCTTACTGATGTCACAACATATTTAAGGCATGTTAACTTAGGAAACCTGTATATGGCTCTTATGGTTACCCGTTACGCATCCTTCGTGTTCGGTTCGGTTTATGTAACTAGTTTGCATAAATTGACCGAAACGGGTCAAACCTTATCATTTTTATCTCAAAATCCAGAATGTGTTTAGTTTATCCTTATTATACAAGTATATAAGCTTGTCGGGTCTAAACCACATTCTAAACCGATCATCGCTTGATCATGCGTTTGAACCGTATCTTCCTTTAAAACTAACCGGTCTAAGCATAGGCTTAATTACAGACCCGTTAGGAATCTAATAGGTTATTAAAAACCTTCGTTCCAGATTTAGGAGCCCAGTAAAAGCTATCTGTACTAGCTGATTTGATATGGCTGGGATTGAATTTATATTTAGCTCAGGTAAATACTTTTTAACTTATTTTCCCTATACGGGCTTGGGGTATGGTATATAAAATACCGCTTGGTCGGGCATTGAATCTTTAATCGAATAGAGGTTAAATCATTTATATGCTCCATTTTGAAATGTTTTGTTTGCTTAAAGCCTTTGGGGGGTTAATGACCATGTCCCATATATCCTTGGCATCATCTTACGAGATGGCCACGACCTAAGCACGGGGTGTAGGCGTACACCCGTCAGTGCCTAACCAAATAATGTGGTGTGTCTATTGATCTTTAACCTGGTCTACGGATCGGGCTACTGAACGCATAAGAAACATGTAATTCACTTACAAGATTATATTCAAATAATTATCCCAAGTTATAAAATGTTTTGTGCCACGTGCATTCAAATCAATTTTCAAACCTTTTCAAAATGAGTCAGTTAATTGTATTTACCAGTGTATACTGACGTATTTTTCCCAAAAAGGTTAAGTGCAGGTACTAAGCGTAATTGGCTGGCCTCTCCATAGCATCATTAAGAGTCTCGCAAGCTTGGATGCAATAAGTCTGATGAACTATGTTTTCTTTTTATTTGATCCGCCTGTGGATCCAACTTACATTTTGTTGTAATATTAAATATTACTTTTGAATCGGATTGTAATATATTTATCCTTTGCTTCCGCTATGCATTTAAATTGTGTTGTTTGACTATGATGATATCAACTACATCACGATACTCCCCACCGGGCCCACCGGTAATACATGGAAATATCGGGGTATGACAGGTTGGTATCAGAGCCAACATTGAGTGAATTAAACACTAGCCTTTTGTGTTTAATCTCAATGACACAATAGCACATTCTTTGACCTTCTGAGTCTAGACTTAACATAGGAATACTCTTGTCTCTATTCGGAGAATTATTGCCTTCAGTTCTATATACTTTTAATATGTCGCCAAGCAAAGAAGCCATAATGAAGATTCTCCCCATTTGAAGCCTAGGGAAGGCCGAGCTTCGTACTGCGACTAGAATTAACGTGCAACCAAGGAGAAAGCATTCAGAAATAAAATGAAGAAGAAACTCCTTTTGCTGAAGTTCATTTCCTTAGTAAGTCCTTATAAGGACATATTTATCTTTCAGTCCCTTTCGCGGACAACATTATTTCTCTTAAGTCCCGCTTAGGGCAATTCTGTGCCTCTTTTGAAAATCATTGGTATGTTTTATCTAAATTTCATTTATATCATCATATATATGAATATAATATATGAAATAAATGAAAAGTATCCTTTCTTTTATAAGATCTACCATTATAATAAAATGGCAAAATCTAAAAAGAACAAGACCTAGCCCATGTATCATTTTAAGAACAGGGCCAATATGGCAGTTCCTCAATTATATTCAGATCCTTATTAATACCTCAATTTAGGATTTTTCTGCGTTAATTATTAAAAAGAATCTTAAAGGTAAACCTAGCCGATATGTGATGGGTGTCGAGTGTTATATATATTAGGTGTATATTTTAAGCCCCTTTAACACTTTTTTAGTCAAGTTTTAAATTTATAAAACACGATATTTACTAACACTAAACACACATATGGGCAAGTGCACCCATCGTGAGCGTAGTATAGTGTTGGTAAGATACCGAGGTCGTCCAAGGACACAAGAGCTTTTAGTACCGGTTTATCCTCAACGTCTAATCAAATCAAAAAGTTTAGAAAAAAGTTTTAAGCTAAGAAAAATAAAAACTAACTAAAATGCTGAAAATAAAAATAAAAGAAAAACAGATAGACAAGATGAATCACTTGGTTCCGACTCGTGTATAGTGTAACCTTTGATTATTTCCGCACTTTTGCACTTATTTAAGAAATTATCTTAGTTATTGTAGTAGGCCCCTCTTTTGAAGGTGACGTTACCCTCAACCCAGTAGTTTGAGTCAGCAAGGATACAATCCTAAAGGGTCGGATTATTGAAAGATAATTAATTAAGTTATTAATGCAAATTATGGTAGGCCCCTCTTTTGGAGGTGACGTTACCCTCGACTAAGTAGTCTGAGTCAGCAGGGATACAGTCCTAAATAGCCAGGTTATAGTATTAATAGTAGTTAACTTATGAGGGGATCAAAGAGTTTGGACCCCCGCCATCCAATACCGTTAAGTATTGAAGGAGGTCCTACTAATTTTGACCCAGGTCCATTGCAGGACCTCTAAACGCTGAACAATGGCAAGACCTTTACCAAACCGTTCCCTTAACCCCCGACCAGGTAGCCAACATACCTCCATATAGACCGTGGAGATATGAATGGTGAAAATCTTTTATTTTATATAGACAGTAAATAATGTCAAGACACCACGGACAAACGATAAGGAAAGATCACCTTCAACATAAGAAACTAGTTATTAAAGTCATTAATACAAAACCAAATAAAAAGTGCGAAAAAAATAGAAATAAAAAGTATTACACTAGAGACTTGTCTTCACCAAGTGATGTAATAGACTTAGGCAAACATGGTCTTGATTGTCAAGAACTCTTACGATCAATCTTGGATCCCGAGACGACTCACACACTCTATGATGGACAATGGATGATGGTGGTGGATGATGGTGTTATGGTGGTGGTGGGTGGTGGGTGAAGTGTGAGAGAGGTGGTGTGCCAAGGGATGGTTTGAGCTTGAGCCAAGCACTCCTATTTATAGGTTGAACAAAAGCTCGGGCACGGCCCCGTGTCCAGTGGGCACGGCCCCGTGTCCACGTCCTTCTCTTTCTTCATTTAATGCAGCTTGTCTTATTAGTTGACCACGCCCTCGTGTCCGCTGAGCACGACCCCGTGGTGCAGAAGAATCTTTGTACTATGAAGATTTGCCTGGATTGTGCGAATCTTATAGTTGACCACGGCCCCGGGTCCGCTGAGCACGGCCCCGTGGTGGGCAATAGAAGCTTCTACCACTTTGTCTTTTTTGCTGACACTTGGGCACGCCCCCGTGCTGGCTGAGCACGGGGCGTGTTCAGACTTCTGTTATCTTGTTTTGCTTGGGAAGATGCTGTCGTGGGGTCGGGCATGTCACGTCTTGTTCCTTTTCTTGTATTTATGTTAGATTTTGATGTCTTTTTGCTTCTTTTGTTAATTTGAGCTCATTTAATCCCGAAAATACAAAAGGAAGACAAAAGCACACTTTTTCCAACATTAGTACTAAAAAGGGGTTAGTTTTATGCCACAATTGATGTAATTTATATGTTGCATTTTGCACACATCAAATACCCCCACACTTGAATCTTTGCTTGTACTCAAGCAAAACTCTTTATAATATGGCTTACACGCCCAAATGGAATGGGTAGAAGAGAAGGTTTTTGGGCTTGTCGTAGAGTGTCGGGACTTCCAAGATTCTTTATTAAGTTTTATTTTTATTTATTTACAATCCTATTCGTCATGATTTATTTGAAACATTTCATAAAAAAATTACTTATTAGGGCATAACATGTCTTTTTTAAAATTCACTTATATACAAGTTAACATACCTCACGGGGGATCACTCAACACTCGGCCGAAGATGTATTTTAGTGGATCACTCGAGAGCGGCATGGAACTTACTCCTAACATAAGCTTGCCAAACAATCAATCCTCCTCCTTCTTAACCATACACCTTTGTAAATATCAAGAGGACTTTTGGGGTGAATGTTTGGCTTGTGTTAAAGGTAGGTGGTTGGGTTAGTGGTTAGTAAAAGGGCGAAAGGCGTAAAAAGCGTCGGTTTTCGTAAGACTTTTTTTTATTTTTTTTATTTTGATGAAGCCATTATTCAAACAAAGTTATTTTTGATAAACTTGTTTGTTTATTTTTCTTTCGCTTCATCATCATCAACTTTTTTTTTTTTGAAAGTCATAAGAAAAACCGAGCTTGTTACTAAAACAAAGGGTTAAAAAATAAAAAAGGTTTTGGTGGGTGAAAGAGTGTTTGTTTTTGGGTTTTGAAATGAAAAGGTTTAGGCTCAAAGGGGTTAACTAGGGGGATTTTGGGTAGGTGGTAAAAAAAAGAAAAATAATGGTCTCGAAATAAAAAGGGTTAGTCCTAATGCCTCCATCATTTACTTACTCGGGTTTAAGTTAGTAAGGACCGGGAATGTATCGTCGTGGCAAGTTCTAGAGTTGTAAGAACCAAGTGGCTATTCACACAAGAAACGGAAAATGAGCATTTAGTTTAATGATATGTATTTGTATGCTCAATAAAGGCTCAAAACTCACTTTTGTGGGAATGGGTTTTTATGTGATCAAGTATATATAATCAAATTTTAATTGAGTTTGCCATGCCTTTTCATAATTTTCTTATGTTGGTTCTTTTTATCACGACGCTATCGGTTGTAAATTCATAAAAATATAACCTTTTTAGAACTTGAAATTCCCGAGTTAAACCTAGACAAGTAAAAAAAATGAATTTTTTTTTGAAAAAATTTGGGGTGATTAGCGGTTCCAATCGAGTTTTGTGTAAGACTTGTATTTAGGACTTGCAAGATTCAAGGTTTTAGCATCCCCCCACACTTAAATTACACATTGTCCTCAATGTGTCCCAAAAATAAGTTTTTAGGTTGATTGAATGTGTAAAAAGGTGTAAAAAGCAAAAATTTTGTGTTACTGGGCGCTGAACACGGCCCCGTGTTGTCCGGGCACGGCCCTGTGTTCAAGTGCCAGTAACAAAATTAAATCAAGAGAAACAGAAGCCTGGACACGGGGGCGTGTTGGGTGTACACGGCCCGTGTCCAGTTACCTGAACTGGGTCTTTTTCTGCAGACTGTGCAGCACGGGGCCGTGTTGGGCGGACACGGCCCGTGCCGAGCTTACTGTAAACGAAGAATTTTGTCGGACGGTCCTGTTTTCCTGCATGGGGTGCTGGTTCAAGTTTCCCTTGTATCCTTTGCCATCTCAAGTGTGTTTTATTCCTGAAAATTAAAACTAACTAGAAAACATGAAAATTAATCTAAACTAAACTAAGGATAGTTCCGCGGAATGCCTCCGTGGTGCGCCACGTTTATAAGGGTCCTTGGCTAGACCCTCCTTATCGGGTGGTTCTGGCTCATCTTCAATTAGGGGGTCATTATTGCCGAATGGATATTTCATTGACCGCTCAAGATCGACACTCTTTTTAAATGCCCCTAATTGAAGAGGTAGATTGTTATACTTCTGGTTCTTCAAAGCTTCGTGGGTTTTTACAAAGGGTCGTCCCAACACTAGCGGAGCGTCATCGAGGATGACAAAGTCGGTTGGGATTACCATTTGATTTGTTTGAACCAATACATCCTCAACTACACCGATTGATTTTATTATTTTCCGATTAGATAGAAAAATGGGTATTTGAAGTGGAGAAAAATCACTAATACTTAATTTCGAAAATGTAGTTAGGCATTATGTTAACACAAAGATCTTTATCGATTGTAAAGTTACTAATAAATGAATTTTGAAAGAAACATGGAACCGGTGTAATGTTAATTTCAAATGGGACTTCTTTTATTAGCGAGGTTTGATCATTAGTTAACTTAACACTTACCGTTTCGTCAATTTTAGTGTTAGTGTTTAACTCTTTTAAAAACTTAGCATGAGTGGGTACTAAACAATGATTTTCAAAAGAAGGTGACAAGAGATTAATTTCTTCAAAATTAGACTCTTCTTGAATTTTAACGTTGTCGGACTCACCTTTTTCGTTGTTTAACTCATGTGTCGGTTTTTCACTTACTTGTTCTTCCATTTTTACACTTTCAGTTATCTCTTCCTTTTTTAATTCTTCTCTTGCGCGGGACTTCTCTTCCCTTGCGCGAGATTCTTTTATATAGCGATCGATAACTCTAATGTGTTCTAATATCCTATCGGTCACTTCGGTTATAGAAAAAGAATCGGGATTTTCAAAGCTTGAATCCGGTTGTTTGATCCTTTGTTCCTCATAATACCCATATGAAGTAGATGGTTCACACCATTGTTCTTCATTGTAAGTATATGATGGATAAGGGTCATAATTTTGTTCTTCATAATACTCATATGAGGTGGGTTGTTCACGCCATGGTTCCTCATAATAAGCATACGAAGGTGGTGGCTCATATCTTGGTTCCTCAAAGTATGAGTATGAAGGCTCATACCTCGGTTCATCAAAATATGAGTATGAGGGAGGAGGTTCATACCTTTGGTCTTCATAGGATGTGTATGAAGTTGATGGCTCGTACCTGGGCTCCTCATAGTAGGTGTATGAATTGGATGGTTGATATGAGTGACTATTTTGAACCGAGTGTGGGTTACGACAATTAGTGCAATAATTACACCTATAATCGTCCTCCTCATAGGTGTAGTTGTAACCTCCTGAGTATTGATCCATAAGAATCACTCAGCAGACCACAACCAAGTCTCGAGATCAGAAAACAAAAATAAAAACGGAAACAAAGGCTAGACACGGCCCCGTGTTCAGTGAGCACGGCCCCGTGTTCAGGGTCTGTATCTGGGCGTTTTAATTAAATTTACTGATTTCGTTGAGCACGGGGCGTGTTCAGTGAGCACGGCTCGTGTTCAAGCTATTGTTACTGGGTGTTTTTATGAAAATGTGCAGCGCGGCCCAGTGTACAGGTTACTGTAAATGCAAATCTAAACTAAAATGCAGAAAAATGTGCGCGCGTTTTAAAAAGGTTTTGAAAAACTGATTAGGCCATCGATTTTAAGCTTTCTTAAAATCCCTGTGTCCCCGGCAACGGCGCCAAAAACTTGATGGGTGTCGAGTGTTATATATATTAGGTGTATATTTTAAGCCCCTTTAACACTTTTTTAGTCAAGTTTTAAATTTATAAAACACGATATTTACTAACACTAAACACACATATGGGCAAGTGCACCCATCGTGAGCGTAGTATAGTGTTGGTAAGATACCGAGGTCGTCCAAGGACACAAGAGCTTTTAGTACCGGTTTATCCTCAACGTCTAATCAAATCAAAAAGTTTAGAAAAAAGTTTTAAGCTAAGAAAAATAAAAACTAACTAAAATGCTGAAAATAAAAATAAAAGAAAAACAGATAGACAAGATGAATCACTTGGTTCCGACTCGTGTATAGTGTAACCTTTGATTATTTCCGCACTTTTGCACTTATTTAAGAGATTATCTTAGTTATTGTAGTAGGCCCCTCTTTTGAAGGTGACGTTACCCTCAACCCAGTAGTTTGAGTCAGCAAGGATACAATCCTAAAGGGTCGGATTATTGAAAGATAATTAATTAAGTTATTAATGAAAATTATGGTAGGCCCCTCTTTTGGAGGTGACGTTACCCTCGACTAAGTAGTCTGAGTCAGCAGGGATACAGTCCTAAATAGTCGGGTTATAGTATTAATAGTAGTTAACTTATGAGGGGATCAAAGAGTTTGGACCCCCGCCATCCAATACCGTTAAGTATTGAAGGATGTCCTACTAATTTTGACCCAGGTCCATTGCAGGACCTCTAAACGCTGAACAATGGCAAGACCTTTACCAAACCGTTCCCTTAACCCCCGACCAGGTAGCCAACATACCTCCATATAGACCGTGGAGATATGAATGGTGAAAATCTTTTATTTTATATAGACAGTAAAAACGATAAGGAAAGATCACCTTCAACATAAGAAACTAGTTATTAAAGTCATTAATACAAAACCAAATAAAAAGTGCGAAAAGATTAGAAATAAAAAGTATTACACTAGACACTTGTCTTCACCAAGTGATGAAAGAGACTTAGGCAAACATGGCCTTGATTGTCAAGAACTCTTACGATCAATCTTGGATCCCGAGACGACTCACACACTCTATAATGGACAATGGATGATGGTGTTATGGTGGTGGTGGGTGGTGGGTGAAGTGTGAGAGAGGTGGTGTGCCAAGGGATGGTTTGAGCTTGAGCCAAGCACTCCTATTTATAGGCTGAACAGAAGCTCGGGCACGGACCCGTGTCCAGTGGGCACGGCCCCGTGTCCACATCCTTCTCTTTCTTCATTTAATGCATCTTGTCTTATTAGTTGACCACGCCCCTGTGTCCGCTGAGCACGACCCCGTGGTGCAGAAGAATCTTTGTACTATGAAGATTTGCCTGGATTGCGCAAATCTTATAGTTGACCACGACCCCGTGTCCGCTGAGCACGGCCCCGTGGTGGGCAATAGAAGCTTCTACCACTTTGTCTTTTCTGCTGACACTTGGGCACGCCCCTGTGCTGGCTGAGCACGGGGCGTGTTCAGTCTTCTGTTATCTTGTTTTGCTTTGCTTGGGAAGATGCTGTCGTGGGGTCGGGCATGTCACGTCTTGTTCCTTTTCTTGTATTTATGTTAGATTTTGATGTCTTTTTGCTTCTTTTGTTAATTTGAGCTCATTTAATCCTGAAAATACAAAAGGAAGACAAAAGCACACTTTTTCCAACATTAGTACTAAAAAAGGGTTAGTTTTATGCCACAATTGATGTAATTTATATGTTACATTTTGCACACATCAATATGACAAGGCCAAGATGGTAGAACCTATTCAAAAGATTCAAATCCTTGTTAACATCTGTAACATATTAACTTTCCTGGCAGACGTGGTTCGATAAAGTCACATAAATCATCCTTATACTGGATTCTCCCAAAATCCTTTCTTATTTTGTGAATTAAGCATCCATCAGGGATAAAATGCTTACGGGCCATATTCATTATCATATAAAACAAAAGACAGTCATAGCCTACAACTCCCTATCAAGAAAAGGCGTGAACACGTTCAAGCCTAAATACCTTGATTCTACAAAATCATGGTTTATAATTTAAAGTTGCCCTTGTGACTTGGCCTTTTGAGCCATAGTTATATTTTAATTAAATCTAGGATAATTATAATGAAAATCCTGAATAAAATAAGTATCATTCCTTTCCTGCCAGTATTCATATTAAAGAGAATCTTAAAGGGTATAACCTAGCTTGAATGTCATTAAAGACCTGGCTACGATGGTAAAACCTGTTTAAAAGAGATTCAGATCCTTTTTAACATCTGAAAACATGTTAACACTCCTGACAAAGGTGATACGATAAAATCACACTTGTCATCCTTATATTAGAAATCTTCCAAACTCCTTATTCAGCCTAAATGATCAATAGGAATCATGGCTAATAAACGTCGAACATAATGTACACATCAAGACATTCATTTGAAATGTATGCCTACGGGAAAAGATAAGTACATAGAAAAGATAGTATTATTTCATAACTTCTTGTCAAAACAAAGAACTGTGAAATTTTCCGATCCAAATGAATCATTGATTATGTTTTAAAATTTCCCTAGTGACAAGGCATCTATTTGGTTTGTACCCTACTAAGCTTCACCATGGCTGACTCCTCTGAAGCTCACAATCATCCAGTTGATCAGAATAATGATGCAAGATTGAACTTAATGGCCACCGAGTTACAGGCTATGTTGGATACAGCCGTAAACAAAGCCGTGGACCGTGTATTGAAGGATCATAAGCGAAAGTGCGATAATACCCCAAATAAAGATTACAAAAAGGGTAAGACCGGTTCAAACTATAACCAGTCCAAGCCAAAGGAGGCAAAACCCAAATGTAAAACCTGCAAGAAGAAGCACTTCGGAAAATGTTTCTATGAGCAGATCGGGGGGTGTGTCATCTGTAAAGAGATGGATCACAAGACCCATGAGTGCAAGGACTTGAAGGACGCCACATGCTATGATTGTGGCGAGAAGGGGCACATAAATACCCGCTGCCCAAAGAAGGTAACTAAAGGGAAATGCACTCTGGAGTCACAAGCTAGGCCTTGTGGGATTTGTAACAAGAAAGGGCACAAGACCTTGGAGTGCCAAGACATAAAGGACGCAACCTGCTATGGTTGCAATGAAATAGGGCACATCAAGACAAATTGCCCAAATAAAACCAAGAAGCCTGATGAGTCTAAGAAGACCGAAGATGGAAGCTCTCAAGTGGATGCTCAAGAGGCTATTCAGGATGACAATGTCACAACAGGTACTTTCTTTATCAATAACGCTCATGTTAGAGTATTATTTGATTCAGGTTCAGATAAGTCTTTCGTAGACAATAGATTTTGTAAATCATTAAATCTGCCTGTTAAAACTCTAAGCGTTAAGTATAAAGTAGAATTGGTCGATAGTACCTCAGAGACTGCTTCAGCAATAATAGATGGATGTTTTATATCCATTAGGAACCATTCTTTCCGCTGTCCTTGTTTCCGTTGAAATTAAAGGAACTCGATATAGTGATAGGAAAGGATTGGTCGTCTTGTAACCAGGCCCATGTTGTGGGTAATAAGAAGCAAGTAGTTATCAAGACTCCTTTTGGTGAGCCTTTGACAATTCAAGGAGACACATGGTAAGGATTGCCTAAGCACTTGTTGAATTTGGTATTTAATACCAAAGCTTCGAGTATGGAAAACTCGGAAAGGACAAACAACAGTCGCGATGCTAGAGATGCGACGAATGTTAATGGTGCATCAAATATGAACCTCAATATTAATGGAGTTAATCTCCAAAACTATGATTAACATTGCTGTTAGAAAGGCTATGATAAAAGTCATAAAAAGGTTCAAGAAGCCGAATGCTGCTTGCTCTAAACACAAGTCGCTGCTCATAAGAAAGAGCTTTATGCATACTTCATATGCGAGGAATAACTAAACAAAAGTCCATATGGTCAGGAGCCCACTTCTTTTGGATGTACTTAAAAGTACTTCGTCTCTTGGAAGTCATGAGACTTCAATAGTAAAAAGGGGCCATCTGTAAGGACTCTAAAAAATATCCTAATTTGACCCATAAATGAAAACCCGGACCCCTGAAACCTTACCCTACATCAAAAATCAAGAAAAAACAAAACTTACAGCTTTCAGGCGGGCCGCGTAAGAGACAAGACATGTCTTACGCGGGCCGCGTCAACCCTGAGTTTGATCGGATAAGTATCCGGGCCACGTATAACCCACCTGTCAAACCTAAGCCCATGACCATGCAAACCTATACGTAGACTTGGCGGCCACGCGGGCCGCGTAAGATATAGGTGTTGGGTTACGCGGGCCGCGTGAGTCCTTATTTCAGCTATAAATAGCCCGTCACTTGCACAGTTCACTGGTGTCGAAAGTAAAACTCAAAAACGAAGTCAGGCTACTCAAAAGTCGAAAAAACAACTTTAATTAGTAAGGCGCTGCTCCGATACCGGGTATTAACTTGATCGCTGCTACGATTCAATGTCCGATCGATTAAACTATCCAATGGATGTTTAAGTGCTGCCCACATTAGGGTTTATGCTTTGTCATTCGTCGTTAAATCGATGGATGTTTAAGTATTGCACTTTGTCATTCGTTGTGAGGATTTAAGCTCATGAGTTATCGTAAATGCTGTATTAGTTACTAACCGAGTTCGTGTGCATGTTATTTAGGTTAAAAGGCTAATCAGTAGGCTAGGCTCTGCTCAAATAAATCTGCAATGTGAGTCATTCTCTTTTTATCAATTTACTTTCAAAATCATGTTTATTTTCAAAGTTATAATTACAGGGATTAAGTCTTTGTAGTCACCAAATTACAACCGGTATGTGAGGTTATGTATACATTACTTGATAACCGTCACAATTGGACAACGAGTTAGCCAAGGGGTGATATGACCATAGTCACAGACACCATCGGGCTAAGAGGCTACCGATGAATGTCGAGTGACAAATACTGTGGGTAGTTGGTTGATATATAGAAACATTGTCATAGCTCTTAATACTGTAAATTATAATAAACGTGTCGTTTTAGTAAAAAGAATGATTCACCAGTATTTCCCGCTGACAAAACATTTTTCAAACATGTTTCAGGTGATCTGTTATGATCCAGGAATAGTGCCGTGAAGCACTACAAGCTTAAAGGAAGTGGCTCAAAATAAAATAAAGAAACATGTTTTGTAAAATAAAGATTTCTCCATGAAATCATATGATTGTAAATTACCGGGGTTATATCCCGAGTTGTGAAATAAAATAATCGGGAAATTACAGTTTTAAAAAGATCCTGATGAAATCTTCCGCTGTCAATTCAATTAAATAAATACCACGGGATTTTCTGTCCCGCGGCTCCTGAAACGGGTCAAACCGGGTCGAGGGCCGTGACAAAAAAAGGTAGTATCAGAGCCACTGATTTAAGCCTATTAAGTATTTAGAAATACTTAATTTTTTCTTGATTCTCATTTTGTGATTATGTGTTTTATTATATGAATATTTGTGTACAGTATGGGTAAGCAAAAGCTTTCAAATATCTATCTTAAATTAGATAGGTCATCAACCGAGAAGGGAAGTTCATCCCAAACAAAATCCTCAAAATACCTAACAGATCCTGGTGAAGGAATTTTTGTTCGTAAGGCATAATATGAGGAACCACTTTCTCCTAATAAGAGAAGTTTGATTATTAGGAAAAGTCAGGAGAAAATAAAGAAATCCCGAGAAAAGAAAGTTAATCAGGAAACCCAGGAATTAACCAGTAAATCACCATGGGAAGACACGTTAGATGAAAAATGGGCAGATCTTTATATGCTAGCCACTGTAGCAGTAAATGCAAATCTTTAAATACTCTGACTCAAGTTTTAGCACCCTTATCACCTACAAACCAGAAACCTTATCCAGTAAATAAATAAGTTACAGTAAATCTTAGTGTGTTTTAATTTTCATTTGTTTCTGTAGTCACCCAGTATGAAATAATATTTAAAGGTTATCTATGAAATTTTGTTATAAAAATTTTAACTTAGCATTTTGTGTGTATTTTGCATATATGCTAAACAGCATGAACGACTTGTCTGAAGCCCTTCAAAATCTAAATCTCTATCCGGTGAAAATAGAGGTTTCGAGAGATTTTAATAGGTACATACCAGATCTAGAAGAGCCTATGGAATTCAATGCTCCACCTCCGGAAAAGCCAAAACCTCAGAATAGAAAGAGATATGTATGGGGAAGGCGTGTACGTAGGAAAAAGCCAGCCAAGAGACTTCCCAAAATAGAAAATCCTTTAGATAAAGGAAAAGGGATTAAAGTCAGGGAAGATTCTAGGCCACTGGAAATGGAATTTGGAGAAGGTTCTAGGCAAGTGGAAATGGAGTTTGGGGAAGGTTCTAGGCAAACCCAGAGAGAAATTGGGGAAAGCTCTAGACATATCGAGGAGTTACCATTTCAGGAGAAATTAGATCGTGCATTGGCAAGCTGTGATGTTGTCAGGCATATTAATAATAATTTATACTCTTATCCTGCTGAAACACAACTACCAATGAACTTAGAACCAGCTATTCCAGACCCTCTAATCCACTCCCAACCTTTAGGAATGGATGACTGGTGGACTAATGACTGGCAGTTCCAAAAGCTGCTTAACAATCCTTATTCCTTTCTCCCTCAGTTCGACCCGGAACCCATACCAAACCCACCGATGAGCAATGAGAATTTAGCTGAACTCCGCCACTTTGGCGAGGATCTGGTGGATGCAGGAAATAGGATCAGGGAAGTAGGAGAACAGATCTCCTGGAAATACGATGAGAGGGAACGTCGTTACTGAAATACCAACTGACGAAGGATAATGGGTTTGTGAAAATGTAGTTGTATAATAAAATATAATTTTGTAAAATAACTACAAATAAAACTTTGTAAGATAAATGGTGTGTAGTAATGCATAATATATATAAAAATGAAATCGAGAAATCGATAGTTTTGGCTATATGTGTATTGTGAAAATTGTATAATTGTTTTGTGTACAATTGCTATTTATTGAATACTAATAAATTATATATATTAATTATCAGATGGAAAACGCTAATAATGAACCAGTAAATGAGGTTAATCAATCTGAGCAACACCCGGGGGATCAATATATGACTAGGCAAGATATAGAAAATATCGTTGCTCAAGGGATAGCCAATGCTATTCCAGCAATACTTGCTGCTGCTCAGAAACCTGCTGAACCTCAACAAATCATTCCTAGAAAACGTATTTCTGAAGACAACTTCAGTAATAGCGCAAATGAAGGAGATAATCATACTAATCACAATAATGATCTACGACAGGCTCCGCTTCCTAAGAAGATGAAAGCTGCAACGTCTGGTTGCACTTTCAAAGAATTTCTTGCTTGTAAACCCGCTGAATTTGCAGGCAATGAAGGAGCAACTGCGGCACTGCGTTGGTTAGAGAAAACCGAGGCAGTGATTACAATTAGTAAATGTACCAATGACGATAAGGTCATGTACGCGTCAAATCTTTTCAAAGAAGGGGCATTAGAATGGTGGAACACGGTGTTACAAGCAAAAGGAAGGATGATGGCGTATGCCATGAACTGGGAAGAATTTAAGAGTCTTGTAGAAAGAAAATTTTGTCCCGAATATGAAAAAGATCAAATGGCAAATAAATTCCTAAATCATCGTATGATGGGTGTAGATTGTCGCGGTTATACTTCGACATTCTTTGAATATGCTAGAGTGGTACCAACACTGGCTTCGCCAGAACCGATACTCATTTCTCGCTATATTTGGGGATTAATTGGCGAAATCCGTAACATCGTTAAAGCTGCGAGACCTCGTACTATTGACGATGCGGTGGAATTAGCCAACACCCTAACTGATGAACTGGTACGCACAAGAGATGAAAACAGGAAAAAGGAACTGACTCAGAAAATTACCCAAGGATTTCGTAAGGGTAATAATAGCAGCTTCAAGAGAGGAGGAACAGGGCAATCTTCAACGCCGCCGTTCTGCAGGAATTGCAGAAAGAAACATTATGGAAGATGTAATATAACCTGCAACTTTTGCAAAGTTGCAGGCCATCGCGAAGAAGACTGCAGAAAGAAAACAAGAATCTGCTATAACTGTGGAGAAACAGGACATTTTAAAACAGAATGTCCTAAATCAGCCAAACTAGCAGACAACAAAGCCAAGATGGCTGACGGAGCTACTAAAAAGAATGTCAGAGCATTCCAGCTAACCACTCAAGAAGCAGAACTGATTCCAGATGTGATAGCTGGTACGTTCTTAGTTCACAACGTATATGCAAAAGTATTATTTGACTCTGGTGCAAACCAAAGTTTTATCAATACTTCATTCTGCCAAGCTCTTAATTTACCTTTAACCAACCTTAGGCAAATTTTTACAGTTGAAACGGCAGATGGGAATTCAGTTAGTATAAATAAGGTTTTGCAAAAAGAAAATATAGAACTTTCAGGTCATAAATTTTATGCAAACCTATTGCCAATGAATTTAACTGGATTCGATGTCGTGTTAGGAATGGATTGGTTAGTAACCAACCATGCTCGAATCCTTTGTGATAAAAATTCTGTAGAAATTCAGGCACCTACTGGGGAAGTAATCATGATTACAGGAGATAAACCACGTAAACCCATGAAGTTCATATCAGTAATGAAAGTTGCTAGTTATGAACGTAAGCAAGGAATAGTATATATGATTTCAGTAATCATTAATACTAAGGGTAAAGAACTTAAGGAGATTCCTGTAGTCTCAGAATACCCAGATATATTCCCAGAAGAATTACCAGGATTACCACCTGATAGGGAAGTAGAATTTAGAATTCATTTAATTCCAGGAACTACACCGATAGCTAAGACACCTTATCGGTTAGCACCTACAGAAATGTTAGAATTGAAAAAGCAATTAGATGAATTACTAACTAAAGGTTTCATACAACCTAGTTCATCCCCTTGGGGAGCACCAGTATTGTTTGTAAAGAAAAAGGACGGTTTGATGAGAATGCGTATTGATTATAGAGAATTGAATAAGGTTACAATTAAGAATCGATACCCATTACCTAGGATTGATGATCTTTTCGATCAACTCCAAGGAGCTAGATATTTTTCTAAGATCGATTTACGCTCTGGATATCATCAATTGAAGGTACAAGAAGAAGACATACCTAAAACTGCTTTCAGAACTAGGTATGGTCATTACGAGTTTACAGTCATGCCCTTCGGATTAACAAATGCACCTGCTGCATTCATGGACATGATGAATAGAATCTGTAAACCGTATTTGGATAAATTTGTAATTGTTTTTATTGACGATATACTTATTTATTCAAAAAGTCAGGACGAGCATCGTGAGCATTTGCATGCACTCTTAACTTTGTTAAGAAAAGAAAAACTTTATGCCAAATTCTCGAAATGTGAATTTTGGCTAAAGGAAGTGCAATTCCTAGGACATATGGTAAATCATGAAGGTATTCATGTAGATCCTGCTAAGATAGAGGCAATTACCAAATGGAAGGTTCCGCAAACCGCAATGGAAATTAGAAGTTTTATAGGTTTAGCCGGATACTATAGACGGTTTATTAAGGATTTTTCCAAGATAGCTGTACCATTAACTAAGCTAACCTATAAAGCAGTTAAGTTTGAATGGGGACTTAAGCAAGAAGAAGCTTTTAAAATTTTAAAGCATAAGTTAACAAATGCCCCAATCCTAGCTTTGCCAGAAGGGACTGAAGATTTTGAAGTATATTGTGATGCTTCAAAACTAGGATTTGGATGTGTGCTAATGCAACGCAAGAAGGTAATTGCGTATGCTTCAAGACAGTTGAAAAAGCACGAAGAAAACTATACAACTCATGACTTAGAGTTAGGCGCCATAATTTTTTCCCTTAAGATTTGGAGACATTATCTGTACGGAAGTAAGTTTACTGTCTATACAGATCACAAAAGTTTAAGATATATATTTGGGCAAAAAGAGTTAAACATGAGGCAAAGGAGATGGATGGAAATCCTAAGTGACTACGACTGTGATATTCAGTATCACGAAGGAAAGGCAAATGTAGTTGTCGATGCCTTAAGTCGTAAATACCATGAGAAACAACGAAGGGTTCGTGCTCTCAGATTAAATCTACAATTAGATTTAATAAAGCAACTGAAGAATGTTCAAGAGACAACAATAGAGGATGCTGCTGAAGGAATGAAAGGACGAATAAAAGAATTAGAGCAAGGAAAGGATGGAATTTGGAGATTTCATAAAAAGAGAATTTGGGTACCTAAGCAGGGAGAATTAAGAAATAAGATTTTAGAAGAAGCCCATAAATCTAGATATACTATGCACCCAGGAAACAATAAGATGTACCAAGATTTAAGAAATAACTTTTGGTGGATAGGAATGAAAAAGGATATAGCTCGATATGTTTCTAAGTGTCTTACTTGTTCACAAGTTAAGGCAGAACATCAGAAACCTTCAGGTCTACTACAACAATTAGAAATGCCTGTATGGAAATGGGAACTCATAACAATGGATTTTGTTACTAAATTACCCAAAGCCAGAAAAGGTAATGATACAATTTGGGTAATTGTGGATCGATTAACCAAATCAGCTAATTTCCTACCTATGAAAGAAACCTTTAGCATGGAAAGATTGGCAAAGTTGTATGTAGATGAAGTTGTATCTTTACATGGAGTTCCACTCTCCATTGTATCAGATAGGGATAGTCGTTTCACTTCCCACTTCTGGAAAAGTTTCCAAGAAGCTATGGGAACCCGAATAAATCTAAGTACGGCATATCATCCACAAACAGATGGGCAAAGTGAAAGAACGATCCAAACTCTGGAAGACATGCTCAGAGCATTTGTAATAGATTTTGGTGGAAATTGGGATGATCACTTACCTTTGATCGAATTCTCCTATAACAATAGTTATCATTCAAGGATTGAAACTGCTCCATTTGAGGCACTGTATGGAAGAAAGTGCAGAACTCTAGTTTGTTGGGCAGAAATAGGAGAAAGTCAATTGTCAGGTCCTGAAATAGTGCAAGAAACAACCGACAAGATCACACAGATCAAGGAAAGATTAAAGACTGCTCGAGATCGTCAAAAGAGTTATGCAAACAATAGATGGAAGCCGTTAGAATTCCAAGTAGGAGACAAAGTATTACTGAAAGTTTCTCCTTGGAAAGGAATAGTCCGATTCGGTAAGAAAGGAAAGTTAAGTCCAAGATACGTAGGACCATTCCCAGTGATCCAACGTATAGGACCAGTTGCTTATCGTTTACAACTACCAGAAGAATTGGCTGGAGTACATGACATATTTCATGTATCCAATCTCAAGAAATGCCTATCAGATGAATCTTTGGTAGTACCTCTTCAAGATATAGAAGTAAACGAAAAATTAAAATTTGTTGAGAAACCTCTTCAGATAGAAGACAGAAAGGTGAAATTTCTTAAGCACAAACTGTCACACCCCAACCGATGGCGGAATCATCGGGGCGCGACACTAGGCGAATCAGATTGCTCAAGAGAATCCATAACAACTATATTGCGATAATATTTAATACATTCGTTATCCCATACTAACAAATAATACAATCACGTAAGTTATCACAGATTTAATGTCCTCTCGAACAATGCAAATCCGACAACCTAGATTTTAGTTGAGTTTCTAGACTTCCTAGCTTGATTTGATATAGTCTGCGATCTAACCTGCAACATACGTTAAAATAATTGTCAATACATAAGTATTGGCGAGTATACAGGTTTGATAAGTATAGCATAGTAGATAAAAGTGTAGCGAATTTCCATATGCATAAACGTAATACACGACATATATACTCACAAAACTGATACTACCAACTAAGTCCTCGATGCTCGAATGTACGATGGCATAACTAGACCCCGTCGGGCGCAATAGTACTATACTAGTCTTGGTGGGACGTCGCGAGTATAAGCCCTAGCACATATGCAACTAGCATCACGTATATCTATGCATAACAGTTATTCGCAAGTGATAATTCGATTGATTGAATAATTCGATTAATAAGTTCGATTTGTTAGAAACGTATGTTACACCCAAAATTCGATTAAAAAGGGGTCAAGTATACTCACAGTGCGTATTTAGCGAGATTACAACTTGATTGAGTCGGTTACGAGTTGTCTGTAATGATCCTTGAAGAAATAGAGTAAACGGAATATGGTTAAGCAAGATTAACTTGAAAAGTTACTCGTTTGATTGAATTGGGCCTCATCCGTGCGGATAGCAAGTCATCCGTGCGGTTGGTATGGTGGTACGTGCGGATGGGCTTTGCCTGTGCGCGCGGATGAGTGTGCGCGCGGTCGGCTGGTGCGCACGGGTGACATGTCATCCGTGCGGGTGACATGTGCGTGTGGTGACATGATCCGTGCGGGTGACGGACTGTGCGCGCGGATGACACGCGCGTGCGGTGTCATGGTCCGTGCGGATAACAGTACGCGCGGGTGGGGTGTGCGTGCGGACATCATGATCCGTGCGGATGGCAGTGGTCCGTGCGGACTGACGTGTCATCCGTGCGGACTGACATGTCATCCGTGCGGACTAGGGTCATCCGTGCGGACTGACTTGTCTGGTTCGCACTCTGACCACCGTTACTGAATGTTTAACGGAAAGAAAACGTTCGTTTTCACTTAGAGTAGTGTAATTTCGTACTAACACTTGAAGTTCCATCAATTCCGACTCATTCTAACGGCCGGGAATCACCCCGTTCCATCAGATCTGGCCGTTCATGGTGGTTCTTCATGGTTAACTCGAAATCGCACAGATTTAGGTGAGATTTGTCATGAAAACAGGTGGAAATCACCCGGATCTGAGTCGTTTATAGTGAAATGAGACCCCAACTTGAAGTTCATAAGAACTCTTGGTGACATCACCTCAAAACGCCTCAAATCCGCAGATTTCACGGTTAGAATTAGAGTTTTGAAAGATAGAATGATGTAGAATCGAGTGTAGATTGTAGAAGTACAAGTTTAGGTTGAAATCTTACCGAAATCGCGAGGAAATCGAGAGAAAAGGGTCTTGGTGCGCGTGTGGTTGAACAGGAGCTGTCACATCACTTGAATAGTGGTGTGGCAGGCTATTTATAGGCGAAAGAGGAGAAGAAGTGGGATCAGGCCCGGATAGCCCATCCGTGCGCATGTCCATCCGTCCGGATGGTCCATCCGTCCGGATAGACATCCTGACGCTTGGAATTTCCCAATTTTGATCGTTTTGATAGTTTTCGAAGCGTGTACGTCCATAATTAGTTTATATTATCAATATATTGTTATTATTATATTATTATATATCTCTAGGGGTCGTATTTACGTATCCGTAATCCAAAGTTTCGATAATTAACAATCGGTTTCCGGTTCGAGTATGCGATTATTAGCGACATTCCACGACCATCAATAAGGGTAGTATAGGTCCTTTCTTGATGTCGTCGTGAACGTTATTTCGTGTAGTGCCACAAAGACTGACGGGGTACCGTTTACTCGTATTGTCGTCATCGTCACGACGACTGGAGCTACAGCACTCACCCGAGAGTCCTCGTTAGCGTTATTTGTTTACGTTCGACACATCACGGCCACTGAGGAGGGTAGAGTAGGTCCTCACTCAATGTCTCCGTGAGTGTTAGTGTGATAATAGTGTAGTATAGTGATACCGTAGATTGAAAATATGCGATTATCCTTCGAATAGCGATATACACGGTATAGTTACATTATGATCCGAATCTCTGGTGCTAGGCGTAACGAGTATAACGAGTAGTAACAACGCACCAAAAGTGCGGGTTGTTACAGTCACCCCTACTTTAGGAAATTTCGTCCCGAAATTAATCCAATAGGTAGACTTCTAAGAGTTGATCTAGTACGAGTAGCGGTACAGCGAGTGATTTGACCGAGAGTTGACAAACAAGAGCGTTTCGAATAAGAGAGATCGGCTGCGATTAGCGAGAAGGCGACGTAAAGACGAAAGTATTAATCCCACGGGTTGGCATTTCAAAGTACCTAGTCTTGTGTTGAATTCGTTAGTTCGATGCGATTGCAATTTGGAAGGTTTCTCATGACGTTGAATTAACTGAGTCGATCGTTAACCAACGTTACAAGAAACATTCGTCTTAGATGTTTAAAAGGAATCGAGGATATAAATCTTTGAAAATTTTTCCTTTTAACGTGCGGTCGACAGTGTCGATGTTAACCGATGTTGCAAGGAAGTTTAGAGTTTTTAAATATTTTAAGGAACTCGGAGATGAAAACAAGGGTTACGAAAATTCTCCTATGGCATGGATCCAAGCTGAACTCGATGTCGAACCAATGTCCAAAGAAGGATTTCTATTTTGACGTTGTAAAAGTTTAAGGAAAAACTGGGCTTACGAAGCTTTCCTTGGACATGGAGTTAAGCTGATTCGATGTTAGCTCCACGTCGTGAGAAAATTTCACTTGTCCACCGGTTTAAATAAATTTTTTTTTGTAAAAAGACGTTTTTAATTAGTACAAAAGGTAGTTAATTACCGAGCCCCACTTGGCACTTTCCCACGAAAGTTTGTTAATATGTTTAAAACACTTATATATAGGAAGTACCAGCGGCGTATCCACCATGCTTTGCCCATACTATTCCCGTTTCGTGAGGCAGTGTCAGGTGTGCCGATATGACATGGATAGAATTGCGTTTACTTGGCCCAATCGATAGAAAGTCGGGCCGAGCATAAGATAGGATCGAATAGATTAGTCCAGTGAGTTGATAAGCGAGAAGAGAATAGCGCGTTTTCGATTAGATTCCACATTACACCCACATGGCACGTTTCCACGGGGGTTGCTAACATGGCGAAACACCATGCTTAACCAGGTTAGCCTTGCCTCGTGAAGCGGTGTCATGTGTACTTAATACCATACAGACGACAATGAACATCAAGTGAGCGATAAGCGGTAGATCATACACAATAGGCGATCAGCGATTAGATGGTTAAACGAATGATATAAACACAACACTAGCAATGATGGTGATGATAATCGAATTACGATAAGCGGCAGTTGTTGCGTGCAAGCGATGGAGGTTTGCGATTTCGATTTACGCGGTTCGGTTCGATTGATTAACACCACAGAATTTAACTAACATCAGACCCCACATGGCCTGTTTCCACGAAAGGCTGCTGATATAGCTAAAACGCCTTGTTTTAACCATATGAGCTTCCTCTCGTGAGGCGAGGTCATGCGTTCCAACTTAGCACAAATATCACAGATAACGGTAGGCGATAGCGATAGATTGATACACAACAAATGATATAGGCTCACGTGATAAGCGATAGCAGTTACGAGATACACAAGGTAAGCGATTGCGATTTGTGAGTTCGATTCTTGTTTCGAGTAAGCTTAACGTTTCGTTATGACGCAGCACGGCTATCGAGGAGGGTAGAATAGGTCCTCACTCAACAATATCGTGAGCGTTTACTTGCTTGATCGAGATTCGTTGCAACAGACTTACGACCAGTCTTGCGTCGATGCAATTTGCCTGCGAGGTAGACTCCCCAGAGTCCATCGATGAGGCGATTGCATTGCGTTTGCAGACTTACGACAAGTCTTGCGATGATACGGTTTGTTACGCCTTGCGATTGAGTGTAGTGTGTTGAAAATAATCACATTAGTATAATAGGTCTAATAACGTTCAACTCCACGTGGCACTTTCTTCACGGAACTTCGGTAGTATGGTAAGGCATTCCTCGCCCGACCCCTACTACTTTCATCCCGTGTTTTGGTGTCACCTTTTGTCAAACGCTATGGCACTTTTAGAATTCACTACGATCACCGTGCACTGAACCAAATAATCCCGTGTGCACCCGCGATTAATCGTTCCTTGCACGTTTATCGTACCTCGTTCTAAAAGTGTAGTGAGGGTAAAACACACTATTCCGTGATATAGTATATAGTATGTGTGTGAATCTAGTCTAAGTGCGGCGATTAAAGAGTGAGAGAGAAAATGGAGACGAGAGTTAACGTTACGCATAGTGACAATATCGAGTAATAGAGTAGGTTCAAAACATAGAGATTAACGTCGAAAATCGTATCATTACAACTTTATCCTACACTTGCTAGATGTCTGATGCTTGAAGACTTTTGCTGGAGCTGTTGTTGTCGTACTCAAGTTCACGGTTCGATGCGACAGTTGCGGGTGGAGTGACCGTAATGGTTGCAGTTATTGCAATAGCGACAGTCATCCCCAACTGGATGATGATAGGTACACGAGTAACACTGAGGATGAAATCCAGTGTAGGCTCGTTTTGGAAACATCGGAACTGTTCGAAGAGGTTCCGGTTGCAGCAGTTCGGTTGTTGATGAGTTCGGGCTTGAAGTCTTTCGCTTGCGGCTGGGTTCGTCGGTGTTTTGCGAAGAAGTGTCGTCGTTGGAGGATTCGTCTGAAGACTCGCTTGCGGAGTCTTTAGCTGATTTGTCGGAAGATCCATCAGCGGAATCGTCAGAAGAATCGGCAGCAGATTCGTCCGAAGATTCGTTAGCAGATCCGTCAGAAGAATCGTTAGCTGATTCATTAGAAGAATCGCCAGCAGATCTGTCAGAAGGTTCGTCAGTTGATTCATCAGAAGGTTCGTCAACATGTTCGCCTGAAGGATTACTGGCGATTGCTTGATGAGCTTGCTTGACATGATTCTTTGAGAATAATCCTTCCACGAGTCGTTTGTTGTTGATTTCTGCGGCTAAGCGGTATGTTTCTTCGATGGTAGCGGGCCTTGCAGCTTTGACAAAATCACCCACACACTCAGGCAAGCCACGGATGTACTTCGCGATGGCCTTCCCCGGAGTGTTGACTTGACTTGGGCAGATTATGCTAAGCTGTTTGAACCTTGTGGTGTAGCCAACATTGTCACCTTTGGTTTGCTTGATTTCCCAAAATTCGTTTTCCAGCTTCTGAATCTCGTGAGGAGGACAGTACTCTTTCTCCATGAGCTCTTTCAGCTCATTCCAAGAGAGAGCGTAAGCTGCGGAGATCCCACGTTTGTTTCGTTCGGTGGTCCACCAGTCGAGTGCTCGCGATTGAAATACTCCGGTGGCGCAAGTAGTACGAAGACTATCGGGACACCCACTTTGACGAAGGGTAACTTCGATAGAATCGATCCACTGGAGTAGTTGAGTCGCACCTCCTTCACCCGTGAATTCCATCGGGTCGCAGGCTTTGAAGTGCTTGTAAAGGAAAGTAGATTGCGGCTCTCCCGTCTTAACGTCTTCCGAAGCTCGAGAATGGTTGAGAGAGTGAACTCGTGTGGCAATCTGAGGAATGACTTTGACCACTTCCCTGGTCACAAGTGAAGCAATCCTCTTTTCGCTCCTTCGTTTGGCTCGTCTCTTTGCTATCATTCTCGAAGTAGGGTTGTTGGAAGGCATCTAGACAGAAGGAGACTTGGAGTGAGATTCGATCATAATGATTTTTGAGTTTGTGTTGCGATTTGAGCGCGTTCAAACTTGATGCGATAGCATAATAGTAATGCGATTCACATAGGAGCCACATAGGAAGCACGAAATTTCCTAAGTTCTCACACAATGGCTTGTTTGTTTATACGTATATATACATATATTTACATAGATGTAATCCGAATTCATGCACATATAGGTCGATTTTGAATAAGCGAGGACGCGTTGAAGTGAGAAAATGAGAGCGAATGCGATAGATTATGCATTAGTTTTGTTGCGAACATTCGAATTTCGTTTTAGATTGCGATGGCTGTGCGAATCGTGCGTTTATAAAGTAGGGAGTGAAAATCGTTACATCGAGAAATCGATAAAGCGTAAAGTTTCAAAACGTAAATAAGTTTCCAGCCAGTTGTAAGATTGGCAGGTCGCATGATAAGAGTGCCTTGGGTGTTTAGGCGTCGACTACCCAAGGTAACCCAACTATCTTTAACAAGTTCGGGCGCGCGCGTTGACCTAGAAGACTCCATGCTTCCACTGGGACGCAGCTCAAGGCATTCGTCTTCCTAGTCATCGCGTGGCTCGAGTTATTGCAATAGTCGAGTCCTTGGTGAGAGCTTTTGAAAACCAGTTTATAGAGAGTGGAACGACTTATTAAGGTACGGGTTTCACCCCTGTCTTAACAGTTCCGTTCCTAGTTGTGGTTATGCTCTTCGAATAAATTCGTGAGTTCCACTAGATTTAGAAATGGAGACTTTCGTCGAGATGTGGATGTCACTCCTAACTCGATGAAAGGTTCTCGTGCTAGAAAAATGCGCTGAGTGAGCAATCATATCGAGAGTTCTTGGTTTTCAAACCTGGTCTCGGCTAGATCGCTCGGTTCTGTTTTGCGAGTATCTTTGAAAACACGTGTATTGTGTCGGCCTTAGGAAAGGCTAAGTGGTATTTCAGCCTTAGGAAAGGCTTCTTCGTGTGAAGTTGTAGTATGCGGGGTTCACACAAAGTTGTATCTTTTAGTAATTTCGATCGAGAGTATCAAGTAAGCCCAATACAAACCCTACTGGGTTCGTACAAGTCGGCCTGTTGGTACTTAGACTATAGACTAGGTCAATTTCTAAGACGTCGACCCGGACTAGGTCGAGTCTGACCTAATTCCCTATAGTTATGGCTCTGATACCAATCTGTCACACCCCAACCGATGGCGGAATCATCGGGGCGCGGCACTAGGCGAATCAGATTGCTCAAGAGAATCCATAACAACTATATTGCGATAATATTTAATACATTCGTTATCCCATACTAACAAATAATACAATCACGTAAGTTATCACAGATTTAATGTCCTCTCGAACAATGCAAATCCGACAACCTAGATTTTAGTTGAGTTTCTAGACTTCCTAGCTTGATTTGATATAGTCTGCGATCTAACCTGCAACATACGTTAAAATAATTGTCAATACATAAGTATTGGCGAGTATACAGGTTTGATAAGTATAGCATAGTAGATAAAAGTGTAGCGAATTTCCATATGCATAAACGTAATACACGACATATATACTCACAAAACTGATACTACCAACTAAGTCCTCGATGCTCGAATGTACGATGGCATAACTAGACCCCGTCAGGCGCAATAGTACTATACTAGTCTTGGTGGGACGTCGCGAGTATAAGCCCTAGCACATATGCAACTAGCATCACGTATATCTATGCATAACAGTTATTCGCAAGTGATAATTCGATTGATTGAATAATTCGATTAATAAGTTCGATTTGTTAGAAACGTATGTTACACCCAAAATTCGATTAAAAAGGGGTCAAGTATACTCACAGTGCGTATTTAGCGAGATTACAACATGATTGAGTCGGTTACGAGTTGTCTGTAATGATCCTTGAAGAAATAGAGTAAACGGAATATGGTTAAGCAAGATTAACTTGAAAAGTTACTCGTTTGATTGAATTGGGCCTCATCCGTGCGGATAGCAAGTCATCCGTGCGGTTGGTATGGTGGTACGTGGGGATGGGCTTTGCCTGTGCGCGCGGATGAGTGTGCGCGCGGTCGGCTGGTGCGCACGGGTGACATGTCATCCGTGCGGGTGACATGTGCGTGTGGTGACATGATCCGTGCGGGTGACAAACTGTGCGCGCGGATGACACGCGCGTGCGGTGTCATGGTCCGTGCGGATAACAGTACGCGCGGGTGGGGTGTGCGTGCGGACATCATGATCCGTGCGGATGGCAGTGGTCCGTGCGGACTGACGTGTCATCCGTGCGGACTGACATGTCATCCGTGCGGACTAGGGTCATCCGTGCGGACTGACTTGTCTGGTTCGCACTCTGACCACCGTTACTGAATGTTTAACGGAAAGAAAACGTTCGTTTTCACTTAGAGTAGTGTAATTTCGTACTAACACTTGAAGTTCCGTCAATTCCGACTCATTCTAACGGCCGGGAATCACCCCGTTCCATCAGATCTGGCCGTTCATGGTGGTTCTTCATGGTTAACTCGAAATCGCACAGATTTAGGTGAGATTTGTCATGAAAACAGGTGGAAATCACCCGGATCTGAGTCGTTTATAGTGAAATGAGACCCCAACTTGAAGTTCATAAGAACTCTTGGTGACATCACCTCAAAACGCCTCAAATCCGCAGATTTCACGGTTAGAATTAGAGTTTTGAAAGATAGAATGATGTAGAATCGAGTGTAGATTGTAGAAGTACAAGTTTAGGTTGAAATCTTACCGAAATCGCGAGGAAATCGAGAGAAAAGGGTCTTGGTGCGCGTGTGGTTGAACAGGAGCTGTCACATCACTTGAATAGTGGTGTGGCAGGCTATTTATAGGCGAAAGAGGAGAAGAAGTGGGATCAGGCCCGGATAGCCCATCCGTGCGCATGTCCATCCGTCCGGATGGTCCATCCGTCCGGATAGACATCCTGACGCTTGGAATTTCCCAATTTTGATCGTTTTGATAGTTTTCGAAGCGTGTACGTCCATAATTAGTTTATATTATCAATATATTGTTATTATTATATTATTATATATCTCTAGGGGTCGTATTTACGTATCCGTAATCCAAAGTTTCGATAATTAACAATCGGTTTCCGGTTCGAGTATGCGATTATTAGCGACATTCCACGACCATCAATAAGGGTAGTATAGGTCCTTTCTTGATGTCTTCGTGAACGTTATTTCGTGTAGTGCCACAAAGACTGACGGGGTACCGTTTACTCGTATTGTCGTCATCGTCACGACGACTGGAGCTACAGCACTCACCCGAGAGTCCTCGTTAGCGTTATTTGTTTACGTTCGACACATCACGGCCACTGAGGAGGGTAGAGTAGGTCCTCACTCAATGTCTCCGTGAGTGTTAGTGTGATAATAGTGTAGTATAGTGATACTGTAGATTGAAAATATGCGATTATCCTTCGAATAGCGATATACACGGTATAGTTACATTATGATCCGAATCTCTGGTGCTAGGCGTAACGAGTATAATGAGTAGTAACAACGCACCAAAAGTGCGGGTTGTTACACAAACGGTTAGTGCTAGTTAAAGTCAAGTGGGAATCAAAAAGAGGACCCGAATACACTTGGGAGCTGGAATCGGAGATGAAGCGAACGTATCCTCACTTATTCCAATGAATCTCGAGGACGAGATTTTAATTAAGGTGGGGAGAATGTAAGGACTCTCAAAAATATCCTAATTTGACCCAAAAATGAAAACCCGGACCCCTGAAACCTTACCCTACATCAAAAATCAAGAAAAAACAAAACTTACAGGTTTCAGGCGGGCCGCGTAAGAGACAAGACATGTCTTACACGGGCCGCGTCAACCCTGAGTTTGAACGGATAAGTATCCGGGCCACGTATAACCAACCTGTCAAACCTAAGCCCATGACCATGCAAACCTATACGTAGACTGGGCGGCCACGCGGGCCGCGTAAGATATAGGTGATGGGTTACGCGGGCCGCGTGAGTCCCTAATTTCAGCTATAAATAGCCCGTCACTTGCACAGTTCACTGGTGTCGAAAGTAAAACTCAAAAACGAAGTCAGGCTACTCAAAGGTCAAAAATACAACTTTAATTAGTAAGGCGCTGCTCCGATACCGGGTATTAACTTGATCGCTGCTACGATTCAATGTCCGATCGATTAAACTATCCAATGGATGTTTACGTGCTGCCCACATTAGGGTTTATGCTTTGTCATTCGTCGTTAAATCGATGGATGTTTAAGTATTGCACTTTGTCATTCGTTGTGAGGATTTAATCTCGTGAGTTATCGTAAATGCTGTATTAGTTACTAACCGAGTTCGTGTGCATGTTATTTAGGTTAAAAGGCTAATCAGTAGGCTAGGATCTGCTCAAATAAATTTGCAATGTGAGTCATTCTCTTTTTATCAAATTACTTTCAAAATCATGTTTATTTTCAAAGTTATAATTACAGGGATTAAGTCTTTGTAGTCACCAAATTACAGCCGGTATGTGGGGTTTTGTATACATTACTTGATAACCGTCACCATTGGACAACGAGTTAGCCAAGGGGTGATATGACCATAGTCACAGACACCATCGGGCTAAGAGGCTACCGATGAATGTCGAGTGACAAATACTGTGGGTAGTTGGTTGATATATAGAAACATTGTAATCGCTCTTAATACTGTAAATTATAATAAACGTGTCGTTTTAGTAAAAAGAATGATTCACCAGTATTTCCAGCTGATAAAACCTTTTTCAAACATGTTTCAGATGATCTGTTATGATCCAGGAATAGTGCCGTGAAGCACTACAAGCTTAAAGGAAGTGGCTCAAAATAAAATAAAGAAACATGTTTTGTAAAATAAAGATTTCTCCGTGAAATCATATGATTGTAAATTACCAGGGTTATATCCTAAGTTGTGAAATAAAATAATCGGGAAATTATAGTTTTAAAAAGATCCTGATGAATTCTTCCGCTGTCAATTCAATTAAATAAATACCACGGGATTTTCTGTCCCGCGGCTCCTGAAACGGGTCAAACCGGGTCGAGGGCCGTGACACCATCGATTGCAGGAAATGGTTGGGCGAAGTAGAAACCATTAGGTGCATCAACAGTTATGCTGGAAAGGACACGGTGAGGTATGCGTCACAGTCATTCGATGGCAATACCCTTGATTAGTGAGGACATTAATGAAGTCCACAAGAATGATCCTCTTATACACTATGGGTTGGACCAAGTGTTAAGGACCTTATTAGAAAAAAAAAACCTATTATTTACATCACAAAATGGAAAAGATGGAATAAGAATTTTCTGACTCTCACCATAAAAGTTCTAGGTTATAGACAATATGTTACAAATTTTAAATCATCGGCTGAGATAGTACCCTATTCCAATTACCCAAAATCTAAGCTTAATGCAAATAATTATTGGTGGCTAGCATCGGCGATAAGAGGGCACATTAAGGTTTCAAAGCCTGCTTATTAAAAACCCATTATGGATCTACCTCAGCTACTCACGTTATATAGATTAAGAAATAACCAGTCAAAGCTGAGACTGCCCTAAAACTTGTCAAAGATTTTACAGCTAAGTTTAAAAGGATTAAGAATGGAGGCGTTTAACCCTCCTGATGCATGATTAGAGGCAGTTCACATTAATAATGACACTAGATAAATCCTTTATTGTGATTTCATTGCTAAGAGTTATGTTTGGATTCAGATACCGCTAAGTCTCCCATAAGACCATAAGCTTAGCAAACTTTTAGAAAAAAAATTCCGTAAGCACCCCAGATGTTAAGTGTAAGGTAAGACTTACAGGCGAAATCATAAGAACCATTTCTTCTGTTCCTGTCAGAAATCTCTAATCATGGAATTCTAGAAGTATCCTCTCTAGAAGAAGTGCGTCAGCATGTATAGTTGATATCTCTTTGATCTCTATCGATTGCGAATACCAGAAGATATGATAAAAGCGCCACATGAAGATTGGTGTATCTTGATAAGTTCCATAGATTGCTTCCATGCCTGATTAGTATGGAGGTTTAATGCATGGGACCACAAAGATATCCCAATAGTCATATGGTACTAAAGTCAACTAATGGTATTCAAAGAAGATATCCAGAATGGAATTGTCCAAGTAAATGTCTTCGATTAAGGAATTCATGGACTCGTAACATAAATGTGTCACTTATCTGACACAGAACATGATTGATGAACTGAAGCCCGAGATTTGGAAAATCTCTGTAACCTCCTTGTGTTTTGATCACCTTCTCCTAAGATTACCCTGTTTACCGCCTGAGAGGCAAGTAAAGTTAAGATTTATATCCCATTTAGGGCTGTATTATTAAGAAATCTCCAAGACGGCTAGTATCATCATTGGAGGAATCGAAACCCTGATTGACTAAGTTTTGATATAAAGGATTCATATAGCGTGACTCAGTATTCTGAGAATTCGGTATAATTAATTAAGAAAGACGGTTCATCTTGCGTATGCATTGATTACCGCAACCTTATTTAGGCAACAATCAAGAATTGCCATCAGTTGCCCAAGATCATCGATTTATTCAACCAACGACAAGGATTAGCTATTCCTTAAGATTAGTTTTGAGCAGTGGTTGGAATAACCATCTCACCTTAAATTAAGCTTTCCTATAACAGTTGTCATATAAGTATCAAAGCTGCTTCTTTGGAGACCTTGCATAGGTGGAATGTTAAACATTTATTGTTGGACAAAATATTGGTAAGTCCAATTATCAGGATCTGAAAGTTGCCTTGACGAGTAAGATCAAACAAACCCATAATCATCAGTAAGATGGCAGTATTTGGCAGAAAATCAAGGATTAATGAAAATATCAACCCTCTTGAATTCTTGTTGAGGAAGAAGGTTCAACAAAAGATATCACCCTGGAAGGGTGTGCCAAATTGTTAATTATCAGACTAGTTGAACTCTAAATATATAGAATCATTCGAGGGAATCGAATGTATCAAGATCAAATAGCTTATAAGCTACAACCTATTTAAGGAGCTTGGCGGAGCTCGCAATACATTGCACACTAATGACTTAAGGTTGTGTTTTCACCAATAAGTCGAGAAGCACTATCACATAATAATATGCAGATTGATGATATGATGAGCAACCTATATCGATTAAGGATCGACAGGTTAAGAAGCTCCAAAAGGATACATGTACCAAATATAAAGGTCACTTTGGGAGCTTGGAGACACTCCAGATATGCTATAGAAGTTAAGTCCGTTATGTGACAAAAAGTACTTCCAGCATTTTAGCAAATCTCGAGGTCGAGATTTCTTTTAAGGGGGTGAGGATGTAACACCTCGTAAAATCACGTCCAATGATGTATTGACACGTGTAATAAACCCTAATAAAGTCCAATGTTGAATTTAAGGGACTAATTTTTCGAAAAATCGAAAACTTTGATAATAAAAGGACTGGAAGTGTTAGCATACCTAAAATAAGTTTCCAAATAACCTCTCACGATGATTATATTCACAAATGAGCAACTTGTCAATCAAGTGTAGCCGTTTGCGTAATTAATTGGAAGTTTGCGCAATAAAGGGTTAAAAGTGTCAACATGTTAATTCTTACCTCTGAGTGACCATTTAACAAACCGGGAGCTTCTTGATATTTAAATATAACTCTCGGAAATGCCAATTAATGGCCGTCTAAGGTTTTTATGCCTATAAGTAAAGTTACGCGCAACTTTGCAAGTTAGAGGGACTAAAAGTGTCAATATGTTTAACTATACCTCTGAATGACCTTTTAGAGAACCCGAAGCATCGTAATGTTTGATAATAATTCAAGGATGCCTAATATGGATTAGATGAGGCTTCAATGCTAATAAATGATTAAATGCGCAAGTTTGCGCAATAGAGGGGCCTAAAGCGTCAAATTTTGAATCTACGCCATTTGGTGACCATTTAAGAAAACGGGAGCGTAGTAATATTTAAATATATGCTTGGGAATGATTATTATGGGCCATGGAAGGCTTAGATATCATCAAACGGCATTTCGCGCTACTTTGCGCAATTAAGGGACTAATTGCGTCAAACTGCAAAAGGAGGTCGAATCGTCTGGTAACGGACCTTCCGGAATATGTCCATAAGTTAACATACCCTATTTATCCTTTATATAGCTTAGATATAGGTTTAGAGGTGTTTAGTGCGCAAAAATAAACTTTTATGTCATATAGGGACTAAAAGTGTCAAAAAGTGCACAAGTTTGCACTTTTGCGCATATCTCGCATTCTGAATATCCCCGGACACCCAAAAATTTATGTAAGCACTAAAATATTTTATTTTAGTGTGTGGCATGATAAAATTCCACTCGTCGCGTAATTTGGACCATTTTTAGCGTTCGTCCGTGTTTCGTCGTAATTCGACGCACTACGTGACCGTACGGCCAAACGAACCGACATCTGACATGTTTTTGAACATGGTTCATGTTCCCTATGTTTAAACATCATAGTGGGGCCTTAAAATGAGGTTAACGGGCCTTGAACGTGCCTAAAGTGACCATAAAAGCTCACAGGGGCCATTTCTGCCATATATGAAACTGCTGTTTGCTGATATGAACTGTCTGGCGGGGCGCGTAAGCCTCCCTGAGGTCTTACGCGGGGCGCCTAAGCCCTGCAGATCAGCAGAACCTTCTAAATAGCTGTAAACAGCCTGTTCCAGCAGTTTCTGTCAATTGTAAATGGTTATTTTGGAAACTAGGGGCTGCCCATTGTTTATAAAACCATGGGTAATATGTGTAGGGTTCAGATTCAATCATGGTTTACGAGGAACGATCCTAACGGTCCTCAAAAACCTATAAATACCCTTCCCCACTTCCTTCATAACCCACAATTGATCTTGAATTCTCTAAGTTGGGGACTTTGCTCCTCATACCTGAGAAATTAGGATCAACCCTCCTTGCTTGGACCCTTTTGTAAGTCCCCTTTCGTGTTTAGTTTAATTATTTAGCGGTTAAAGCCGAAAAGTCAAGCATTTCGACAAACGCTTTGACTTTTAAACGGCTAAGCCATGGTTCGCAACGAACATGGCTACGTGACCGTAATTAGGTAGGTAATTAACCCTCAAAAGGGTGCCTCCTAATTAGCACGTATACGTAGTTTAATTGTGTGACAACTGGCCCAAACCGGTAATTTCCGTACACATTAATTATTGCTTAATGACTGCAATTATGTGCTTAATTGTCAGCAATATCTGATTACATACTAAACAAGTGAATTCATGCACGTTGTATACTACAAAATATTGCTTTATGCATAAGCGAGAGCGTTGCGTCAGAAATACTAGTAAACTCACCGGTAAGACACACTGTGTCAACGGAACTGCAGAAAGCAGCCAGACAATAAAATTGGAGCCTAGGAGTAGGTCCGACAACAAGAATGCATTAAAACCCAAGAGTACATACAAGGGTTTAATATATATGCAAGGCGAAAGCAAAATTAAGCACTAAAAAGCACCCGAAACGCACTTTAAGTGCAGAATTCATATAATTCAGCAATAATTAAGCATTTAGACTGTAGGATCGGATTGCGACCTAAACGAGTCGTTCGGAAGAGTTCTAATCCGTTTCAGAGGCGGAAACTAAGAAACGGACGATAAACAGCTTGTTTCACACTTTAATCTTCTTTTATATTGAATTGACAACCTTTTACAATCAGAAGAATAACCGGCAGCACCTCGGTATCACTTGGCAAAAACTGTTACAAATGAAATGACAAATGGCCTATATATAGGAAGTAAGATTTCGCTTGAAGCAATCATGAAAGCTTCAAGCGACACCTCCCAAGCGAAATCTTCATGTATAATGTTCTATTTTGTCTTCAAGCGGACTTCACCAATCTAACATTCTGATTTGTATTTCTTGTATTTTGTGTAGATGATGTCATTTGTGTGATGTCATCATCCTAGATGATGACATCATGCTTGATAATATCCGCACCGAACCCGCACCGCACCCGAGACTCGATACAAGACGAAGACGACAGATGTGTGCACCAACAGACTCCCCCTCAGATGTTGACGAGTCTTAAGTGTCGAGTCTTCACAATCTTCAGTCTTTATCAGTCTTTGAGCTTTCTTCAGGATCTCTATCCGGCTCTATCCTATCTCCAAATCTATTTCAGGATCTCTAACAGACTCCCCCTCAAAACATGCTGGGATCGTAATCTGGCTTTTACAGTATTTCAGAATCCTCAGGTATCAGAACCTGGCACTCTATCTACTATCCTGCACATCCTCTACCCAAAAGTAAGATTCACAAGAATAAAATATTTAACAATTTATCAAATTTCATGCACCAACACTGATCCTTCTCCAATCAAAATACAATCAATCATTAACAATGATCATTTTAACAAATTTTTTTATCTCTGAAAAACTTTTCAATCAAATTCCCAAACCTTGTCGTCATGTTCAGCACTCGGAATTTTGAAAATCAGCTCTTCAACATCAGTTGTCTAAAATCTTTTTGAATTTTTCAAAATTTATGCTAAAACACACCGAAAATCTTTTTGGATTTTTTTATATAAGAAATGAAATGCAGAAATGAAATATTTACAGACACTATTTTTGTGAGTTTGTGTAAGAGGATCATATCAGTTTTTTTAGACAAATCACCAACACCGTTAAGCTTTAAACATTTTAAGTTCTAAACAATTCACCTAGATTGTCAGTATACTTGTCCACTTAAATTTTCACACAAAGTTCAACTGCTTCGAGATACGAATTAGTGTTTTAGGACTTAAACATCTACATGTGTCCCACCTCAGTATATACTCCCGTATCCAGACCCCAGTATTCAGTCTTACAGGTGAGTATACCACAGATGATATCTGTAAGGGGAATAAATTATGCAACCGTGATAGCTCAGGTCAGAACTTCCGTTCAGCAGAGAGCCTAGTTGACTTTTAGGTGTGTCCCCTTTAGTGGATCTTTTGAATTACAACAGCCATGATTAGCATTTTTCAATGTTTCATCATTTTTTAGCTGAGGGTGGTGCTATATTTCAAGCAAGCAGAAAGTATTCTCCGGGGACTAGGCCATTGCTTCCGCAAAATCAGAAGTCCCGGGATAATACCCCAGATATCACTGAGTATAAAGACCTAGTATCTCAGAATACGGGACCCTTCAAACAAGATTTCAGGGGTTACCTATATATCCTGGAGGTGTTCCCCACGTAGACGCAAGTAAATTTTATGTTTATATCTCGTCACAATTTACTAAATGTGTAAAAACCTACTGACATATCCACTGTGAGATTGTTTATCACATTTATACCTTCCATTTCTTTAGCATGTTGTGATAGTCCACTGATGTACTATCATTTCCTCTTTTGTACAACAAAACTCATTTTTTTTATTTTATCATGTTTTTGGCTTTTTCAAATTTTCTAATGTTTTTGGATTTTCTGAAAATTTTTACTCCCCCTAAAATGCAAACACATTTTAGGAAATTTGAAAATAAACTATACAATAACATGACAACTGATATCAAATTGCTTCAAATCGCCATCCTCTTGGCATAAACAATCAGAACTCCCCCCCACAACAAACTATTTTCCCATTGATTTCAAAACACTTAAGTTTGTATTAATCAAATGGTTTTTCCGAAAAATTATTTTAGTTGATTTTACCACTTGTAGGTTAGGGATTTGTTTCATCACATTGTTCTCATATCAAAAACCACTTGTAGAAAATCAAGTACAACTTAATGTCCCTGATTTACCACTTGTAAGTCGAAATCACTTTCGTGAATTTCTCAAGAAATGTGCCGATTCCTGCTCCGCTTAAACCAACCTGGGAGCTCCGGCAAGTCCGGTTTTTACTCAAACATAACGTCCACCCAAGCCTCACCAGCCTTGGGTGACTTTGGTGGCAAACATCTATCCCACCAACATTTTGATTTATAAAATTCTTGAGCACCCTTTACCTTTCTGTCAACCATCTTACCGAAAATATGTTTGACTTTTCCATTGAAAGCCTTCTCAACATCAAATTCTCCCTTATCAGCGAAGAATTGATTTGAGATCTCTACCTTCCCAACTTTCGACTTCCAATTTTCCTTTGACAATGAAGGAAAATTTTCATCGTTCACCTCAGGAACGAAATTCACAATCTTTTTCTCAACAAATGACTCCTCTGATTTTATGGAATCAGATTCATTGTCAGAACTACTCTGAGAACTTTTAACAACCCATTTTTGTTTGCTTAAATCGACACTTCTTTTGTAAAACCGTTTTGAAGTTTCACCAACTTCCAAAGTCGATTTATTAACATTTTTCTTTTTCATTTCAGAGTTAGAAGAAACTCCCTGTTCTTTGTAGTTGGTCTTGGGGCAATTCCAAGCTATGTGTCCAACTTCCTGGCATTTAAAACAAGTTCTTCTATCAACTCTTTGAGCAAGCTTTCTCACATTCTTCTTCACTTCAGCAAGAAACTCTTGATTGGATTGTTTCCAGAATGGTTTCTTCTGCTCATCTTCACAACTTCCACCTGCAACAAATTTTGTATTTGGTTTATAAGTTTTCTGATTTTGATAATTTTCAGGAGGAATAAATCCTAAACCTTTCTTTTTGAAATTTTTGTTATGGTTTGGTTTCTTTTGAAAACCATAACCAGAACCATAACCCTTTTTCTTGTTCAATCTCTGTTGAACTCTTGAAGTGTATTTTTTAGGTTTTTCATCAAGTTTTAAATCTTTTATATCCGAAATATTAATTTCTGTTAATTTGAAAACCTGTTTGATCATTTCAGTTTTTACACTTCCGATTGGAAATTCCTCATCAGAATATAATTTGTCTGAATCATTCAAAGTATAAGCCACTTTGATTGATCCATCATTCAAATTAGATTTTGATAACAGGAATTCTCTATTGTAAACCCTATTAACCGGTGAACTCGGACTCTTTTCTGACGAACTCGGACTTTCAGACTTAGACTCCGGTTTTGACTCCTCATCCGTATCCAACACCTGATCGACAACTTTCTTTAATAACTCAGACTCATGATCAGTGTCAGACGCTGTGAATGTAACATCAATATTGTCTGGTAATTCATCAATGATTTCAGACTTTAACTTGATGTTGACTGCCTTTTTTAGACGCTCCTCGTTAGGATTCCTGGGAGAATAAGTTTCATGGATCGGAGGCGGACATCTGTTATACTTGACACTTGGTTTCTTACCAGTATCAGTATCTTCAGTCTTTTTGTCCATGAACGCTTCCAGACCTGCAACATTAGGATAAACACGATCAATCAAGTAATCACAAGTAGTGTAACTCAACAGTAATCGTTTAATCCTTTCACTCTCAATCTTTTCAAGTTCCACATCTTTCTTTAACTTTGCACAATCTTCGATGTACTCATTGATGACTTTCTGCTTTGTCATTAATGTTGCACTCATTTTATCCATTGCTTTTTCGGTTTCTGTATTCGTCTTCTTCAGACTATCAACTGTTCTGTTCAGCACATCATATGATTCTTTAATGTACTTCACATCAGACAGTAAGTCTTCTTTAATCTTCTCTAATTCAGCAATCTTCGTATCTTTCTCTTCACAAGCTTTGCAAGACTCTGAACACTTCAAACATGGTTTTTCAACTTCAACCACTTTTTCAACTATCTTTTCAACCTCGACAGTCTTTTCAACTTCAACGAGTTTCTCTATTTCAACAATTTTTTCTACTTCCACAATTTTCTCTACTTCGACCATTTTTTCAATTTCAACTAATTTTTCAACTTCAACAAGTTTTTCCACCACTTTCTCCACTTCAACGATTTTCTCAACTACTTTCTCAGTCACTGGTTCAACATTTGCTTCTCCAACTTCTGTCTTTGTCTTTTCATCAGCTTGTATTTTTGTTGCTTCCAGCTCTTTCCTCAATCTTGCCATCTTCTTCTGATACAGCATCTCCATTTTATCTGCAAAAAACAAATTAAAACTAGTAGGATCAATGCCTTTTCTGGCTCTGTTGAGATGTTCTTCCTCATCATCGGTATCCACATCACTTCCAAGATCTGGAAAAATTGGGATTCTTTTCTGATTAACCTCATCTTCACCTAGAATTCGAGCAACAAAGCCTGATTCTGATGGAATGTATTTATCCCAACTAAATCCCTCGGCAACTTTTTCGTTATCTTGATGAATAAGTAAAGCTTTCTTCTTTACATCACCAGTAGCATGAGCATGTGTAATTTGAGGTTGTTGAGAAGTCTGATGAAAAATTGATTTCTGATAATAGTTGTTCTTTTCTTGATTCTCAGTAGCTTCTTTACTTTTGCACTCTCGTTTAAAATGACCTTTTCCTTTACAACGGAAACAGGTAACCTTTGATTTATCAAATCCCAATGGAGAAGTAGCCATTCCTCGAAATTCATCTCTACCAGTAATCTCTTGAAATTTTTCAGCTCTCCTCCAAGCACTTGCTAAGCACCACTTGATATCCATCACTTCAAGTTCTTCAGCATTAATTTGGTCGTAATCTTCTTTGGTAAGCATCGGATTGCCAATTTTCCCACCGATCAAACTTTCGTAAGACTCTAACATAGTAACCAATGATGCCATGTGTTGCTTGGCAACTTCCGGAGACAAATTCTGACCATTTTGAATAGTTAAGGTAACATTGCATTGAAGATTTGTTGAATTCGATTGTTGAGGACTTGATTTTGTAAAGTTTGGATCAAAACTCGAGAATGATGAAGATCCACCACTTTGAGTAACATTACTCTTTGTTCCGGATGAACCATCTGCACTGAAACCAGTTTGGATCTTTGGGCTAGGGCTGGGGGTAGCCTCAAACTTGTTCCCTCGGTAGTACAAACTGACATCTTGTTTGGCATTTGGATTCGTCATGATCACTGTTTTCTGAATATCCAACTCATGCTCTTCAATCTTTTGAATAAATTTTGCTAGACTCATATTCTCAGATTTTCTCATGTGTTTGATAATCAACAAATAAGTTCCCCATTTCTGTTGTGGTAATGCCTCAGCAAGTTTATCCACCCATTCCTCATCATCCTTCTTTATGTCCAATCTCCCCATTTCCAAGACAAGATGACAATATCTGTCAATTGTCTGTTTTGTTGATTCGTAATCAAAAGCTACAAACATATCGAATGATTTCTTCAGCAACGCCTTTCTGTTTTTAATCATATCCGCGCTTCCTTTGAATTTCTGAATCAATGCTTCCCAGATTGACTTAGCTGTATTGTCGTGTTGAAGCAAAACAAATATATCTTCTTTGATTGCCTGTTGAAGAATACTGATCATCATTTTCTCACTAGTATACTTCAATTTGTCAGCTTCTGTAAAATCACAGAAATCCTTTACAAGCCCACGTTCGTTTGTCGGTTTTTCATAGTCTTTCTCCAACGAACACCACGCATCGAATCTGTAAGCTTGAACCCAGTTCTCAAATCGATTCTGCCATCCTTTGAAATCTTCAATGTACATGAGCTTTGGCGGCTTTTGATGAGTTCCCGTCTCATTTTCACTGAACAATGCTTCAGCAGCTGTAACCAGAGCGACTGGTGTGGCAAACGCGTTGTAGAAATCCTCTTCCATGTCTTTGGCAAATATCTCGGAAAGTACCTTTACAATCACAAACAAAACAAAACACAATCAGTTTAAAGATTTTTCAATTAACTGAAACAAACTGGTACTCGAACTGATGATTTTCTGTACGGACTGAACGTTGACCAACTGTGCGGACTTCTAGAACCCGAATCGAAATCAAATGACCTGACTCTTTGAAACCTTTGAACTCCAAACTGTACGAAACTTTCAAGTGAGTCGATGACTTTAATACGCGACTTAACTGACAAAACGACTGATCGAACCGTGCGAACCGACTGAACTCCAAACCTTGTGACCTTTAGAATATCAATTTGACTGCCACTTTTGACCAAACAAAAACAATCAAAATGAAATTGGGCTTATATCACTATTTTGGGCCGAGAATTGTTATATGATCAATGAACTAAACAAATCATCATGGGCTAAACATTATCATAAAATGATGTCTACTAAAATGTATTATCAAGGACTGTCACACACAAACCTACAATATATCACAAGATCCTTTTTTTAAATGATTTTAACATGTAACAATACTGAACCAAGAATTTTATAATCTCCCACTAACATACAACTTCAATTAAAAACTATCTCATGTGGACCTAACTCACCACTAAGTCGACAACATTGAACACAAACACATGAATTAATGTACTTTATGAAATGATGGCAGACAAATTTTACTATCTACAACTGATTTATATAAACCAAACACTATGATTGGACCAATACTTTGGATAACATGCAACTGACAATTTTCACATGAATTCAGAATATATCCGACACTTTATATGTATATAATCACATGATTGGACTTCACTCTATTTGTAATATAATCGATGTCACATGTAAACAAATTCCTTTTTAATAATTGCCAACAACACTTTATACCAAACCAACACCTTTTTTAATTCTTTAACTATTATTCCATTCAATGTTAATCACGTGACTTCTGGTTTCAAGACAATCAGTCAACAAACAAAATTACCCTTCCCATGCACTAGATTTCAATTTACGAGACCTAAATGATTATATCACATGCCAACAAAATCGATTCACCTTTTCACATGCCACTGATATTTGATATTAAAACCCGTGAACTTATTTCACACCATTCTATGCATTGTCCACACAACTTTGTTTACCACAAAAAAATACGATTCAGTGAACTATCAAGCAGATTCAAGTTAGTTCAGATCTAAGTGAAGATTCAAGCAAAACATTCAGGATATTTCAAGCAGACACAGTGCAGATTTCAAGCAGATGCCAATGGTTTCAAGCGAGAGACTGATGATGCAAGTTCAACTATTCAAGCGAACCTCAAGTTCGCTTCAAACTCTCAAGCGAAATCGGATATAAAACGTGATTTCAAGCGAAATCAGACCCAAAGTGTTGCTGATGTCATCTATTGTTCGAACACATGAAGCGAAATCATACAAAATTACAAGTTTTAGGCTGTATTTTAACTTGAAACTTTCAAGGATTGATTAAAACGTGTTTTCGCACAACATATGTGATATTTGTCCAATTTTATCCGTAAAATGTTTGAAATTTCGAAAAAAATGATGTAGAAACAGAAATCGTGGTGAAAATCGGCTGTTTTTGGCAAGAACTCCTCGTCCTGAGCTCTGATACCAATTGTAGGATCGGATTGCGACCTAAACGAGTCGTTCGGAAGAATTCTAATCCGTTTCAGAGGCGGAAACTAAGAAACGGACGATAAACAGCTTGTTTCACACTTTAATCTTCTTTTATATTGAATTGACAACCTTTTACAATCAGAAGAATAACCGGCAGCACCTCGGTATCACTTGGCAAAAACTGTTACAAATGAAATGACAAATGGCCTATATATAGGAAGTAAGATTTCGCTTGAAGCAATCATGAAAGCTTCAAGCGACACCTCCCAAGCGAAATCTTCATGTATAATGTTCTATTTTGTCTTCAAGCGGACTTCACCAATCTAACATTCTGATTTGTATTTCTTGTATTTTGTGTAGATGATGTCATTTGTGTGATGTCATCATCCTAGATGATGACATCATGCTTGATAATATCCGCACCGAACCCGCACCGCACCCGAGACTCGATACAAGACGAAGACGACAGATGTGTGCACCAACATAGACATATGAATATTATGCAGAAATGTCGTTTGATTATCCAAAATATTTCCCTAAGTGTTGGGAATCGATAGTGTTATAAAAAGATACTTATTAAACACTAAAAGGTGCAATTTAGCACTTTAACGAATCGGTATGTAACCGAACAACCGGACTATACCCGGAACACGAAAATATTGTTAATAACATTATTTATCTTTTTCTAAGCTAGTTAGGGTACCCGAATACCCTAACACCCGTTATAAATTACAACATACATAATACACTAAATTAAATTCCTAATAAAATAATTTAGCACTAACTATTTAGTTAGAAACAAACCAAACCACCCTTTTTTTTTCCAACCGAACGGTTAGACATGGAGCCCCACACCAAGAATTCTTTTGAATTGTTAATTGAACTTGTTGCTTAAAGTTGGAACATTATAACCAACATGTAATAGAATGTTGGAAGTTCCTCTATATTAACCTCAAGACTAACCTACAACATTATTCAACATTTCAACTTGCCATAACCTTCCACCACTCCCTCTAACCTCACGGCTCCAACACCCTCTTTTAAACTCTCCATTTCCAATCCATTACCTAGCATTCTAAGCATAAACAAAGGTTAAGGATCACGTATAAGGAGGCTCGGTGCACTCGGATTGCGAAGAACCTCCACCATTTGCTTTTATCCACGCGATTTTCGACTAGTTTCCTTCCCTAGCCTCGAGCTAGTAGTAAGTTGCTTTAAACGCCCTCTCGGTCTATTTTAAAGTGGTTAAAATAAGACATGACGGTTAAAACTCATGAACTTACAAGATGAAGTGTTAAAAGTCTACTAAAATGTTAAAAATGATGGTTAAAAGCTATGATGTTGTGTAAACTTGTAAGACTTGTATTGTGTAACTATTTAGTGCCGATCTATGTTGTGGTAGCTCGGATCATCATCTAACCCGGATTGGTCATGTTCATGAAGCATGACATAGAGTATGTTCAAGTGTAAAAAGGGTTAAATGATGAAACCCTACCACACACTAATCATGAACTTGTGTAAAAACGATTTCTCTTAGGAAATATTGTTCAAAATTAGTAGATCTACAGATCTACAAGTGGTATTTTTGAATAACCAAGTGTATGATGAAATCATGTTTAAAAAGCCGGATCTTTCTCGAAATAGAGACATTTTTGAGAACCAAAAAGTGTGTAGACACTTGTGTAACAAAGGTTTTAACAAAGAAATAATTTTCGTAAAAACCGACTAGAAGTTGTGAAACTTCATATTCTTTAAAAATAAAGTTTTTAAGAAATTAAACTTATTTTTAAAGATAACAAGACTTACTAAATGTGCTAGTAAGTTACTACACATTTTTGTAAATATTCAAGTTCATGAAATGGAGAAATTAGTGATTGTTGTTGATGATTATTGTTGATAATTGTTGTTGATGATTGTTGACGATTTAAAAGAAAATAAACACATGTTTTGAAAACATGGGAAACCTCCATTTTTAGGGGAAACTCTGTCAAAATTTTTATAAACTTTGACACTTAGAAAAAAAAAATAAGTTTTTGGGAAACTTATTCCCTAAAAATGTGTTTAAAAGCATTACCAAGGTTTCCCTAATTTTTTGTGATAAGAAATGAGGATTTCTTCAAGAATAAAAATGGATATAAGTATGCATATTTTTGAGAGAAAAATATATATTATTTGATCACCAACTTATGTTCTAAGTGTATATAGTATGTGTTATACGTACTAGTGTATTAAGACTTAAAAATACACTAAATACTCGTGAGGAGTATAAACATAAAAATACACATACAAAATACAAGATACATAATTCGGGTGCGAAGTGCAAAACACAAAAGACTTATATGTATTTTAGAGGAAATAATATAAGTAAGTTACGTAGTTAAAAATATGAAATATTTTTAACACAACAATACAAATACAAAAGAGAGTGACTGTACTTGTGCGATACAAGTCTAGTGACTAACGTTAAGAAAACGCGTATAGGTTACGACGTTAAGTAAGCAAATCCGGTGAAGTTTACGACGCACAGGAACGCAAAGTTGTGAGTTCATGCTCCCCCTTTTCTTTTAACTGTTTTCAGTTTTATACCTTCGGGGGTGAAATACATGTTACAAATATTACAATGTTTACAAATGGTATGATGGATACAAGAATGATACGAGAAATCGTGTCACGAATAGGGTACCATAAGCACCATTAATCGTGTACATACTTAGACCGCAGAACAAAAGGTTAGATCTAATGGGTTCCGGGCAGCCCCACTTTTGGCCACTCTTTTACCAGGTAGTGTTTTTGTGTCTCAGTCGTGAATCGACTACAGAAAAATGCCTATGGTTTGGTGACTTCCTATGTCGTGTCACATGTTAATGGCTTTGCAACCCATTAACACTTGATACATACAGAAATATTTGACTTATACATGAGTACGTGGTGTACACAAAAGACTTGATTTATACAAAAGACAAATTATGTTTTCATACAAAGTATACAAACGTGAAATACAAAAATTGCATGAATTCACACCAACTTTATGTTGACGTTTTTCCAAAACTCACATGTATTTCAGGTAACTAGGATGGATGTGCGCGTGGTCTTACTCATGCTCGTGGATGTCGCTTTGTCTATCTTTAAATAAAGTTGTGACTTTTAAGACAATATGTTATCTCGTGTTGTAAACACTTGACATATGTTTTCAGTAGTGTAATATTTGAAGATATTTTTGAGCATGTAGTATGTTTACTCTTCGTATGCAATGAGAACCTTTCATGATCACACCTCGTGCTTCCGCCGCAGAAAGGGGTGTGACAGATTGGTATCAGAGCTGCGATTGTAGTGAACCAGGATTCCTTCTCGAGTCTAGTCTACAATCTCTAGGATCCATTCACGAAAACAATTTTCAAAGAGTTTTCATTGCATAAAACGTCCCGCGACATCCACTACCTGAAACTGTCTACATGAGTCTAGAAAAGACACTACGAGACTTAGAGTGCACTTGAGTAGCACTTGTCATTGACTAGAAATTACTCGCCATTATGTGTGATAATTAGCTTGTACTAGAAGTAGAATGTCGCAAGTATATGTGACTTTACCTGAAAGCAATGGCCTACCTGAAGGAAGAAAATACGAGGATGAAACGAACTGTGCGGACTGTGCAAGGAGTTACGTAATTATGGATGCATACATAATTATGGAATTCAGTGCACAAAAATCACAGCAAGTCTTGTCGCGTATAGATTGCCTCAGTGCAAGCCTACTAAGTACTCTGCCAGAGTAATGATTTAGGGCATAAAGACAAGAACCGTCAATAAGGTGTTTACCTAACTCTACATGCTTGCTGCAGTATGAATTGATTTATGCAATTGGCGGATTGTTTGATGTTACTATGTGGTATATGCTTGTGTATATATAAATACTACCACTGTCTCGTATGACGATATCAAACAAATGTCTAATCCTATTGGGTTGTGTTCTTCAGAACATGGCACCCAAAAGAGCTGTGAACGCTCGTGACCAACCTCCTCCTCCCCCACTGCCAAGAATTGCCGAAGAGCTGGAGGCTCTACTGGAAGAAAGGATCTCCGCTGCTATCGCCCAGTACGAGGCAAACCGTACTCAAGACAGTGGAGGACCAAGCAACGCTAGACATAATGGGAATGGAGATTCATCTGGAGACAGCGCAGTTCGAAGCTGCACATTTAAGCAGTTCCTCGACTGCAAGCCGATGAACTATGATGGCACAGGAGGTGCAGTAGCATTTGTGCGCTGGACGGAGAAGACTGAAGCTACTTTCCGCATGAGCAAGTGTACCGCGGATCAACAAGTCACCTTTGCTACCGGGTTGTTTGTCGATGAATCTCTGACTTGGTGGAATTTGCAAGCCCAAACCTTGCTCAATAATGCCGCGTATGGTCTAACCTGGGAGGAACTGAAGGAAAGGATGAGAGAGAAGTATTGCTCTCGTGCTGAACTCCAAAGACTGGAAACGGAGTTCTGGCACTTGACTATGGAAGGTGCTGATATTGATAGTTATACTCGAAGATTCCACGATCTGTCCAGAGTGCTTCCCTACATGGTGACTCCCGAATTCAAGCGTGTCGAACGCTACATTTGGGGACTGGCCTCAGAGTTTCGTGGCATGGTGACGTTAGCCAAACCACAAACAATCACTGAGGCTGTAACTCTGGCTGTTAGCCTGACCAAAGATTGTGTTCGTAAGAAGAAGTTATCGTTGAACCCAACAGAGAAGACCGAGACACATGCTGAGTCGTCCGGTGACAAGAAGAGAAAGCGTTCGAATCTGAATCAAGCGACTCGCAACAACAAAGGTTTCAACAAAAAGCGTGACGCTAACCCGTCTCAGGAGGCGAAGACCCTTTCAACCAAGGCATACCAAGGCTCCATGCCTGAATGCCAAAAATGTAAGTTTCATCATAAAGGAGCTTGTCGCATTCCAAGGTGCGACAAATGTGGTAGATTGGGTCACCAAGCAGAAAACTGTTGGGGAAACGGAAGGAATGGGAATGGCAATGGTAACCTGAATAGCCGTGGAGCTGGGCAAAGCCAAGGATGCTTTGGTTGTGGAGGCATGGATCATTTCAAGAAAAATTGCCCAAGGGGAAATAATGCTCAGACCCGAGCATTTGTAATTAGAGCAAGGGACGCACGCAAGGACCCTAATGTGGTCAACGGTACGTTCCTCATTAACAATCACTTTGCATCCATATTATTCGACACTGGCACCGATTATAGTTTCATGTCTGTGGAATTTAAACGCATACTTGGAATAGAATCTAGTAGATTAGAAATTCCTTATTCCATAGAACTAGCCAATGGTAAACTTGTTGAATCGGGCAAAACTGTTAGAGGCTGCACACTAGAACTTGGTGAACGAAGATTTAGCATCGACCTCTTACCTATTCAATTAGGTAGCTTCGATGTAGTGGTCGGAATGGACTGGTTGTCCAAGAACAAAGCTGAAGTCATTTGTCATGAGAAAATCATTCGCATCCCTCTGGCGAATGATGAAACTCTCATAGTACATGGAGAAAGACGAAACGCGCCTCTACGAATCATCAGTTGTATGAAGGCACAGAAGTGCTTAAGGAAAGGATGTGTTGCTTTCCTAGCACACGTTGTAGATAAGAAGGCTGTGGAGCCAAAACTCGAAGACATTCCTGTGGTGAAGGAATTTCCTGATGTGTTCCCTAAAGATCTGCCAGGACTACCTCCGCAACGACAAGTCGAATTCCATATAGACTTGGTTCCGGGAGCTGCTCCTGTAGCCAAGGCACCCTATCGACTTGCGCCATCCGAAATGAAAGAATTATCTACACAGCTTCAGGAGTTGTTGGATAAAGGATTCATAAGGCCAAGCTTCTCACCCTGGGGAGCTCCAGTATTATTCGTGAAGAAGAAGGATGGATCACTGCGGATGTGTATCGATTACAGGGAACTGAACAAGCTCACGATCAAAAATCGGTATCCGCTACCGAGAATTGATGACTTGTTTGATCAACTGCAAGGATCAAGCTACTATTCCAAGATCGACCTTCCATCTGGATACCATCAGCTGAGAATCCAAGATGAAAGCGTGCGAAAGACTGCATTCAGAACGCGCTATGGGCACTACGAATTCCTTGTGATGCCGTTTGGGCTGACGAACGCGCCAGCGGTCTTTATGGACCTGATGAACCGCGTATGTAAACCATATCTCGATAAATTCGTGATTGTATTTATCGATGATATCCTGATTTACTCGCGAACGAAAGAAGAGCACGAGCAACATCTCAGAACCATCTTGGAATTACTGAGGAAAGAGAAGCTTTATGCAAAGTTCTCGAAATGCGAATTCTGGATTCGTGAAGTACAATTTCTTGGTCACGTTGTGAATGAGAAGGGCATTCATGTAGACCCGTCCAAGATAGAAGCAATAAAGAACTGGGAAGCTCCCAAGACCCCAACTGAAGTTCGACAATTTTTGGGCTTAGCAGGCTACTATCGGCGATTCATCGAGAATTTCTCAAAAATAGCTCAACCGCTAACGACCCTTACTCAGAAAGACAAGAAGTACGACTGGGGTCACAAACAGGAAGAAGCCTTCCAGCTACTTAAGAACAAGCTCTGCGATGCACCGATACTATCATTACCCGAGGGTACTGAAGACTTCGTGGTATATTGCGACGCCTCACGACAAGGCTTGGGTTGCGTGCTTATGCAGCGCCAAAAAGTCATCGCTTATGCTTCAAGACAATTGAAAGTTCACGAGAGAAATTATACCACTCACGACTTGGAGCTGGGCGCAGTGGTATTCGCCTTGAAGATTTGGCGACATTATTTATATGGTACTCGATGTACAATCTTCACAGATCACAAAAGCTTACAACACATATTTGATCAGAAGGAATTGAATATGCGCCAGCGGCGTTGGGTTGAGCTGCTGAATGATTACGACTGTGAGATCAAGTACCATCCTGGAAAGGCAAACGTTGTAGCAGACGCACTAAGCCGAAAGGAAAAGGGTTAAGGACCTAAGGGTTCAAGTGTTAGAAATGACCATTCGAACGAACCTCACTGCACGCATTCGGCATGCACAACAAGAAGCTCTTAAAGAAGAGAACCGTAAAGCTGATTACCTACGGGGTATGCTGAAGTACATGGTGCCAAATGAAGAGGGAGCCTTATACTTCAAGAAGCGTATCTGGGTTCCACTCTGTGGTGGCATACGTGAGGTCATCCTTAATGAAGCCCACAAATCGAGATATTCGATCCATCCAGGATCGGACAAGATGTATCAAGACTTGAAAGAGTACTATTGGTGGCCGAGACTCAAAAGCGACGTTGCTGTTTATGTTGGAAAATGCCTAACATGTGCCAAGGTTAAGGCAGAATATCAGAAACCGTCCGGCCTCCTACAACAACCAGAAATTCCCTTGTGGAAGTGGGAACAAATCTCGATGGACTGCATAACGAAATTACCCAGGACCCCGAGAGGGCACGATATGATATGGGTAATAGTTGATCGATTAACGAAGTCTGCGCACTTCCTACCGATCCGAGAAAAAGGCAGCACTGGAAAGCTTGCTGAAATATACTTAAGAGAAATTGTGGCACGTCATGGAGTGCCAATCTCAATCATTTCAGACAGAGATGGACGCTTTGTCTCAAGAATCTGGCAATCATTTCAGGAAGCCTTTGGATCTCAATTAGATCTAAGCACGGCATTCCATCCACAAACAGACGGCCAGAGCGAACGGACTATACAAACGTTAGAAAGATATGCTTCGCGCATGTGTCATGGATCTAGGCGGCAGCTGGGATACTCACCTACCTTTAGTTGAGTTTTCCTACAATAACAGCTATCATACGAGCATAAAAGCCGCGCCGTTCGAAGCTCTGTATGGCCGCAAATGCCGATCGCCCTTATGTTGGGCAGATGCCGGAGATAAGCGTATGGTTGGTCCTGAACTTGTACAAGAGACAACCGACAAGATTGCGCAGATCCGAGAGCGCATTAAGGCGGCTCGAGATCGACAAAAGAGCTACGCCGATCCAAAAAGAAAATCAGTAGAATTCAAGGTGGGAGATAAGGTGTTGTTAAAAGTCTCACCTTGGAAGGGCGTAGTCAGATTTGGAAAGCGCGGAAAGATAAATCAACGATATATCGGACCATTCAGAATATTGAAGAGAATTGGTACCATGGCATACAAGTTGGAGTTACCGGAAGAACTTAATGGAGTACATGATACGTTTCATGTATCCAACCTGAAGAAAAGTCCAACACAAGAAAGCGTGATCATCCCGATGGATGAAGTGCATATTGATGAAGCCCTCCGATTTACAGAACAACCCGTTGAGGTTACCGACTGGAAAGTCAACAAGACCAGGAGGAGCAGCGTGAAACTTGTCAAAGTACGTTGGAGCTCTAAGCACGGACCCGAGTACACATGGGAACGTGAAGACCAGTTCAAAGAAAAGTATCCCCACCTATTCAAGAAGACTCATGCAAGAGTGAGTTCAGCCTGAATTTCGGGACGAAATTCTTTTAACGGGGGGAGACTGTGACAACTGGCCCAAACCGGTAATTTCCGTACACATTAATTATTGCTTAATGACTGCAATTATGTGCTTAATTGTCAGCAATATCCGATTACATACTAAACAAGTGAATTCATGCACGTTGTATACTACAAAATATTGTTTTATGCATAAGCGAGAGCGTTGCGTCAGAAATACTAGTAAACTCACCGGTAAGACACACTGTGTCAACGGAACTGCAGAAAGCAGCCAGACAATAAAATTGGAGCCTAGGAGTAGGTCCGACAACAAGAATGCATTAAAACCCAAGAGTACATACAAGGGTTTAATATATATACAAGGCGAAAGCAAAATTAAGCACTACAAAGCACCCGAAACGCACTTTAAGTGCAGAATTCATATAATTCAGCAATAATTCAGCATTTAGACATATGAATATTATGCAGAAATGTCGTTTGATTATCCAGAATATTTCCCTAAGTGTTGGGAATCGATAGTGTTATAAAAAGATACTTATTAAACACTAAAAGGTGCAATTTAGCACTTTAACGAATCGGTATGTAACCGAACAACCGGACTATACCCGGAACACGAAAATATTGTTAATAACATTATTTATCTTTTTCTAAGCTAGTTAGGGTACCCGAATACCCTAACACCCGTTATAAATTACAACATACATAATACACTAAATTAAATTCCTAATAAAATAATTTAGCACTAACTATTTAGTTAGAAACAAACCAAACCACCCTTTTTTTTTCCAACCGAACGGTTAGACATGGAGCCCCACACCAAGAATTCTTTTGAATTGTTAATTGAACTTGTTGCTTAAAGTTGGAACATTATAACCAACATGTAATAGAATGTTGGAAGTTCGTCTATATTAACCTCAAGACTAACCTACAACATTATTCAACATTTCAACTTGCCATAACCTTCCACCACTCCCTCTAACCTCACGGCTCCAACACCCTCTTTTAAACTCTCCATTTCCAATCCATTACCTAGCATTCTAAGCATAAACAAAGGTTAAGGATCACGTATAAGGAGGCTCGGTGCACTCGGATTGCGAAGAACCTCCACCATTTGCTTTTATCCACGCGATTTTCGACTAGTTTCCTTCCCTAGCCTCGAGCTAGTAGTAAGTTGCTTTAAACGCCCTCTCGGTCTATTTTAAAGTGGTTAAAATAAGACATGACGGTTAAAACTCATGAACTTACAAGATGAAGTGTTAAAAGTCTACTAAAATGTTAAAAATGATGGTTAAAAGCTATGATGTTGTGTAAACTTGTAAGACTTGTATTGTGTAACTATTTAGTGCCGATCTATGTTGTGGTAGCTCGGATCATCATCTAACCCGGATTGGTCATGTTCATGAAGCATGACATAGAGTATGTTCAAGTGTAAAAAGGGTTAAATGATGAAACCCTACCACACACTAATCATGAACTTGTGTAAAAAAGATTTCTCTTAGGAAATATTGTTCAAAATTAGTAGATCTACAGATCTACAAGTGGTATTTTTGAATAACCAAGTGTATGATGAAATCATGTTTAAAAAGCCAGATCTTTCTCGAAATAGAGACATTTTTGAGAACCAAAAAGTGTGTAGACACTTGTGTAACAAAGGTTTTAACAAAGAAATAATTTTCGTAAAAACCGACTAGAAGTTGTGAAACTTCATATTCTTTAAAAATAAAGTTTTTAAGAAATTAAACTTATTTTTAAAGATAACAAGACTTACTAAATGTGCTAGTAAGTTACTACACATTTTTGTAAATATTCAAGTTCATGAAATGGAGAAATTAGTGATTGTTGTTGATGATTATTGTTGATAATTGTTGTTGATGATTGTTGACGATTTAAAAGAAAATAAACACATGTTTTGAAAACATGGGAAACCTCCATTTTTAGGGGAAACTCTGTCAAAATTTTTATAAACTTTGACACTTAGAAAAAAAAAATAAGTTTTTGGGAAACTTATTCCCTAAAAATGTGTTTAAAAGCATTACCAAGGTTTCCCTAATTTTTTGTGATAAGAAATGAGGATTTCTTCAAGAATAAAAATGGATATAAGTATGCATATTTTTGAGAGAAAAATATATATTATTTGATCACCAACTTATGTTCTAAGTGTATATAGTATGTGTTATACGTACTAGTGTATTAAGACTTAAAAATACACTAAATACTCGTGAGGAGTATAAACATAAAAATACACATACAAAATACAAGATACATAATTCGGGTGCGAAGTGCAAAACACAAAAGACTTATATGTATTTTAGAGGAAATAATATAAGTAAGTTACGTAGTTAAAAATATGAAATATTTTTAACACAACAATACAAATACAAAAGAGAGTGACTGTACTTGTGCGATACAAGTCTAGTGACTAACGTTAAGAAAACGCGTATAGGTTACGACGTTAAGTAAGCAAATCCGGTGAAGTTTACGACGCACAGGAACGCAAAGTTGTGAGTTCATGCTCCCCCTTTTCTTTTAACTGTTTTCAGTTTTATACCTTCGGGGGTGAAATACATGTTACAAATATTACAATGTTTACAAATGGTATGATGGATACAAGAATGATACGAGAAATCGTGTCACGAATAGGGTACCATAAGCACCATTAATCGTGTACATACTTAGACCGCAGAACAAAAGGTTAGATCTAATGGGTTCCGGGCAGCCCCACTTTTGGCCACTCTTTTACCAGGTAGTGTTTTTGTGTCTCAGTCGTGAATCGACTACAGAAAAATGCCTATGGTTTGGTGACTTCCTATGTCGTGTCACATGTTAATGGCTTTGCAACCCATTAACACTTGATACATACAGAAATATTTGACTTATACATGAGTACGTGGTGTACACAAAAGACTTGATTTATACAAAAGACAAATTATGTTTTCATACAAAGTATACAAACGTGAAATACAAAAATTGCATGAATTCACACCAACTTTATGTTGACGTTTTTCCAAAACTCACATGTATTTCAGGTAACTAGGATGGATGTGCGCGTGGTCTTACTCATGCTCGTGGATGTCGCTTTGTCTATCTTTAAACAAAGTTGTGACTTTTAAGACAATATGTTATCTCGTGTTGTAAACACTTGACATATGTTTTCAGTAATGTAATATTTGAAGATATTTTTGAGCATGTAGTATGTTTACTCTTCGTATGCAATGAGAACCTTTCATGATCACACCTCGTGCTTCCGCCGCAGAAAGGGGTGTGACAAATTGTCGGGTCAAATAAAAGTCAAACGGGTTAGTTAAAATGCATAACTATTAATTTAAAAGTCATAAAATCAGTTTTGCCACATTAATAACTTGGTAAATATTAGTTGAACATGCCTAAGCATGTTCAACCCGACAATTCTAAGTATAGGCTCGGATTGGGACCGAAAGTCGCAAAAGTTGACTTTTGCTTTGACTTTCAGTTCTGACCTGATTTAGCTTAGTTTAGATATGCCTTAGGATTCTATTAGGACCATATTATAGGTTAGTATAACCCTCTGAGGTTATACAACTTGGTTCCATAGAAATCCTAGTTCATGCATGTTTCCGTTAAATGCCTAAATGTTGACCGTTATGCCCTTTTGACCCTAAAACGGGAATTTTGAAAATGTGAGAGGACAATAATCTTTATTACTGATATATAAACTTGTCCCTAAAATTTGACATCAATTTGAGGTCTAGATTAGGAGTTATGCTCATTAGCGTAAATGAAAAGCTTTTTATTAATTAAACGGCATAATTAGCGTATATCCCATCTAAACCCAATTTTTGATACCAAACTTTTTACCTACTGATATAAAATAATATTTCGGGATTTTTGAAGATTTTTATTTATTTTTAGGCTGAGCATAACATAGGGTTCTAACTTAAATTCGGTAATTGTCGGTTTTGCCCTTTTGGCCTTTAAAATGAGTTTTACATAATATTTTGATACCAAACTTTTTGCTACTGGTTTTATATCATAAATAAAATATTTTGAACTTTATAAACTGTTCAAAAAATTAGATTTCCTATTTAAAACCGAAAATCGCTTAAAACAGACTTTTACGCGTTTTAAGCACATAGTATGAGTTAAAACTATTTTTTTGGCATATGAAACTTAATACCTATTGTTGTTTTAAGTAAATTTATATATTTTAACAATAAAGAAAAGTTTTAAACTCAAAACTCTGGTTTTGACCTTATAAGCTTATGTGAAATTACCAAAATACCCCTACGGCGCATAGTTTGGTTTTAAATGATAAATTTCACATATATCTAGTACCCTATTGTTATAACTTATTAAATTAAGTATATTTACTAAATAAATCAGACCTGTAACTCAGATTACTAATTAAAGTCTTTTTTAACCTTTTAAATGACCAAAATGCCCTTACGAGGCATAATTTGAGTTTAAATCCATTACGGGCATAATAGGGGATATCTTACTGATGTCACAACATATTTAAGGCATGTTAACTTAGGAAACCTATATATGTCTCTTATGGTTACCCGTTACGCATCCTTCGCGTTCGGTTCGGTTTATGTAACTAGTTTGCATAAATTGACCGAAACGGGTCAAACCTTATCATTTTTATCTCAAAATCCAGAATGTGTTTAGTTTATCCTTATTATAAAAGTATACAAGCTTGTCGGGTCTAAACCACATTCTAAACCGGTCATCGCTTGATCATGCGTTTGAACCGTATCTTCCTTTAAAACTAACCGGTCTAAGCATAGGCTTAATTATAGACCCGTTAGGAATCTAATAGGTTATTAAAAACCATCGTTCCAGATTTAGGAGCCCAGTAAAAGCTATCTGTACTAGCTGATTTGATACGGCTGGGATTGAATTTATATTTAGCTCAGGTAAATACTTTTAACTTATTTTCCCTATACGGGCATGGGGTATGGTATATAAAATACCGCTTGGTCGGGCATTGAATCTTTAATCAAATAGAGGTTAAATCATTGATATGCTCCGTTTTGAAATGTTTTGTTTGCTTAAAGCCTTTGGGGGGTTAATGACCATGTCCCGGATATCCTTGGCATCATCTTACGAGATGGCCACGACCTAAGCACGGGGTGTAGGCGTACACCCGTCAGTGCCTAACCAAATAATGTGGTGTGTCTATTGATCTTTAACCCGGTCTACGGATCGGGCTACTGAACGCATAAGAAACATGTAATTCACTTACAAGATTATATTCAAATAATTATCCCAAGTTATAAAATGTTTTGTTCCACATGCATTCAAATCAATTTTTCAAACCTTTTCAAAATGAGTCAGTTAATTGTATTTACCAGTGTAAACTGACGTATTTTTCCCAAAAAGGTTAAGTGCAGGTACTAAGCGTAATTGGTTGGCCTCTCCTTAGCATCATTAAGAGTCTCGCAAGCTTGGATGCAATAAGTCTAATGACTATGTTTTCTTTTTATTTGATCCGCCTGTGGATCCAACTTACATTCCGTTGTAATATTAAATATTACTTTTGAATCGGATTGTAATATATTTATCCTTTGCTTCCGCTGTGCATTTAAATTGTGTTGTTTGACTATGATGATATCAACTACGTCACGATACTCCCCACCGGGCCCACCGGTAATACGTGGAAATATCGGGGTGTGACAAGATGTCCTCTACTTTTGTTAATTGTAAGTTGGTCAAAGGTTGTGCTGTTTGAAGCATAAATAAATGGTGTTTGTAATACTTTAAACTTAATGAATGGATGGACATCTTTTTGATCACATAGTTGTTTATTATGATTGAATGCAATGATATTAAACAAGTGACACATCATACGCTTCCGCAAGAGTCAGGGTGCGACAGTTTGGTATCAGAGCTTCGATTGTAGTGAACTAGGATTCCTTCTCGAGTCTAGACTACAATCACTAGGACTCTCTCACAAAAACATTTTACAAAAAGGTTTTACATTGCATTCACGTAAGCGTCAAGATCCATGAGTCAAACATTTTCAAAGAAAATACAAGGCAAGGACATTAGTAGGGAGGAGGATACCCCAAATTAAAGTGCCAATTAAGGCATAGTCTACGTGAGATAGACTTGCCAAAGATAAAATGACCCCCCCCCCCCCCCCGAAAGGACAAACGAGAGTTATATGTGATATGATGCATCTATTTGCCTGTTTATGCTAAGTAACATATCTATGTATTGATATATATATATATATATATATATATATATATATATATATATATATATATATATATATATACGTATAAGTGTACGGAATGGTTATTGACGTGAACAAGATACCTTCGACTCCAAATCCTATTATTGTTTCTGACTTGCACGATGAGACTATCGACCTCGCGAATATTGGAAGCTCATGGCTGGAGTGATTTCCAAACAAGATTCTGAGCTTGTTTCCGTAGGAGATGGCTGCTCTTCCCTCTCGAATGTGAAGGTGCCTGACTACGGCAGTGACGTCGAGGCAAAGGAGGCAACTTTGGACAACACCCTTATCAGCAGGACGAGGTCCCTGTGGCTTTGGTGAAACCAGATTGACGACACACTTGACCAGACAAGGAATATGAAGTACTCATCTTGAAGGTGCCCCTCCAACTACTAGGAATTCTCCTTATTCCTATTACGTTTAATCATCGTGTTTATTCGCGCGTAATGATGACAAATGTTAGCGCGTGGACCACCGCAATGGTCCTTTCCATGTCAGAGGAATAAGGACAGTAGTGTCCCCTCTTTGATTGATCATCTGCTTGGACGAGGGAAAGTTGGGGTGACCGTGCAAGACAATTTATTATTACGGGGGCCCACGTAATAACGACTTGTAGTGCATGGAAATCCTGGTGGACTCTGCGGGTCAGGCTGATGATCACCATCCCTCCAAAAATAATCTCTAGGTGTTCACACCTTCATCTGGTAGAACAATACCTAAACAGTTTCCTTAGCACCCTACAAAGTAGGAAACCTGTCTTTGCCTACTTCATGTCTAACACTTCTACCCCTCTACGAGCCATTTGGGAACTGATATCTAAGCAAGAGAAGATGGCTAACACCCGAGAAGGAATCAGTGACGTTACACTCTCTATCACCCCTACATGAACAACCCCCATCTCTTGGAAAGTATACCCGTCTTGTGAAGCTAAAGACTAAGAAAACAAATGTAGAAGAAAAATAACTACTACTTTCATATTATGAAACTTGTATGGCCGAGGTGATGTAACCTCGAGTTCATTTTGTTTTCCTCATTACAAACAATAAGTCAAGTTGTCAAACATATATGAAAGCTCAGTAGTTGTTTCCTTACTTATACATTGTTGATTATATATGCATGGGATATTGGGTGATTACATGTTTGCTTGTGGTAATATGTACCTCATAGACAATTATGGAATGTTGTCTAACCTACCCCCCTAACTTTTGACAGAAGAAGATGCCGCACAGACGTGACACGTACACCATTACGTTAACTTTGGCCGAATACAATGAGCGCGTCTCTTAAGTTATAGCGCAGTATGAAGCCCACCGCTCAGAACGCAGCGGTGGCACTTCTGGAAGTAACCCTCTAACTGGCTGCACTTATAAACAGTTCCTGGACTGCAAGCCATTGAACTTTGACGGCACAGGAGGCACCGTTGCATTTGTTCGTTAGGCAGAAAAGGCTGACTCCGTTCTGATAATGAGTAAATGTTCGCCCCAGCGGAGTGTTACCTTTATCTCAGGGTTGTTTTTGGATGGTGCACTCTCCTGGTGGAACCTTCAGGTTCAGACCCTTGGTGAAGCCACTGCTTATGCACTGAGCTAGGACGAGCTCAAGGAATTGATGGAGAAGAAATACTGTTCTAGGGCCGAAATCCAGAAACTTGAGACTGAGTTCTGGAATTTGAAAATGGACGGGCCGAAGATCACTGAGTAGGTCCAACGCTTTCACGACTTGTCTAGAGTTGTTCCCTACTTAGTCAAGCCGGAATTCAAGAGGATTGAACGATTCATTTATGGACTTGCACCTCAAATCCTGAGCATGGTTACTACCTCAAAGCCTCCAACCATCACAGAGGCTATCGATTTGAGTGTTACGCTTACTGAAGAAGCTCTTCGTATGGGAGAATTTCCAGAATCTGAGACAAACTAGAAAGAGACTCATGTGGAGTCTTCGGGCAATAAGAAAAGGAAGCCTTTGAACCTAAAGATAGGTACCCAGGTCAGCTATGGAGGCTCTAAAGCAAACAAAAGAAGGGAAGTGAACCCGCCTCGTGGCAGGAAAGCTTATGGAGCTACTAATAAGGCTGGTGGTAAGGTTTACTTGGGGAATAAGCCGAGATGCGAGGAATGCAATTTTTACCATGAAGGTCGATGTCTGAGGCCTAAGTGTGGAAGGTGTGGAAAAGAAGGGCACAACAAGGATGCTTATTGGGTGAAGGATCCAGACGGAAGAGATAATGGTAAAGTTCCAGGTTGCTACAGGTGTGGTGAAGTAGGGCACTTTAGGAAAGATTGCCCTAGGAAGAACCAAGCAAGGAAGGGTCTTCACGATCAGAGCTCGTGAAGCAAGCCAGGATCCAGATGCGGTTACGGGTACGTTCCCTATGAACCAATTCTATGCACCCATTTCTGATTAATACTGGCACCAACTTTAACCATGTATCCTTAGAACTTAAGAAACTGGTTAGCCTAGTATCGAGTAAAATAGATATCTCGTATTCTTTAGTATTAGCGGATGGAAGGTTAGTTAAGCGAAAGAGATGATTAAGGATTGTATTTTGGGAACTTAGAAGGCCGGAGCCTTCTATTACAATTGACTTGGGAAGTCATGATATGGTAGTCAGCATGAATTGGATATCCAAGTATAGAGCTGAAGTTGTTCATTACAGGAAAATCATTCGCATCCCTCTTACGAATGATGAAACACTTATAGTACACAACCTTCTGGCAATAGGTGCGGGGGCACTAGGCCCCGTAAGGCGGTGGATCAACGACACCTCACATTGTCCATAGAGACATAGGAGCACCTCCGAATGGACTGCATAGCCTTCCCTGCTCATGTTGTCAATAAGGAGACCAAGAAGCCAGAGCCTGAAGACATCCCCATGGTGGAGGAGTTTCCAGAAGCCTTTCCTGAAGACTTGCTAGGAATACCTCCACAGTGACAAGAGACGTTTAGGATAAACCTAGTACCAGGAGCGACACCGGTGACAGATGATGCCTTACCGACTAGCTTCGTCCGAGATACATGAACCTCTGATGCAACTGCAAGAGCGGCTAGACAAAGGAAATCTACCAGGCCGAGCCTCTCACCGTGGGAAGCCCTGGTGATATTCATTAGGAAGTAGGACGACAGTTTTTACACGCGTACACAGTCTAATCTGAGAGGAACTCAGAAGAACTAATGTAGAAAAAGTGTTACGCATAGGTTACATGGAGATAGATGACTAACCATCAAGAATCGGTACCCCTTACCAAGAATTGATGAATTATCGACCAACTACAAGGTCCCAGCTACTATTCCAAGATGGAATTAAGGGCATGATGTCCTTAGTTAAGGACACGAGAAGAAAGTTGGCAGTTTCCATTTTGCATCAACTTCAGAGAAGTGGATATCAAGGACCGATATCCTTTGCCAAGGATTGATGACTTGTTGAACCAATCGTAAGGTTCTAGTTACTACTCGAGGAGTGACTTGAGTTCAGGATGTCCTCAACTGCAAATACAAGAAGAAAATATCCCTAAAACGACCTTTAGGACTCGCTTCGAGCATTACGAGTTCCTTGTCGTGCCGTTTGGCTTAACACTTGTGTCGGCAGTATTCGTGGACCTCATGAATCGGGTGTGTAAGCCACACCTGGATAAGATCATGATTATATTTATTGACTACATTCTTATATGCTCAACGACCAAGGAAGGTCATGAGCAACATTTGCAATTTATCTTGTGACTCTTAGAGAAAGAACAGTTGTGTGTTAGGATGTCTAAGTGTGAACCTGGGATTCACGAGGTAAGATTTTTAGGATATGTGATGGATAAGAATGAGATCTATGTCAACCCTGCAATCGGGAACTAAGGAGTCCCAAAGACGCAACTAAGAATTTTTGGGGATTGTAGGCTATATCAAACGACCCCTAGAAAATCTTTCAAGGACTGCTCAACCATTAACAACCCTAACCTAGTCGATACCTATCTTGTCTTCACCTGATAGTACCAATAAAATTGCGGTTTTTGTGATGCTTCTTGACAAAGTCTCAACTGCGCGTTGATGCAACAAGACCAAGTCATCGCATACGCGTCACGTTGATTAAGGGATCATGAGAAGAGACCTTGAACTAGGTACAGTAATTGTGCGTTGCAAATTTGACGTCATAGTCAAAACGCTGCACGATCTTTACTGATCACAAGGGTTGCAGCACACCGTCGATCAGAAGGACTTAAATATTAGATAACGAAGATGGACTGAGCTACTGAATGGGTATGATTGTGAGATTAAGTATTCCCTGAACAAGGCGAGCGTTGTAGCAGACGCCTTGAGCCGCAAGGAACGCGCAAGGCCTCTAAGGGTGCGAGCCTTAGAGATGACCATACAAACGAATCCCGCTACTCGGATTCGTAAAGCTGAGCAAGAAGCGCTCAAATCAGAGAACCTTCAAGCTGAAGTGTTACACGAATGGAAGTGCAATTATTGCCTAGGGAAGACAGAACCTTGTACTTCATGTAACAACCTTGGGTTCGTTTCGCGGCATTGACGTACGCTTATTTTGGGACAAGGCTCATAGGTCAAGGTACTCGATCCACCCTGGATCCGACAAGATGTACCAAGACTTGAAGGATTAGTATGAGTGGCCCATGATAGAAGCTGATATAGCTACACATGTGGGTAACTGTCTTACTTGTGCCAAGGATAAGACAGAATACAAGAAACAATTAGGGCTACTGCAACAGCCTGAGATTCCCATATGGAAGTGGGAACGAATCTCAATGGATTTCGCTACAAGCTACCAAGAACCCAAAAAGGTCACAATATGAATTGGGTGATTATTGATCGACACACCAAGAGTGCACATTTCCTGCCAAACAGTGAGGAAGACAACGCAAGGGAATTAGCAGAGATTTAGCCTAAAAAGATTGTGGCACGTCATGGAGTGCCTGATTCTATCATGTCCGACTGAGATGGTCGTTTTGTGCCAAGGACATGGCAGACATTTCATAGGCGTTTAGGTCACGATTGGACCTTAGTACTACATTTCACCCTCAGACGGACGGCCAGAGAAAATGAACGATACATGCTTTGGTAGACTCGCTATGTGCTTGTGATAAGCTTTGATGAAAAGATGGATTACTCACTAGCCCTTAGTGGAGTTTTCCCTACCATAGTATTTATCACACCGCCGTTTAGGTCGCTTCGTGTAAAGCTTTATAGGAACATAAGTATCGGTCCCCCTTCGTGTTGGGCGGAGACCGGAGATAAACGATTTACTGACCCGAGTTGGTTCAGAAAATTATAGGCAAGATTGTTCATATACATGGACGTATCAAGTCAACACGTGGTATACAGAAAGGCTGCGCCGATAAGCGGCGGAAACTGTTGGAATTTGAGATAGGAGGTATGATTTTAATGAGAGTCTCACCTTGGGAAGGCGTGGTAAGATTTGGAAAGCGTGGGAGGTTGGACCCGCATACATTAGACCTTTCGAGATCCTTGAAAGGATCGGGACCATTGCTCACAAGCTGAAACAGAGAAATTCAACAGTGATCACGACACATTCCACGTGTCTAGTCTTTAGAAGAGCATGACTCTAGGAACAATCGTTATTCCCGCAAACAAAATTCACATCAATGACAAACTCCAATTTATTAAGGAACCCGTTAAGGTTGCGGACTGGGAGTCCACAAAACACGGAGAAGTCGTAATTGATTTGCTAGAGTTCGTTGGAATTCATATCATGGCCCAGAGTTTACTTGGGAACATGAAGACCAATTTAAACCTAAGTGACCACAATTGGTTCACAACTCCCCTGCGACCGATGGCATCGCTTGAATTTCGGGACAAAATTCTTTTAACGGGGGGAGAATGTGACAACTGGCATTTTTCCATACATTCCGTACAATAATTAGACAGTAATATGTGCTTTAATGACTGTGCATGATCTAGTTTATAAGACGAATGAATTTCTGATTTCTGTTATATACATATAATGGCATTTCATGTTGCAAGACTTTTATCATTACCACATGCAACAAAATATAGTTCTATTAATGCACAGAATAGAGTTGGCATGGTTATCAGACAAACTAGAAGTACTGACGGGAGTTCAGTACTTAGACAGACATGATGTTAAGACACAAAATAAGCCCCAGGACCAAGTAATACACTAGTATAGTGTGTAGGAACGTAGGGATTACAAAACTGCCTTCCTAGTGATGACATAGGTACCGGAAAGTGCCAGAAACACACTAAAACTGCAGAATTCTGCAGTAAATAAACAAAATTCAGCAATTTAACATCTAAATATAATGCAGAAAAGTGGTTTAATGGTCCAGAATACTTTCCTAAGTGTCGGGAATCAAAACTGTCATAAAAGACTACTTAAAGCACACTAAACTGCGCAATTTAGCATTTTAACGAACAGTAACGAAACGAACAACCGGACACTACCCGAAACATCAATTTTTTACTAGAAGCACCGTTTTTATGTTACGAATCTAGTTATGGTCACCGAACATCATATTACATCTCATAAACATTAAATACATAAAATACCTAACTCACCATTGAATCCTAACTAAATCAAGTAACTTACCATTAAAAGTTACACTTTACCCCCCCCCATTTGATGGCCAGTTAAGGGACATGGGTCCCACAAATGATTTTCTTTGATTATTTAATGAGATTATGTTGAGAATATGCTAATGAAATGTTGGAAGTAACTTTATATAAACCACAAGACTTAGCTTATAACTTCTCATCATCATCTAAACTTCAAAACTCCTTCTTCCTTCCTCCATACTTACGGCCCAAACCCCCTCCCATACAACCTTTATTTTCAATCAATCTCCAACCAATCCATGGTGATCTAGAGGTGTAAGAAGCTAAGTTAGGAAGCTTGGAGGCCATGGAGATTGAAGGACCTTCACCATCTGCTTTTATCCACTCTATTTCTTCTCTTAATCATCCCTAGCCTTGTGCTAGTGGTAAGAACCTTAATCTTGCTAGTTTACTTCTATTTTAAGTGGTTAAAAGAAGAATCATACTAATAAATTTGAAGAACACTAAGATACATAAGAAGTAAACTTGAACATAAGCATGTTTAATGAAGAAACTAAGTTGTTTATGCGTTGATTTACTTGATGATTGTTGTTTGTTCATGTATATGATGTAGATCATCATATGATCTTATTAGATCATGATTAAAAACATAATCTAGCAAGATGAGAAAGTAGAAATATTGTAGGATGATGGATCATCCACACAAAGATCATGAACTTGAAAAGATACATTGATTTCTTGAAAAATAATGATCAAAGTGAGTAGTAACACTTGTAGATCTAAAGATTTATGGATGATTTCTAAAGAAACCAAGTTAAAAATATATTTTTTATTAAATCTTGCTTCTTACATAAACAAACCTTATTTTTTGGTGATTAAACAAGTGTAGAAACACTTGTGTAACAAAAAGAATTTATAAAGAAACATTTTTAGAAAACATGATCATAAGTTGTAAAGATCAATCTTCTTTAAAAATGAAGTTTTTAAAGAATCAATCACACTTTAAAGGGTAACAAGGCTTACTAAAAATACTAGTAAGTTACTACAAATTTTTACAAATATTCAAGTTCATGGAGTAGTAGATTATGCATGATTTTGGCAAAATTGGTAAGTAAAGGTTGTTTATTGTTGATTGTGGATTGATTGTGATGATTTTTACAAAAGAAAATGATATGCTTGAGATCATGGAAACGTCCATTTTTAGGGAAAACTATGGCAAAATTTTCTAAAAATTTAAACACTTAGAAAGATATTTCTAAACAAGTATTTACAAGTGTGTTTTAAACCATAAATTGTTACAAAAACTTTGCCATAATTTTTTGTTACAAAAATATAAATATTGGAGGATGGTTTTTATAAATAAAAGTGACTAAATATGTATTTAGGAAATATATATTTAGAGGACACCATGTGTGTGATTATTTGTATATTTTGTGTATTAGTTATATTATTTTAGGACATGAAATAATATAACATATCATAATACCAAGAATTACAATCCAAAATATTACCAAAATTCCAAGGAATATAACTCACAAAAATATCCCGAAATTTAATCCACAGGTATATTTTAGTAAATAAAATTTTGGACACCAAGGAAATGAAAACATGAATTTTTACAAATTACTACAAGGATATATCATGTTTTGACAAAGGAAAAATATATTATTTTTGGCAAGATTGAATATATATTTTTCTTGAAATTTTTAGAAGATATATTATTTTTAAGAAATGTATATTTTCTCACACAAACAAGAAATACAATATTTTGAGGTGAAAGATATATTTTCTTAAATAAATATGAAGTATATCATTTTGGAGAAAATATATATATTTTCCAAGTTGGACATGAAAATATATTATCTTTGAAACTTATGTGAAAATACAAATATTTTTGCCAAAAGAAAAATTATAAATAATTTTTCTAAATAATATTTATTACAATATATATTTTGGAAATATATATTGGTGGACTTTTATAAAAGATAATATTCCGGAAAATTAATACGAAATAAAGTATAAGAATACTTAATGAATACAACGAAAATACGTATTCTCATACGTATAAATACACACCGGAATACGACCCCAATACATGGCAAAAATATACAAGTTTAAGAATGCAAATACAAATACACCCATCCTTGGGAAGGATATACAAGTATAAATACTTGGGGAAGTATTAAGTTAAAATAATTGTTTTAACAATTATTCCGAAATTTAATAAATATAATTTAAGTTAAAATATTTATTATTTTAACAAATAATTATATAACTTGGAATAATATTGAAGACACAAAGATATGTAATTCAAAGACACTAATTAATACTAAGTCAAGGCACGACCCGCTCGTCTAATAGACCGTAGTACGTTGTAGGTAGTCGTGCACACTAGTAGCAACTTGAGTTCTGTTAAAGTGCTAAATAAGCATTAACAATATTTTTATGTTCCGGGTAAAGTCCGGTTGTTCAGTTGGATATTAATCTGTTAAAGTGCTAAATAAGCATTTAAAGTGTCGTTAATATTCGTTTTAGTGACACAATGAATTCCCGACACTTTGGAAAGTGTCTAGTATTATTTTTCCATGTTTTTGCACTTTACTAGTTAGCTTAAATGCTGAATTTTGTATTAAAGTGCAGGATTTTGTAATTAGAGCATGTTTTAGGCACATCCGGTCACTATAACTATCACCTAGTGACGCAGTTTTACAATCCTCACCTCCCTACACTCCCTACTAGTGTAGTAATCTATTCCCGGCTCATACTGGCCTCAGAGACAGTGCCTGTCTGATGCTGGCTATGTCAGCATGTTTTCTGGGTTATCCGTTCATGGTGTTACTGTGCTTTTGTGCATCAAGTTTGTCACTATAATTCTGTGTAAATAATGGAGTGACAGTAATAAGGTATGATGCATGTATATGTGTATGTGTCAGAAATCAAGTAGCAGTTTAATCACAACTGTAAGCAAGCACAGTAATTAAGCATTAATTAAATATTAATTAATTCGTACGGATACCTGGTTTGGTGAGGGTTGTCACATAATGATACCATGGCTAGCGTATGTTAGGTCGTCAGGATGATGACTAGCTATTGTTATGCAACCAAGCAATTGTTTAATTGGATGTTTAGTACCAAGCTCCGAGTATAGAAACTCGGATCAGACAAACAACAATCGTGATATTAACGATGTGACAAATGCTAATTATGCGATAAATGCTATTGATGCAACAAAAGGGAACCTCAAGGTTAATAGAGTTAATCTCCAAGCTGTGATTGACGCAACTGTTAGAAAGACTATGAGAAAAGTCGTGAAAAGATTCAAAGAGCCAAATGCTACTTGCTCTAAAACACATTCCTCTGCTTATGGGAAAAGCTTTATTCATACTTCGAATGCGAAGAATAAACCAAATAAGATCATATATGGCAAGGAGCCCCGTTCCTCTAAAGGATGTACTTAAAGGTACTTTGTCTCTTGCAAATCAAGAAAATTTAAATGCGAAAAGGGGCCATTGATTACATGAAATTGATGGATGAAATGGAAACCATTGAGTATATCAGCGTTTGTGCTGAGAAAGACATTGTGAGGTAAGTATCACAGTCACTCAAGGGCGATGCCCTTAGTGGGTGGAAGACAATAATAAAGTCCACAAGAAAGATACCCTCATATAATATGGGATGGTCCAGGTTTACGGACCCTATCAGAAAAACCTATTGTCCGCAACACGAAATGGAAAAAGTGGAATAAGAATTTTCTGACTCACACCATGAAGGATCTAGACTTTCGATAGTATGTTACAGACTTTGATTCATTATCTGAGATAGTACCCTATTCGGTTAACCCAAAATCTAAGCTTAAGGCATTAAACATTGGTGGTTTAGCATCAGAAATAAGAAGGCATATTAAGGCTTCAAATCATGCTACTTATAAATCCACTATGGATCTAGCTCAGCCACTCACATTGGATGGGTTAGGAAGTAAATTGGTCAAAAGCTGAGACTGCCGGAAAAAAAGGAAAAAGAGAGAAGGATAACTCCCAGAAATCTAAGAAGCCTGTATACAAGACCTGCAACAAAAGACATTGGGACAGTGTCTAGCAGACCGAAGGTCAATGCAGTGTGGCATTTGTAGTTCCCTGAATGTAGAAACTTGGAAAAGGCAGTCTGCTTCGGCTATGTCGTTAAGGGTCACATCAGAACTAACTACCCTAAAACTGTCAAGGATAAGTATAGCTAAGTATAGAGAGACTAAGAATGGAGGCGCTTAAACCCTCCTGATAAATGCCAAGAGGTGGTTCATATAAATAATGACACCAGGTACATCCCTTATCATGAATCAATTGCTAAGAATTCTGTTTTGATTCAGGAACTACTAAGTCTTCCATATATATCATAAGCTTAGCAAACTTTTAAAACTTTTCCATAAGAACTCCAGATATTAAGTGTAAGGTAAAACTTACCGACGAAAACCATAGGAACCATTCTTCTATTATTATTATCGAAAATCTTCTTTCATAAGATCTGGAGTACTCTATCTTCAGATGGAGTATGACAATATATGTTATTTTATTTTGTTATCTCATTGATTTCTATCAACTGCGAATGCCAGACTATGCTTGATAAAAGCGCCATATGAGGATTGGCGTATCCTAGTGTGTGTCGTAGATTGCTTCCATGCCTGATCAGTATGGAGGTTTAATGCACGGAACCACTGAGATATTCCAATGATCATATTGTACTAAAGTCAGCTAATGGTATTCAAAGAAGATATCTAGTATAGAAATGTCTAAATGGGTGTCACTAATTAAGGCATCCGTGCATTCATAAAGAAAACGTGTCATTTATATGACACGGATAACGATAGATGAACAGAAGCATGAGATTTAGAATATCTCTGTTATCTATCTGTGTCTTGATTATCTTCTCAATAGAACTACCCTGTTTACTTCCTGGCAGGCAAGTGGAGTTAAGATTAACATCTCGCTTAAAGCTGCATCTATTGTAAAGGCTCCATATCAACTAGTATCAATGGAATTGGAAGATCTAACAGCCAATTAGATAAGCTTTTAGAGAAGGTTTCATAAAGCCTAATTCAAAATTCTGAGAGCTCCGATATTATTAATTAAGAAAGACGGTTCATTATGCTTATGCATTGCTTACCGCAACCCTATTTAGGCAACAATTAAGAATCGCCATCAGCTGCCCAGGATCGTCGATTTGTTCGACTAACCGTGAGGATAGCTATTTTTAAAAAAATGGATTAAGCAATAATTGGAATTATTATCTCACTCAAAATAAGCTTTCTTAGAGCTAATAGTTAGTATATAAGCATCAAGAAAACTCCTTTTGGAAACCTTGTATAAAAAGGAATGTCAAACGTCCGTTGATGGACAGAAGTTTGGTAGGTCCCATTTATTAGGATCTGAAATTACCCTGGAGACAACGGATATGATCATATGAATATGTGATCATTTGAAAGCTGCCTGTAATCGGCAGAAAATCAATGTTGATGAGAGTCGCAAACCTCTTGAGTTCTCCATAAGGAACAAGATTCAACAGAAGATACCACCCTAGAAAGGTGCGCTACATTTTAATATATCGGATACGTTAAACTCTAAACATATTGGAACATTCGAGAAAATAGAATATGTCGAGATGGGTAGACTATAAGTTGAAACTTACCTAAGGAACTTGATGGTATTCACAATATGTACCACACTTGTGATTTAAAGATAGGGCTAGACAATGAGTCAATAGCATTATCACATAATGATGTGCAGATTAATGAAAACTTATAGTTTGTGGAGAAACCAGCATCGATTGAGAATCGACAGGTTAAGAAGCTCCGGAAAGAAAGTATGTACCTATTGTATAGGTCAACCGGGATGCCGTAAGAGACCCCTAATATACTGTGGAGGTTAAGTCCATTATACGACAGAAAGTACTCCTATCTTTTTGAGTAAATCTCGAGGTCGAGATTTCTTTTAAGGGGGTGAGGATGTAACACCTCGTAAAATCACATCCAATGATGTGTTGACACGTGTAATAAACCCAAATAAAGTTAAACGATGACTATGAAGGACTAATTTAATCAAAAACGAAAACTTTGAATGTTGAGGGACTAAAAATATCAACATGCCAAACTTGTGCCTCTGATTGACCTCATATGATGTTTGTATTCTTTATTGAATAAATTGTCGGACACAAGAAGCCGTTTGTGCTTAAAACCAAAAATTTACAAACCACAAGGGTTAAAAGTGTCAACATGTTTAATTATACCTCTGAGTGACCTTTTAACGAACCCGAAGCATCGTGATGTTTGATAATACTCTCAAGAATGCCTAATATGGATAACATAGGGCTTTGACGCGATAAAATGATAATGCGCGCAAGTTATGCATTAAAGGGGCCAAAAGCATCAAACTCTAAAACTATACCTTTGAGCAACCATTTAAGCGAACTGGAGTAAACTGGAGTGTCGTAATATCCCATCATACTCTTGGGAATGCTTATTTTTGATCTTGAAAGGCTTTTATGCCATTTCGCGTTAAAACGCACAAGTTCGCAAATTAAAGGGTTAAAAGTGTCAACGAGTAGAAACTAGTGTTTTAGATAATCGTTTAACGTAACCGGACCTAACGGTGTTTGGTTATACTCTCTAGATCATCTACAAACCAACTAGAAGGGTTAAAAATGCCTAAAATGAAAGATACATTGCATAAAAAGGTACAGGGGCCAAACTGTCAAGTTTGAAACTTGATATGAGGCTGTGGTGCGCGGCGACGCCTCCCCTCTGTTGTCGTGGCGCGCGACGACTGCTCAATTTTGGCAGAATCTCACCTCCAGCTGCGGGTTCTTCTTCCTTGTTCACCTATCTTAATCTATAAAACCATTTTTATCAAACCTGGGACTTGCTAACTGATTTATAAAACCAGATTACACCTGTGATGATCTCATAACTCCCTCGTACACTTGGCAAGATCTTAAGGATCATTAAAAACTATAAATAGGTGAACTTTTCTCACATTCAAACTCACACTTTCAATTCAAATCTGCTATATCTCTCAATCTAAGAGGATCCTGATCATTTTGGAACCTCTCTTGAGTTCTATTCAGTCCATAGGACCAATTGTAAGTGTCCTTTTGTGACTAGTTTATTTTATTTTGCTTTTAGAGCCAAAAAGAAAACGCTTGACTTTTAGCTAGAGCATAAACGGTCAAGCCATTGTTTGCAACGAACATGGCTACGTGATCGTAATTAGGTAGGCGTTAAACCCTCAAAAGGGCACCTCCTAATTACCATGTATACTTAGTTAATTGTCGGGTCAAAGTAATTAAATAAAAGTCAAACGGTCTGTTTTTGAATAAAATCCATAACTAATAATATAGAAGCTATAAAATCAATTTTTGTCACTTTAATAACTTAGTAAATATTAATTGAACATGTCTAGGCATGTTCAACCCGACAGTTCTGAGTTTTGGATTGGTTCGCAACCGAAAGTCACAAAAGTAGACTTTTGCTTTGATTTTTAGTTCTGAACCGAATTAGCTTAGTTTAGTTAGGTCTTAGGGTTCCTTTGTGACCATATTATGTGTTAGTATAACCCTCTGAGGTTATACTACATGGTCTTTTAGAAATCTGAATCATTTACATGTTTCCGTTAAATGCTTAAAAGTTGACCATTTTGCCCTTATGTTATAAAAACGACATTTTTGAAAATGTGAGAGGACAAAAATCTTTATTACTAATTTATAAGTATGTCATAAAAATTTGACATCCGTTTCTGGTCTCAAATAAAAGTTATGTAAGATATCGTAAAACAAAAGCTTTTTGTTAATTAAATTGCATTTGTAGCATAAATCATATTTAAACCCGATTTTTGGCACCAAACTTGCTACCCACTGTTATGATATAATATTTAGAGATTTTTGGAAATTTTCGTCAAATTTTATACTGACCATAACATAGAGTTCTAGCATAAATTCGGTAAATGACGGTAATGCCCTTTTTGCTAATAAAATGAGTTTAACATATGATTTGCATACCAAACCTTTTCCTACTGATATCATATGTTAAATAAATTATTTTAAGCATTAGAGACTGATCAAAACTTCAAAATTTTATAAACATCTTGAATACCGTCAATTACCGACTTTTACGCTAATTAGGCACATAATATGGTTTAAAACCATATTTAACGCCTCAGACTTGTTACCTACTGATTTAAAAAAATTATACTTTAACAGTAAGTATAAGTCTTGAACTCAGATTTCCAAATTTGACCTTTAAAGCATGTGAAGTGACCAAAATGCCCCTACGGTGCATAGTTTGGCCATAAATAATAAACCTCACATATGTATGATATCTTACTAATGTAACTGGATAAAATAAATATTTTTACTGAACATTTTAGACCAGAACCTCAGTTTGCTATTTAACCTCTTTTATAAACTTTAAAATGACCAAAATACCCTTACGAGGCTTAAATTGGTTTTAAATTCGTTTTAGGCATAATGGAAGATATCCTACTGATATCACAACATAATTTAAGCATAATAACTTATGAAATTGTGCATGACTCATTCGGTTACCCGTTATGCTTATGCGCGTTCGGTACGGTTTATGTATCTAGTTTGCATAAATTAACCTAAACGGGTCAAACCTCATCATTTTTACTTCAAAATCCAGAATGTATTTTGTTTACCCATTTTATATAAGTCTTCATACTTGTGGGGTCTAAATCACATCCCAATCCGTTCATCGTTTAATCTCAAGTTTTGAACCGTAAACTTTTCCTTAAAAATTAACCGGTCTAAGTTATAACTTAAATAAGGTTTGTTAGGAATCTAATAGGTTATTAAAACCTTCGTTCCAGATTAGGAGCCCAGTAAAAGCTACTTGCACTTGCTGATTAGAATATACGGCTGAGAATAAAATTACATTTTAGCTCAGGTAAATACTTTTAACTTATTTTCCGTTATACGGGCTTGGGATACGGTATTATAATAATATCGCTTGGTCGGGTATGAAATCATTTAATCGGATTGTGATTAATAAATTTACATAACCCGTTTTAATCTGTTTTGTTTGATACAAAGCCTTTGGGGGGTTAATGACCGTGTCCTGTATATCCTCGGCTCATTCATTTGAAATGGCCACGGCTTAAGCACGGGGTGTAGGCATACACCTGACAGTTGCGTATGTATAAACGGTATCTCACTCGTGAGGAAACTTCTTGTGGGCCTATACTTGTGGTGTGTCTATTAACCTTGTACCGGCTCTTCTATTCCGGTCCTGAACGGACGACAAACATGTAAATCTGTATTCAAGATTATTTTAAATAATTGTCCCAAGTTATAAAAAGATTTATGCCTTGTGCATCCAAACCAATTTTATAAACACTTTTCAAAAGAGTCAGTTAATTGTATTACCAGTGTAAACTGACGTATTTTTCAAAAAGATTAAGTGCAGGTACTACACGAAATGGGCTGGAAGCTCCTGAGTATTAGTTAAAGAGTCTTGCAAGCTCTTAATACTTTAAGTCTGTTGAACAATATTTACTTTATGTTTTAGATCCGCCTGTGGATCCACTTATCGACCGTTTGTATAATATTTTATTATACTTTCAATTCGGTTTGTAATATTACTTTTAGACTTCCGCTGTGCATTAAACTGTGATCACTTGTCTATGATGATATCAACTACGTCACGATACTCACCACCTGGCCCACCAGTAATATGTGAAAATATCGGGGTGTGACAAAAGAACTAACATCACATATCTCCACTATTATGAGTTTGATTGTATAAACATGATGCTAGATATGCAAATCAAAGAGTGTGAGAATCGTTTTAATGAGGTAACATTCCTATTAGTTATTCTATGTGTACTCTAAGTTCATGTTTTCATTTTCTTGAATTTCCACACTATAAATTTGCAAAATTCTTTTGTGAGTTTTTTACACTATTTAATTATGTGCAAGTGTTTATTGCTCTTTATACAAGTGACTGAGCATGGGTAATGTATCTTACATAAAGTGAATGGTGTGAAAGGGAATTAATAAAGCAATGCTGCCTCGAAATATAATTACCCCAAATTTTCAAACTTCTTACCCGTAAATTTCATATAATATATTCTTTTATAATAATATATTCTTTCATAGTAATTTCTTTTAAGACTAAATTACTATCACTAATAATCATATTATTAGTATTATTCTTATTATTATATATTATATTCTTTTTTTTCATCATATCTATACTATTCTAATGTATGGAGCCATTTAATATTCGAGATTTTTACACACAACTTATGTTCGGATGTCATAAAAAGTGGATATTAATCCATTACTCGTCAAAGTCATGCAAGGATGTCAATGTTGTCTGATTGGAGAGATGACGAATCTCGAGTTGGCGAATTAAATTGACTGACACGAAGTTATACCGTCGCAACGCGCGAGCTCTACTATTCAACTTTTTTTTTTGTTTTTATTGGTCATCACTCCCTTATATCCTTAGCTAATTGGTACATCTTGTCTCTCACTTCTATCTCTTATTTTTAAAAAAATTTCTTTTTTATTTCTATTTTTTTTTGTGAAGTAAGAACTAACTCCAAAAAAGAAAAAAAAAATACTATTTTTATAAGCTGGTTATGAATTTATGATCACACTTTTAAATGTGTTTTATATATCAAACAAAATGAAAAAATAGTGGTTAAATAAGGTTCAACATTTTCTATCTTTTTTTTCTAGTTTAAAAGTTCATTCGTAACGCGCGTGTCCTAAGTCGAGTTAGTTATTGTTTTCAATATTTTATGTTTCAGTCTATTTTTTGTGATTTAACGTGTCGTAACGCGTGTGCAAAGATTAACGTTTTTATGTTACTTTTTGTTCGGTATAACGGTCTCGCTGCATCGTGCGAGTCCCAAAAACCAGTTTGATATTATAAAGAAACTAAGGTTGTTCGAAATTTATCCATATATGATTTTGATTATAATAAAAAAAAAGGCAAATTGGATTTAAATAATCTCAATTTTTTTAATTTGGCTGATAATAATCACAACTCAGTTATTTGCCAATAATAATCCGAACTGGTCCACTTTTGGCCGATAATAGCCTGCGTTAAAAATAGTTTAACGGAGTTAGGTTTTTTTTTTCCGAATTAAAAATTGATGCTTTAGGGCTTTTGACTAGAACGAGGATACGAGTTAATTGATGTAAAATTTACCTCGAAATATTGCCTCAAACGACGAAAACGGTGCTTCAATTCGGTTGTTTAAACTTCCAATTAACAAAACTCATGCCATTTGGAGCAGCGTTTCGAAGTAAGTTATACATAAATCGACTGTTATCCTCGTTCTGATCAAAATCCGTAAAACATCGGTTTGTAATTCGGAAAAACACTTAACTCCGTTAAGCTATTTTTAACGGTGGACTGTTATCGGCCAAAAGTGGACCAGTACGGATTATTATCGGCAAATAAATAAGTTGAAATTATTATCGAGTAAAATGAGAAAGTTAATATTATTTAAATCCAATTTACCTAAAAAAAAATATAAAAGCTTGAACTCCTGATTATTTGAAAGCACGCAGGTAAAAGATCGAGTTGCCAATGTCTATGTACTCTTATAAGATTTATAATGGAAACAAAGAAACATTTTATTTTTATTTTTATTGTGTTATCATATATCGCGGTTATCGTCAATTTAGACACAAGTGTTGATAGATGTTTTTTTTCTTCGAAGTACGTAAATTTTACTTGTGTAACCGGATATTGGTATAAATATTTGAACGATTGTTTGCATGTTACATCAAATAATAGTTGCTGTTAGGAATGTTTGTATTGAAAGCCTAATAGATAACTTTTAGAAAATGAAAGCTCGTATAGAAAAATTATATGTAATGACACTGGATTTTTATCATATATTTTCTAACTTCATATTTTTACTATGTAGTTTCTAAGGATATTATATTTTTGGGTAAAATATCAAATAAAAATAATATTAACGTACGAAACGTACGCATTGAGGGAAAAAGCAAAAAGTGGCGGTGTCATTTTGGTAATTATCAGCAACTTCAAAATTACTGGGGAAAAAGCAAAAAATGTCTTATAGAGTAATTTTGAGCATCTGTAGAGTAATTTTGGGAAATGTAGGGTAATTATCAAATTACTCTAGTAGAGTAATTTTGACTTCTATAGAGTAATTTTGGAAAATGTCTTGTAGAGTAATTTTGCCAGCATTTAGTTATGGGGTTTAGCTTTATGGTTTAGTTTTTAGCTTTTACTTGTAGGGGGGGGGGGGATTGGTGTAATTTTGATAATTACCCTACACGACAAAAATTACTCTACATGAACATTTACAATGGTTTAGGTTTTTTTAGGTTTTTGGGGGGTGGGGGGGGGGGTTAGTGTAATTTTGATAATTACCCTACAATTTTGATAATTACCCTACACGACCAAAATTACTCTACATAAACATTTACAAAATTACTCTACAGAAGCTCAAAATTACTCTCTACTAGAGTAATTTTGAAGTTGCTGATAATTACCAAAATGACACCGTCATTTTTTTTACTTTTCTTTCAATTCGTACGTTTATTTTATTTTACGGAAAATTAACTCTATATTTTTGTTATTAACTTCATAATTAGGTCAAGACAAAAAAAAAAGTAATTATAGTGTATATGACTTATTAACCACGTCAAGAAAAAAAAAATTATAATTAGGTCAAGACAAAAAAAAATATTATAGTGTATATGACTTGTTAATTAACCACATCAAGAAAAAAATTAGGGCTGGCATATCGTGTATACTCGTACACGATAAGACACGACACGATACACGAAATCTCATACATGAACACGACACGATAACTTATCGTGTCTTTTTTTCCAAACACGAACACGACATGAATACACGAAAATTACCTGTTAATACCTGTTAACCTGATTGTTCGACTGTTATACACGAAAATTTCCTGTTAATACCTGTTAACACGAACAAAAAGACGAACACGACATGCTATCTGAGAGTTACAGAGGGAGTTTAGGGTTTTATTTTTTTTGTTGAATTGAATGAGGAATGAAAATATAAAGGAATTAAGGAACCCACACACACATGGCAGATGAGTTTTATTTAATTTAATTTCTTATCGTGTACTAACGGGTATTAACAGGTAAACGGGTATTTAACCTGTTTATACACGAAAAATTAACAGGTAATCTCGTGTCTACCTGTTTGGTACACGATACATGTTAAGGCCATACACAATACCTGTTACTTTCATGTAGGTTCGTGTCGTGTATTCGTGTAAAATTGTCAGCCCTAAAAAAATATATAAATTCACTTACGTTCTTGTAGGATCGAATTTTGACCCGAATGAGTCGTTCGGAAGAGCTCAAATCCGTTTCAGAGGCGGAAACAAAGAAACGGATGTGAAAACAGCTTGATTCACACTATAAACCTCTTGTATATTGATTTTACAGCTATTACATTCAAGAGAAATACCGGCAGAGTTTGAGAAGTTGAAGGAACAATTACTATTCAATCTTAACTACGTGAAAGAATCATACGATGTATTGAACAGAACAGTAACTGGTCTTCAAAAGACAAATTCTGAAATGAAAAATGCTTTGACGATGATGAATGCAACATTGATGACGAAGCAGAAAGCGATAAATCACTACATCGAAGAATGTGCCAAGCTGAAACGGGAGTTGGAGAATGAAAAGATTGAAAATGAGAGAATCAGACGATTATTACAGAGTTATTCTAGTTCTGATTATCTTATTGATCGAATCTATCCGACTGTTGCAGGTTTTGAAGCTTTTAAAGATGATGAGAAGCCAAAGAAGAAGGATACTGGTAAGAAACCAAGTGTTACTTATAACAAGTGTCCGCCTCCAATCTGGGAAGGTTATTCTCCCAGCAAACCAAATGAGGAGCAAGTCGAAAAAGCAGTCAATATAAAGCTAAAAACTGATACAACTGATGATTTACCAGAAAACATTGACATTACTTTCACATCATCTGACACTGATCATGAGTCTGAGTTAATAAAAAAGGTGGTCGATCAGGTGTTGGATACAGATGAAGAGTCGGAGTTAAAGTCTGAGTCAAAGTCCGAGTCTGGGTGTTCAACAGTTCAAAGTCGTCGGTTAAAAGGGCGTACAGTAAAGAGTTTTTGTTATCAAAATCTAATTTGGATGATGAAACATTTGAAGTAGCATATACTTTAAATGATTCTGACAAATTATATTCTGACAAAGAGTTTCCAATAAGAAGTGTTAGATTTGAAATGATCAAAAAGGTTTTCAAAATGACAGAAATTAAGATTTCTGAAATAAAAGATTTAAATCTTACTAAAAAACCTAAAAAATACACTTCAAGAGTTCAACAGCGATTAAACAAGAAAAAGAGTTACAATTCTGGTTCTGGTTTTCAAAAGAAACCAAACCATAATGGTAGCTACAAAAAGAAAGGTCTTGGTTTTATTCCACCAAGAAATTATAAAAATGAGAAAAATTCTAAAACAAAAACAGAATTTGTTTCAGGTGGAAGTGCAGAAGAAGAACAGAAGAAACCTTTCTGGAAACAGTCAAACCAGGAGTTTCTTGCTGAGAAGAAAAGGAATGGAACTGGAGTTTTTCATCCAAAAGAGACTTGAACCTGTTTCAAATGCAATAAAGTTGGTCACATTGCATGGAACTGTCCGAAAAATGCTAAGACTAAACAGAGAGTTTCTGAGAAACTGAAAGAAAAAGTTGTTGATGTTGAACCACCAACGGAAAAATTTAAAATTTTTGAAAATTCAACATATGAAGTTGGTGAGTGTTCAAAGAAAAATTTTTACAAAAAGAAAGCAAAAGACAACCAATTGTGGGTTGTTAAAAAGGTTGATGAAAAAGTCGGTGATGAATCTGGTTCCACAAAGCCAGATGAGCCACAGGTTGAGACAAAAGATTCAGTGAATGATGATGAATTTCCATCACTGAAATTTGAAGAAATTAAAAAGAAAATTGGTAAAGTTGAGATCTCAGGTCAGTTTTACTCCGGGAAAAATGAATTTGATGTCAAGAAAACATTCAATGGGAATGTTAAGAAAATTTTTGGAAAAATGCTTAATGGGAAAGCAAAGGGGGTTAAAGATTTTTATGCAACTAAAAAGGCAACTTACAACCCAACTGAACAAGAGCTAAAAACAACCAAGGTTGGTCAGACTTGGGTGGAAATTCTTTTCCCTTGAACATCTGACTATGCCGGAGATCCCAAGTTTGTAATTGTGGATCAGGAATCGACATCTTTCTTGAAAATTGATGATTGTGAATGAATCTTATAAAGTTTAAATTTTTACAGGATAAGTGTGAATTGCCGGAGCTCCCAGGTTGGTAAGAGTGGAGCAGGAATCGGCACATTTCTTGAGAAATTCACGAAAGAGATTTCGACTTAAAAGTGGTAAATCAGGGACATTAAATTGTACTTGATTTTCTACAAGTGATGTTTGTGGATTGATCTTACAAATGTTAATTTTTACAAGTAGTTGAAAGAACAAGGTGATGAAACTCCATGTTTGAGAAATGACTTACAAAACTATTTTTCCGGAAAAACCATTTGATTAAAACAAACTTAAGTGTTTTGAAATCATCATGGGAAAATGTTTTGTCGTCAGGGGGAGTTCTGATTGTTCAAGCCAAGTGAATGGAGAATTGAAGTAATTCTCATCATGTTGTCACATTTCTTGTACAACTTGTTTTTCAAATTTTCCCAGAAAATCAAAATTGAGACATATTTTGATTTTAGGGGGAGTAAAAATTTTAAAAAATTTGAAAATTTGAAAAAAATAAAAAACATTGAAAAATGTTAAAATGAGTTTTTGTTGTGAAAAAGAGGAAATGATAGTAGATCAGTGGACTGTCATGACATGCTAAAGAAATGGAGAGATAAAATGTGATAAACAGTCTCACTAAAGATGTGACGGTAGGCTCAGCTAGACTAGTAGATTTGCGATAACGATACAAACTTAAATGAAAAAGCCTAGTTCTAGTGGGAAACATGATTGAAAGCATAGTACTTAGTTTTGTCCTTCTTGATTGTGTGCCTGCTCGGTAATCGCTGATTGTCGTAAGACATAAAACTGGTTAAGTTTGTAAACTTTCACAACTTTGCTAAAAAGTCACTGTGATTGTGCATTTTATTTTGCAAAGATTTAAACTTGTTTTATTTCTTTATTTTGTTTAAGCATTGGACATCCTCTGCGTATACGTGAGTATCGACCTGGATTTTATTGCCTAAACGTTCTGCTTTATTTTCTTTGGTGTTTCGTTTAAGCTTTGGATCACCTCTGCGTATACGGAAGTATCGACCTGGTGGTTAAAGCCTAAACAACTTCAACTTGATTTTTATTTTCTTATTTTGTTTAAACATTGGACTTTCTCTGCGTATACGGAAGTATCGACCTGATTGTTAATGTTTAAACATTCTGCTTTGTTTTCGCACAATTCACAGTTGATAAAGTTTAAAGGCATTACTTGAGTCAGTGTATTGCATGATGAGGGGATATGCTGAGATCGTGGGGTTCATAAGAATTTAGTGCAAAATTAATATACCTTAACGTATCGGTAAGCATTTCGAAAGTTTTTAGATTGAGTTTAAGTGGACAACAATATCGTCAATCTACGTGAATCGTTTAGAGCTTAAAATGTTTAAAGCTTAACGGTGCTGGTGATTTGTCTCAGAAACTGATATGATCCTCTTACACAAACTCACAAAAATATTGTTTGTAAATATTTCTTTACTGCATTTCATTTAAATCAAAAATCCAAAAGATTTTAGTGTGTTTTAGCATAAATTTTGAAAAATTCAAAAAGATTTTCGACAACTGATGTTGGAGAGCTGATTTTCAAAATTCCGAGTGCTGAACATGATGAACTGGTTTGGGAGTGTTTGTATTGAATTGAAAATTTTTGATTTGAGAAAGAAGTTGAGATTAGTTAATCAGGGTCATTAATTTGAACTTGATGTAACTATTACTAGTAAGTTTTTCTTATTGATTTAAGTAAAAACTTTTGTGTTTGAGAGAATAGTGTGCAGGAAATGAGCTTAAACAGAGATAAAGCCAGGGATTGATCTCAAGGTGATAGCTAATTCTAGACGGCTATCCCATCATGATGAGAGGGGGAGTCTGACGAGGTTAGAGCCAAAGAGAAAATCCTGGTATATGCTAAGAAAGAAAAGAGACTGATAAAGACTGAAGATGCGAAGACTCGACACTTAAGACTCGTCAACATCTGAGGGGGAGTCTGTTGGTGCATTCATCTGTCGTCTTCGTCTTATGTCGAGTCTCGGGTTCGTTGCGAAGTTGATCATGCATGATGTCATCATGTTTAAAGATGACATCACAATAGTGACATCATCTATTGCATCATTGCTAGTCTACACAAGAAGACAAGGCATGCATGAAAACAAAATGTTACATGATTATAGGCTTTCGCTTGAAACAGATTAGCTTGTCGGTTTCGCTTGAAAGGTTAGTTTGTGGGTTTCGCTTGAATGTAATCATGTATGTTTCAAGCGAAACCTAAAAGGCTATATATAGGCATGTTGTCATTTCATTTGTAAGAGTTCTAGAATTCCATACCGAGGTGCTGCCGGTGTGAAGACTGATTGTAGTTGCTATTATTTCAATCAAATCAGTGTTTAAAGTGATAAGCAAGCTGTTTCAAAGTCAGTTTCTTATTTTCCGCATCTGAAACTGATAAAATCTCTTCTGAACGACTCGTTTGGGTCACAAAACGATCCTACAATGGTATCACCAAAGATCCTGATAAGTGGGTAGACAAGTTAGCTGACGCTTTACCGCAAAAAGAGTGGGGCACATACTTGATGATCTTGAAGAACACTGGAGTCTACGATGGGTTAACGATTTCTCAGTTTATCGAGAAGATTGAGGGTCAAGATTTGGAACAGCAGAAGATCGCGAGGATGAACAGTCCAAGTGGTCAACAGGATGTAAAAATGTATTACAAAGGCAGTGTTCCAGAAGTTGAAAGAAGCCCAAAGATACAAACTGCATTTAGTGCTGGAGATTCTACTGAAAATGTTGATCAAAGTACTAAAAGCAGTAGTGGTTTTTCTTCATACCCAAGTGTTAATCCAAAAGATACAACTTCCAGTTTCCATTCTCAGAGCACAAAGACAGGAAATGGTTATGTAATCCAATGCAATATCGCTTTGAATCTTCCTGAAGGTCAAAGTTTTTCTGTGGAAACCGCTAAAGATCACATGGCTCTGCTTGATAAATTCACTTACGTTCTTGCATGAAATATATCTACCAGTTTTTTTTTTTTTTGAACGGCTAATTTCTTTAATCCCCTGTCGTCTGTGGGACTTGAACCCAAGACCTTCCCCTTCCCAACCTAGGTGTTTTAAAGGCTTTGCTTTTACCAATGGACCACCAACCCATTGGTTAAGGGTGTAAGGGGCACTCACCTAAGAGGTGAGTTCCCTCTCTTACGCCCAACCAATCAATCAGTGCCACGTCAACTCCCCTCTTAAACTCCCCTAACACCCCATTTTGATGGCGGCACTCCCCTCTTTAGGTGACTTGGTTTTTTTTTTAATAAAAATATTAATAAAAATTAAATAAAATTTAACAAAATAAAACTACAAAATAAAAATAACATTAAAACTAGAAAATACATTCAAACTAGAAAATAAAAATTACATTCAAACTAGAAAATAAAAATTACATTAAAACTAGAAAATAATAATTTTAGAAATCGATTGGCCACCCGTACTTGTTAGCGATGTCGCGTTTTTGGACAAGGATGAACGGCAACATACTTGGCGGAGCATCGTCGTGCGGCTTGATGAATATTTCCATATCTCGATCGTAATTGTAGTTTTTCATCGTCTCGCGTTGTTCCGCTATGAGCTCGAGAGCCTTCGCGGGGTTGGTTCTCCATTGCTCGGTTTGAGAAGTGTGTGTGGTTTGAGAATATAAAAAATTTGTGAAGTGGGTGTGGTTTGAGAGTATAAAAAAATGAAATTTGTATAAAAAATGTGGTTTGATGAGAGTATGAAGGTATGGTTATTTATATTTGAATAAAAATTGAATTTTTTTTTTTTATAAAAATGACCGTTGGACAACGGTCCTCTTTCGAAAATCGTGCCAAACCACGCGGTTACTCCACACCGATCCCTATCACCGATTCGGGTCCCCGCTTTGATGGCGGCGGTGTTCCCGATCGGTGACTAGGGTCACCGCACCCCTTCCCCGCGAACGCCCCGTACACCCTAATATATCTACCAGTTTACTAGATAATTTAAAAGCATTACGTTTTTGCTGAATTTGCTTCCATAAATATCTACATGTATGTAAAGAGAACTGAGTGGCCCGGAAAGTTGAATACGTTTCTGCTTTCTAGACCCCGCTGGTGCAAATATATACGTCCAGTTTGATAGTTACCTCACATAAGATTGCTTAAAATATCGAAGATAATACGTATACTGCCAACATACGCCCATTAATTGTATCATGTCGATCATATAAATCCAAATTTTAATATCTAACAAATAAATACCATCTATTGAAGATAATAGGTTGCATAATGTATTACGTGTTGTGAGGAGCCACTTGCAAGCAAGGTATTTTGTCAAATATCTGCATTCAACTTCCTATAAATATGAAATGAATTTGCTCCACATTCATAAACAACCTCATTAGCTTCAAACTTCTTCACAATTCACACACACAATATGGACCCAATCAATTCTTTATCGAAGAACATCCTCATAATATTACTTCTCTTCACTTCCTCCATCACTTTAATCTCAGCTCTTGAAAAAACAAATGTTGAATTCATAAGAACGTCATGTGGTTTGACAACTTACCCAACACTCTGCTTCAGCTCACTCTCAACACGAGCTGCTGCAATCCAAACAAGCCCTAAGCTACTAGCCCAAACTGCGCTATCTGTGACCCTTGACACCACCCGCACCACCTCTTCATCCATGGTTAAATTGTCAAAAGTGCACGGCATGGCTCCTCTAGAGGTTGCAGCCATGAAAGACTGCATTGAGTTGCTGAGTGACTCGGTTTACGAGTTGCAAAAATCACTTGACGAGATGATTCGACCAGGTTCCAAAAATCCAAGGCTAGTGATAAGTGACATACAAACATGGGTCAGTTCGGCAATGACGGATGAGGACACGTGCACCGAAGGGTTCAAGAATGACACCAAAATGAAAAGTGTTGTGAGAGGAAAGATTGTGAATGTTGCACACTTAACTAGCAATGCTTTGGCTTTGATCAACAGCTATGCTTCTTTAAGCAGGTAGTTCAAGGAAATTAGATGTAGCATGTAATGTTACTTTGTGTCAATGTTTCTTCTATCCATCACGAAATTAATGAAGTGCTTTTTGTTACAAAATAACTACATTAATGTATGTGTTGATTTTTTTTAATCTCAATTCCTTAAGTATAGTTGATGCTCACCAAGTATTCACATGTTATTGTTGCTAACAATTTAATGCTGATGTAGATCCAGTAAAGAATGAAGATGTTTGTTGTTGCTAAGGTTCATTATTATCATTGATACTGAATATTATGGACATTGTTGAGGTACTGAAGTTCATACTACTGAGAAGATCTCAAAGCCAATACCGCATAGCTTACTGGTACTGCTGATGACCTGTCGTTGTTGGGGCCATGCAAAAACCTAAATAACCTAGGTAGCTAGAGTAAATAGGGTGTCGTATCCACGAGGAGCATGCGATCAGTTTTACATGTTTTGTCTTATAATTTATTCTAAAACTTAAATTAAAGCTAACTTTTGTTTTTATTTATTAACTATAACCAATGAAAATTGTAACTTATCCGAAACAAATATAAGAAAAGAGTGCACCAGGGTTCAGGTATGATAAAACACAATTGATCTAGCTAAACCTAGTGGGAAGCCATTAAGTGTGACTACGTGTATGATTAATCAAGTTGTAGATGTGGAACCGAACTTAAGGGTCCTATTCACACAATACCAATTCAATTATATGAAAACAAAGTTCCAACACATTTATATCTTTAAAACGAAAAACCACAATTGAATCCAATCAAAACTTAAATGGTTGCAGACTCAATCCCATATACCTAGGTTAAAACAAGAAACGAAAATATCTAACACTAACCCTATGACCATAGAAGATCACAAGTGAAATAGTCTCGCATCCGCATCACTAATCTTGCGCGTTTGTGCCTTTTTTTCTCCGCTAAAAAGAATGCCTGAAAATCCCATAAGCATCCTACTGCATCGAACTCTTTATGCCAATCCCAAGCGGCAATAACAGTCCCCTCACCCCTGTCTTAGTGTGTGATGCCCCCTTTTATTATTTATTTTTTTTTGAAATGACAACTGTCATTAAAACGTTGCGAACTAGCAAGATGCTAGCGCCCAAAAGGAACAACAAAAACATAATTACACATCAAACATACATCAGTCCTTCCCAAGTTAAATTCCTAAGAGGATGGCCGTTTCCGAAAATCACAAAAAAAAAAAAAAATTGGGCCCTAATTATTAGTCGATATCCATTACACATTAAAATAACTAGGCTTCCGATTTGATTGGAAAAAATAGTTGAGCTTCTAAACTGTTGGGCTTCAACGTGTTTGGTTCATAAATCTAGACCCTTTAAATGATCTATGTAAATGGTTAAATGAGTAAAAAAACTTACAAATTTAAACAACAAAACATGTAAACTTTTTCTATATAAATGGTTATGAGAAAAAAAAAAAGAACTTACAAATCGAAGGAAGCCCAAATTTAAATGTGAAAATTTATAAATTTAAACAAGAGAACATGTAAAGTTTTTTTTTATCTAAATGGTTAAATGAGAAAAAAAAAACTTATAAATCGATGGAGGCTTTGAAAATTCAAAACTAAAGGCTAAAAAATAAGCTTTATGGGGGCATTTCACCTTGTTAATATAATATGCTAAATGCCTAAATCAACACCTTGAGGCCCAAGCAAAACATGGAGCAACCCAAGAAAAACAAAAAAGAAAAAAACTACAGCTAATGCGATTCGAACTTGGAACGAACATATCTATAAACAAGTGCTATTTCCATTGAGCTGAAAAGTTAATTTGTGTATACTAGTTCTATAATAAGCTGTTTTATATAAAATCTACATATATTTTTTGAATATTTTGGGCCCTCTGATATTATGGGCTCTGTGCGGTGGCACCACTTGCATAGGCCCATAGCTGGCTCTGAGGATACCTATTTTTGATCCATAAATGCGCCAACACCTTGATATCCTCCTAGATTTTTGAGATTCTCATTGTGTTCCTGAAAATATCTTCATTTCTTGCTTTCACAATTTTCCGGCCCATCCCCACAAAGCCAACAGACCTCGGACCGACAATTAATATTTCTTTTATTTAGCGTCATTCTCTCCACTTTGCACATAAGCATGTTTATTTTTTTGGGCACCTAATTAATTGTTCCATCGCTACACATACTCATTCGGCTATTGCGACGACTTGAACATTGACAGTTTCATAGACGCCACCGAATTCATACCCAAACTATCCTTAACCCATTTCCACTGATCCAAGATTTCATTTGGAATTACCTGTTGCAACTTATTAGATAAATCAAATAACTTGTCACTCTCCAATTGATTTAGGTTCATCCTTTTCCATCGCCACATCCATGAAACCATATTGTTTTCTTTTTTTAAGCAATCTTTTATCTGCACCATCTTATCTCCTTACAACAAAAACAGGCTGGGGTATAAAGCTTTTAATGGCTCTGAAGCGAGCCACGAGTCCAACTAGATCCGTATATCCTCTCGTTTCCGATTATCCCATGAAAAAGATCCCCCCATATTCAATTTAATCCTTCACACCTCTTTCTCAACCTTAGCTATCATCTTCCATGTACTAAACATACCGGAGTCATACATGATATTGTTAAACCATGCTTTCTTCTTGAAATGTATCGCCCATATGACCCATCTCCATATGGCTTTTGGTTCACTTTTGTATCGCCACCACCATTTAACTAGAAGCTCAATATTAGCATTACGGGGAGGATTTAAACCCATGCCCCTGGCCTCTTTAGGTCTGTAATCTTATCCCATCTCGCCCATGTAACTTTACTTTTGTCATCCACACCACCCCAAAAAATCATGCCCAATATAATCCCAAAACCTTTAGATAAACCAAAATTAAAACCGTCTGGTCCCGGGTCGCGGTCACCATCACAATCCCAAACAGTTTATTTATTTATTATTATTATTATTTTTTTGCCGAGGTGAAAGCCACAACGAGCTATTTCGCCTCATAATCCGCGATACGCTTTATATTACGACACTTAAGTTGCGGTCTTACTTCATTATCATCTTTGAAACAACTTGTGAAAAATATCATAGCCTCCTTTTTTATATTCTTTGGATTATTACACCATGAACCATTTACCTCCATACCATGTAACCTGCTTCTTATCTCCTTTTTTATGATGGCATAGAACATGTTTTGAGTTATCATCCCTAAAGGAAGCCCACTTATTTCTAGACTTTTGTCTTAAATCCTTAGATTTGTAGGACCCTTTTTTTATGGTTGCTTTGTTTATATTCTTTCCTTTGCGCCGGTCCAGCCCAGTTAACTTAAATTAAGGCCCAACACCATTACTGATTTTATTGTTAAATCCCATAAGACCGTGGGGTATGATGGGCTTGGGTTGGGGCATGGGTTGAGGCATTTGTTGACATGTGGAATGGGAAAAAAAAAACGCACGCCCATGGGGTATGGTGGAGCTTGGGTTGGGGGCATGAGTTGACACATGGCCATTGAGAGCCCGCCATGTCACCTTGCTAGCCCGCCCCACGCCCGGCTTCAAACCCTCGCCAAAGGGGCCACGCCCAAACCCAAGCCCCAACCCAAGCCCCCGGGGTGGTGGCTTGGGCGTTTTCAGCCAACCCACGCCCCAACCCAAGCCCCATACCCCATAGCCTAAGACCATGCGTAGTGGGCATGATCCCGGCGTTATTTCGCAATAAACCGCCCTCCAGCGTGATTTGAAACACGCTGATCTTCAATTTGTTTGGCCAATGAGGTTATTCCATGTCAAATACAATTAATTTTAGATTTAAAAAAAAAAACAAGAAAATAATAATTGGAGTGGGTTTGGGTTTTGTGGTTAGCCGGATTTTTTGCCAGAATTGGCGCCGGTCAAACGAAGAAGAAGGGGTTGGGAGGCGGGTTGGTTTGATTTGAAAGTTTGGTCAGTTGTTACATTAGGCCCCTGTGGTTTTTAGCTATTCCTAAAATAAGTTTAATACTAAAAACTTGAATTTCAATAGTTACAAAACTAACAACTTGAAAATTAATGTGTTTTTTAAGTATGAAGTAAAACTTCTAAAGTGTTTTTGAATTTCAATAGTTTTTAATTTAAAAAAAAATAATAATTTTGTAATGATTGATTGGGGCATTATTTCATTACGCCCCTTTTGAAAAAATGCCCAATAATGTCTCCTTGCTGACTGGACTGACACATGACGAAAAATACCCTAAGGTAGAGGCATTATTCACTAAACGACTACATATGGTCTAACCGACAAGTTTATTTGCTAAGTCTTAAACTTGCACCATTCATCTCGATAACCGACAGGTTTATTTGCAAAGTCAGAAACTTGCACCATTCATCTCGAGATGTTGACCTGCAAAAAAGTGTGAAACATTCACTTTAGTTTTCTTTTAATTTTATGACGCAACATCTGATTTATTTCTAGCTTATTATATTACTAATGCAAGATTAAATTATAAGGGTGGATGGTATGATTCAATCACTCTAGGGTGTTTGAGTCATTCTCTATCCAATAATAGCATGTCATTTCAACTCCCCATTTTACACTCAATCACTAGGTATAGTTCAAACACCCCTCAATTAAAAAAAAAAAAAAACTTGATTGGTTGTATCTCTCCTCTCTCTCTCTCCTCACATCGGTGACTATACACCGAATCTCCCAACTCACCGATCACCGAAATCCACCCGGTATGAATCACAGCTGGGTGAAAGCACTCCCCGAATGGGGTCACCGAAGCCATACCGCCCTCCCTAAGAATATTCAAGTTAATATTCTCTTAATTAGTTTTAACCCTCTTTTATTATTAATATATCTTATTTTTTTATTTCATAGTGAGATTAATTTAATCATTCTAACTCATTTTTTATGACTTGTAAAATATAAAAACCAACTAAAGTTATATATTTTGTACTCATATTAATGCATTTGTATTATAATTAATATAAAATAAAGTGTTCCTAAAATACGCCGATTAACCACTATCGAAGTTGTTCGGACGATATCGGTGTTTTTCACCATGGCAATTTTTTTATCAAAACGTAGATAAAATAAGAATGCCGCAACGGTATATTTGGGATTTTATAAAACTATACATTATATCATTGCCATAACCATAATGAAACGGGTAAAAGTCATCAATTTATAAAATAAAATAAATATGAGATAACCTTGATAAGATGTACATATTTGTTATTTAGTTACTTGTACTTTAATATTCTCGACTTGGTTTAAAAAAATTATATCGAGACAGATGAAAATAGACATATTACAACAATATACTCGAAATTTTATAAAATAACGTATCTTAAAAGTAATAATAAAAAGAGTAACCATAAATATGCTCATAGTTAATTATTATAATAAAATAATTGAATTTATTTTCTTGATAAAATAATTTTTTTTACAACTTAGGAGTTATGTTTTGTATATATACACTGAAAACCCGTGTGTTTCGACGACGATGTTAAACTGTGAAAAAAGGTAAAGTAAAAACGTTAACACAAACCGCACGCTGGGGGAGGGAGTTCGAATCTTTATAAAAACCAAAATTCAATGTGAGACAAGTATCATACTTTGCAATGGTTTCCGTCCGTAACAAGGAATGCACATCCCTAGAATCCTTCCAACTTTATTAACGCCTAGCAAGTGGAAAGCATGAAATTTCATTATTTCTAATAATAATAATCGTGGGCCATGTTGTTCAATATAGGATAGCTAAAGCTAACTAAAGGGTGCATAATTGCACGTTGCTTAGAGCAATTACTTGGACAATAGTTAGCCAAAAGACTTGAATCACATGCATGTACGCATTATCTTATATTAATGTTAGAAGATGTATAAACAAAACTCGAAATTTAAAAAGAAATATGGAGAAAATTGTTGTAGGAAAGTTATCCACATTTTATATGGGGTCATAGGTCATTTTTGGGACATCAATGCTAAAGGATATAATTGGTTTATAGAAAGCTTTAGATTTGGCAACTAGTAAAAACACTGTGTATTGCGTGGGTGTATTTTTAAAGGTTGCCAATGAATTGTTATGTGATTTGAAAGAGCATCGAGTGGTCTAGAAATGAAAGAATAATTAGACAGCCTAATGAATAATTGTTGTGTGTGAGATGAAAGAGTATCGAGTGGTCTAGAATTTCAATATGTTTCTTTGTTCCCTATTAGAAAAATGGTTGTTTTCAATGCAATATTCCATTGGAAATACGTGGTAATAGGTTTTTTCGACACATTTGTGACAAAAAAACTTATGTTGGAAGAAAATATGTAGGAAACAGTTTTCAATGTATTTCCTACGCACTTTTTGACGCCTTTTCAACAACATTTGGTATCTGAATTACGACGTATTTACAAAACAGATTACATGAATAACATGTAAAAATACATACAATCAGTGGCGGATCCAGTAATTTTTCTGATGGGTTCACTTTTTTTAGATGTTCATTTCATAGAACCGGACATAATAGTAATAGTTTTCGGGTCGGTTCGACAGTTCGGGTCAGGTAATTAAGGTTCATCGCATAATAAAGATATGATACGATAATAAAAAATAAAAAACACCGTCATTAGAACTTAGAAACACAATAATATAAATACGATGGTCTTTACGAATTAAGAAAAGTACTTATATTTTTTCGTTGCGAGTTTTCATCTTTTTGAAAACGTTGCATTACGTCTTCGACCCATAACTAAGTTAAAATTAAATAGTGATATTTTTTGTATTCTATTATGTTGATTGATATTCGCTAATTTACACATATTTTAGTCCCCCATTTTATCCCCATTTTATGCGTTTTCGGCCGTAAAACCGTCATTCGGATACTTAATCATGTATACTTTTGTTTACAGGCCTAAAACAGCATACCAGACAAGATGATAGTGAAAACGAGGACTTTCCGGACGAAACGACAAAGCTGCGAACATTCTATTGGAATTCTGACCTGGGCAAGTGGAACGGTCGTGCGACCATGTGAATGACCGTGCATCTCCGACAAATGCAGTCCAGTCCGGCAGTGAACGAGGGTGCGACCCGGCGTGCAAGCATATTCCGGTAATGCACGAGCGTGCGTCTGATTGCACCCCATGCGGATTCGATGATCAGCCAAAGCCCGACAATGCACCACCAGTGCAGCAGTCCGTGCAACAAGAACCCGGAAACGCACGATTGTGCGATCTGAAGAACGGTCGTGCGAAACCGAAGACCGGTCAAGATCTGATGACGTCATGCAGTATGGTGTACCATACCTCCAATAATTCATAAAGTGAACGGTCGTGCGACAGGATGGAAGACCGTGCGAGATCGAAATTATATAAAAACTTGCAGAAACATTCTGCTCGTAACTCTGGACATTTTGGAAGCGATTCTGGCGATTTTCAGGCTCCGGAGGCTTCTGCTTTCACCCGGATTCAAGCCACATTGTGCCGATTAGCTTCGTTATCTTCCAGATTCTTAATCTTATGCTTGTTTATGGTTTGGTTTTCTAATCTTCCCATGATATTGTTAATCTTTCAAGCATTTAGATTAATGTTTATGTATTATTGTAGCCTTTGTGCAAAAACACAACAATCCCTTGCTTGATTATAGCCATTAGTATATTAATCTTTGTTTGTAATGACATTTGAAAGTATTTTCTATGATTATCTTTGATGATTAATTTGCAACCTTGTTATTGATATTGATTTCTTGATTATAAGCAATTGTGTTGGATGATTGGTATTTGGTTAGTTAAGATAGTTGAAAAATGAAGCTTAATTAATCTTGTATTAGTAAACTTTAAACTTGGTTAACTAGTTTAGCTTGGTTAAAATCTGTGCACCATGATACTAGAAATGGTTAGTGGTTTAATAAAATGTAATTATTGTTAATCAAGAAAGCTTTTCGTCACGTAAGGACCTTAACGGGTTAAATGGTGTCGTTATAAATTCTTGCCATGATTTGTTAGCTTAGTTAGTAGTTTAGGCCAAAATTCCTATCTTGGTGAATTTATGTGCAAGATTTGTAAAATGAACTCGGTTGTGATTTAATCTAGTTTATGCTTGTCTCGGTGGTTGCATTGTGTTTATCGGTGTCGCTTTCTTTGATTAAGTGTGGTTAGAAAACTCCTAACGGATGACTAACTTATTTTTAAGAGATTTTCATAGACATTTATCAATTGCATGTTAAAGAACAATTTTAGGTGGTTAAAGTGTGTTTATCGTTTTAACTTTCCGAATGATTGTCATGTTAGGATTCCCGAAAAGGATACTAACTGTCTTAAAATGGAAAATTGACCGAATGCTTCTAGTGCCAAAACCGACTTAGTTGACATACTTTGGTTGTGTATTAAGCAAGGCTATTTATCTATTTTCTACTATGTTTTATAAGTATTTGTTTATGCTTACTTTAGTTTATTAAAAATCAAACAACTTATGTTTTTACCGGTAGTTTAGTGAGAAAGGTCTAGTATTATTTCTCCGCCCATTTCCTTGGATCGATACTTGGTTCTTACTAATACTTTACTACATATATGACGGGGTACACTTGCCTCTTTCGTGTGTGTTTTGATGTAAAAGTAATAATCACTTTTATAAATTTAAAACCAAATCGTGTGTAATTTCATTGTAAAAATATGCGTAGTCGCGCACACGTCAAGTTTTTGGCGCCGTTGCCGGGGAAATGGCGAGTTTTAGGAACGACCCGAGTCATTGTTTTATCGGTGTATATACTTGTTAATATTTGTGTATACTTTCTTGATTATTTATTTGTTTATTTATTTGTTAATATTTCTTGCTTTTAATTCAATTTATTCGTTTTCGTGAATATTTTGTACACTTGTAAATTTTTGTTCCATTTATTTATTTAATCCGGATTTATTATTTATTTATTCTTTGAGTTTTCGGCTCCTAAAAATCATTTTTATACTAGCCGATTCGATTATTTTTATTGTGTTGATTTTTATAAAATTTCAGGCCCATTTTCGAATTTTTATAAAATTTTCTGCCCATTAAAAATAATATTCTGTTTCTTTCCACAAAAAAAAAGTAACAACATTATTATATTAATAAAATATTCATTGTGTCAATTTTTCGTTTACAGGATGATGTCCTCTAACCCCGCTCCCAATCCTGTTGAGCCGTCAGACGAACCCGAGCGTGATCTGAGGAGACGTCTTCGTGCGAGATCTCGTGCGGTTGGGATGCTTCTCGCAGCTGGTGAGCAGGAGCAGGTGGTACCCGCTGAAGCCGAGGGCTCAGGGGCAGCAGGAAACGCAACCATGGCGGACGACGACAGACCTTTGAATGAGACAAACCAACCCGGAGGAGAAGGCTTGCTACCGAGCATCACCCGACCGACGGTAGCAGCACCGAGTTTGGAGATAAAATCCAGCATCATCAATATGATACAAAACTCTGTGCAGTTTGATGGGAATGATCACGATGATCCAGGTCGGCACATCGCAAAGTTTCTCGAGGTTTGCTCGACTTTCAAAATAGGAGATGTTTCTGAGGACGCGATCCGTTTGCGGCTCTTTCCGTTTTCATTGCATGACAAAGCCTAATCTTGGCTTTTGTCACTTCCGGCAGGATCTATTACCACTTGGGCTGGGATGGCAGAACTATTTGTGCAGAAATATTTTCCTCCGGAAAAGACGACTAAATTGAGGAACCGTATCATAACGTTCAAGCAAGATGACGGAGAATCTCTACATGCAGCTTGGGAGAGGTTTAGAGATCTTTTAATTGATGTCCCACATCATGGGTTGTCCAAAAGGCAACTAGTACTAACCTTCTATCAGGGACTCAATTATGACTCGCAGGAGTGTCTAGACGTGTATGCAGGAGGCGATCTAGGAACTAAGACGCCGAATGAAGCGTATGATATCATTGAAAAAGTTGCGTTGAAGTCAAGTTCTCGCCACGGTGGAGCGCGGAATAAGACATCATCCACTTCCGGAATTCATGCTGTGGATACATATACGGCTCTTACTGCATAAATTGGAGCCTTGGCAGCAAGAATTGATAAGTCTCAGAATGTCTCGCGAATTCAATCACCATCATGTGATCAGTGCGGGGTTGTACACGTGCCAGGTACGTGTGAGCAGGGTGTTATGTTTACAGGACACGAGGAGGTGAACTACATGGGCAATCAAATCAGGCCCCAAAATAACCCCTATAGCAACACGTACAATCCAGGGTGGAATAATCACCCAAAATTTGGGTGGAAATCTAGTTCTGGGAACCAAAACGTACACGGATTTGCTCAATATGCTCCCACGCCACAGCAATCTCAAGGTCAATCCTTCCAGCCACAGTATCATAATCAAGGCTCATGAAGCAGTTCCTAACCACACGCCTCTCAAAGCAACGCAAAGCTAGAGGAAATGATGGCACAACTGCTGAACAACTCCAACAATGCTAATCAAATTGCTGAGAAACGATATCAGCAGCACGAGGAGCGGTTCTTGGTCAACGAAGGAGAAATGCGGAGTCAAAAGGCCTCCATTCAGACCGTCGAGAATCAAGTGGGCCAGTTGGCAAAAATGATGTCGGAGAGAGCCCCAGGTGGTCTTCCGGGCAACACAGAGCAGAATCCGAAAGGGCGTGGTAATGGCCCGCACATGTAACAAGTTTGGGGACATGAGTCTTGTTATCGACTCGCCGACAAAAATTTAGCATGAGTCTTGCTATCGACTCGCCGACAAAAATTTAGCATGAGTCTACGCTACTGACTCGCGGATGAAAAATGTAGCAGGAGCGTCTTTGGTGCTATAAGGGTAAAATTGTCCTTTTTGTGTTTTTCTAGTTTTAGCATAATTTAGATGCGTTTGTTAGTTTCCGTTAGTTTGTACATTTTTTGGACGTGCCGGGCAAAGGTTCTATGTTGCAATATGGTTAAAACAGTTTGCGTGAAAAAAAATGGCGAAAAACGGCCAAAACAGTTGCTGGAAATGGCTTCTGCAGAAAAAACTGATCTGCAGCTGTTGCACGACCGTGCCATGCGTCGCACGACCGTGCGTTTGCAGGATGGCTTACACGACGAGTCGCACCCCCAGTGCATCTCCGAGAACAGCGTGCAGGGTTTAAAAATTGTCGGTGATGCACGACCGTGCGAGCTGTCACACGACCGTGCGAGAGGCAGGGGAAATTTTGTCATTTTCACATTATAAAAACCCCCATATGCTGCCATCTCCCTCATTCGCGTACCCTAACTGCAGACGGCCGTTCTAGAGCGATTTCGCCTCAAATTGCACGGTTTCCTCGCACGGTTTCACACACTTCTTCGCACGGTACGTTCCTTCTTGTAGATTTTCTGTTTCTTCGCTTTCTAGGATAGATTCTTCCGATTCTTCAAGGCTTTTTAGGGTTCCCTTCATAAATACAAGCGAAACCCTAACCCTTGCAAGATTCATTCGTATCGTGAGCATCCGGTTGTTTTTCTGACCCCTATTTGTACAAAAACTTGTTGATTTTTGAAAAAATCAGGCTATTTAGAGTCGGGGTTAGGATCTGCAGAAAAATCATGTCGCATGGTCGTTCCCCGTGTGGCACGTCCGTGCGTTTCCGGCTGATCACGATGATGTTATGTTGGTCCGGTGATGCACGGTGGTGCCGTTGGTCGCACGCCGTGCAGATCCGACATATGTTGGCCACCGTTGTTCGTTCTCGGCGACGCACGACCGTGCGTCTCGTCGCACGTCCGTGCGACAGGCCCAGATCAGAAAACAGAATCTTCATAACTACGTGTTCTGCTGTTTTTTAGTGAAATTTTTCCTGTTCCCGCTTTTCTAACGATATTCCTCATGCAGATGAATCATCCCTTCTTGCAGTTTAACCCCGATGATGAGAGAGAGGCTCTTTGTATCCCAAGACGTGACGCCTTATGGAGGAGGCGAGGGAAATTCGGCGTCCCCCGGAGGCTGGATTGGGATGTTATGAGGGATCTAAATCAGCGTGAGCGGCTTGAAAACATGCTCACTATCCCACTTTTGCGTCTAGTCGATATCAACCGCCCCATCTATCTTGAGCTAACGATAGAGTTCTTCTCCACATATGCCTACGAAAAACCACTTGCTCATAAAAGGCCAAAATTCCGCTACAAGGAGCGGATAACTTTCAGGTTGGGTGGACAATGGCACAGTTGGTCGGTGGGTAGATTAGGTAGGAGGCTTGGAATTTACACAAGAGAAGACATGGATTCCGAATTCTTCACGGAGCAGTTTACCTTTCCAACTGATGAAGCACGGGCCGCGTTTTGGGCTGAAAATGCAATTGGTGACCCTTACGACCCGAGAATGTCTAAAGCTTCACGATTGAAAGACCCTTTGCATCGAGTGAAGCATCATGTATTCAGCCACACCATTTGCGGCTGCATGGACAGTTTAGGGAACTGTCCAACACCAGATTTGATATTTCTTTATGCGCTGGTTGAGGGAGTACATATCAACCTAGCCGCAAGGATGGCAGAATATTTTGTGAAGAGCTCAGGGAGGACACCCAACAGTCAGATTCATGGCCGTCAGTATGTGACCGAAATTGCTTACAATTTAGGCTTGATGACTGATGAGGTACTTGAGAGTCTCACTCTGGTGACCGAAGGGATCTATGTTGATATTCGGTCATTGAAAGCGATGGGGTTGATTGCTGAGTTGGATCGCGGGGATAGATTGAAGGGTCTAAACAACGAGGTCTGGGACCCGTTGCCTCCGGCTGTGGAGGAAGACGAGGATGAGGAGCAGCATCAGGAGCAGCACGGACCACAGACACCACCACATTCACCGCAGCATCATGGATACCACCACCAGGATTGGCCCGAGGTCATTCCCTCTTACCCTGAGTTTTACCAGCAGTTCCAACAAATGCAGGTTAACCAGGAGCAACATGGGATTTATATTGACCAGATTAGGACTAGTCAGGACCAGATCAGGGCTAGTCAGGACCAGATCAGGGCTACTCAGGATCAGATCAGGGCGAACCAGGACAGCTTGTACCAGGGGGTGAGTGCTGGGTTCTCATACCTGTTCGGGGAGATGCATCATGCCTATCCCGACTACTTTCAGCATCCTCCGCAGTTCCCACCCTGGAACCCACCTGGTTATGGAGATGCGGGCCCGTCCTTCACGAGAGATGATGCTGGTGACGACGAGTAGGAGACGGTGGAGTTGATCGTTTGTGGTTTTATTATTTCCGTACTTTGTTTATTTCGGGTGTTCATTTTAGTTGTTATGTCAGACACCCTCGGTTATGTACTCTTTATTTTCAGACACTTTACTTTGTTTGTCATGTCTTTGTTTGGATTTTTAGTACTTCTATTTATGTACATTATGGTTTATTTGTGTTTATTTTATTTATGTTCTGTTTTGTTGCACCTTGTGACGTACATGCAGATTTTGGTTATCAAGTCTTTGACCGGAGCACATGACAGATACATCTTGGAAGTCTCGTTTCATTAGAAATCATCTTGAGGGGAGTACTATTATCCTTTTTCTCTATATTTCGGGTTTCGCATTGGGGACAATGCGAAGTTCAAGTGTGGGGAGGGGGTTAACTTTGTTTGTCCTCTAAAAAAAATCAGAAAAATCATTCAAAAATATCTGTATTCTGTATATATTTTAGTAAATAAACCGGTTAGTTGTGTTTTAGAAAGCTTCGGACTTGATAAAAACTCGACAAGCAAAATAAATTTTGAAAAGAAAACCGGAAAGCGTGACAAACAAAGAAAGACTTGCATGATAGTTTTCACACTTTTACCCATTTCTTCCGTTACGTGAGCATATTTAAGCCTTGATATTGTTATATATTTGTTCATTTCGGAGTAGGAGTGAGCCAGATGTCATGTGTAATTTAGAACATGTCACTAGTATGCTTGTTAAGACCATGAACTTGCAGAATTGTGTAGAAGTGATGGAGGCACTTAGATTACCCCTTTGTTGTTAACCTTGTTCTTTGTGTTGTGTTTCCCGTAAACCTTACATTACCTTTAGGATTAACCATGTCGAGCCTTCCCGTTCACCTTTGTTTACCCAACATAATCGCCCACTTAGCCAAATTTAGCATTTTTATGTTTCAAACCTTTTAGTGTTGAAACTCGGTCAAAATAATCGTTTAACTAGCGCTTGTTATAGTTTATGATTCATTGTATAGTTCCATTAGTTTTTAGTTTATATAAAAAAAAGAAAATAAAACACCCTAAAATAGGGTGAAGTAGACAAAATTCGAGCAATTTTGAATGATAAAATGATGAAATCTTATTTATGAGCTCGTTGTCGCATAAGTCGCCTTTTTAAGGCATTTGTATGTATAGTTTGTTGTATTGCGCTTGTTAAACGTAACTACCGAGTTTTAACCATTTCGCCACTTTAAATATCCATTTCCATACCCTTCGCCCAAGCCTAACGTTACACCCCGTAAAGACCTCTTGATTTACACTTTTTCGGATGTTAGTTGGTGGAGACGAGATCTTATGACAAGCTTATGATATTACACATTTCATTGACGAGGCATTGAGTGTTTGCACATACACATTTTATGTATGTTTCATAAATAAAACCAAGTGCGTGTGAACATTGTGAGTTGTGTGAAGATTAACATGATAAGTCAATTGAAAGTGAGTCACGGCTCTTTGGTTGTCACCATATATTTGCATATGCTTGTTTGGGTTTGATTCATTTGATGTTGTCTTTCGAAAAACCGGCTAACCGTTTGTAGTTATTTCAATAAAAAGTGTGTAAATTTTCATTCTTGTTTGATTCTATCTTTTATTGCATCTTAGTTTAGCTTTCTTGAGGACAAGCAAGGTTCAAGTGTGGGGAGATTTGATATTCGCTAATTTACACATATTTTAGTCCCCCATTTTATCCCCATTTTATGCGTTTTCGGCCGTAAAACCGTCATTCGGATACTTAATCATGTATGCTTTTGTTTACAGGCCTAAAACAGCATACCAGACAAGATGATAGTGAAAACGAGGACTTTCCGGACGAAACGACAAAGCTGCGAACATTCTGTTGGAATTATGACCTGGGCAAGTGGAACGGTCGTGCGACCATGTGAACGACCATGCATCTCCGACAAATACAGTCCAGTCCGGCAGTGAACGAGGGTGCGACCCGGTGTGCAAGCATATTCCAGTAATGCACGGGCGTGCGTCTAATTGCACCCCGTGCGGATTCGATGATCAGCCAAAGCCCGGCAATGCACCACCAGTGCAGCAGTCCTTGCAACAAGAACCCGGAAACGCACGATCGTGCGATCTGAAGAACGGTCGTGCGAGACCGAAGACCGGTCAAGATCTGATGACGTCATGCAGTATGGTGTACCATACCTCCAATAATTCATAAAGTGAACGGTCGTGCGACAGGATGCACGACCATGCGAGATCGAAATTATATAAAAACTTGCGGAAACATTCTGCTCGTAACTCTGGACATTTTGGAAGCGATTCTGGCGATTTTTAGGCTCCGAAGGCTTCTGTTTCACCCGGATTCAAGCCACATTGTGCTGATTAGCTTCGTTATCTTCCAGATTCTTAATCTTATGCTTGTTTATGGTTTGGTTTTCTAATCTTCCCATGATTTTGTTAATCTTTCAAGCATTTAGATTAATGTTTATGTATTATTGTAGCCTTTGGGCAAAAACACAACAATCCCTTGCTTAATTATAGCCATTAGTATGTTAATCTTTGTTTGTAATGACATTTGGAAGTATTTTCTATGATTATCTTTGATGATTAATTTGCAACCTTGTTATTAATATTGATTTCTTGATTATAAGTAATTGTGTTGGATGATTGGTATTTGGTTAGTTAAGATAGTTGAAAAATGAAACTTAATTAATCTTGTATTAGTAAACTTTAAACTTGGTTAACTAGTTTAGCTTGGTTAAAATGTGTGCACCATGATACTAGAAATGGTTAGTGGTTTAATAAAATGTAATTATTGTTAATCAAGACAGTTTTCCGTCACGTAAGGACCTTAACGGGTTAAATAGGTGTCGTTATAAATTCTTGCCATGATTTGTTAGCTTAGTTAGTAGTTTAGGACAAAATTGCTATCTTGGTGAATTTATGTGCAAGATTTGTAAAATGAACTCAGTTGTGATTTAATCTAGTTTATGCTTGTCTCGGTGGTTGCATTGTGTTTATTGGTGTCGCTTTCCTTGATTAAGTGTGGTTAGAAAACTCCTAACGGATGACTAACTTATTTTTAAGAGATTTTCATAGACATTTATCAATTGCACGTTAAAGAACAATTTTAGGTGGTTAAAGTGTGTTTATCGTTTTAACTTTCCGAATGATTGTCATGTTAGGATTCCCGAAAGGGATACTAATTGTCTTAAAATGGAAAATTGACGAATGCTTCTAGTGCCAAAACCGACTTAGTTGACATACTTTGGTTGTGTATTAAGCAAGGCTATTTATCTATTTTCTACTATGTTTTATAAGTATTTGTTTATGCTTACTTTAGTTTATTAAAAATCAATCAACTTATGTTTTTACTGGTAGTTTAGTGACAAAGGTCTAGTATTATTTCTCCGCCCATTTCCTTGGATCGATACTTGGTTCTTACCGATACTTTACTACATATATGACGGGGTACACTTGTCTCTTTCGTGTGTGTTTTGATGTAAAAGTAATAATCACCTTTATAAATTTAAAACCAAATTATGTGTAATTTCATTGTAAAAATATGTGTAGTCGCGCACACGTCAAGTTTTTTTAATACAATGTAGATAGAGACCCAAAGACCCATCTATATGCAAGCCAACTAAATAGTAAAATAACCTCTAATCTAGTAGAATAAAAAAACATTCATATTTTGCTTTTGATGCATATGAGATTACAATCTGAATTATTTGGTTTCTGTAAAAATAAAATATAAAAATAAACATATTCATTGCTAGCATGTACAAGAAGTCAAAAATGTTGCCAAGATAACAAATTCAATGGTTGGGTTCCTAGTTAGAGATTTGGGGATCTATTTTTGTGGTTTGTTTCAAAATGAGGTCATGGAGGCAGTGATTTAAACAAGTTCTGTTTACATTAAAAAAAATACTTCAAAGGTATCAACTCTAAGAGGAGTCAAACCTATGACTTCAGACATATAAGCACCTGCTTTAACCACTCCACCATCCATCATTTTGTAAATGGGTTCATCCCAAATATCTTTTATGGGTTCATACCAAATTTTCTATTAATATTTCTACTAAAAATTTGAAATCGAGTGGGTTCATGTGAACCTATACGTCTCAACCTAGATTCACCCCTGCATACAATAGAAAATTGAACCACAACGAACAATCATATCGTCATGGTTCCCTAAAAACAATTCCGTTATTGTTTATATCAGGATGGAACACCCAAAGTCGTAGTTGTATGGTCGAAGATGAACTCATTAAGGGGCATAGCATTTAAGGGGTCGGGAGGGGCGCCAGACCCCCGAACTTTTCGTTCAGTAGTGTTGTACATGTAGTTTTCGTATAGAAATTTTTGGGTATATTCGTTTTCGATCCCCCCGACGAAAACTTCAAGCTTAGCCACTGAACTCATTAGTTCGAGTGTCACACCATGTCCTTTTTTGTATTATCCTCTGTGAAATAGAAGAGATATGATAGGTGTTTGTTAACCAAAAAAGAAGGCTCACTCTCATGTTTTTTTGTGAAATGGAATAAATATGTGAAATTGTTGAGTATGAAGCCACTTGATCAAGTGGACATCAGAATCTCTGACAGGATAAGAGGATAAGGGGCAGGGGGCCATTATTCACAGATCTTGTTTTGGGACAATTTTCTCTTTCTTCAATCTCTATATAAGAGATTCATATGTATTGTAATTCCTTGTACCTCTCCAAGTATTATATATATAAACTCCTAGTTACCCGTGGACGTAGGTCAGTTTAGACCGAACCACGTAAATCCTTTGTGTTCTTGATTGTGGCAGAGTGTGTGAGATCAGAGTGTGAGTGTGGTCTGAGTTCGTGTATGAGAGTCGTATCCTAACAACTGGTATCAGAGCTCAGGCTCGTGTTGTTGAACCGAACAGAAACCAATCAGAATGAACAGAAACCGAACAGAAACGAAGGTGTAAAAGAAGAAGATACCTGAAGGTGCAGAAATCTGAACTAGGGTTCCGATTTGCATCAGTTTCTACCGGATTGTTCACGTCAGCCATTTTCTGTTCGAAGCCGCTGCCGCCCACACCGCCGGATTTCGTCAGAATCACGGCCACCACCATCAGAATAGCCTCCATCGCCATCAGAACCGCCTCCAACGTCATCAGAATCGTCTCCACAGCCGTCAGAACCGTCGGCAGAACCACCGGTCATCTTCCTGCCGCCAGCCGCCGCCTAGGGTTTCGAATTAGAAACCATTGTTGCCGAATATCGCATCTAGGGTTTCGATTTTGCTTAGGGTTCACTGGATTTCAGAAGGAGAGAAGTTTTTTTTCTTTGTTCTGCGCGTAGGAAGAAGAAGAAGAAAGACATGTGTGTTTTATTTTGGTGGAGAAGTAAAGTTTTTCAATTTGACCAGAAGGCCCCTCAACTTTAAACAAAGAAAAAAATTGGGTTTAGTTCTTTTTTATTAATTCCTTGGCAGTAGTAGCCAAACTTTTATTTATCAAAGAACTAAGATTTTTTTGGGGGCATCAGGCAGAAGGTTTAAAAAATTTCAAGATCAGTTTTTTGACCGGTTAAAGCAGCAAATTTTCAGAGTATCGTTCGTTGAAGATCGAAGAAACAAAACCGTAGACCAGTACTTGTTTCGGTTGTTTCAATGTTGATTTTCGGTTTATATTTCGATTTAAATTTTGGTTAGTCGTGTTTGTTAACATGGCAGAAGACGGGAAAGTTCAAATCGATAAGTTTAACGGTACATATTTTAGCTGGTGGAAGATGCAGATTGAGGCATTATTAGTTCAAAAAGATCTTGATATTGTGTTATCAGGAGTTAGACCAGAAAAGGTGGAACCAGCAGATTGGGAATCAAAAGACAGGAAAGCCAGGGCAGTTGTTACATTGGCGTTATCAAAGACTGTGGCATTCAACATCATGAAGGAAACCACACTTAGTGGTATGATGTTAGCCCTATCTAACATGTACAAGAAGCCTTCGACAGCTAATAAGGTCTTTCTGATTTGAGAGCTTGTGAATACTAGGATGAGGGAAGGCAGTTCAGTCACAGAGCACATCAACAAGTTGAATTCGATTTTGGCCAGACTTGCGTCATTGGGCATCAAATTCGAAGATGAAGTTCAAGCTTTGCTACTGTTATCTTCTTTGCCAGACAGTTGGTCCGGAACTGTTACAGCAATTTCCAGTTCATCAAGTACCAGCGGATTTACTTTTGAAGGGATTCGTGATCTTATTCTGAGCGAGGACGTCAGAAGGAGAAGTTCGAATGGATCATCGAGTGAATTACTGAATGTTGGCAGAGGAAGGAAGAATAACAGAGATAGTCGGAGCAGGAACAGAAATAGGAGTCAGTCTAGGGCTCGAGGTGATGTAACCTGTTGGAACTGCGGAGAGGTAGGACATTTTAGGAATCAATGTCCAAATGAGAAGAAAGAAATCAGCGCTGCAGTAAACCACTCAGATGATGATGTTTTGATCTGTAGTGTGGAGAGCAGTGTGGATTCCTGGGCTATGGATTCGGGTGCTTCATTTCACGCTACCCACAGCAGTGAAGCACTGTGAAATCTGAAAGAAGATGATTTTGGTAAGGTAAGACTTGCGAACGACGAGGTTCTTGATGTGACGAGCATGGGTGACTTAGATCTGAAGACTCCAGTCGGTTCATGGACTTTGAAGGGTGTCAGGGTGATTCCAAGCTTAAAGAAACAATTAATTTTTGTTGGGCAGTTGGATGAACAGGGGCACGAGGTTAAGTTCAAGAACAGGCAGTGGACAGTTCTAAAGGGAAATCTAGTTGTAGCTCGAGGAAAGAAACGGAGTTCGCTGTATATGGTCAGTTTACCGTCTGAGGGAGTAACCGTCCCAGTTCAGAAGAAGACCAAGATCCGGTTCACAGAATCTCGTGGGAGAAGAAGGTTTGTTTTGTAGGAGACAAACCTAGAGCCATAGGTCAGATTCAGGTTGAACGTGCTAGGAAAGGTTCAGAGAAACCAGTCAGGGGTTTTCGTGGCAATGGGAGCACATGTAGTGCTTCAGTCAGAACTCCCAGACGACAATGGGTTATGAGAACCTGTATTCCCGCGGCGAAAGTCTCTCCAGTGAATTACCTGCTTATGACGGAGAGTATTAGTTCTCAGGTTTTCTCAGAATCCGGCAGTTCGTGTCAGTGGGAGCCGGCGGAGACAGAGAACGGGTCAGGGGCAGATTTAGCCATGACTGATGAGTTGAGGCTCATTGGGAGCTTCAACGGGCCTTCAAGTTAATTGTAGAAAAGGCCGGGGTAACTAGGAAGGAGCTAAGATCAAAATGTTTTTTTACAGAAATGCAGATGCACAGTTGAAGCACAGGTGAAGATTATCCCGTGGCTTCAAGTAGGAGATTGTTGAGTATGAAGCCACTTGATCAAGTGGACATCAGAATCTCTGACAGGATAAGAGGATAAGGGGCAGGGGTCCATTATTCACAGATCTTGTTTTAGGACAATTTTCTCTTTCTTCAATCTCTATATAAGAGATTCATATGTATTGTAATTCCTTATACCTCTCCAAGTATTATATAAACTCCTAGTTACCCGTGGACGTAGGTCAGTTTAGACCGAACCACGTAAATCCTTTGTGTTCTTGATTGTGGCAGAGTGTGTGAGATCAGAGTGTGTGTGTGATCCGAGTTCGTGTGTGAGAGTCCGATCCTAACATGTGAAGAAGAGACATCCTCTTTATTTGATCGCTTTGTGAATTTTCAGATATGTTTGAATGTCTCCTTGTGTTGTCTTGTGAGGAGCTATCAACGGCAGTGTTGATAGTGGTTATAGATTAGAATTTTTTTTTTTTTTTAATTTGCTATAAGTTGCTTAGTAAAGCTCAACGAAACCCGACATATACTCTATTAACAATCGTTACAGAGACATTTGTAGCAACACTTAATACAAAAGATAAGTTCAAGCCGAGACAAAATCAGCTCATGCACTATTATTAGACCTCGCAAAATCAACCCATACATTCAACTTTTGATTAGGATGGGTATTATTTTTGTAGTAGATGAGTTAAGTTGGATTTTTAAGAATTGCTAAGAGTGTCAGGATGGGTAACTTTAAAAAATAACAAAATAATATCGTGGGCCAGAATGGGTTTCTCTGAGTAAACCCTAAAACCAGCGCATTCTTCTTTTTTCATCTCACACGCCCAAATCACCCAAATCACCACCATCCTACAACCACCATTCCACCATCTCCGACCTACACAACTCCGCCTCTCAACCAACACCGTATTCGGAGCACGCCTAAACCACCATACTCCGAGCATCAACCGCCACTTCTGCTCACGACCATCGCCGCCAGCCCGCCGCCTTCGTTTCAGTCCAACTAAATAACCAAATTAGACTGCATTTGGTCGAGCCTAACTAGTTCAAGTATCGAGTTTGCTTATCACGCTGCCTAAAGCCCACTATGGCTTCCTTGAAGTCCGCTAAATGTACGGAAATAAAAAAATTTAACTTCAATGATGGAATGATACTTCAGGTTAGAATTTCTCATTATTCGTCACATCCCTTCCATAATCATATGTAAAATTTGACTTTTTATGCAAATATATTGCTTGTGATATTTAAAATTGGAACAAATGATATCACAAAGCTAACATCAACATTCATGTATAGTTATATATCTATAGGAACAGGATCAGGAGAGAACGCCTCAAAGTGTGAGAACGGTAAGAACGATTCTCAGCCACAAGATCTTAGTGGTTTGTGGCTTAGATTGATGCGGTGACATTTTTGTAAATAATAGGGGCTTGGAACTACCAGGAGGGGTAAAATAGGAAGATTCAAGAAAATGTGCACATGCTAATCACATGTCATTTCCCCCATCATATTTAAACGACAATAACTTTTTTATACGTGATTATTTTTCGAAAAAAAATACACCATAAAACTCAGCGTTTGTTTATCTTCCAACGAGTATACTATTGATATACTTTTCGGAAAAAAAAATTAACTGGGTTTTATGGCGTTTTTCTGAACTGAGTGTTTTATGGCGTTTTAGACTAGGTATTTTCATGGCGTTTTTCTGAACTTGCTCCATAATAGCGCATGCCACATATTAGAGCATATTTTAGAGCATCTAGTACTAGAGCATCTATTAGAGCATCTAATTAGAGCATCTAGTACTAGAGCATCTATTAGAGCATCTGATTAGAACATCTAGTACTAGTACTAGAGCATATATCTTATTAGCGCATCAAACAATAAAGCATCTGCTTGTTTTCTAAGCCTATATTTCTAACAATGTTTTTCTGAACTAGGTGTTTTTATGGCGTTTTAACTATGTATTTTCATGGCGTTTTTCTAAACTGGGTGTTTTATGTTGTTTTCAACTGAGTTTTTTCATAGCGTTTTTCTGAACTGGGTGTTTTATGGCGTTTTTAACTGGGTATTTTTCATGGCGTTTTTCTGAATTGGGTGTTTTTATGGCGTTTTATTTGAACAGCCAGTTCATGTGAGTGGGTTTTTTTTGACAATATTACCCTTTAGTGTAATTTAGCATCAATGCCACATGTCACCACCAAAATCGTTCTTACCGTTCTCACACTTTTCACCGTTCTTTCTAAATCCTGACACTATATATATATATATATATATATATATATATATATATCTAATTTTGGAAATTATGTTATGTACTAACAGGTTGATGTGTCTGTGTTTTCAAGCAGCCACAATGCAAAAGTGAAATTTCAACTTCAGAAATGTTTAAAAAACCTGGATTCTTTACTGGGGTTGCATCTATAATGGAAACAAGTAATAACATCCTGCCGAACGTCAACGTTTCTTTTGCTTTCTTATTAGTGGTGGAAAAAAGGGCAGGTCGGGTGTGTTTGATAACGGATCAAAACGAGTTTGGGTCGATATGGGTCAAAGTAGTCAACCTTTTTTTTACAAATCGGTTGATTTTGTTTGTCTCTTACAAACGGATCAAAACGAGTTTGGGTCGTACGCATATACATCGTATTCGATAATAGGCTGCTGTAAGTTTTTATTTTTTGATTTTTTTTCAGTTTTTAATTTTTTTTATTTATTTATATTTTTAGCCTATTATGCCCAAACCCATCTTGACAAAAAACCATCAACCCATCTTTACTTAAACTCATCCTAAACCATTTCTTAAGACCATGCGGTATGGGGGTCGGCTCCTCCCCGTCCCGGGTCGTCTGGCTCGTCCCACACCGCCCCCTGATAGCGTTCGAAGGAAGACGGAAGCGAAGAGTGGTGGTGATTGGCTGATGGCTGATAGTGAGGACCATATAGAGAGAGATAGAGAGTTTTTTTTTAATTATTTATTATATAACTTTGGGTAGTCCCCACATCCTTGGATAGTCCCCTTTGGATGGTGCTTTATCGAACGTGACGTGGCGCCTACGTGACGGATAGTCCCCAAAGCGACTACCCAAACCATACCCAATGGTCTAATAATTCTAACCTATACCTATCCTAACTCATTACCTAAACCTGCCCAACTTACCTATTTTGCAACCCCTAATTATTATATTATATATAAAATAATATTTATGGGTGCTTAGAAATAGTATCAATTTTGTCTCTCGGTGATTATATTTTTTGTGATTTTTTTTTACTTTTAACATGTATACCTTATTTTTTACAATTTTGACATAATACTTCTCATCTTTTATAATTTATTTGTTTATGTTTCAGTCTAAAATTTGTAAGTTAGCACGCTGCAACGTCAATATGTGGTTCAACCTTTTTACGTCTACTTTTCCGTGTTTAACTTCCCTATCGCAACGCGTAGGTCATAGATCGACTTAGTTATTATTTTCCCCGTTTAACTAGGCTTTCATCTATACACTTTTCTTGTGTTTTAGTAACCGTAAATCTCATCTCATTTGACATGATTTTACATTTTACTTTTTATTATAAGTAATAGAAAATAGAAATAAACTATATTTGTACTTGATTCTTTTTCGCAGATCCAACCGTTTAGCTTATGTTCACTTCACATGTGACAAAATCAAAGGCCAAAAAGTTCAAACCCTAAATTCTAAAAGCATTTGAGCACGTTCTTGGATCACCCGTTACAATCGAAATCAGAAGTGAAATGAGGAAAGAAACACGTGATTCCTATCAAGACGCGTATGGGAAAAGAAGTGAGATCATTGAAGTAGAGGATTCTCCTAGATAACCAAAAGCTAAGATGCATAACGATAAACTGGAAGCTACGATGTCACATAAGAATTCAAGTGCGGGTTTACAAAGACGATTAGGGGAACAAAGTCAATCTATGAGTCTAGTTCAACATGAACAATCTCAACATTCATGTTGAACCATCCAGCTTTGGATGTATTCACCTTATACAACATATAGTTGGTGTAAGATTAAATATTTATTTATTTATATTTAATCTAGTAACCATCATTATCATCTATATATATTCTAAAGTTTAGTTATATGTTCTATTTTAAAACCAAAATTTATGATGGTATTTATGGTGGTTTTAAGTTGTTATATTTTGTAGGTCATGCAATTTGTAAGATGGTATATGAAAGGCCAAGTTAAAATGCCTATTTTTTTTAACCATTTTGTTCCATTTCTATCCCTACTCTCATCATAACTCAACAACTCAATGTATATAGATAACAGTTTTAATAATACATTAATATATTAAACAACATAAATACACTAAAGAAAATAATTGGAACCGTTGACCATTAATTGGAATGATTAAGCATAAATTGGATTAAATGATTATTTAATAAACTATAAAACATTAAAGAAATAATACGAACCGTTGAGCATTAATTGAATCACATGATTAACATTCTAAAACCGATACAGTCCTTTCTTGGATTCTAATTGGAATCGTTGAGCATTAATTGGTTTAGACGATTAACATTTTTAAACCGATGAACATTTGTTGCTCGGATACTATTTAACCGTTCAAGACAGTATGCAAATTTCACATGTACAACACTTATATATGATGCTGAAGCAATCCCACCGCGTCACACCTTCGCCGTTGTCACCAACCAACTACCGCCACAAACCAGAACAGCCAACGCCGTGAAACACCATTCGACGCAACTTGGTTAGTAACCACTTACCACCACTGTTCCGCCACGAAACCAGGTAACTATTTTCGTTGACACTCTTAAACTAGCTTCTTCCTAATTATCCTTCTGGTGACCAATTATACAGGATTTTATATTGAATTTGTTGGTGTCTATAGATGCATGCACTATCGTAGACAATGTATTATTCATGCTCCCTGTTGCATTCTATAGATTTATGGTTTTCGTTGTTGTCCCAACAAAGCTACGGTAATAATTTTACCCTTTTCACTTCTCTATTTTTTGTTCAATTTGTTGTTATAAATATGTTATCAGTTTTGTTTCTGAGTCCTGAACTAATTATATGGATTCAAATCAGTACCTCTTTGTAAATATGCATATCCTTGCTTAAATAGTTGTTAATTGACGGTCAATAATTATTGCTAACTTCTTCTGAATATGTTGTTTTAGCTTCCAGACATCAGTTTTCTAATTAATGCTTAATTTGGACTCAAAGTTGACGTTTTAAAGACCTTCTGTACTTTTCTGTTGTGATGAAATTGATGATTGTTGGAGGTTATCTGTGTTGTTTGTGACACCGAGCAGCTGGTATATTTATGTACTTTAAATTACATGAAGTTCATGATTCTCAAGAACCTGAATCTAGACATAAGGGAAATGCAGTTGAGGAGTCCGGGCCAAGAAAACTGTCATGAAAAGATTGTTTTAGAATTACTTATGGAAAGGTAGCAGTTGATAAAGCAATCCCTCAAGGTCGTGAACAGGTCTTTGCAGAAGCCCGTAAAAAAGCTACAGAGGAAATGACAAAGAATGATGGCTGTAATATAAAGAATAAAACTTAATAAGAACTTCAGTTCCTTTTTTTTATTTTGAGGGTTTGCATAGGCCAATAAAGATACCGATGAGATCTACAGCTTATATATGATTTTATTCTTTATATTTTTAAGGTCTGCATAGGCCAATAAAAATCATTAATATGTTTTTTGCTGATATGTAACTATGCATGGTGTACACTATTATGTCTGTTTTAGTATTGTTAATAGTTTGTTATTGATATAATTAATAGTTATAGCTAGAAGGTTTCGTCAGAGATTAGGGCTCCAACAGGTACGAACAAGCTTTCTAATTTCAGTTATCTTTAGGTTAATGTTCTTATATTTGAGTGTTTTTTTGGGCTCATGCTTGAGTGGAGATGAATTTCAATAGGTATGATTTTTTTTTCTAATTATGTGGCGATAAAGAAAGAAAAGTCTGAGGTTTTTTTTTTTTTTTTTTATAGTTTGCAGAGCAATGTTGATTTGTTGTTTGGAGGAATTACAATTGTGGGGGTAGTAGCCATGTGAATTTATCCTAGATCGCATGAAATCCACTATCCCTAATGCTTTTAAGGTGAATGTTTATATTTTTCATGTTCATTGTGGCTCTGTAATTTGTTTATTAATTAAACATTTTAATAAATGTTTTATAGCGTCTCTCGCCGGCAACCTTTTTGGGTGCATTATTTTGCTTCAGTGTGTTTTGTTTCAACAACCCATATGCATGCATCTATAGTTTTCTTTCTGATTAGAATTTGTGATGCAATGCTATTTTTTTTGTTCAGGAAATAGGTAAGCTGCCTTGGGAAGTATAGTGTGAGGGTGTAGAGCCAGAGTAATAGCCGATCATCACTCGATTCGCAAGTTTAGGTACACACTCCTATTTTAATCATTTGTTTTACGAATATAAGAATTTGTCGATGATCATGCTTCATATTGCTTATTTTTCGTAAAGATGAACTTAAACGGGAATTGCCAAGACAAGCTGACACGATTGATAGGTTCATGAAAATTCAGGTATATTTATGCTAAAAGCCTCCAATTATGTATATACTTCATTAATTAATTGTTTAAATGGACATGTTTGGTATATGCTTTATATCAAATTGGCCAAATATGAGATGTTTTTGCAAATGGCTAATCATATGTGCTTTGCGCATTCTTGACTTGCATATTTTTTTGTCGATATAGGATAGATGCTGATTAAGAGTTACTTTAATTGGGTTTTCTATTATTGTTGCACGACGGAGGGTTTTGTTTTATCAACAGATTTGACCCGATAAACAAAACAATCTGATAAAAGACTAAAGATAACCAGATTGACCAGCAGATCTTGAAGAGGTAACTGCCACTTTTGTTGGGTTGTTGATTAATCACCGCATCCAAATAACTATAAGGCAAAATTTTCACTGCAAGTAAGTTATATAAAAATCCACCATAGTTGCTTAATGTTGAACGTTTCCTATAATATTCCCATATGCAACTTAAACATTGATCGTTTGTTGTATCTTGGCTCGAGCTTAATATTTTGTTACTAATATAGTATACTGAAAGTATGCTGAAATGTTTTCCCATGACCGTGAGGCGTATGAGGTTGCCTGTGAGCATGTACACTCATGTTGTGTTCTTCTAGCAAAAGTGGATTAAGTTTAAGATTAATGGCCAATGGCACACATGGATAGACTATGGAAATTTATGACTTGATTTGTATTTTTTATCTTTTCTTTTATAAGTTAGTAATCTTTGTATTTTTATATTTATCTAATTTTATTTTTTAGCTATTAAACCAGGTGGCTTGGGAAAAGCCTTGTGCCTAGGAAAAAATGGTTTCTTTGTGCCTGGTAAAATATGGTTTGCTATTTTGAGACAAGAGTGTAATGATTGTATCTATATAATGCTGCAATTGTTGTTGATGTCATAGAGGAAATCCCTCAACTGAAATTGTGAGAAAATTCAGAATTATTAAGCACATGTGATAGATTTTACCCCATCACATGCTCTCTTTGATAAAATCAATTGTGCTACAGAAGATGAGGTTAGATGATATTAATTTTTTGTGGAAATAAAAGATACTCTGCCACAATATTTTATTTATTTATATTTTTGTTATTGCCACAATTTATATACCTACAATAAGTTACGGATAGTTGTTTTATCATGTCTATTTTATCTGGTTGAACTTGCAGACAAGCTCTCTCATGTTCAATCACTATGTATTCACGAAATGGTTGTTCAATCTTATAATATAACATCTCTAATTTAGCTGCTGGGAACAACCATTGCTAATGATGATGACTTAAAGACAAGGGGGTGCTACCCATACCGACACTAGTTAAGCGCGTTGAAGCGATCGTAAGGTATATATCGGCTTACACTTTATTCGTGCCCTGTTTAATAAACCATTTTAATTAAAGATGTGCTATTTACCTTTCTACTCGATCTGAGATGTTATTTACATACCTGGTATATGTTTACTCTATTTTAAAATTAGGAGGCTACAACAGTCGGAAACTTGAGTTCATAAATATAAAAGTGCATTACTCTACATTAAAAAAAATAGGAATAAAAAAACTTGGTAACGCATCACTTCGAATGTGTAAAGACATATAAGGGGAGAAGTTGGCTTTTGAAAAAAATAAACTTGGTATCGTTATAAATGGAAAGGCAACAAAAAAACTTTCAACTGTAATTGATTGATTTCCATAAACAATGTAATTGTGCATATTTATTTTTGGATAACCGTCTACATAAATGTTTTGTGCTTTTCCTTCGCAGGCCTGCTTATGCAGATTCGGATTCAGAAGAAACAGTTGACAGTGACCCACATGAAAGGTATACCGTCTGCACTTAGTGTTAGTAATGAAAACCTGTACTACTTTTCGATGCATATATACGTAAACATAGTATACCATTATTAATAGTTTTCTTTTCGTTATTTCACTGCAGTCAGTTGGCTGGTGATGGGATTGGGGATGACGCTACCCAATAAGATAGGAAGGCGTGCGAGAGTTTATCCGTTTTCCCTTTTTCTGTTTCATGTTTTTTTCCCTTGGAAGACATCTTTTTTCACTTCTTTTTGGCCGACAAGTTTTGCCAAGGAAACAACTTATGGCCCATGGTTTAATAAACTTTAATCACGCCCCTTTGTAGGCATATTGTCTTACATGTTATGCACCGGCCGTGTCAGACATCTTACCACGAACAAACAATAGCTATTATGCATGTCGTGCATCGCACGGGCTTTTTCCCTAGTTTATATAATACAAATCAAAATATATTAATAACATATTAATAATTAGTTGGTAATTGTTGATGGACCATATTACCCTTATTAACTAATCGGGTTTCTTCTTGGGTGTATATATAAGGAGATTATTAGAGAGGTTAAAGGTTAGACACACAACCTAATAACATAACATCACAATTCGTCTCTCTCTCTCCATAACCGAAACCTCCCTACTTTTGGTTCATCACCATCATCACTTTACACCCTAAGGAGGAACCAGATCATGCTGACAAGTATGTCGAACTCAATGGTTGCATCTCTGACTGGATTCTCTACTGGTCTGCCTGCTGTAACAGGTATGTTATTCATGTTTTCCATTATGTTTAAACAGAACTGATCAACATGTGGTATCAGAGCGTATGTTGATAAATCAGTTTTGGTTTTGTATCCATTATTCTGGGATCAAAAATCTGGAAAACGAAAATTTTAAAGCCTTAAAAGGTCTCGGCTGTTTTCGGGTCCCTTGGTACCGAAATCCCTGTTTTCGGAAAAATATGTTTGATAAATTGACTCGAAATTATAATGGGTAAACTAATATTCGAAATCCATTAAAGAAAGTCTTAAAATTTAGATTTCGGAACCCAGAATTATGTTTTTTTTATTTTTTAGGGTTCATCTTTTGTTCTAAATAAAACTCGAAAATTCCCTAAGATTTGGAATATAATTTGGATTAGTGGATGTTTTTTCCAATGTTTGATCTGAATTTTATCTATTAAAATTTCAAAAACTGTTAATAGATTTTCAGTTATTATTTTCGAAATATTTGATAAGTTTAGATCATAAATAAAATAGGAAACACTATCCCACAATCCCTTAAATTTCGAGTTTTAGTTATAATCACAGGAAACAACTATTAACAGTAGGTTCGAAATTATCAATGTACTAATCGCATAAGTTTTCCCTTCAGTCGCACAAGATCAGATCACATGAGACATGGTCTGATCGTACAAGACAGTCACACAAGGGTAATCGCACAAGACTTGTGGATCGCACAAGACAGTGCTGATCGCACAAAACTTGGGCCTGACTAATTGCACAAGATTTGGGCCTCACTGATCACACAAGTCATTATTGATCGCACAAGTCATTATTGATCGCACAAGTCATTATTGATCGCACAAGTCATTATTGATCGCACAAGGCCTTACTGATCACACAAGATTTGGGCCTTATTGATCGCACAAGACTTGGGCCTTATTGATCGCACAAGACTTGGGCATTACTGATCGCACAAGACTCGAAACCTCATTATTTTAGGCTGTTCGATCCGCGCTAACAGGTGGTTTGCTATTAAAAAAATGGTTCTGTAAATACTTAGTTAATTAATAAGGATCACATAATGTTTTACAAAACCAAAATAGCTTAACTTGAATGAGCTTTTGATGTATCATTTCTGGCCAAAGCTGATTTAATACACCTATTTATTGTTCAAGTATTATAAAAAGCTATGTTGAGTATGCATTACACACGTGAAATGTCTTAATTCTGGCCAAAGCTGATTTAATTCATTTATGTTTAGCATGCTTGACAAGTGCATAACTAAAGTGATTGTCTCATTTCTGGCCAAAGCTGATTTGTCACGATTACTTTGCACACATACTTAAATGATTACACTTCTAGCCAAAGCTGATTTGTCTTTGTTTAAGTAGAATTTTACTAAGTCTATTATTTTGATGTTAGTAATAGACATATCACAATCTCTTCACATAATGATCCTTATATTAATGATCCTTAATTAATTTTATGATCATTTCGTCTGTCTTATTCTTAGTACCCATAATTTTACTCACTATAATTTTCTTCTACATATATCTCATCCACTATAATTCCTAAACCTAAAATGTTTGCTTTATTTAAAGTTTCTATTAGAATTAGCTCTTAAATTAACTCCTTGATTATTTCTTAAGACACGATAATCCTATTGCTCTCTTCTGATAAAGATTATAAAGAAGAAAATTAGAGCATGATGATTAGGACAAATCGAACATGATGTCTCTTATGATAATCAAGAACTCTCTAACATAATGCTATCACTAAAGTTATTTCAGATTAAGTCTTTCCTAAGGCTAATCTCTTATATATGGAATAATCACTAGAACTCCTAAGATGCATGCCTTCTTTTAAAATTCTAAACTATAAAGTTAAGTGGTATATGTGAATACATAATAATGTACAATACCATGACCCATAAAGTTAAGGGCTTACGCATGGAAATAAGTACATTTTCCAGTACATTACATATTAAGATTTTCACTTGTACAATTTGATGCCTTATAAATCAACTATAACACTCAAAAATACCAAAGTATAATGAGTGTGTTGATAAGCAACATATGTACAAAGAAATAAATGTTTGAAGCTGGAAAAATAAGTTGTTACTCACCTTACAACCACTTAAAACCTTAAAAGAGGATTGTTCTAAGGTCCATAGACAAATTACAACTGTTAATTCCACCTCTAAGGTTCTTCAAGGGAAAATCTCACTACATAATTATGTCATTAGACTAGACATAAGCAACGAGACTATCCATTATTCTAAAGAACAGTTGGATGAATTAATTAGATAGTCACTTATTAAAGATATTTAAGTCTACTAATTATAATATTCCTATTAACACATGATTAGTTGACTCTAGTTTTTAAACGTTTCCTTACCAGAAGTTAACAAATAACTAACATGAGAGTTAGTGACAAAATTAAATGTTAAGGCTATAAGAACAATAATAAGCAGTATTCTAACAACGTTTTTTGATACCGTACATATATTCTGAGTATTAATCAGAATATAGTATCATAATTAAGCAATGTTATGAAGGTTGTGAGGTTTGCATAGTCAACATAAAGTCACACTTATCTTAAACTCTCATCTTATTTGTTCTAAATATCTGGATTGAAACATTATTAAGATAAAACTAGATGATACCTTACACTTTCACAACTTTTGTCATCATGCAAATGAAAAATTTGACAAAAGGAAAATGAGACTTACAAATTTCATCCATTATAACCAAAATTCATGAGAAATCATGACATGGTTAATGAGGATGATTTCTTATCTAATCTCATTTTAAGTGATTTTAAATCATGACGTTATAGCCCTAAATATTACTTGGCTTAAGGAATAAGTATAGGTCCATCATAAGTCATTCATTGACATGCGTGGAACTTATTCCAAATGGAATATTCATACATAATTCATTTATCTAAAAAGACTATCAACTTGTATCTAAATTTGTCGCATATGGCCCACGTTCTTAGAAGAAATATATTCATGTATGTACTTAATAAGATTTCTATTAAATATGTCCCTAAGTTTCTTATGATATTTGGACATTAAAGAAATCAAATAAAGTCTAACGTATATGTGATAGGTTCCCACATCACGTAGCTCATTGAAACTTCTCTTGTAGCATTCTAGAGATATTAAAGATCAGTGGGGGCATTAAGTGTCTTAATAATAACTTGCAATAGTTGCAAGAGGTGGGGAGTGAAAACTTTATATTACTTCAATTTACACCACCTCTTGTACAAGACACTGTTCCATCTTGACACTGTTCTATCATAACTTGTCTCCTTAAAATCTAAAGCTACTCTTACAAAAGTTTCATTGTTGCTTAATTGTGGGCACACTTAGATTTCTTATCTAAACTAACATAATCTTCAACAAGAGAAACTACAACGACTAACGTCATTAATTTGTGTTTCTCTATTAGAATTTGTTGGTCATTAAAAATTGACCCTAAGCATGCTGAGTTCCTAAAGATTTCTAAGGTCAGTGGGAGCAGTCAAAGTCCTTATAATGACTTGAAAGGAATACAAGAGGCGGGGGGAAGAGTGTCATTAAATTTCACTCCAAATTTAACTCCGATTACACCTCTTGTACACCATACTGCACCAACTCTTACAAACTTAGAATCCTGAAAATGATAGCAACCTAATCAAGGGCTAATCCATAAAACTGAAACTTCTAACAAACCCAATAATCAACTCAGGAGGTCATCTAGGTTTAAAAACCTACTAACTTTGATGATTACATAACCTCCCTAATTGAAGTTGAAATGGACTTTGGAAAAATTTACTGATCCTATCTCTTCTAATTAAGCCATTAGTGTCAATCAATCTTCTGAATGGAATAAAACAGTTTTCTAGTAAAACTGATTTTATGTGTTCGCATAACGTTTGGGATTTGATTGAATAACCTAAGAGTGTTCATAACTAAACCAAATCCTGATATAAACGTTAAGACACAAAGAAGCATGATTGATTGTCAAAGGTTGTACTCAGGAAGAGATAAATTATTAAAGAATCTTTATTACATATCTAACAAAAGATTTCTTTTAGGATCATCACTGTTCTAGTAGCTTATAATAGTTTTGAGCTACATTAGATGAACATTAAAACAGCTTTCCCTAACAATTGGCTGACATATTTACATGTTCATAAAACAACCTGAAAGTTCTAAACCTAAAGTTAAAGAACAGTTTGTCTATAAGCCAATAAAATCCATGTATGGTTTAATGTAAACATCATAATGTGATGAAATCTTAACGCAATTATTTTCATCAACAACCAAGTGGAATAATGTACCTACCTCAAGATGAGTGTGAGCAACTAAGATAAACTTGTCTATATAAATGATATTCTTTTGACAAGTAGATGTTACATAAGTCAAAGCATTGTTAACACAAAATTTGATATAATAGATCTCAGAGATATCTCTTACATAATAGATATAATAACATGTTGAGATAGACCAAATGGGACATTACTTCCGTTCCATAAGTTTAACATTAAATTGGTCCTTACATATGTAACAAACAATACTGCTCTCCTTTAGAGGATAATAGGATAAATGAGATTATTTCTTACGCTTCATTAATTAGAAGCCTTATGTAAGTTTAAGTCTATAATCGTTTAGATATTACTCACATTGCAACACACTAGATATGTCTAGATTAATGTGAAGCATCTAATAGAGTATTACAATATCTTTAAAAGAAATGAGAGGCTACGATTTGAAGAAGAAGTGAGAATTAAAACCGGTTTATTACTCTAACTTTGTAATATTTAAAGATGACAAAATGTAATTTCGGGTATATCTTTATGTCAACAGACAAAACCTATCTCATGGAGGAGTCATAATAGACTGATATCAACAACCTAAGTTATAATGACATAATATAGTCACTAAATGTTGTTGGAAATTTATCAGTGAACTCATGAGTTTATTAACTCCATATAATTAATGTTTTGAAGACTTAGTGTGATAAAGTCAGCTACCATGAGTCCTTGAACAGTAACAGTTCGAGAGGTGTTGCATTAAATTTCGATACGCAATTAATTATTCGTTTATGAACGAATTGAGGAAACTAAATCTTTGTATCGAATGCATTCATGATATGCTTAAGGATCCTATAACTAAAAGTCTATCACCCATAACTATTATGTAAGCGCTTATAATAATCACGGGTTTATTGATGACTATGTACAACTGCATATCGTACTATGAATGATTAACTTTTAATATTCCTCATCAGTTTGATTTTGTATGTCTCTAACATATGTTCTGCCGGTGTAATGACATATAGACAAATATAAATACAAATCAAACGCTAAAGGGCTTGTTAGTATTTTGATCATAAGTGTTAGGTTTTAAATTGAGGCTGTAGTATGACTAATGGGGGTCCTGAGTCGCATAATGATTCAACGGCTGTATTTCTCTGCTACGGTTCTTGGTTTAAAGCTAAAATGAGTATTAACTTCTGATCAGACTAATCTAATGCTCATGATAAATGATTATTCGGCTAAGTGGGAGAATGTAAGATTAAATATTTATTTATTTATATTTAATCTAGTAGCCATCATTATCATTTATATGATATAGATCAAAATATATTAATAACCTATTAATAATTAGTTGGTAATTGTTGATGGACCATATTACCCTTATTAACTAATTGGGTTTCCTCTTGGGTGTATATATAAGGAGATTATTAGAGAGGTTAAAGGTTAGACATACAACCTAATAACATAACATCATAATTCGTCCCTCTCTCTCCATAACCGAAACCTCCTTACTTTTGGTTCATCACCATCATCACTTTACACCCTAAGGAGGAACCAGATCATGCTGACAAGTATGTCGAACTCAATGGTTGCATCTCTGACTGGATTCTCTACTGGCCTGCCTGCTGTAACAGGTATTGATGACGGGGGTAGCTCAAGACTAAATAAAATGATTAAATATGTAAGCGCTCAAAAGGTTAAACGGTTGAAAAGCTGTGAGTTGGGAAAAGCAATGCAGAAACAGTAGCCGGTCACATCTGAAGATCGCTTCAGCAACCCACAGCCGCAAAAGCAAAGCAGGTCTGCAAATGCACACTATTATCCGGGGGTCAAAAGCCTTCAACCCCCGAAAGGGGAAACCCTCCACTGCAAGCGAGGTTACTAGTCTAATCCATTCCACTTCGGGAGATGCCTTCTCTTATAAAATGACACTTCATTTACTTCAGAGAGGACATCCGGACCAGCTCTGATTCTCCAATCTATTGTCATTCACATCGAATGCTTGTCTCGCACAAGTCATTCCCTTTCACATCCAACACACATATTCCCTTTGCTACACCTTCCAAATCTGGATACGATTCAGAGGAGGATCCATAGCAAAGAACAACAATAAACTAGCAAACCTCCTTCCACGTCTCGCAAACGTGGGGGGACCCCACGACCTGCGTTAGGCAAGGTTGAACCCTTCAACCATTCTGCCTAGCCAGTCCAGCTACCACCGTTGCTCTTGTATTTGTTGCATCAACAAGTTGGCGCCCACCGTGGGGCTACGCCGCTATTTCTTCTAAAAAAACCTAGTAGTGTAGCTCTATTCACTTAAAATCACCATGTCTGAAAGAGGATCCCCGGAAGAAGTAAATCAGATCCCAAATGCTTCTACTCCGGGTAGTAGCCAAGCTCACGTGGCTATACCAACTTCTTTCTCGACTCCGGGAAGCACACCCGAGTTCCTCAACTTCAACACACCAACTCCGTCCAGATCTGGAGTCCCATCTCCCAACATCGGCGTCTCCGATGCCCCATCATGTGTTGAACTCACCCCTGAAGGGGTTGCCAACAATTTCCTTGTGCTAAGGTCTCTTCTTAACCAGCATGTGAGTAAAGAAAGAGAAAAGGGAGTGAGGATTCGTTTAGACTATGACGAACCTGAGTCAACATTGTCTCCTGGACCACCTCCTCCTCTTTTTGCAACAAGAAGTGAGGCTGGTCCCAGTAACCTTTCAAACCCTCACCCTTATCTGTCCACTATGACAAATCCTACGGTGCATCCTATCTTCTCTTCCCAACCAATTACCAGTGGTGTTCCTCTGGGACATGAGCTAACTCTTGACCAGCTCCTACAATCCCCGGTGACAAGCTATCCAACATCTACCACAACTACATGGGAGCAAGCCCTGTCCGTGCTCCCCTTAGCACGTAGTGCTGTTATGAGTACTCCCCTCGGGATAAACTGCTCCGCTGGCCCAGGAAGCCTTCAAGGCTTCAACCCTATGCCCAACATGATGACCCAGATGATGGCCAACTTCCCATGGCAACACTTCATCAATCAAGTGCTTGCCACTCAGGGAAACAACGGCAATGGCAGTAGTGTGGATGCAAGGACAGAAGAAGACTTGGCTAAACCATACAAGCTAAGTAACCTTTCATGCTTTTCAAGGCAGATAGTCGATTATGATTTCCAGTCAAAGATCAAAATGCCGGCCCACATCAGGACATATGACGGGACTGAAGATCCTGAGGACCATCTTCAGATCTTCACCGGTGCAGCTCGGATAGAGAAATGGTCCATCGTTGAGTGTTGCCTAATGTTCATGCAAACTCTTGTTGGATCCGCCAGGATCTGGTTCAACGATTTACCTGCTCAAAGCGTTCGAAGCTTTGACGATCTCAGTAAGGGTTTCCTGGCCAATTTCTCCCAACAAAGACGATATGTCAAAGACGCAACAGTGATCTTTCAGATAAAACAACGTGATGATGAAAGTCTTCGTGCTTTCATTGAACGATACAAGAAGGAAGGTCTGACTTATGTAGGGGCCGACGAGAAAATGAGGGTGGCTGGCTTCATGAATGCCATCACCTCTAAGTACCTTACAAGGGATTTCAACAAATCTCTACCCAAGACCTTAGAAGAAGCTCTTGAAAGGGCTGAAGCCCACATCCGGGGAGAGGAGGCAGTAAACATTAAGGAACAAAGAAAAAGAGGGTCTGGCTGGAGAAGCAACAGTCCAGCCAGAAAAAGAGGGAACTTCAACTCCTATGACAGGCGGTCAAAGGGTTCAGACCCTCGAAGGTCTGAAGGTCGGAACCTTTCAAGCAGGGAAAAAGGCATAAGTTTCACACCCCTCACAAAGACCCCCCAAGAAATCCTTGCAACAGAAGAAGTTAAACAAAACTTTCGGCCTCCTAGACCTCTCCCCAAAAGCAGGAAAAATGAAAACTCCACCCAATACTGCGAGTTTCATGAAGAAAAAGGTCACCATACCAATGATTGCTTCCAACTCAAGAAAAGAATAGAAGAGGCTGTCAAGTCCGGAGAACTCGCTCATTTGGTAAAGGGAGTCCGGGACAAAATGGCTGAAGGAAAGGTTAAGGAAGTCAATATGGTGGATTTCGATGGAAAGGTCCCTCACAAGAGGCAGAGGTTGGAAGCTTGGGAGCTTCAGTGTGTCTGTTTCCCCCCTACGGAGAATGACCCCCTCCCCAGCCCTCTCGTGGTAGAAGCTACCGTGGGAACGTTGCAAACATGCAAGGCATACATAGACACGGGGGCAGCCACTGAAATCATGTTCGAAAAATTCTTCAACCAATTGAGCAATGAAGAACGTTCAAGGCTTCAACCCTCTGGGACCTCCATAAAAGGTATCGCTGACATACCCCTCAAGCCTTTAGGGCAACTGACACTTAATGTTCGTTTCAATGAAGGTTTAAAAGAAAGAACCCAACCACTCACCTTTGTGGTTATCAACATCCCCTCAAGCTATGATGTGATCATCGGAAGACCAGGACAGTGTGCATTTTACATGGCGGTGTCTGTTGGCCATGGCACAGTCAAATTTCCCACCGAAAGGGGCATAGCAACCCTTCAACCCTCTCAGGAAGCCTACATGGTTGAAGGTGAGAGATCAAACAATGAAGAAGACAGGCAAAGGCTGGTCATAAACCCTAAATACCCTGAACAAAGAATAAGGGTCAACCCAGACCTTTCTCAAGAGACCCTTTCATACCTTAAAAAATTGCTAACACACTACAGCGACGTATTCGCTTGGTGCCCTGAAGATATGACCGGGATCCCCCGGGACATTGCCGAGCATGAGTTGAGAATACCACCAGAGGTCAAGCCCGTTGTCCAGAAGAAAAGAAGCTTAGCACCTGAGAGAAGTCTGGCAGCCTTCCAAGAGGTTGAAAAGCTCGTGTCAGCCGGTATTCTCCGAGAAGTCAAGTACCAGTCATGGGTTGCAAACCCGGTTATGGTCAAGAAACCAGACAACTCTTGGAGGATGTGTATAGATTTTAAGGATCTTAACAAAGCTTGCCCCAAGGATTGCTATCCACTACCAGAAATTGATCTCAAAGTTGACTCCCTCACAGGCTACTCGTTCAAATGCTTTCTTGATGCATACAAAGGCTATCACCAAATCCTCATGAAAAAAGAGGATGAGGAAAAGACAGCCTTTCACACGGACAAAGGGATCTTTTGCTATCAAAAGATGCCTTTCGGCCTCAAAAATGCAGGAGCAACCTATCAACGGCTCGTTGACAAAGCCTTCGAAAGCTAAATCGGCAAAAACATGGGGGCATATGTCGATGACTTGGTTATTAAAAGCAAGACGGAATACCAAATGCTCGATGATATTCAAGAAACTTTCAAGAACCTCAGAAAGGTTAACATGAAGCTTAATCCTGAAAAGTGGTTATTTGGATTCGAGGAAGGAAAATTTTGGGCCACATTGTTGGAAAACAAAGCATCAAAGCCAACCCTAACAAAGTAAAAGCCGTCCTTGAAACCAAGTCACCAAAGACCAAGAAGGAGGTTGAAAGCTTGAACGGGAAGCTTGCAGCCTTGAAGCGTTTTACCTCAAAGTTAGCTGAAAGATCTCTGCCCTTCTACAAAACGCTCAAGAACTGCTCAGATAAAAAGGATTTCAAATGGACTGAAGAAGCTGAAGAAGCTTTCAACCAGATGAAGCAACATCTAGCTTCCCTACCAGACATTGCGGCACCAAAAACCGGGGAGTTAATATCGGTGTACCTCTCAATCACGGACGAGGCCATCAGTGCAGTCCTCACCATTGAGCGAGACAAGGCCCAGGTACCCGTTTATTTTTTCAGCAAAACTTTAAAATTAGCTGAAACGAAATACCATCCCCTTGAAAAACTTGCCCTAGCCTTAGTTCAAACAACTAGAAGGCTTCGAAGGTATTTCCAAGCACACCCCATACAGGTGGTCACCGACCAACCTATTAAGAGTGTGCTTGAAAAACCTGAAAACTCGGGGCGATTAGCCAAATGGGCCATAGAACTAGGTGAACATAACATCACCTATGTCCCAAGGAAAGCTATCAAGGCTCAAGTCTTGGCCGATTTCATTGTGGAAGTCCCAAACCAAACAGTCACTGAAGTAAACACTGCCACCGCTGAACCTTCCAACCCTGAAGCCTGGAAGCTCTTTACCGACGGGGCTTCAAGCGTTGAAGGGTCAGGGGCCGGATTAATTTTGATCAACCCAAAAGGTTTGGAATTCACATATGCTCTTCGTTTTGATTTTCAGACCACCAATAATGAGGCTGAATACGAAGCACTAATAGCCGGCCTAAGGCTGGCCAAAGAAATGAAAGTTGAAAAGCTTGAAGTGTTCACGGATTCGTTGCTGGTCTCAAGTCAAGTCAATGACAGCTACATAGCTAAAGAGCCCAACATGAAAAAATACAGAGAAAAATCCAAGGAACTGATGAGTACCTTCCAAGCATGCAACATCAAACAGATCCCAAGATCTCAAAACAAGAAGGCCGATGCCCTAAGCAAGCTTGCATCCCTCACTTTTACCCATCTCACCAAGAAGGTACTGGTAGAAGTGTTGAAGGCCCCATCCATTGATGAATTGGAGGTTCAAGACGTGGTTACCGAAGAAGAACCAAACTGGATGACTCCCATAAGAAAGTTCCTCAAAAATGGTGAATTACCCAATGATCAAGTGGAAGCCAAAAGGGTTGAAATCAAGGCAAGACAATACATACTACAAGGAGAAACCCTTTACAAAAAGGGTTACCTTGCTCCCTTGCTAAGATGTGTCGGTCCCGAGCAAAGTAAGTACTTGATCAAGGAAATTCATGAGGGCGTGTGTGGAGCTCACTTTGGAGCTAGGTCGGTAGTTGCAAAGCTCATGAACCTCGGATATTTCTGGCCCTCAATGCATCGTGACACAACCGAAGAATTGAAGAAATGTGATGCCTGCCAGATCCACGCACCAGTCCCAAAAAGTCCCAAGCATGATTTAGTCCCAATAACCTCGGCTTGGCCATTCCATAAGTGGGGAATGGACATTGTTGGTCCATTTCCCCCAAGCAAAGGGGGAGTGAAATTCCTACTGGTGGCGGTAGACTATTTCACCAAGTGGCCCGAGGTCAAGCCACTTGCCAAGATCACAGGAAAGCAAGTCATTGACTTTGTCTGTGAAAACATCATTTGCCGTTATGGATTGCCAGGAGTACTTGTCACCGACAACGGAAGGCAATTTGCTGAGAAGCCTTTTAGAGTTTGGTGCAAAGAATACAAAATCGATCAGGTTTTCAGCTCAGTGGCTTATCCGAAATCAAACGGGCAGGTTGAGAGAACAAATAGAAGCATAGTGGAAGGAATAAAGACAAGATTGGGAAGATACGAAAGCAACTGGCTTGAAGAGTTGCCTAGTGTTCTATGGGCAATTAGAACAACGGAAAAAACAAGCCATAAGAAAACACCTTACAGCTTGGTATTTGGATCCGAAGCTGTGATCCCTGCCGAAATAGGAGTTGTAACCCAAAGAATTGTCAACATGGATCCCGAAGCAAACCAAAAAGAGACCATGTTGAATTTACAACTCCTAGAGGAAGCAAGAGATCAAGCCGCAATTCAAGAAGCCAAATACAAGCAACAAATGGAAGCTTACTACAACAAAAAAGTCAAAAACGAACGTTTCAAGCCAAGGGACCTAGTCCTCAGAAACAACGAAGCCAGCAAGAAAGAAAATCAAGGAAAGCTTTGCCCAAAGTGGGAGGGCCCGTACACCATCCTTGAAGCACACAAAGGTGGATCCTACAAGCTGGCTGACTCAGAAGGCAAAAGGCTTCCAAGGCATTGGAACGGCAAAACCCTGAAAAGGTTCCATGTTTAAACGGAAAGTTTGGTTTGTTTAAGAATGTATTTCGAGCAGGATTATGAATACCTTTTGTAAAAAGCAAGTATTGCTTTAATGAATGAAGTTGTTTTTATCAAACTTGTCTTTCTATCCCAAAATCAGGTTGAGAACCTAGCAAAAAACTCCATGGCAAGGGCCATGTAAGGGGATGAGCTCCCAGGCCACATCGCTCAATAGGTTCAAGGGTTGAATGAGCCTATATAAGGGGTGAGTTCCTAAATCAATACAACTCCATGAGACTTGTTAAGAAAACACAAAATTGTCTCATAGACGGGTATGAGCAGCCTACACCAAATGCTCCCTAAGCCTTAAAAATATAGTCCACAAAAAGGCTAAAAAACCAAAAGAAATAATAAAAAGGATAGGTGCTATCTCTTCTTGTTAAAAATGCCAAGGCTAAGTGTCTGCAGCACTGAACCCTTTTAGGTATAAAAAACATAAGGGCAGCACAAACTCGACAAAGACAAAGTTACAAAAGAACAAAGTCAATTGGACAAAAATCACAAAGGTACAAACCAAGCCAGGACGCAAAACTAAGAAGCCTTCAAGGCTTCAAGCCACCCAGGCAATACCTCGAAACCTTAAAGGCTTCAACCTATTAAAAGACAGCCAAAAGGCTTAGACGGTTAAAATCCAAATGAACTACCTTGTCCAAAAAGGCACATGCATAAAACCATAATAAATGGAAAATAGTTAAAACATAACATCATATAAAACAAAGCCCCAAAAAGACTTCCAAACATAAGTTAGAGCAAGTCCTAATAACTTGCAAGCTTAAACTACTGTTCCAGCGGCCACGAAGGCCTTAAAACACAACCAACAGGAACCTTAAGGGTTCCTAATAACCTAATATTGTTCAAGTTAACATTACAAAACATAAATTGTTTCAGTGCTAAGAAAGCTACGAATCAAGCATCAACAGATTTGGAAACTCAAGAACCTTCGCCCTTGGCCTTCTTTGTTTTCTTCAACTTTTTAGTCTTCACACCTCCATCACCACCAACCGCCGAAGCCTCCAAGCTTGCATCCTTAGGAACATCCGGCTGACCTGAAAGGGTATCGTCACTATCACCCGAATAAGACCTCTTCCTTGAAAGAGATCCCAGGACTTCAGCACAGACCTTCTCATTCAAGCCCTCCGGCTTCAAACCTTGCAACACAGCAAGAGGCTTACCAAAGCAACCAGAAACTTGATGGATGTAAGGATAAGTCAGCTTCTCCATTTGCTCAACGGAGCCTTTAAAAACATCAGAAGCCTCGGGCCGAAACAGAGGTGACTTCTCCAAAGGATGACCGGACTCATGGAGCTTATAACCTGCAATAAGACCTTGGTGTTTTCCCAAATTGAGCAGCTTAGTATAAACATCGCCAAGGGCAGAATTAAACTCTTTGGAGTGCAGCAGATAGGTAACCACTTGATGGAAACCCTGCTCAATGAGCCATTGGTTATCCCCAGTAGCCTGAGCAACTGAAGCCTTCAACCCCTCTTTCTCCTTACCAAAAGCCTGTTGCTGAACAAACAAAGCTTCCCGGTCAGCCCTAAGTTTCAACCTATCAGCCTCGAAGCTCTTTTTCAAATCACCCATCTCAATCTCATGCGTCTTTTTCAGATCACTAACCTTCTTCTCCCATGCTGCTTCTTTCTCGGCAAAGCCAGCTATCTCCTTTTTCATCCCAGCCATGGAGGATTTCATTTTATCCTTCTTCTTGGAGAATTCTTCATATTCCCGCATTCTCTGACGAAAACGGGCAATGCCTTGAGGAAGCATGGCAGCAAGATTGCAGGTACTCAAAATCATACGGGACAGCATCAGGTCATCATCCATCCCAGCAATAGTCTCGTGCACTGAGGGAGGAGCAATGTGACTCAGAGCATCCTCACAAACAGCGGCATCTTTGAAACTGTCATCATTCTTCACCGACCAAGTAGGCACATAAATCCCTTCCGGGTCCAACCCTTCAACGTCCCTGCTCGAAGACTCCTGAACAGGAGTGGCAACAACCTTCTTGCCTAAAACCTTTTTACCATGGACAACCAATTCCTTATCCTTCTCAGCACCTGCTTCAACACCTTGATCTTCTGAAACTTCAATATCGTCACTCAAGTCCACTGGTTCAGTAGAAGTGGATTGAGGACCAGCTTTCAACAACCGACGAGAAGATCGACGGGTTGAAGATTTAGGAGCATTAGACTTAGAAAAACCCTTGGTAGTAGCAGCACTAACATAACCTGAGCCCTCAAACCTTTGATCAGCAATCCTAACCACAACATTCTCACCAGGAACAGACGGAGCATCCTCAAAAACAACATCAGACGTATCGTCGCTCTTAATAAAATCCAAAGCAGACATGAATGCAAAAAACAACAACAAATAAGTCATAGATTAAGAAAAACATAAAAAGAACAAAAAAGGAAAATGCATACCCATGCCACTCCTCATAAGAACCGGATCCCGATCAACATTCCCCCAAATTTTACTAACCCCTAATAGAACAAGTAAGTGTTCAGGAAAGGGACGAACCCTCGAAGGGCACCCCCGGATGGCATTGAGAAAAACAGCATTCAATTCAGATTCGGAAGGTTCCAGATCATTGAGAACAGCATCCGGATTCCTCCACACCATTTTAAAAGGGATGATAGTATCGGAAACCTAGAAAAAGCGGTCTTTCCAAGCCCCAAGCGTAGTAACCATCGACGAAATAAGGCAGGTATCAACTTTGGTTGTTTCAAAAGTAAACCAATCGCCATTCTTAGCCAAGCGAAAAAACCGGCGAAAGAGTAAAAGGGAAGGATCATACCCAAGAGCACGACATAAAACCTCAAAATGCAAAACCCTAGCCATCCCCTTTGGATGAACTTGCCCAAAAGAAACCCGATAATACTCCAACAAGTTCAAAACAAAAAACGAAAAGGGATATCGAAGGTTTGAGAACTCAAAATGACTACAATAAAGGGCAATCGAACCAGAAGGTGGTTTATCAACGGGAACATCAAAAGCAGGGGCAGTGGGGTCAAACTTCCTATCAATACCATATTCCATACAAAATAAATCTACCTCCTCTTGTGTTAACCGGGAAAAAGATTTTGCTAAGTCCTTACGAGCACCCATTTTTTTTACAACGGAAAATGCAGAATGCAAGATGAAAAGGAAACAGGAACTAACCTTAGAGAAGGAGAGAAAATGACAGGAACTTGGAATAAATTATGAAACAAATGGATAAGTTTGGAAATATAAAATAAATATAAGTCTACAATAGGGGTAATAATGGCAAAACAGTAACTCCTGCGAAAACCGCCACCCTATCAACTGCCATACATCAATCAAATCAATTGTCAGTTATTTGAAATTCAAATTCAAAACATTAACTGCCTTCAACCTTTCAAGCCTTCAAGCAACGAACCCTCGAAACCTTCAAGCAATAAAATACGTACATAAAAGTCAGAAGTCTTTAAGCTTATCACCCAAAAGCCTCTGACTTGGGGGGCTGATGACGGGGGTAGCTCAAGACTAAATAAAATGATTAAATATGTAAGTGCTCAAAAGGTTAAACGGTTCAACGGTTGAAAAGATGTGAGTTGGGAAAAGCAATGCAGAAACAGTAGCCGGTCACATCTGAAGATCGCTTCACCAACCCACAGCCGCAAAAGCAAAGCAGGTCTGCAAATGCACACTATTATCCGGGGGTCAAAAGCCTTCAACCCCGAAAGGGGAAACCCTCCACTGCAAGCGAGGTTACTAGTCTAATCCATTCCACTTCGGGAGATGCCTTCTCTTATAAAATGACACTTCATTTACTTCAGAGAGGACATCCGGACCAGCTCTGATTCTCCAATCTCTGGTCATTCACATCGAATGCTTGTCTCGCACAAGTCATTCCCTTTCACATCCAACACACACATTCCCTTTGCTACACCTTCCAAATCTGGATACGATTCAGAGGAGGATCCATAGCAAAGAACAACAATAAACTAGCAAACCTCCTTCCACGTCTCGCAAACGTGGGGGGACCCCACGACCTGCGTTAGGCAAGGTTGAACCCTTCAACCATTCTGCCTAGCCAGTCCAGCTACCATCGTTGGTCTTGTATTTGTTGCATCAACAGGTATGTTATTCATGTTTTCCATTATGTTTAAACAGAACTGATAAATAGTTGGTTCTAAAGAATTAGAAGCATACACAAATTTGTATTTTCTAAAGCATTTACACAGAAATTCGTTGTCTCTTAACTCGTATAAACCTACCTCGTTTGCCCAAACGGCTTTCTACTATATCTCATTTCAATTTCCACAAAACATGTATCTATTCAAGAACCAAACATAACATAACAATTTAACGTTGGTATCAATTCAAGAACCAAACATAACAATTTAACGTTGTCATGTTTAAAACTTTTTAGAGCCACAAAACTTAACCACGATTTCAAGACAGTAATTTGTTTTTGTTTTTTTTTTTGTTTTTTTTAACAATCAAGACGTGTAGGGCCCTATATTCACAATATTGTTTAATGTCCATCATTTCATGATTATTATGATTTCAATATATAATACATGAATAAAGTATCATCCCACTTAACTAAGCATTGGCATCTATCAACAACCAAAGAAAGAAAATATTCAAAGAAAATCATTCAACGAATGTTGAGGTTACATTTATATAAGTATATCAAATATAAGTAAATAAAGGTCGGGAACCGGCTACATAACTAGTCTGAGTAATTAGTCCATTTGAGCTAGCGAACCAGAGTTCCAAATCTCATTTACTACTTCAAGCTACATATTCTGTATATTCAAACCTTTGTATTGTGATAACTGATAAACATAAACATTACAAGTTGACGCTAAAAGATAAAATAGTTTCATATATATTTATTTTTGTTAGTTAGATCTTTTAAAATTTTCAAAATTAATCATAAAACCAGTCTTAAAACCGGCTAATACAACAGTCTTGAATACATTATTTGCCTTAAAAGTTGATTGCCATTCTTGAGGCCACATTTGCATATTGCAATTTTGGTCCAATTTCTAAACCCCATCAACATCCCTCCAAAGTCCAAAATGATACATATCACACATTGCACATTGTTAAGGGACACTTAAAAGATATTTTGGAGAAACATATGATCGTTGATAAAGACTAAAGCTTGGGGTCTTTTCATTAGTTATTGCTTGTGGTCATGTATCAAAGGAAACGTTTTAGGAGAAATCTACATTTGTTCTCCTATAAATTTGGTTCGTATAACCTAACTCGTTAGCTAAAACATTGAGCTAAACACTAAAACAAAAAAACAATATGGAAGGCTTGGGTATGATCATCTTTCAAACCCGTAACATTGTCATGATAATCCTTCTTGTCATTTCCTCCAACAATTTAATCTCTGCACTCGACAAAACAAATGTTGAATTCATAAGAGCATCATGTAGTATGACAACTTACCCAACTCTCTGCTTTAACTCACTCTCAGCACGAGCAGGTGCAATCCAGACAAGCCCAAAGCTACTAGCCCAAACAGCTCTATCTGTGACCCTTCACATGACCCGCACCACCTCCTCGTCAATGGTTAAATTGTCACAAGTGCATGGCATGACGCCTAGGGAGGTCGCTGCCATGAAAGACTGCATTGAGTTGCTGAATGACTCGGTGTACAACTTGAAACAATCGCTTGAGGAGATGAGTCGGCCAGGTTCCAAAGATTCAGAGCTAGTGATGAGCGACATTCAGACATGGGTCAGTTCAGCACTGACAGATGAAGACACGTGCACTGAAGGGTTTACGGATGCCCCGAAAATGAAAAGTGTTGTGAGAGGAAAGATTGTGAATGTTGCACACTTAACCAGTAACGCTTTGGCTTTGGTTAATAGTTATGCTTCTTTACGCGGGTAGTTGAAATATATACCAAATATAGTAAGCAACTTCAATTACCTTATCAGAAGACACAGTGTATGTAATGTGTGAATGTTTGGTAGATTGTTTGTACCCTTCATTGATAATGTACTATTGAGTGAAAATAATATCATGTCTCTTATTGTTTCAAGAATTCTGCACGTTTAAAATCTACAAGGAAAAAGTAGAAAGCTAATGTAAGACTTGTGGTACATAGCACAAAACATAACTGATGAAACAATGGTTAACCGGGTCGGGTTAACTCACTGGTCTCGTCAAGAGGGTTAATCCCTTCTTTCCGAGGATCGTTGGCTGGATCGTCTGGTGGTGGGTTTCCTGCACAAGGAAACAAGCCGTGACTCGTAACAAGGAGGATGGGGTGGGGGGTGCTCCTTGTTACCACTCTCCGGCGTGAGAATCAGTAGTTTGCTTGGGAAGCAAAGTGTGATAGTAGTAGTAGTAGTAGTGAGAGAGTTCAGAAGTGATACCTCAAACCTGGTTTGGGATGGGTATTTATAGCCGAGGAGTGAAGGAGGGTAGTTGAGTAGCTAGTCTGACATCGCACAGTCTTTTGCAGGTGTGTCAGACCTGTTGGTTACGGTGGTGATGCCACGTCCTGCTGTGGTGTCAGACTGTTGCACACATGTGGGCTGATAGGCGACTGTTCCCAGTGCCACTTGCACTGTGGTGTCAGACCCACTTGCCTTGTAGGCAGGATGCGGTGCCAGGCCGCATCGCTGCTTGCGGTCACTGATGTTGTTCCCGTGTTCTTTGTTCTATCCAAGATGCATGCGGGATGCGGTGCCATGCCGCATCGCCGCTTAGTGACTGTTACTGTTGTCCAGATCCCTTGTCGTGACGAAAATGTTCATAGGATGGGGTGCCGGGCCGCATCGCTATGCGTAACGTTTGTTTTCGTACTTAAGGTAAGTCTTCTCATCACTGGACAGATTGGACCGCTGTGTTCGCGTGTGTCCGCACGGACACAGGTAAGTTATTGCTGGTGGGGGTTTTTGATAAGGGTAATGGTCACTCGCGGTCATGCTGACGCGAGATCGGGGACCATACCCCTTCAAATCCCCCTAGTCTAGTGTTTCTTCCTTATGCAAGTTGCATGTGGGAGGAATACTGGACTATGGTGTCTAGAAGGTAGAATATGGGCCATGCGGATGGCTACTACATTCATTTAAACCAAGTTGCTGACCGTTCGGTGGGCAGTCCATTTGGTCGGTAGGCCTTTCGAGTGGATTGTTTCTTCTTTTGAGACGGATGTCTGGTGAGCAAGTTCCGTCTGATGCGGAATTCTCAGCCACGGACTTGACTCTTGGGCTACCTTTTTCTGATGTCATCAGCCACCTGTTGGTGTTTCGAACCAACCTTTGTAACGGTGACTGGAGATGTTGACAGAGTTCGAACCAACCTTTGAGATGGTGACGGAAGGTGTTCCGCAGGGTTCGAACCAACTCTAGTTGTAACCTCTGTGTTAGCTTATGCAATTTTTGTAAGTACTTTGCTCAAGCTCTATGTTCAACTGGACATTCAACGATGATCCCTGCTTTGTGGGGTGTTCGTGTTTTCCAGTTTAGCTCTCTAGTAACCGCACGTCCTCTGTGGTTTAGCTCTCAAGTAACCGCACGTCCTTTGCGGTTACCTCGTTGCTGCACCTTGTTGGCCATGTGCGTTTGAGCTACGTGGGGTAGTTGCGTCATTGTTGGCCGTGTTTGGTCGAACAATGTGAATCTGGACTATGGGCAGATAAACATGGTCATAGGCATGGTTGTGCCCACCATTGTTTATTCTGTGCGGTTCATAGGTGGGTAACCAGTCATAAGCAGACTTGTTACCACTGTTCTGGAGCTACTTTCCTTCATGTTTTGGTGGAAAGTAGTTTTCTTTCAAGTGGTGTCGCCGGAGGAGATCGCCTTAGATACTTGGGAAGTTGGTTGAAACTCTTCCGCATTCGTTCTGTAACCACTTTCCTTCACGCTTAGTTGAAAAGCAGTTTTCTTTGAAGCAGCTTTGCTTCACCGCGTGGTGGTTTAGTTGTGGCTTTTCCGTAGCTACCGTTCGCATAGTTGCGGTTTGCGGCAGCTGCCAATGAGTGGTTGCGGTTTGCAGCAAAGAACTCGCTTCTAGAAGTCTTGTGGCCTGGATGTGGCTCTTGAAGGATCAGGAGTCAGGGTTGCTGATGTGCGGTTGCCCAGCATACTTGTTCTTTTCCCTAAGGAGAAGCTGTTTGCGTTCCCTCTGTGGTTGTGAACCGGACACGAGGGATTCGAAACTTGAAGAAGTTTAGATGGAACGCGGTTGGCCGCATCCTGAGAAGCGGCTTTCGCAGTCCAAGGAACCACACTGGTTCTGAGTATCTGACACACCCATGCGGGTTCGTGTGTCCTCTCCGCATATTCCGCGTGTGTTCGTGGGTATATGCGGATATTGGTTATACCCCTTTACATAATGTATAGATATATTTTTTCCTTTTTTGAGGGGTATGTAAAAAACGACATGCGGTATGGGTTATGGTGCGGTAAACCAGAGAAACCGCATGCCGCTTATATTTGGATAATGTTGTCGCTTTTGCGCTGCATACGTGGCTAAACGCACGTGTGGTTTGGTGAAAGTTGGTAGGATTCTGACATGTGATGATCTGAAAGGACGTTTGCACTGCTCGAGGTCATAACTGCACTGTAGCAAGTAGTGTAAAGGTCTTTTATGTCAGGCGCGTGGACGGCCACGCGCGCGTGATAACCGTCAGCGGAAACGTCGCTGAACACGTGGCGTCTCTTGATTGGCCTATTTTGAACGTGATAAGTCGGTTTCCTGCATCGCATTAATTACGATGAGCATATAAGGGGAAACCGTTTTTGGTTTCCTCACTTGTTCAAATTTTTCAAAAATTCTGTTTGAAAGAAACGAGTATTCCGTTCATCTTCTCCGACCAAGCTGTCTGTACTTCCGGTGATTTTCTGAGTTTTCTTGTAAACTCAATACTTCTCTTCTTTATATTTCTCGATGGCTGAACCATCCAATCCACACAATGTGGGGGGTGAAAACCCTGAACCTTCTTCTCCGGTGGTTGGGGAAGAAGAAGACGACGGTGGTAGTGCCCCCGGTGGTGGCCTACCACCTTTGAAGTGGTCAAAGGTGCTGTTTAACCGACTGATGACTGGTATACAAATACCCCAGGAGTTTGGGGCTGTTTATCCTCAGGAAGGTGACACCGGTGCCTGTGCTCCGGCCGGGCATGTCACCATGTGGGCCGATTCATTCACTGATGGTAACCTTCGTTTGTGTCACACCCCAACCGATGGCGGAATCATCGGGGCGCGGCACTGAGCGAAACAGATTGTCCAAAGTTTCCATAACAACTATCATTACCATTTAATTAAAGCAATACGTCCCATACCGTATCTTAAATAGTCAAACAAGTTATTACAGATAACATCAAAACAAATACTCTGTTCCGACAACTCAGATTTAACATAACTAGTTTATTCGTTGGTTTCCAGACTCCAGTTCCTAGCTTCAAGTTCATCACAGCCCGAGAAGTATATAAACAACCTAGGCACCTGTCACATACGTTAAAATAAAGTCAATACATAAAATGTAAAGGTGAGCATACAAGTTTGATAATAGCATATAGAGTTCAAATTCGTTTACGCATAACCAGCACGTACACATAGTGAAATGAAGCACGTTAGTTATCGACATAGATCCATCGATACCAATGACTACAGGTTGACTGCCCGAGGCAGTTCGCAATACATGATTACCACCGTAATCCATGCAAGTAAAAGATCCTTAACAACCCCTGTGTGAACGGGTGCTGAGTCCAAACTATAGTACTATCGTTGCTAAGGCAGGTAGACAACATTCCATGTGTAAACATAACAAACAAGCATTCATAAGCCACGTATAACATGCATTAATGGTTTAGCGTTAAAATAGCTTGAGTAGTGTGATTGTTGTAGTTTGAATATTCGTAACGTATGTAACATCCAAAAGTGCTAAAGCAAAAAGGGTTCGAGTATACTCACAGCGATTATGGATTGAAGGGAGCGCTTTACAGCGAGTACGGTTAGCCTGAATAGATTTGATAACAACGATAAGTGGCGCGTAAAACAGTACAAGGTGAGCGTGGTTAGGATGGCTGATCGTGCGAACCAGCTATCCGTGAGAGGGAGTCATCTGTGCGCATGAACTATCCGTGCGGATGGTGATGCGTGCGGATGGTGATCCATCAGGATAAGCTATCCGTGCGTGCTGTCCGTGCGGATGGTAATCCGTGTGGATTAGTTGTGCGTGCGGATGGCTTATCCGTGCGGATTGGTTGTGCGTGCGGATAAACGTTCAAGTGGATTGTTTCTTCCTAAGTGTGAGACGTGTTTGTGTATGATGGCTTGTACTTTGAAGTTTTCGTTGTAGCATTTAGAAAACACATAAGTGTCTCTAGCTTTCAAGCCGGTCGCGCGGACAACAATCCGTACGGATGGCAGTCCGTGCGGACAATGGTAATCCGTGCGGACAGTCTGTGCGCGCGGGCAGAGACAATCCGTCCGGATAGCCTGTCCGTGCGTACGACTTGGCCGTGCGGATGAACATTGTTTGAATTTTATTTTAAGGCCTTAGTATCTCGTAATCCGAAGAGTAATCCATTCAGAGGTCGTCCATCCGGATTGCTCATTCGTCGATACTCAAACCTTGTTTGGAAAGTGGGTCCCGAGGGTAGCTCGTCCGAGGGTACTCAAACCTCATTCGTCGATACTCAAACCTCGCGTGCGGACAGCTAGTCCGTGCGCACAGCTTGTCCGTGCGGACAGTCTCTGGTCTGATGGTTCCGTTCGTCTACTCTTGGTTTCTGTTGTCGTTTATCGTGACGTTCCGATTACGTGGCAACCACTTGGAGTTGTATTCTCACCCGCACGACTAAGCCGGCCAGGAACCACCCTGACTCGACATGTCGGCGACTCAGAACGGTTACTCCGGTTGATTCCGAAATCAGTTGTCTGTGGGTAGGATTCCAGATCTGGAACTAGTGCATCACTATTACCGAGTGGAGACCAGAACCGATCAGATTCGTACCGGTCTTAAGGGTAAAAGAAGGAGAGAACTTAGGTTTATTTCTTTCAACTCTTTTATCCTTAGAAAAGTTTAGATCTAGGAGGAGTTATTGTGAAATCTTGTAGAAATCGTTTAGATCTGAGTTATTCTTGGTGGAATGAGGTCAAGCTTGAAGTTCATAAGAACTTCATGATGACGTCACCTGAGAATACCTCAAATCCGGATGATTTCATGGTTAAAATGGAAGATTTGAAAGATGGAAATGTGTAGAATTGTGTAGTGATCAAGAATGTACAAGAACTAGTGCAAGATCTTACCTGGATTGAGAGAAATCTGAGAAAAAGTGAAGAATGCGTGCGGTTCGGACGTCACTTGCCAAAAGTGGAAAAGTTGGAGAGTGACCCGTGTATTTATAGGATGCCAAAAAGGGAAAGGGTGAACCGTGCGCGTGGCACGTACCCGGATAGGCTATCCGCGCGGATAGGTCATCCGTGCGGATTGGCAATCCGTGCGGATTGGCAATCCGTGCGGATTGACCATCCGTGCGGATGCCGCCTGCTTTGGTGCGTTCGGTGCGATGTTGCTTCGGTTTCGATTTGCGAGCGATTCGATAGGGTTTCCTAGTCAAATTACTTTCAGTCCCAACTACTTCTTACATGGCTCGACTCGGAATTCGGGTTCGGGTTCGTTTACATTCGAGTTAGACTTCGAGTTCGATTGAGTTCGCTTGATTATCGCAACATATCATAAAATAAAATAAACATGCACAGGTAACACGTAAGGCACACACACACGTATAAAAAACAAGTAAAATACACAGTTCGAGTTACGATTCGATGTCGATTTGATTAGCTTGATTCTTGGTTGATTAACTTTATCACATTGTTACTGCCTATGATTCACAGTCGTAGGTCGATTGGAATACGGTTAACACGAGTCGATTATTGCAATGTACGACACTTACTCCACATAATATAAATAAAATAAAAACATTTCTGCGAGTCAAGTCGCGCGAAATCGGTCGTTGACTTTGACCTTGACTTTGACTTTCACTCGTGAAAACACGGGGTGTTACAGCCTCCCCTTGTTTAGGGAATTTCGTCCCGAAATTAAGCTGAAAGCCGTAACTAACCGTGGATCACCTGTGAGAGTTCTTCGTTTGGACCACTGAAAGTCGTCAAATTAATCGGGTTTTTACGGTTAAAATTGCTGATTTTAACTTTTTCAGATCTCAATTCGCATCAAATTCGATCAAATTTTCACTTTTTCACCTCTGTCGCGTTTTCAACAGGTAATCGACAAATTAAACAAGATTTTACGGTTAAAAATTGATAATTTTCAGAGATCTAAAAGCCTATAAGGTTTCAGATCGTAATTTGAAGCCGTTTGGGAGAAATTTGATTTTTTTTTTTAGAAAAGTGTTGAATGTTGCTGTTGATGTTCACCGTACGGATAACAAATCCGCGTTGACTTATTGTTGACTCTGAATCGTGCGGAATCCGTGAACGTGTGTGACTAAACATAATCGTAACGGAGTCAATTCGGTCCTACAAGTGGTATCTGAGCAGGTGCTCGATTGCTCAGATCAAACACACTAGAATTTACTACAATCGTGATTCTATTAAATCGGATCCGAAAGCGTACAATATCTTGAATCACGCGAATGCCAAAGAGCAAAAGTCCCTAATTGAAACCGTAAGGCTCCTATTTATAGGCAAAGGAATTAAGGAGTCTTTCTTTATTTACAATTATGCCACCTTGCCTTTCTTAACCAGGCATTACTTACTCATTAAACAACTGTGGATACTTTGCCTTCATGTCGCTTTCGAGTTCCCAAGTGAACTCCGCGCCTCGTTTTCCTTCCAATCGGACTTTCACGATAGGAATGCGTGAGCGCCTGAGTTCTTTGGTTTGGCGATCCATGATTTCGACAGGCTTCTCCACGAAGTGTAATGTTTCGTTCACTTGCAGATCATCTAGAGGAACATGTAAGTCGTGGTCGGCGATGCACTTTCGGAGGTTTGACACGTGGACATTGCTAAGTTCCTCCGGTAATTCGAGTCTGTAGGGGACGTTTCCGATCCTTTCCAGAATCTTAAAAGGTCCAACATATCGAGGCGCGAGTTTCCCCTTCTTGCCGAATCGGACTACACCCTTCCAAGGTGATACCTTTAGGAGTACGTAGTCACCAACGCCATATTCACGGGGTTTGCGCTTTTTATCGGCGTAAACTTTCTATCGATCCTGAGCTTTCGCTAGGTTGTCCCGAATTTGGAAAATTTTGTCTGTCGTTTCTTGTAGCAGCTCCGGACCGCTTAGTTGCGAGTGACCGATCTCGTGCCACACAATAGGCGATCGACATCTTCTTCCGTATAAGGCCTCGAAAGGTGCCATCTGGATGCTAGCCTGGTAGCTGTTGTTATACGAGAATTCGACTAACGGAAGGTGTCTATCCCAATTACCACCGAAGTCTAGAACACACGAACGGAGCATGTCTTCAAGTGTACGAATCGTTCTTTCAGTCTGACCGTCGGTTTGTGGGTGGAACGCAGTACTTAGATTAAGCGTCGTACCGAGTGCCGTTTGAAATGTTTCCCACAATCGTGAAGTAAACTGAGCATCACGGTCAGAGATGATGTCACGAGGCGTCCCATGTCGACAAATGATCTCGTCGGTGTAGATTCGGGCTAATCGTTCTACCTTGTAGTCTTCCCGTATAGGCAGAAAGTGAGCTGATTTAGTCAAACGGTCAATAACAACCCATATGCTGTCGTGACCTGATGACGTGGTTGGAAGCTTGGTTACGAAGTCCATAGCTATGCTCTCCCACTTCCACATGGGAATTGGTGGTTGTTCGAGCAAGCCAGAGGGTCTTTCATGTTCAGCCTTGATCCTAGCACAGGTTAGGCATTTTCCGACGTAGAGAGCGATATCCCGTTTCATTCCCGGCCACCAGTACCTATAGCGAAGATCATGGTACATTTTGTCAGCACCGGGATGGATAGAATATCGGGATTTGTGGGCTTCATCCATGATAATCTGTCGCAAATTGGTTCGCTTGGGAATCCAAATTCGGTCTAAGAAGTGGAATATCCCATTTGATTTGCTCACAAGCTGGGCTCCATCGTGGAAGATTCTTTCTTTCTTCAAGGTGCGTTCGTTGAAACATGCATGCTGGGCGTCGCGAATGAGAGCTTCGAGGTTGTGCTGGGCTTGAACATTACGAGTGCTAAGCAGATAGCTCCGTCTGCTAAGTGCATCGGCAACAACATTTGCCTTGCCTGGGTGATAACGAATCTCACAGTCGTAATCGTTGAGAAGTTCTACCCATCGGCGTTGACGCATATTTAGTTCCCTCTGATTAAAGATGTGTTGTAGGCTCTTATGATCGGTGAAGATCGTACACTTTGTACCATATAGGTAGTGTCGCCAAATCTTTAATGCAAAAACAACTGCGCCTAGCTCGAGATCGTGGGTTGTATAATTCTTCTCGTGGACTTTGAGCTGTCGAGATGCGTAAGCTATGACCTTGTCTCGTTGCATTAGGACACAACCGAGACCAAGGTTGGAAGCATCACAGTAGACAATGAAATTATCGTTTCCGTCGGGTAGTGTGAGAACAGGAGCATTGCAAAGCATGTGTTTGAGGGTTCGAAAGGCAGACTCTTGTTTGGTTCCCCAGACAAAAGGCTGGTCCTTATGCGTGAGAGTGGTAAGTGGTACAGCAATCTTCGAGAATCCTTCAATAAATCGTCGATAATAGCCCGCCAGCCCGAGAAAAGAGCGGACTTCAGACGGATTCTTAGGCGTAACCCAGCTCTTAACAGCTTCAATCTTCGCAGGATCGACGTGAATACCCTGACTATTTACGATGTGACCCAGAAATTGAACCTCCCCCAACCAAAACTCGCACTTGGAGAATTTGGCGTAGAGTTGGTTCCCCTGGAGTAACTCGAGAACTAAACGTAGATATTGCGCGTGTTCGGCTCTCGTTTTGGAATAGATCAAGACATCGTTGATGAACACGATGACGAAACGGTCGAGATATGGTTTACACACTCGATTAATCAGATCCATGAAAACTGCTGGTGCGTTTGTTAGGCCAAAAGGCATGACAACGAATTCGTAATGGCCGTAACGAGTACGAAACGCGGTTTTGGGTACATCCTCCTCCTGTATACGCAGCTGATGATATCCTGAACGTAGATCGATCTTCGAGAAACACGTAGCTCCTTGTAGTTGGTTAAACAAATGGTCGATTCGAGGCAGAGGATAGCGGTTCTTGATAGTCAACTTATTCAATTCCAGGTAGTCGATGCACATCCGGAACGACCCGTCCTTCTTTTTGACGAAAAGGACTGGTGCGCCCCAAGGAGAGGTGCTCGGGCGAATAAAGCCTTTTCAAGCAATTCCTGGAGTTGGGTTGAGAGTTCGCGTATTTCGGACGGCGCGAGTCGATAAGGAGCTCTGGCGATAGGATTTGCTCCAGGAATGAGATCAATGCGAAAATCAATATCGCGCTTGGGAGGTAGTCCGGGAAGATCCTCTGGAAAAACTCGAGGAAATTCTCGAACCACAGGAACGTCTTTCACTTCCTTCTTCTCTTTCTTTTCCTTCTCTGCTGCTACAATGTTAGCCAGGAAAGCTCTGTATTCCTTGCGGAGATACTTGCTAGCTTGGAGACACGACATAATCTTAAGACCCTTCGAAGTAGTATCTCCATAAACACACAACGAATCACCGTTTGCGAGCGAAAAGCGAAACATCTTATCGAAGCACACAACTTCGGCATGGTTTTCGCGAAGAAAGTCCATGCCTACTATGACGTCGAAACTTCTGAGTTGCATCGGAATAAGGTCGATTGAGAAGATGTGATTGTTGAGCTCGAGAGTGCAATCACGAATAACAGAGTTTACAGCGACGGTTCTTCCGGTAGCGACTTCAACATCGAATGTAGATGAGAGTCGAGAACGTTTACGACTAAGGAGTCTTTCAAATTCGAGCGACACAAAGAAATTATCGGCTCCAGTATCAAACAAACATGAAACATAAATACCATTCACAAGGAACGTACCATTGACCACGTTGTTGTCGGCCTGGGCTTGACGCACGTTAAGATTGAAAGTTCTGGCGCGTGCTGCCTGTTGTTGCTGTTGCTGCTGCTGTTGCGGTTCTTGTTTCACTACCTTGTTCGGTCACATGTTGGCGAAATGATTCGGGTCGCCACACGTGAAGCAGACTCTGGCCTTGACTGCGGGTGCCGGAGGAGCTTGTTGACCCTGTGGGGCAGCGAGTAGAGCTTGATTGGCAGGGGCTTGACGAATACGGCATTTGGCAGTGAAGTGGCCGTGCACGTTGCAATGAGCACAGAAACGGCATTGAATAACTGTCGGGTGATGATAGGTGCAAGTAGGGCAGAGCGGGTGTGGCCCAGTATATGCACGCTTTGCAGGCGGTGCATTAGCCACAGGCGCCGCTACTTGACGCTGTTGGACAGGTACGTCTTGGATCGGTGTAGTAGTAATCGTACAGTTCTTGTTGGTGGAGCTGTTCTTTCTCTTGTTCTTTCTCTTGTTGCTCGACGAGGTGCTTTCAGAAGTTGGTGCAGTAGTAGTGGCTTGATGCAGATGCTTGGAGGTCTTATCCCACATACCAGCTTTAACCCTTTTGTCATTGATTTCAGCGGCTAGCAGATAGGTTTCCTCGATCGTGGTAGTTTTAGCCGCTTGCACGAAATCAGCAACGCAGTCGGGCAAAGCTCGGATGTACTTTTTGATGGTTATCTCAGGAGTCTTGACCTGGTCAGGACAGATAATGCTGAGTTGTTTGAAGCGAGCAGTAAGACCAGCATTGTCTCCATCCTTCTGATGTATGTGCCAAAATTCATCTTCAAACTTTTGACGCTCGTGAGGAGGGCAGAATTCCTCTAGCATGACTTCCTTAAGCTCGTCCCACGACAAACCGTAAGCTGCATCATTCCCTCTCTTGTTCCTCTCGGCCGTCCACCAGTCCAAAGCACAGGACTGAAAGACGCCGGTAGCGTTCAAAGTTCGGAGGTCATTTGGGCAACCACTTTGTCGCAGAGTAACCTCGATAGAGTCAAACCAGTGGAATAGTGCAGTAGGACCTCCTTCGCCCGTGAATTCTTTCGGCCCACATGACTTGAATTGTTTGAAACTGAAAGGTCTTGCGACAGCTCTAGGACCCTCAGTCCTCGATTCCTTGGATGATTTGCTGGCATTCTCATAGGCATCGCTCACCGCCTTTGCTACAGCTTTCGCGACGATGGAAGCAAGACGTCTGTCCTTCTTTTCCTGGCGAGAGAGTGGATGACGGGATCCAGACGACATTGTCTGCAATAGACATCACCATGGAACTCAACACATGTATTCGAATCTCACCTCACACGTCTACTACTACTAAAGCTCAGTAACACGTACCATGTAAACACATATAGTCACAAAATCACAGAATTGCACAAAAACACATAAACACATAGAGCACATAATCACAATATTCCTAAACACGTAAGCATAACAGCAAGAAACACGTATAACTTAATCACTAAAGGCAGTCAGAAAATAGAAACCTAGTATTCAGAGTTTGCGAGTGTTCGAAAGCAGTGCAGCGCGAGCGATTTGTTAATGATGTGTCGTGTGAGTTTGGTATTTTAGCAGAAGCAATAGTGTTGGGTTGAAAACAATAGTACTTCAAAACGTTAACAAATAAATAGAAAACGCATAAAATCTTCATGAAGATCGGTAAATCAAAGGTAGATTGTCTGCGGCTAATAGACTTCGACTGACCAAAGTGGCTCGACTATTCGCAAGGATCCTGTGTGCACAATTACCTCCAGGACTATGCCTTTGCCTCGATTCTTGGGCGTTGGCGCAATTCCCATTGGTTATATTGTGTCTTTAGATCGTTGGAGTCCATCGAAACCTTGGTGAGAGTTTTGTATAAAAGCAGGACGAGTCGTCAAGGTTAGGGTTTCACTCCCATCTTGCAACTTCCGACCTCGTTTTTGATATAAAAAAAAATTAAGGAGATTATTCATCAAAATATGGATTTCACTCCTAATTTGGTATGATTCTCCTCGTTTGTAGCTAAACGCAAGCTGATTAGGCAACTTTAGTCGATAGTTTGCGGTTTTCACACCTATTCTCGGCCTCATTGCCTGTTCATAACTTGAAAATTCGAGTGCAGTGATAGAAAATAGCGAGTGATAGTGGCGAGTTTACGCGTGAGTTGGTTTGTTGGTTCTTAACTATAGACTAGGTCTCTAAGACTTCGACCCGGACTAGGTCGAGTCTTGCCCAATTCCCTATAGTTATGGCTCTGATACCAATCTGTCACACCCCAACCGATGGCGGAATCATCGGGGCGCGGCACTGAGCGAAACAGATTGTCCAGAAGTTTCCATAACAACTATCATTACCATTTAATTAAAGAAATACGTCCCATACCGTATCTTAAATAGTCAAACAAGTTATTACAGATAACATCAAAACAAATACTCTGTTCCGACAACTCAGATTTAACATAACTAGTTTATTCGTTGGTTTCTAGACTCCAGTTCCTAGCTTCAAGTTCATCACAGCCCGAGAAGTATATAAACAACCTAGGCACCTGTCACATACGTTAAAATAAATTCAATACATAAAATGTAAAGGTGAGCATACAAGTTTGATAATAGCATATAGAGTTCAAATTCGTTTACGCATAACCAGCACGTACACATAGTGAAATGAAGCACGTTAGTTATCGACATAGATCCATCAATACCAATGACTGCGGGTTGACTGCCTGAGGCAGTTCGCAATACATGATTACCACCGTAATCCATGCAAGTAAAAGATCCTTAACAACCCCCGTGTGAACGGGTGCTGAGTCCAAACTATAGTACTATCGTTGCTAAGGCAGGTAGACAGCATTCCATGTGTAAACATAACAAACAAGCATTCATAAGCCACGTATAACATGCATTAATGGTTTAGCGTTAAAATAGCTTGAGTAGTGTGATTGTTGTAGTTTGAATATTCGTAACGTATGTAACACCCAAAAGTGCTAAAGCAAAAAGGGTTCGAGTATACTCACAGCGATTATGGATTGAAGGGAGCGCTTTACAGCGAGTACGGTTAGCCTGAATAGATTTGATAACAACGATAAGTGGCGCGTAAAACAGTACAAGGTGAGCGTGGTTAGGATGGCTGATCGTGCGGACCAGCTATCCGTGAGAGGGAGTCATCCGTGGGCATGAACTATCCGTGCGGATGGTGATGCGTGCGGATGGTGATCCATCCGGATAAGCTATCCGTGCGTGCTGTCCGTGCGGATGGTAATCCGTGTGGATTAGTTGTGCGTGCGGATGGCTTATCCGTGCGGATTGGTTGTGCGTGCGGATAAACGTTCAAGTGGATTGTTTCTTCCTAAGTGTGAGACGTGTTTGTGTTTGATGGCTTGTGCTTTGAAGTTTTCGTTGTAGCATTTAGAAAACACATAAGTGTCTCTACCTTTCAAGTCGGTCGCGCGGACAACAATCTGTACGGATGGCAGTCCGTGCGGACAATGGTAATCCGTGCGGACAGTCTGTGCGCGCGGGCAGAGACAATCCGTCCGGATAGCCTGTCCGTGCGTACTACTTGGCCGTGTGGATGAACATTGTTTGAATTTTATTTTAAGGCCTTAGTATCTCATAATCCGAAGAGTAATCCATTCAGAGGTCGTCCGTCCGGATTGCTCATTCGTCGATACTCAAGCCTTGTTTGGAAAGTGGGTCCCGAGGGTAGCTCGTCCGGGTGACAGTCCGTCCGGATGACCTGTGCGTGCGGATAGCTAGTCCGTGCGCACAGCTTGTCCGTGCGGACAGCTTGTCCGTGCGGACAGTCTCTGGTCTGATTGTTCCGTTCGTCTACTCTTGGTTTCTGTTGTCGTTTATCGAGACGTTCCGATTACGTGGCAACCACTTGGAGTTGTATTCTCACCCACACGACTAAGCCGGCCAGGAACCACCCTGACTCGACATGTCGGCGACTCAGAACGGTTACTCCGGTTGATTCCGAAATCAGTTGTCTGTGGGTAGGATTCCAGATCTGGAACTAGTGCATCACTATTACCGAGTGGAGACCAGAACCGATCAGATTCGTACCGGTCTTAAGGGTAAAAGAAGGAGAGAACTTAGGTTTATTTCTTTCAACTCTTTTATCCTTAGAAAAGTTTAGATCTAGGAGGAGTTATTGTGAAATCTTGTAGAAATCGTTTAGATCTGAGTTATTCTTGGTGGAATGAGGTCAAGCTTGAAGTTCATAAGAACTTCATGATGACGTCACCTGAGAATACCTCAAATCCGGATGATTTCATGGTTAAAAGGGAAGATTTGAAATATGGAAATGTGTAGAATTGTGTAGTGATCAAGAATGTACAAGAATTAGTGCAAGATCTTACCTGGATTGAGAGAAATCTGAGAAAAAGTGAAGAATGCATGCGGTTCGGCCGTCACTTGCCAAAAGTGGAAAAGTTGGAGAGTGACCCGTGTATTTATAGGATGCCAAAAAGGGAAAGGGTGAACCGTGCGCGTGGCACGTACCCGGATAGGCTATCCGCGCGGATAGGTCATCTGTGCGGATTGGCAATCCGTGCCGATTGGCAATCCGTGCGGATTGACCATCCGTGCGGATGCCGCCTGCTTTGGTGCGTTCGGTGCGATGTTGCTTCGGTTTTGATTTGCGAGCGATTCGATAGGGTTTCCTAGTCAAATTACTTTCAGTCCTAACTACTTCTTACATGGCTCGACTCGGAATTCGGGTTCGGGTTCGTTTACATTCGAGTTAGACTTCGAGTTCGATTGAGTTCGCTTGATTTTCGCAACATATCATAAAATAAAATAAACATGCACAGGTAACACGTAAGGCACACACACACGTATAAACAACAAGTAAAATACACAGTTCGAGTTACGATTCGAGGTCGATTTGATTAGCTTGATTCTTGGTTGATTAACTTTATCGCATTGTTACTGCCTATGATTCACAGTCGTAGGTCGATTGGAATACGGTTAACACGAGTCGATTATTGCAATGTACGACACTTACTCCACATAATATAAATAAAATAAAAACATTTCTGCGAGTCAAGTCGCGCGAAATCGGTCGTTAACTTTGACCTTGGATTTGACTTTCACTCGTGAAAACACGGGGTGTTACAGTTTGCCATTAACCGTTTTTGTTGCTGAGGTCCTGGAGTATTACAAGGTCCATATCTCCCAGATGAGTCCTTTTGGGATGATTCGTATTAGAAACTTTGAGTACACTTTTCGTGCTCTTGGTTTGCCGGTTACCATTGATAATTTTCGGGGGTTCTACCAGTTGACGGTGAACACCGGGTTTTTCTCTTTTAGCCAACGGTATGGAAGTCCCAAGCTGATGACCCCTCCAAAGGGTATTTCAAAATGGAAGTTCAAGTTTTTTTATGTTAAGGCTGCTGCGGTTGTTGCTAACATGGCCTTGCGGAATGTGAATGAGACCATTCCGGTGGAGGATATTGCGCTTCCTAGCGCGGAGACTGTGGAGTGGTTCCCAAGGTTGAGGAGTATTGAGCATAAGCAGCTGGACAACAATGAGTTGTGGGTGCTGCGGATGATGTTGACTAGGCCTGATAGGCATGCAAGGCCCGTTGTGCGGGAAAAAACTGGTGGTAAGTGTTCTTACTCTTGTGCGGTTTTTTATTCCTTTGCTTGTTATTGCTTTGTATGTGTATTATCAGAAGTTGCTGAGTTGTGGAAGATATTTGATCCAACCTTTACCGGCAAGGTTGATATTGTTAAGTGCGCGGAAGGTGAAGGTTTTAACCTGGCCATTGTCCACAACTTCCGCGTTCCTACACGCGATGCACTGATCGCACCCCTGCCGCAAGACAAAGGTATAATCCATAACCTTCTTACTTGCCTTATAAGGTTCACCTTGCTGATTTTCTACATGTAGGTACTCTTGGGGTCCTTGGTAAATTTGAGTCAAAGGGTGCTCCCAAAAAACATGCAGAGAAGAAGCAAGTGGATAAACCCGTGCGGGGTCGCGGCAAGAAGAAACCTGAGCCTCCTGTTGTTCCGCCTTTGGTGCCGCAGGCGGCAGGTATCTCTCGTTCTCATTTCCGCAGATATACCGATTACGTGGTAGTATCTGACACCCTTGAGGGTTTGGGTGTTCCAGGTGGTGGTGCGGCTGTAGGTGGGACCTCTGCGGGTTCCAAGCCTGCTGATGAGAAGAAGAGGAAGGCTGGGAAAGCTGTTGATGTCGGTGAGAAAAAGAAGCCGAAGATACAGACCAGACGCGCGGCTTTTGTGGGACCTAAGAAGCCTGTGGTTGTTCCTGGTACGTAATTCATAACTTTGACAAGTATTTTGTCTTTGTACTTGTAGTTTAAAGTATTTTTTTCTTTGATTACAGAACCGCAAGATGAAGGGTTTTCTGTTTTTGATGCTCCCCATTCTCCTCCGCGTGCCACAGCTGTGGATGCAGGGGTGTCTGAACCCTCTGCGCGGGCGGAGGATACTGGGAAGGGGCCTGCGGCTCAGATCTATGACACGGTGGACTCTGCGGATAATTTAATCTCCCCGCAGGACACTGATGATCTGAACCTGAAGTTTGCCTATACTGAGGGGAAGAAATCTCCGGCTGCTGAGAAGGCTTCTGGTTCCGCTTCTAGGGGTGCGGGTTTTACAGGGACTCCTATTCAGCCTGAAGAGTCTAAATTGGAGTTTTATTACCGCACCTATACTAAAGACCGGGCCATGACCTATCACCGCCCCCATGGACTGTAATGCAAGGGGATGATATTACTGCTGACCCCTCTGTGTGTAGGGAGATTCTGGGTGGTTTGGGCACCCCTTTTGAAGTCAACCGGGCCCGTTCTTTGTCAAGTGAGGCCCAGATTAACCAACTCTCCTCCATGCTTGTGGGGAGTTCTGTAATGGCGAATGCCATTATGGAAAACTACAAGGTGTTGGGGCGTAAGGAGGAGGAAAATACGCGCTTGCGGGCTGAGGCTGAAGAGTTGGTGAAGGCTGCACGTGAGGGTGCAGAGTAGCTTAAACGGGACAAGGCTACCTTTGAAAAGCGTAAGCAGACTGAAGAGTGGGCTGCGACTGCTAAGCTTATACAGGTTCGTACCCTTGCAAAACTGCTTTCTGATGAGCGCAAGAGTTGGAAATAAACTCTTTCTAATGAGCGCAAGACACTTTCTGATGAGCGCAAGGCTTGGAAAGACTCTAGGGCCAAACAGAATGAAACTCTCTTTCGTGTTCGCCAGGAGCTTATCAATGCCAAGGCAGCGAATGCTGCGTTGGTTAAGGAGAAAGATGTAGCTGATGCGGCTGCCCAAGAGGCCAAGGAAGCGGAAGCTCGCCTTACCAAGGCTCTGGAAGAGGCCAAGAAGGCGGAAGCCCGCGTTGCAAGGGCTCTTGAAGGGGCAAATGTTGATCGCCCCAACTTATAGAAAACTATACTGGGCCTTCAGGTATAAGTCTTTTTTGTTTTTGAATTTGTACATGTCTTACAAGTATGTTGATTATATTTGTATACTTGTGTTCTCCTTGAAAAAAGGCTGAAGTGCGGAGCCGGGTGGCCGCTATTGAGGAGGTTTCTGGCCGTGCTGCTGAAGCAGAAGCGCGGGCAAGAGAGGCTGAAGAGGCTAGAGATAGCCTTGCTTCTTCACTTGATCTGCTCAAGGCCGATCGCGAATGGATGCGTATGCACGGTATCGGGCATGTAAGTATCCGTTGCTTTTGCTATCTTTTTTATTTTTCCCTTTGATAATCATACTATTCTTGTTTCGCAGATTGTTACAGCCATCCTTGACGCACCTGAGAATGTGGCAGGTGTCAATGAGATTAGGGAGCGCGCCCGGGATGCTGGTTTTAAAGCTGGCTACAACCGTTGCATTGGTCATATAAATGTTTTGGCCCAGGGAGAATATACTGATGAAAGGTCTGGGTTCCATGGTGTTGACACTGAAGCGCTTCTTGCTGCTGCTGTTGCGGCGTAAAACGAGACGCCCATTGCTGCTCTTGAGGAGCTTAATGAGTGCCTAGATGCGGAAGATTATGTAGACCGCTTGCGGGTGTTATACGCTGATGAGGAAGATGAGGAAAAGCCTGCTGTTGAGGGCAAAGATGGTGCGGGCTCCAGCGGTACAAAGAAAGATTAGGCTGGCCAGCGTGCCTTTTTTGTTTCCTCATGTAAATGTTAAGAACTTTATGTAAATTTCTTGGACACCGCGTAGGTGTAGAAACTTCTTGAATATAAAGAACCGTTTTGTTCAATTTGTACAAGTGTTTTTACTACTTGCCTGTGTGAACTTGTATGAGTTTAATGTTATTGTGAATAACACTAAGTCTGTGTTTGCCTTTTGCATATCTAGATGATATGCAAGTATGAAAACTGTATTTGCGTATCCAGCCGGATAGACAGTTAGTGTTGCCATTGCTGGCCTATTACAATAGTTGCGTGTGGTTATCACTCTGTGTGGGTATCTCGAATGAAGATTTTGCCAATCTGTTTTTGTGGATACCGTAGAGTGGAACACGCATTTGTAATAGAAGTAAATAAACAATATTGCATTGAATCGTCTATTTATTTATTTGCAAATGGCCTGCAGCCCGATCGGTTACATGGAGAATATAAAAAAACATGGCTTACATGTAACAGCGTCGAAGCTGTTGTGCATTCCATGTGCGTGCGATAGTTTCGCCCTCCAATGTTTGCAGTTTATACGCGCCTTTGCCCAGGACCTCTTGGATGAGGTAGGGTCCTTCCCACTTGGGGGCAAGTTTCCCTGGGCGTTCCGCGTTAGATGTTTCATTGTCACGAAGGACGTAGTCTCCTGGGTTGAAGGTACAAATGCGGACACGTGCATTGTAGTACTTTTCAAGTTTGGTTTTGTACTTGGCCTCGTTGATGGCATCGTTTTCACGCCTTTCTTCTAGGAGGTCCAAGTCAACCCTGTGTTCCTCATTGTTGTCTATCTTGTTGATAGCCAACATTCTAGGTGAGGGGAGGCCTACTTCCGCGGGGATCACCGCTTCAGTGCCATAGACCAGGCTGAAGGGTGTCTCACCGTTGCTTGTCTTTGGGCTTGTCCTGTGAGCCCATAAGATACTTGGGAGTTCATCAACCCAGCCACGTCTGGCTGTTCCCAACCGTGCTTTGATGCCTTCGACTAAACTTTTATTGATACTCTCGACTTGGCCATTCCCTTGTGGATGCGCCACTGAAGAGAATATGTGTTCAATGTTAAGCTCTTGTAGCCATTTTTGAAAGTCGTCGGCAGTGAAGTTGGTACCGTTATCGGTAACGATGCACATTGGTAGACCGAAACGGTAGATGATATGTTCCCAGACGAACTTCCTTGTTATCATAGCGGTGGTTGAGGCGAGCGGTTTTGCCTCCACCCATTTTGTAAAGTAATCAACAGTCACTATGATAAATTTCACTGCACCTGGTGCGTCTGGAAATGGTCCCACCACATCGATTGCCCATTTCTGGAATGGCCATGCGATGGTGACGGGGATCAGGTTGTTCTTGGGGCGCAAGGTCTTGGGAGCATGCCGCTGACAATTGAAACACTTGCGCAAGACTTTAACTGCGTCCAGGTGCATGCCGGGCCACTAGTACCCGACATTCATGATTTTGGCTACCACCATGCGTGGGCCTGCGTGTATGCCACATATTCCTTCGTGTATTTCTCTGATAAGGTACGTGGCATCTTGAGGGTCGACGCATCGTAGGAGTGGCCACAGGTATGATTTACGGTATAAGATACCATCTCCCATTTGGTAATGACACGCTTTGTATTGCAGCTTGCGTGCCTCTGCCTTGCTTTTGGGAGTAACACCTGATTGCAAGTATGCAATGATCAGTGTCATCCATGATGTTGTACCGTACTGGATGACATTGACTTGGCGCAGGGGTACTGAGGGATTTTGCAGAACCTCGATGCGTACCTCTTTTGCCAGGTGTTGGAAGCTGGTGGATGCAAGTTTTGATAGTGCATCCGCGGGTTTGTTATCACTCCTGTTAATATGGCGGATATTGAAGGAAGTGAACTTTGATTTCAGTTGCAAGGCTTGTTCGAGGTAGAGGATCATGATATACCCTTTTGCGGCATAGTCACCGCGTATCTGCCCTGCAACCAATAGTGAGTCGACGTGTGCTTCCAAATGTTGGACGTCGAGTTTGACTGCCAGACGCAGCCCTGCCAGTAGAGCCTCATACTCTGCCTCGTTATTCGTGCTTTGGAAATCGAGGCGGATTGCATAGGTAAGCTCTTGGCCGTCGGGGCTGACGAGTCGCAGACCTACACCTGCACCATCTTCGTTGGATGCACCATCCGTATATAGTGCCCAGGTTTCTGCGGAGGAAGGTAGTGATGCAGGGTTTTGTTCTTCTTCGCATTCTTGAATGCGGTTTGCTGGTACTTCAGCAACGAAATCAGCCAAGACCTGGCCTTTGATTGCGGGGCGCGGCTTATAGTTCAGTGAAAGTGCGCCCAGCTCGATTGCCCATTTTGCTAACCTCCTAGAGATGTCGGGTTTGGATTGGATCGAGCCGATCCTGTAGTTGGTTAACACTGTGATGACGTGGTTTGCAAAGTAACGTCGTAATCGTCTCGACGCGTGTACTAGTGCCAGTACCAACTTCTCCATGATGGAGTACCTCGTCTCTTGGTCGTTGAGCATTTTGCCGATGTAGTAGATGGGTGTTTGAACTCCTTTCCGTTCCACTATGAGTACCGCGCCTACCGCGTTGTCCGCGGCAGACAAGTACAAGATAAGCGGCTCATCCTTCTGTGGTGCGGTTAGAGTTGGGAGTTGAATCAAACACTCTTTCATCTCCCGGAAAGCTTTTTCAGTCTCTACGGTCCATTGGAATTGTTCCTTTTTTAAGCAGCTCCGCAGGGTCTTGATGAAAGGATAAGACTTAGCTGCATGGTTGGCTAAGAATCTATTAAGTGCGGCTAGCCTGCCGGCTAGTCGTTGCATTTCCTTCATCGTAGAAGGCGACGGCATGCGTTCGATCGCCTGTACTTTTTCCGGGTTCAACTTGAATCCATCTTTGGTTACGATGAATCCAAGGAACTTGCCTTCTTCCATTCCAAACGAGCATTTCCCTGGGTTGAGCTTCATGTTGATGCTTCGCAGAGTTTGGTATGTTCTTTCAATATCGTTGAGCATGGTGTCTTCCTCCATGCTCATGACGACCAGGTCGTCCATATAGATTTCGACACTTTTGCTGATTTGACCGCAGAAAGTGTCGTTCATCAATTTTTAATAGGTTGCGCCCGCGTTGCGCAACCCGAACGGCATTTTTGTATAGCAGTAGTTCCCGGTAAGAGTGCGGAATGTCGTTTTATCTTCGTCGTCGATTGCCATCTGTACTTGGTGGTAGCCTTTGTAACAATCGAGGAAGCACTTCCATCAAAATGGTGCGAGGTTATCGACCTTTTCGTCGATCTCCGGAAGTGCGTAACAATCCTTGGGGCAGGCTTTGTTGAGATCTTTATAATCGACGCACATGCGCCAGCCCCCGGATGGTTTTCTACCATGACTGGGTTTGACAAGCAAGTCTGGTATTTTACTTCCCGCAGGATACCTGCGGAGTGCAGTTCTTGGACCTGCTCATGCATCGCCTGGTTCTTTGCTGATCCAAGGTGGCGTTGGACTTGGATCACTGGCTTGATACCTGGCATGGTATTCAAGAAATGCTGTGCGATTTCACGTGGTACCCCTGTCATATCTGCGGGTGTCCACGCAAAAATATCCTGGTTCCTGAAGAGGAGCTGCTTCAGGTGTGCTTTGATAGTAGGTGACAAGGCGTGGCCCAGCGTAACTGTTTGCTCTGGGTGTCTTACGTTAAGAACCCATTTTTCTGGTTGAGTGTTGGGGGTAGGCCTTGCTACCTTGGCCGGACGCAGCTCGTCCGTAGACATAACTTCTCTTCGGGCGTATATTATCGCGACCCCCGTCTCGGTTGGGAAACCGATGGCAGAGTGAGGGACGGATGTGATCATGTTGAAGTCGCCCTGGGATTCTCTCCCGAGAAGTACGTCGTACTTGGAGGTGTGCGGTAAAACCATGAAGTTTACCTCCTCGGTTCTTGTGTGCCTCCCGTTGGTGAGGCGCACAGGAAAAGTAATCTGGCCCAGGGGGAATACGGTTTCCCCTGCAAATCCGGCCAACGGGTAGTCCGCTGGCTGCAACCGATCTTTGTCTTCTTGATCGAATTGGTTGAAGCATTGCTCGTATATAATATCAGATGTACTGCCCGGGTCGATGAATAATCGCTCGGTGCAGTAGTGAGCCAGGTGGCCTGTGATAACCACGGCGCGCCTATCGCGCGGTCCGCCTCGGACTTTTGGGAAGACGACTTGCTCATCTTTTTGTGCGCCTGGCAATAGGTGTTGCAGTTTCCCCTCTTTTAGGGCTCGCTCAATCTCCAGTCCAAGACTGATGCAGCTGTTTGTTGTGTGGCCCAAGTCCTTGTGGTACTCGCAATAGAGTGCGGGATCCTGGTTCTTTTTGGACTTCATCGGTTGGGCCGGTCGCAGGAATCGCGCGTCCGTTAGGAGGACGTCGCTTGGCAACTGGTTGATCTCGGTCCAGTTACGGTCCCGAGACTCCTTCTTTGACGCCCGGTTTTCGCGCTGGGCGTTGATTGTAGCCCTTGCGTCGGGCTGGTTGTTTCACGGGACGTATGGTCTGGAGTCCCAACCGCGATTCAATGCGTCCCGGTTGGGCTTGTTGTTACGCTTGTGTTCTTGGTAGGAGGACTGGCCTTCCGTTTGGGGCTGTGCCTTTGAGACGTGTGGTTTGAGGGACCGCTGAGTTTGGGCGTACGTTTTGACCGTAACCATGACATCTTCCCATTTTTTAGGCAAGCCATCCTTGCCACTGAGTTTGGATTTCGGTGCCAGGCCGCATCGCTGCTTGCGGTCACTGATGTTGTTCCCGCATTCTTTGTTCTATCCAAGATGCATGCGGGATGCGGTGCCATGCCGCATCGCCGCTTAGTGACTGTTACTATTGTCCAGATCCCTTGTCGTGACGAAAATATTCATAGGATGCGGTGCCGGGCCGCATCGCTATGCGTAACGTTTGTTTTCGTACTTAAGGTAAGTCTTCTCATCACTGGACAGATTGGACCGCTGTGTTCGCGCGTGTCCGCACGGACACAGGTAAGTTATTGCTGGTGGGGTTTTTGACAAGGGTAATGGTCACTCACGGTCATGCTGACGCGAGATCTGGAACCATACCCCTTCATTGATAATGTACTATTGAGTGAAAATAATATCATGTCTCTTATTGTTTCAAGAATTCCGCACGTTTAAAATCTACAAGGAAAAAGTAGAAAGCTAATGTAAGACTTGTGGTACATAGCACAAAACATAACCAAAAATAAAAACTCAAAATGGCCAAGTATAAATTACTGATGCTAGTCCAGAAAACGTGTCAAATTAATAAGAACAGAACATAATGTAATTTGAATACTTAGACTATGGGGTGTGGAGGAGGCTCATCGTTTGAGGATGGCCCTCCACGTCACCTGGTATGTCAACACCCAAAGAGGGTGCCCCTCAAAGGATGGACCAAAGGTGTGGAGGATGTGCATCCTCCCTTATTTATTTTAATTTGTTTTTTTATTTTTGCAAGTAAAATATGCAATATATATAAAAGTAAAATTAATTTAAACTCTAAAATTAATATTAATTCTTACATTACATTATAAAAACAACCTAAACTTAAAAAAAACTTCATTAAAAAAACTCCTAGTCTTTATTTGGAATGTCGTCATTGGGTTTGTTTTGTGCGTTGTTCCAAATGTATTCCACCAAGTCCGCTTGAAGGTTTTGATGTGTGTACTCGTTATGTAAGGAAAACTCGTTTAAATCTTGTTGTTCTACACTAACTGATACAAAATTCCCGAAAAAGAATATAACTAAATTATTAACACCGAAAAATAATATAACCTTCTCGGTCTCCGTTTATGGCAGCTTGCTTAGTTCGCGGTTGTGACGGGGTTTCTTCATCTTCTTCTTCCTTGATGATCATCTGTGCTACCTGCATTACGGCGTTTGCAAAAAACAAATCGTCCTTGTTGGTTTCAGGCCCCACAAAACACACAATCACACACACTCAAGACTCACGTAAATATGTGAAAGTAATTTATAGGAACGAAAGGTAGAGAATATGCAGAAATCTTGCTTTCTGTATTTGATAAAATGGGTGGTATTTCAAAAGAAATAATACTGCCCTATTTATAATAAAAAACAAACAAATCACATGCGAAAACAACTCCACGTTCTCCTGCTTTCATGCAACGTACTCAGTCCCAACTTTTACTTTTCCTCCAACAAACTCGGTAAACACAAGACTATTTCTCTCATTAACCGTTGGCTAATTAACGATCCATTTACCCATTCTTCTGCTGACCCGCTAACAAAACCGGTAACTAAGTTGACCCGTAAATAACCCGCAACATCAAGATTTCCCAACATTCACCCCCGTAATCTTGATGCGAGTTCTTTCTTCTTGCTACTTGCTTGCTCGATTCTTGCTTGCATTCGTTCTTGCTTTCCATGCTAAAACCGGAATCGGTTTTCTTGCTTGATTCGAATCACTCTTGCATTCTTTATTCGTTCTTGCCGACTTGCCATTCGAACACAATGTCCGATATTGCTACGAACCACACGGGTTCAGTCTTCCTCTTTCTAACTTGAACGCTTTCGGTCTTCGGTTCACGACTCGGTCTAATGTGAACTCTCGGTCTTTGTTCACAATCTCGGTCTTTCTTTCGATCATTCGGTCTAAGCTTTCTATCGATAAAAGCTTCTTTCGGTCTACGATCTTTCTCGGTCTATCTTGGTGTGAACCTTCGGTCATGGTCACACCTACGATCTTTAATTGTTGTCACCGTTTCGGTCCAGAAACGGAACCTGAAATGCCGACACTGCTTTCTTTCTTTCTTCGAGCTGTCGATTATTTCTTTCTTTCAAATCGACGCTCATACTTTCTTCTTTCTAGTCGATGCTTTCTATTTCTTTCTTTCTGCACCGGTTTCTTTCTTTCTTTCTTTCGAAGCCTTTCTTTCTTGCTAAGGGACGCCGGCCTCTTTCGTACTTTCTTCTTTCTTGTGGCGTCTCTTCTTTCTTTCTTCGCTGATTTCAATCAGTCGTTCTTCATTCTTGCTTACGGTTGTCGGCTTTCTTTCTACATCGACACCGGTTCTTTCTTTCTTTCTTTCTTACGGTTGTTGGCTTTCTCTATGTCTCCCACAGGAATTCACTTTCCGGTAGCGGTCTTTCTTACACCGGTATCTCCTTCCGGCTACGGTCTTCCTTCTCGGGCGATGACGACGGTCTTCCTCGTCTTCAGCCCTGCAACCTACGGGCTGCTAGTCTTCTCGAAGACGACTCTCAAACCAGCCCTCTTTCTAAACCTCGCTAAACCCACGATACGAGCCCTAGGGCTCTGATACCAATTGTTGGTTTCAGGCCCCACAAAACACACAATCACACACACTCAAGACTCACGTAAATATGTGAAAGTAATTTATAGGAACGAAAGGTAGAGAATATGCAGAAATCTTGCTTTCTGTATTTGATAAAATGGGTGGTATTTCAAAAGAAATAATACTGCCCTATTTATAATAAAAAACTAAACAAGTCACATGCGAAAACAACTCCACGTTCTCCTGCTTTCATGCAACGTACTCAGTCCCAACTTTTACTTTTCCTCCAACAAACTCGGTAAACACAAGACTATTTCTCTCATTAACCGTTGGCTAATTAACGATCCATTTACCCACTCTTCTGCTGACCCGCTAACAAAACCGGTAACTAACTTGACCCGTAAATAACCCGCAACATCAAGATTTCCCAACAGTCCTCACCCGAAGATTTAAGTTTTTGAGTGCTGTCCATTTTACCTGTTTTAACAGGTAGTTGAATGTTGCAAAACTTCGAACAAAGTCATAGCTTATGATGGAGGTCTTTATGAAAATTCCCAAAAATGGTACCCATGTGACTTTTCCAAAAGTCCAGTCATATCAAAGCCTACTTCTACATTGAGTCCATCATAATCTTGTTGGTATCATACTTAACGGGTTCCCAGGACCAGTTTGATCAAGAACGAAGATGAGAACACTCATACTTGTAATCACAACAAACTCCACACCACTTCATGATAACCGAATTAAACAAACTAAAACAAAATCTGAATTGTATGAATATAAACTAACCGAAACAAAGATGAACTTGAACCCAATTATTATTGAACAAACCGTGTCGATGGAGAAATAACGATTTCACAAACTGATAGTTTGATCCCTATATATATGTGTTGAACCGGTGTCTCCGAATAGTTGCAGCTTTTCAACGAACATGTATGTCCTTTCCTGAGAAACCATTTGTACGGTTATATCATATTCACACATGTTCGTATATCGGGTTCTACACACATCGGCCCAACATACAAACTAGTTTACTAGACCACTAATATACCGACCCGGACAGAATATTATGTGGCTTAAGACCCAAACAAAAAATAAACAAAGTAAAAACAATTGTTTCGACCCGTTAACTAATAAACGAGAAACATAAAACGTGCAGCCCAATAACGGCTTCGGATGGCTTGATTAATTGTCTTCATTAACCTCCCTAAGCATGACATCCGAAGCTTCATCACTTGTTACTTGTTGTTGTTGTCGGTGACTTCAACCACGATCACCAACTCCTCTCCATCCTCACTTGCATTTGCCTTGCCTTAATCTTTTGCCCTTGTCTAGCTTGCTTCATTTGTATCCGATGCATTTTTATCTTGCTTTCTCTTCATTAGGTCGAAGTACCATTTGATCAACTCTATGTAGTAAATGTAGACGACTTTCACTACATGTGCATCGTCTGGTTCAAAGTCACACTCGAAGCTACTTCATCCCAAAGATCATCTTCAATTACTTTCTTGATTCCCCCTTTGACGTTTACCACCCAGTGTAACAAGATGAGGCTGATTTCCCTACCGTCAATCAATGTTGGTTGCATTGTATCTTCCTTGAATACCCTAAGGAAACATGGTATGAACCATATGAGAATTTCCTCAAAAGTGGCGCTATAGAACATTTCATGCCCAACCAATTCTTCGTTTAGCAGGATCAAATCTAGTGTTTCTAGGCAACTTTCAATAATTATGTTATTCTCAATGACATCATCCTCATTTTGGGAAAGAACCACTGCTCTTTGACGTAACTCATCTCAAGACTGTAACGGGTTATCCTTTAAGTCCTCATAATAAATCATGAATCCGACCTTTGCTTTCTTCGAGTAAACAATCTCTTTCTTCTTTGTACCCAAAGTACCTTCTCAGTTTCTCTTCCTATTCTTTTCCCTCTCTATTTCAAATTTTTTCTCATAATACCCTTCAACATATTCTTGAAGTTTTTCTTTCTTTTCACGATGACCATTTTCAACGTCCAAGCTCTCATAGAACTTGTCTAAATATTCTTGTTCTAAGTCAACTTCTGACTTATTCTCGAAAATGTCAAACCCTTTCACACGACTACCAAACATTTTCTTTAGAACACACGAGTCACTTGCGGTGATCGTTTCAATTCCTTGAAACAACAATTGCTCTAAACTTAAGACATTTTTCTTGAGACTTGGAACTTAACTTACACACGGTATCGTTTTATTTTTCCCGTCTGCCGGAACCATAACTTCGCCAACCCCGGACCAAACGAAAACTCCTTTTTCTTATCGTTTGTCGTGAAGTGTCTCTTAAAACACTTAAATACGTTTATATTTCCCGTCATGTGTGTCTTAAAACTTGGATCCACTACCCAAATTGAATCCCAACGTCCTTCGCAAGTATCACTAACCAAATAATCACTTTCTACCGGTAATGGACTTAGGTTAATATACTTACTTGGACATATAGAAGCGATGTGCCCATACTGATTACATGCAAAGCAGCGGATCACTGCCTTCCTCGGTCTACCGACCGATACATTTCCTTTCCGATTTGACTTCTTTAGAGAACCCCTTGGAACCATCTTCTTGGGGAAGTTTTTGACTGGTGATTTCCATGAACAACTAGATGGCTTCCCCTGCGCGTACTGTTTACCTTTTCCGCTCCCTGGCCGCTCTTTCCAATGTTCTTCCCGGTATCACCAAAAGCGGCACTGACCGATTTGCCTTTATCCATCCTCAGACGGTTTCCAGAACCATCATCTTATTCTCGATCTTTACAGAACCTTTGGCTCTGATACCAATGTGGGTATCAAAATTAACGGGTTCCCAATACCAGTTTGACCGAGAACGAAGATGAGAACACTCATACTTGTAATCACAACAAACTCCACACCACTTCATGATAACCGAATTAAACAAACTAAACCAGAATCTGAATTGTGTGAATATAAACTAACCGAAACAAAGATGAACTTGACCCAATGAATATTGAACAAACTGTTTCGATAGAAAAACAACGATTACATAAATTGATAGTTTGATCCCTATATATATGTGTGTGTTGAACTGATAGTTTCAACGAACAGGTATGTGCTTTCTTGAGAAAACGTTTGTGCGGTTATATCATATTCACACCTTTTCGTATCAACACACATCGGCCCAACATACAACAGGGGCGGATGTATAATATATTAAGGGGTGGCGTCCGCTACGGCTTGGCGTTCCGGCGGTAGTATAAAATTAGTGTGAATTTTGGAAAAATTTGACGTTTTTTCGATTTCGTTACCGCTTATTTATAAAACGTTACCGCTTGGCGCGAATCCTAGATCCGCCACTGACATACAAACTAGTTTACTGGCACCACTAATATACGCACCCGGACAGAATGTTATGTGGCCTCAGGCCCAAACAGAAAATAAACAAAGTAAGAAACAATTGTTTCGACCCGTTAACTGATAAACGAAAAACATAAAACGTGCAGCCCAATAACGGCTTCGGATGGCTTGATTAATTGTCTTCACATCTGATAAATAATCTTAAAACATTGAAAGTATACACTCTAAGACCATGTGTAGTGGAAGGGGAAGATAATGCCCCCACCCTAAGGCATTTTACGCCATGTGGCGGTCCAGTCAGCAAAGGGGCATTATTGGGCGTTTTCTAAAATGGATGTAGTGGAGATGGAGCATTATTGGGCAAATATGTTTTGTAGTAAATAAAATAAAGAAAAAACACCTAAAAATCTTATTGGCCAAGCAAATGGAATCTTTAATCTGTTTGGTCAACATTTCCCCCATTCGGCGTGCTTAAAATAACGCGGACCCAACTTTTTTTCGAAAAAAAACGCCCGAAAACGCCCTATGTAATGGGATTTGGGCGTTTTTCGGCGTTATTTTTTAATGAACGTTTTTATCTCCCTCGCCATCTCATTCAATCTATCCAAACATATATCTTCATCGGTCAAAGTTGTACCTCCACATGAATTTCAGTCCCAAAACCTAATCACCATTTCAGATAAATGAAGAAATCGAAATGGAGGAAATACAGTTGGCGGATTTAATTTCACATAAAACAAAATCCATTATGATTTTTCAAACAAACCATAACAGTTCATGCATCCAAAAGAGAAAGAGAATGTATCAGTTCAATTCAAGTGTGCAGTTGATTGCAATCTTTGTACTGTTTATAGACCCCTCCAAATAGATAAATATCACTGATGTTCGGGTCGGGCATATCGTTCAATATACCACGGCTAGAGAATACAAACTGATCACATGTACACATTATCTTTAGATAAAGACAAGGCATGTGCTCTGAATGGTTTAATTGCAAGTAATGTATTATTGAGTTAACTAGGTTTAAAGAAGTTGCGGCGAAAGTCTTTTGTAATTTAGTCTGTGTTTACATGTGTATTGAAATCACTATAAGACCAAGTGGTATGGGGGTCGGCTTAGGCCCGGCGCCGGTCCCCCATACCGCCCCCTCTTCCCGGCTTGTGATAACCGGCTCCCTCACGACGAAGATGACGGGCCTGATCTCTCTCTCTCTTCTTTCTCTCTCTTGTCTCTCTCTTTTTCTCTCTAAAAAATCAAATAAATTATATTTTTTAATTGTTTTTATAAATAGTGTGGGGCCCCATCCTCTACCCCCTCAAAATGCAAGAAGGCCTGTCCTCCATAGGATGCTGATGTGACGCCTACGTGGCGGCCCATCCTCATAGGGATGAGCCTCCCCATACCCTCTAGTCTAAGCGTGTTGCGAACAGAACTGCTGACAAAAATAAAAAGAAAATGTAGAAAAAAAACACTAAAAGATAACCGAAAAAAATCAACCAAAAAAGTTATATGGTAACGATGTTGTTCGTATAAAACCCGTGGTCAGAGATGAGCAAATTGCTCTGGGTACCGGTACCAAATTTGCCGAACCGAAAGATCTTAAGTACCAATTCGGTACCGACTTTTGGCGTTCCTGGTACCGGGTCACTACCGTTTTTACCTTCATATACCGGTACCGTAACCGGTATTTTCGGTATCAGTACCGATTCTGTATCGGTTGGCACCGAGCTCATCTCTACCCCTGAATCTAAAAAAGAAAAAAATTAAAAGTTGAAGAAAATCAACAAAAAAAAGTTGTACGATACCGTAGTTCGTATGGTAACCATGATCAGGGATGAGCAAATGGTACCGGGTAGCCGCACTGATTTTCCCGAACCAAAATATTTCCAATATCAATTCGGCACCAACTTTTGGTATTTTCGGTATTAGTGTCGGTTTTTACCTTCATGTACTGATAGCGAACATGACAGTACCAGTATTTTCGATACTAGTACTGGTTCGATACCGGTTGACACCAAACTTATCCCAACCCCTGGTATTAAAAAAAGAATTAAAGTTAAAAAGTAAAGAAAATAACTATTATTATAATATTATAATAATAAAAGTGTTAAAAAACTAGATATCATTCTATACTAATAAACAAAAATCTTTTTTGGACACGTGTCACTCTCTGGTGCTTTCTCACCTTATTTTCCTATTTATCTCTAATATTAAATAATAATAATAATAATTTAAAAAAAATACTAGATAAGAATAAATATTTAGATAAGGATAAACATTTGTTTTTATTATGAGCATATTAAATAATAATAATAATAATAATTTTAAACAAAAAGGTTAGATAAGAATATAAACGTTTATTTTTATTATGATCATAGTAAATAATAATAATAATAATAATAATAATAATAATAATAATTTTAAACAAAAAAAATAATTTAAGAATAAATGTTTGTTTTTCTATAAATAATTATAAACAAAAATTTAGATAAGCATAAACGTTTGTTTTTATTATGAGAAGATATATATACTTTGGAGTTCGGTGACTGAAATTATGGTAAATTAGGAATCAAATGTTCCCGTTTGATATATACTTAATAATTGTATTATTGTTTTTTTCACTAGAATTAAATTATTATTCTATGTCGGGCATATGTTTCTATCAAATTGTAAGTATTTTTAGACGAATCGATATAATGGTAGATAAGCATAAACGTTTGTTTTTATTATGAGAAGATATATATACTTTGGAGTTCGGTGACTGAAATTATGATAAATTAGGAATCAAATGTTCCCGTTTGATATATACTTAATAATTGTATTATTGTTTTTTTCACTAGAATTAAATTATTATTCTATGTCGGGCATATGTTTCTATCAAATTGTAAGTATTTTTAGACGAATCGATATAATGGTAGGCATATGCTTCTAAAACCCATCATGTTTAGATATAAAGAACATGGGTATAATTCTAAAGTAGTCTAAAACTAACTAATACTGCACTGTCACATCAAATCTACCTATAGACGTTAGTTTTTATTATGATCATATTAAATAATAATAATAATGATAATAATAATTCTAAACAAAAAAAAATTAATAAGTCTTTGTTTTTCTATAAATAATTTGTAACAAATATTTAGATAAGGATAAACGTTTGTTTTATTATGAGTAGATGTATATACTTTCGAGTTCGTTGATTGAAATTATGGTAAATTAGGAATCAAAGGTTCCCATTTGATATATACTTAACAACTGCATTATTGTTTATTAGTTATTATATAAAATTACATTTATACAAAATAAAAATAAAAAACAAAGTAAAATGTTATAATAAGTAAATAGTACTTCAATGTTCATTTTTAAAAAATAAATCTTGACGACTGTTTATGTTAGCATATGACATTATATTTTATTCAGCACGTGCAATATACAAGTTTTTTTAAAGATATATCTTTTTTATATTTATTATATAAAATTAGGTTCATGCAACCCGTGTAATACACGGGGTTCTAACATAGTTATTATAATATTAAAATAAAATCACTATTTATTTCAACTCGTTGATTAATATATTGTAAAGTAATAATAATAATAATAGTATTAGTAATATAATGACTTCGCACTTATAGCATGTCTCAGAGTGTTATTCCCTTTCTTTGGCTCTACATACTAACAATAGAGACCAGAAAACCAATCAAGAACAATTTAAGAAGAAATAGGATATATATTGAATATGAAGTGTTTTTATATCATATAATACCTAAAATACTAATAAAAGGTTATGATGTCAAATACATTGCTCGAGAGAGAAAAGGCCCCATGTCTGCTCACGGCCTCAATCAGGACCCAATATCAACCAACATCATTGCATAAGTATTTTTATAAAAAGTGATACCGAGTGTGAAATCAGGCAACAAAAATATTACAGTAAAAAAAAAAAAATCGAATCTTTTTTCATGATTCTGAAGGTTCTCATCGTGGATCAAAATACAGAAAACATAATAAAAATATTTAGTTAGTAAGAAAAACGATTCATGATGAGTGCTACTGACAATTTCAATCAGCAAGAAGCTGTTTTTAGAGGAGACATGTTCCTGATAAGGGATGTTGTAGTGGTTATAGAAAATATTCTGTCACACGGTAAGGCTCCATTGTTACCTAGGGAGAACAACACAATAAGCTATGAATGCCACGAAAGTATTAAGACTAAAGGGCATGTGTGCCGGCTAGCCCCGGCTAGGACCGGCGCCGGTCCCCCACACCGACCCCCTCCGGCCCAAACGGCTCCCCACAGCCGATTCAGCCGTGCCTCTCTCCTCTCTCCTAACACACATACATATATACATATATATATATACATATATATATATAGGGCAAGGCTACATAGGAAACCCTATCTATATGAAAAACCCTAGAAAACCCAACCTCCCGACATTTTTTTTTTGAAAAATTAACACATGTAATATACATGTTTTTAAGAGTTTTGGGCCAAAAAAATAAAAAAAGCGCCGAAGGGATCTTTAAAAAAAAAAAAAAAATTCAGCATTTTCTGTCTTTGTTGCCTAACACATGTTAGGCACTGTAATTTGTTTATTTTTTTTAAAAAAATCCCTTCGGCGCTTTTTTGTTTTTTTTGGCCCAAAACACTTTAAAACATGTATATTACATGTGTTATTTTTTTCGAAAAAAAAAATGTCGGGAGGTTGGGTAAAAATGGGTGGAGATTTGAGTTTTCAGAGTTTTCTATGTAAATAGGGTTTTCTGTCTATCTTTATCCTATATATATATATATATATATATATATATATATATATATATATATATATATATATATATAAAGGGGTTCATCCCCCACCCCCCTAGGTTCATCCCCTTCAAGCCGAGCCTACGTGGCGGCTCATCCCCTCCAAGCTCATCCTCTCCATACCCTTTACTAACACAATGATATAAACCCGCTTAGACCATTGGGTATGGGCTTCGGCAAAGGGCCGTCCCCCCCCCCCCTAGCCACGTCGCACACCGGCCCCCTTAGGGGCGTCGAGTCACTTCCGTCACAATTGTGACGATGGAGACGGGCCAAGAAATTTGAATGGGGTGGGCCCCCCAAACGGTAACCTGCATACTTAAAAAAAAAAAGTCATCCCATCCCACCACTATAAATTAAACCCCTTTTCACCCCACTTTTTTACCAAAATACTTCCACTTTTCTCTCATTTTTATAAAAAAAAACCTCTCCCAACCTTAAAAAAATTATGGATCCCTACAACCCAAATAATCCCAACTCAAGTTCACACCCGTTTTCGTCATCCGACTACACACCCGTAATGGACAACACTTTTGCGGGTTACCAACAAATGTCAAACGCTTTCAACCAATACCCGTTCAACCCAATGCAAATGCAAATGCAAATGCAACAACCCAACATGTTGTTCAACCCATATCAAATGCAACAATCCAACATGCCGTTCAACCCATATCAAATGCAACAACCAAACATGCCACAAGCACCTCGAACACAAATCAAGGAACAAGATGATGAGGTAGAGGCTGTGCCAGAAACGCAACCTGAACCTTCAAAAAAGAAAAATAAAAAGGGAAAGGTAAAGGGTAAAAAGGAAGACGCAGCGGCCAAACAAATGCAACAATGGACAAAAATTGAGGAAGAGGCGTTGGCGAAAGCATATATTAACTCTTCAACGTCTCCTATAATCGGTAAAATATTATTATTGTTATTAAATATTATTTGTACATTATATTATTATTGTTGTTATTAAATATTTATTTGTACACTATATTTTTCTTACAAAATATTATTATTATTGTTACTAACTTGTAGATAACAATAAACTAAGCGATTCGTTTTGGCAAGAAGCCCTTGATATATTCCACGGGCTTATGGAACAAGGCGAGTACAGAACCATCGATTCTATCAGCTCGAAGTGGCGCAAGATGAATACGTTGATCCAACGCTTTTGTGGGTTTTATAACACAACGCTCGCCAACAAACCGAGTGGGTGGAACCACGAAAATGTTTTCAATGAAGCGGTGCGTTTATACGAAAATGAGAGCAAATCTCCTTTCCCACATGTCTGTGCTTGGCTAGTTGTAAAGGATCAACCAAAATGGAAGGGATGTCAAAATGAGGTTGCACACGCGAAACGAGCAATGAAACGGTCTAATACTTCCGAGTCAGGAAGTTATAGCGTTAGAGGCTCCACCGGTCGTTGCCAAATAAATATCAACAACGAGCCCGACTATGAGGAGGAGCCGATTGAAGATGGAGAACGTCCCCCAGGAAGGGACAAAAGTAAAAAAATAGCGGCTGGAAAAAGGAAACAAGCCGCATCAGGAAGTGGTGGTGGTTCGAGGTTGGAAGGTGTTATGGCCGAGTTGAAATCATTCAAGGAAATCTTTAACGACACGCAAACCGAGAAGGTAAAGATGAAAAAAACTAGCCGATGAGAAGCTAAAGAAGCAACAAGAAGCGCAGGAGTTGGAGGAATGGAAAATAATGACCACCGACCTTAACTCCTATCCACCGGAAGACCGTCTCATTTTACAAATGATGAAGGAAAAAATTAGGAAAAAATGGAGTGGGGGAGTGTAGTTTTGTTTTAAATGTAACTTTAGGTTTTTTTAATTGTGTTTTTTTTTATTTAAATGTAACTTTAGGGTTTTTTTAGGTTTTTTTTTATTTAAATGTAACTTTAGGTTGTTGGTTTTTTAGGTTTTATTTAAATGTAACTTTTTTATTTTTATTTCCTTTGTTTTCATTAATTAATTAAATCAAATAAATAATAATAAAAAATGGAGGAGGAGCATCCACCACACCCTTGGATAGTCTCCAAGGGCCAAGGGGACGGCCCTCCTCCTATGCTTACGTGATGCTTATGTGTAGGATAGTCTCTTTGAAGACCATCATCCCCATACCTAATGGTCTTATGGAAACACATGGAATCCTCAATAGACAATACAAGAAAAAAAACCCTTATAGAGGCAACGGCTATAGAGAGGATATAAGTGGTCCCTATAGATTACTTTATAGAGACGATATAGGGTTTTCCTGGTTTTTGAGCTAGGTTATCCTATAGGGACGACATGTCTTCTCTATAGGATGAAGATATTTTTTTTATTTTTTACATTCTCTAGTTTAATGTATTAGAAACCCTAAAATTTGTTTCAACTTATAGAGACGACATATCGCCTATATAATTTTAAATATTTTTCTGTTGATTTTCTTTTGTTAATGATCAATAAATATGAAAATTTAAAAAAAAAAGTTTAACTTATAAAGACGACATGTAGTCTCTAAAAAGTTTGACTAGTCAAAATGAATTTTCATTTAGGCGGCAAAATTTCCCACCATCTGACAAAAATTTTAAAAAAATTAATCTAACATATAAAGATGACATGCCATCACTACATGGAAAACTAACTTTGTTTTGTTTTTTATTCTAAATTAATAAATAAATAAAAAAAATACTTGTAGAGATCATATGTTGTCTTTGTAGGTGAAAAAGACTTGTAAAGACAACACGTCTTCCTTATAAGCTAAAAATATGTCGTCTCTATAATGTATTTTTTCTTGTAGTGAGAGGAAATTTCTCTGCCTCCTGGTTACTCGGATCATGAATAACCAAGCAAAGATACAACAGATTATGTTTTAGTAGAAGCAAGGTGAAGTTAAAAACGTGAATTTTATTAACTAGGTTAGTTAATGTGTTATACATGGTTACAAGAGTTATGTAATTAGGCTAAATTGCAATTTTTGTTCTTTATGTTTCAATGTTTGGACAGGCGTTGTCCATTAACTTTAAAAATTATACTGTATGTCCTTTATGTTTGCACTCATTAACAGGTGGTGTCCTATCAGCTAAGACCAGTTAACCTTTTATGTTAAACCCCGTCACATGCACATCACATGAGGGTATTCTCATCTTTTTACCTCTTAAATTTGCAATAAAATGGTCTCTTCACCCCTGATCAATAAAAGTACGGTTCCAAACTACACATTTGTCCCTTTCATATCTCTGCAACAAAATTGAAGAGGCAATGATGCTATGTTGGTGTGGAATAGAAGCTAGACTACGGACATCTTGGACTGATCAAAACCCAGGATGGCGTGTCATAGCTTGCCCTGATTTGGTTAGTATAACAACATTCATTGTAGCACGAATTTTTCAAAAAAATGAATTTCTTATAAGATTGATTCTTCAAATGGAACATCATTGCATGGTCATATACATTGGGTCATTACTTCTGGTAAACAACGTAAATGCAGATTTAATATAAACACAGAGGAATTCACAGAACTAGCTCTCCCACGTTCTAACATTACTGCCTTGAAATCAGTGTGTAATGCTCATGGGCGGACCTACTTTATGGGGTGGGTGGGCGGCCGCACCCCTTGAAAAAAAAAATTTAGTGGTATTTTTCGTGAAAAATCCCGACCGCACCCCTTGGAAATTTTCGTCTGCACCCCTTAGAAAAAAATGTTAGGAATTTATATAAAAAAATTGTGAACACAGATTGAAACCCGATCAAATTATGTAAACAAGTTAGCCCACTAACCCCTTTAATAAAACTTAAATTCAATCCATCAAGCCCAATAACTTAATACCCATTCAAGCCCCATTCCAACTACTAGTTTTGTTAAACAAAATCAGTCCATGTAATAAAAAAACCCAAATCGTTGGTGGTTTTATTGATTATATGATTGTTGGTTGGTAAAAATAATAATACTAGGGCTTGAAATTCAAAATTTTAAATTGAAAATTAAGGAACATGTGTTATGTTGAAGATCCTTGTTTATTTTGTATATGATAGGATTAGGAAAGATCCATGAGTAGGGAAGTTATGTTGCGATTTCTCAAGAGGAAAGGGGTCGAGCCACTTTTTTTCGTCGGATTCTTCTAGTTAAAGACCAATGTATATTTTAGATAAGTTCTTTTGTTCTTTTATTTAATGATTAAGAGAAATAGAAGTAGGAATGATTTGAATGTTGATGCTTTTTTGTTTGTTAATGTGATAGGAAGTTAGGAACTAGGGATTGATTGTTTGAAAATTGAAATGGACCCGACCCGATCTGATTCGATCCGCTATGAAACTTTGTTTGTTTGTATTTACTTGTTTTACATGACCCGACCCGATCCGACTCGCTATGAACCGATTTTTTTATGTAGTTAGGGGTCTAAAATCTTTAAAAAATTTCCGCACCCCCAGGAAAAAAAATCCTGGGTCCGCCACTGGTAATGCTACACCTCACCTGATAGTTATTTATGGCAAACTATATGGAAATGAATCATCCTGGAATGTGTTGGCGCCCAGTTTCCACTTCAGTGAATCAAGAGATTCTATATAGTCTCTGACTGTTAAGATAGGTATGGAGAGGGGGGTGCTGATTGAAGATTGCACATGGATGTTGTCAATAAATACTAATTGCAATGTTCACCAACTAGAAAATGGTTTTTGGATGTTGTGTCCTTTGAACCTACCTTACTCCAAATGTCTCTTATATTTGCCAAAAGACGCCTTACATGCCACCTAAGAAGGGTACATGAGTTCCATAGGTGATTTCTTACTTAATACGCTTTGATAGAATTTTCTCACCTGTGCTAACTGCTAAAACAACTTCTAATAGATGATGTCGAGTGATGATTATCATTACAGATTTTTATTTATTCCTTTATTTTATTGATTTTGGATATATATATATATATATATATATATACTAGTCGTTTACCCGCGCGATGCGGCGGGAGACATATCACTTAGGTTGGTGAGTTTAGGGTTATGTACGGGGATGTAGTTTCCGATGCAGCGTGCGACGACGATGGTGGCAGTGTAGCAGAACGTGAGGGTCGGTTGCGGCCTTCTTCAGCGGCGGAGAATCAGCGGTGTGCGACGATTGTTGGTTTTGTGATAGCATTTGGTTGTTATTGTGCGACGGCCGGTTACCGGCCAGTTACAATGAGGCCTTCGGCAGTTTTTGTCCGGTTTCGGGTATTAATAGGGTACAATTGTTACCAGTTCCGAGTATTGAGTTGAGAATTCATACCCTATCTATACCCTACGGGTAGAGCCGGTTTCGTTGTCGGGTATAGAAAAACCAATTCCGACTTTTTTTTACCAGGTACGGTTATTTTATGCACCTCTACGCATAAGACTAACAAAGAAACACAAATTGGCACATTCTGTTTATTTGGGTAAAAATTACTTCTTCCAAAGATTTAATTAAGATCATAGACTTTGATATTTAGCTCGTAGAATCCTTTCATATTTACAAAAATTAATATTACAACTCACGTCAATTATGAAGAAATAGTTGCACCACTGGAACTATAGCAAAAATGTCATTCGTATTATCATCAAAACACATCTGCATAATTTACATACAAAAAACTAAGAGCAAAAATGTTGACTATTTGTAAGTCAAACCTAGTATCTCAGCAATTTAACATGAATATGAATCTTGAAATAGTTATTTTAATAAAAAAAAGTAATGATGATTTTTTTCACAAAATGATAAATTCCCAATATCATAACACCTACAAACTAACAGATTTACATAAAACAAAACGATCTCACCAAGAATTAACAATTAAAATTTATGAAAAATTAGGGTTAGACTAAGAGCCAACCTGTTCAGGCTTGAGGAACACGACATCTCCTAACACAATAACAAATCCAGAATCACCCAAAACTTTCGCCAGATCTAACCCTAGATCTCGGTTCGCACATCCTTCCACGCGGATCTGAACAAATTCATCACATAAAACGTGATTTTAACACCTAAAATCAACCAAAAACAACAGATACAAAGTAAACTAAAGCTAGATTAAACGATTACCGGTATTAAAACAAGATCTGAACAGAAGACGATGAGGATTAACATAAGCAGCAACCGATCTCAGAGAAGATGGTTTATACCAGTTGCACCAACAAGAATCAAATCCTTTTCCATCATGTCAGAGACCCGTTCAAGCATTGCCTCGCAAACAGAATTTTAAGCAGATCCAAATCAGACTCAAATAACAAACAAAAAACATTAGATGTGGTTTTATAACGGTACCTAGATGTCATCCACAGTGGATCTTGTGCCGAATAGAGAATAACCCAGTGGATCTTTTGTCAGATTTGAGAGAAAATGAACGATTCAACACAAATAACAAACATATCAGACTCAAATAACAAACAAAAACTTTAGATGTGGTTTAAAACGGTACCTAGAGGTCAACCCCACTGGATCTTCTGTCGGATTGAGAGAAAATGAACGATTCAGGGTTATTGAAACCCTAGATCTGGAAATCGCCTGGGAGAGAGAGCATGGAGTTGGGGGCGGATGAGATCTGGTGAGAAGTGAGTTGTTAGAGAGATGAGAGAGAAGGAAGGGGAAACGTGGATCCGTGTGAAAACAATATCATCCGTCAGATCACGATCCGTGTGAATAAGTGTAAGGAAATGGACGGTGATGATGGATCCGGGTAAATGCTAAAAGTTTTGGAGGGGCATAATTGGAAGTGCAAATTATTTTGTGCCTTAGAGGGTTGTAAACCATGCTTTAGAGGTGTTTGAAGGGAAATTTTATGGACTTTAAGAAGTCCTTCCTATATGTATTATAAAGTAGTATAGATATATATATATATATATATATATATGGAAATTATAAAGGAGAAACCCTACACAATTAAGAAAACTTGAGAAACTCTTTATGTGGACAAGGTTAAGCCACGTGTGCTTTGTAACATTCTGTATAAAGGGTAATTTCATAACTTTACTTTTGACACATGCTAAATGTAAGAGGAAGGTTGACTGACAAGTTCATCTTTTCGATCCTTTTATCCCACGGCAGATTTAACTTGGAGGGTTGGTTTGGCAGTATATGCAATACATCATGTATTGTATTAATTTTTTTTTTGAACGGCTACTTTCATTAAAAAAAACCTAGCAAGACGCTAGAAACCAACAACACAAGAAGAAACAAAGCATTAAAACGGACATTTAGTCCACTCCGTCCAAACTAAATCCTTACACGGTGATCTATTCTTAATCCAAAGGAAGCTACACGATTTTATGTCTTCCACCGCTTTGGTAACGTTCAATATTCCGCAAGAAAAAACACACTCGTTCCTCATCTTCCATATAATCCAGCAAGTCATGAGAATGATACCATAAAAGATGTTGCTTTTGATTTTCGGCAGATTGACATACTTATATACATTAAGAAGCTCAGGGACCGAAAACGCGTATATGGGGGAGACCTTGCACCAAGAAGAGACTGCTGACCAAATAAGAGCAGCAAATTCACACTCATTCAGCATGATCACATGATTCTTCACCTTCTGAACATAGAGAACAAATCACCGACCCGACGTTGACGTTTCTTTTACTTAATTCCATCTTAGTAGGGATCCCATTTTGGTTTGCTTGCCATGCAAAAATCATGACTTTTTTGGGAACCCATTTGCTCCAGTTGAGAGGATGATTTGATTCCTGGTTGGAGGCATCAAACAAAAGGTCCTTCATATCCGAAACCGAGAAAGCCTCACTTCTTTTGCCTAACCATTTCCATTTATCTTCTTTGTCTTGAGTATGGCAATTGTTCAACATTGGTAGGCAATCTTGTAGTTCCATGTTCTCCTCGACATTCAAAGTGGTCCTCTTCCAGTTCCACTTCCATGTCACCATACCGTTTGACTCTTCATAACAATCTTTTATGGACCGCGATTTCTCCTTTTCAAGATCGAAAAGTTTAGTGAAAGTGTCGCGTAACGGGTCCGTGGATAACCACGGGTAAATCCAAAAACGGATTTTATCTCCCCTCCCAAGCTCCCCCTTTATAAGCTTCCCCAAGATCACATTAGAATTAGCCAAGTGATTTTCCAATTTTGCAATCGTACTCCAAGTACCCGGTACACTTTTGGAATACGGGAGGATAGGCCAAGACCGGTTAGAATTATGGATAGAAACCACCACTTTTTTCCATAAGGCATTATTCTCGATTTTAAACCTCCACCACCACTTCGTGAGGAGAGCGATATTTGCGTCCCTAAGAGGCGTAAGACCCAAACCACCCGCCTCAATGGGGGTAGTAATTTTCTTCCAACCAACCCAACTAATTTTGTTTGTTCCATCTTTCCCACCCCAAAAGAAATTCCTTCTTTTTGCTTCCAACTTTGCTAAGATATAAGCGGGCGCTTTAAACAAAGAGAAATAATAAGTGGGTAATGTTTCCATAACCGCTTTCAAAAGGGTGATTCTTCCCCCGGTAGAAAGGACCGACGCCTTCCAAAGCGAAAGGCATTTATCAAAAGCCTCCAACACCGGCGCCCAATGATTAATTCTACTCATGTTTGCACCAATTACAAGACCGAGATATGAACATGGAAGGGATCCCATGTCACATCCAATCGAGTTAGCAAATGATAAAACTTCTATCTCATTCGCCCCTATCCCAAAGAGTTTTGACTTGGAGTAGTTAATTTTGAGCCCCGAAACAAGATGGAAACAACGAAGAAGCCGCGCCATGTTGAGAGTATTTTCCTTCGACCATTCCCCTAATAAAAGTGCATCGTCCGCAAAAAGAAGATGCGAGATAATGGGTCCCCCGTTAGGACATACGAACCCCTTGAAGATGCCATTTTCGACCGCTTTATTTAGCATACAAACCATGCCTTCCATACCGATAATAAAAAGGAAGGGCGACATCGGGTCCCCTTGCCTTATTCCTTTTTGAAAATCAAACTCGAAAGTAGGCGAACCATTGATAAGCACGGATGAACGAGCCGAAGACAAAATGCCTTTGACCCAAATCCTCCATTTTGAAGGAAAATTCATTTGTTCCAACAAAAAAATAATGTAATTCCAGTTTATATTTTCAAAATGTATTGTATTAAATAGGTGTACTACTTTTATATTTTTTTATATTCATTAAATAGGTGCACTGCTTTTCATTTTTAGATGTGTCATAAAATGTGAAAAGCAACAGTTACATAGGGTAGTGAATAGTCTACATATATAGGGTATATCTATGGTCAAAGAAGTAGGATCCTTAGTTAAGACCCTCTTAAGTTTAAAGTTAAATATGAACCAGATAGTTATATTTTGAATCATAACTTACACAATTTTTAGTTATATTTTTTATTTATCTTTTGTCTGAATATTACTTATTATTTAGAGTATGTTATTAGAGTATTTACAATGGTGTATTAGTGTTGAACCACAAGTTATATCAATTTTGTGTGTATTATGTGTGTGTGTTTTTCCTATGTGTTTTAAAGTGTGCATAGAGTATACAAGATGGTACAGTATATATCAATAGGTAAATCAATCTTTTATTTTTAATGTGTCAGTGAAATAATAATTATGAGGGTGCATTGAAACATGATTATAGTTGACTTTTCTTTCTTGAGGTTTTATTTAGGGATAATCACCAAAATAGCCATTGAATGGTCAACTTTTCAAAAATGGCCAATTGAAACGGCTCCATGAGCCTTTTCACGATTTTCGACACGGCTTAAAAGAGCTTTCCTCAGCAGCCACTCATCTTTTGCCACGTGTCCACCTGTCTTCTGTGGCTGTTCAGTCCCTGTCTTCTTTGGTTCTTTCATCACGTGCACCTCTGTTCAGCCATATCAGAGGTGTTTCGAGTTCCTTCAACATATCAGAGGTTCCGACTCACACTGTTCCGACTCGCAACCACCTTACACCACCACCAACTTTCTTGTCTGATCATCTTCACCAACGTTCATCACTGTCGCCATACATCGTCTTCTCCACTTCATCATTCATCATCACATTAACCTCCATCACCAAACATCGTTCACCATCATTATTCTCCACCAAAGATCGTTCACCATCATTATTCTCCGCTCATCGCTACAACTCCGTCACATCCAACACCACCTTCGTTCAACACCTCCTGAACGACCACCGTGCAACACCATCATCATTCACCTTCTCCGACGCAACCTACGGTTACCAACACCATCATCCACCTCCTCCGATCACCACTCATCGAATCACCATCATACATCAGCCATTCATTTTTTTTAAAACCTGAAGCAACTGATATATTAAAAAATTGGCGGTTGTTCACATGTTTTAAAAGAAGACAGGGTCAGGAAAGAACCAAAGAAGACAGGGACTGAACAGCCAAAGAAGACAGGTGGACAAGTGGCAAAAGGTGAGTGGCTGCTGAGGAAAGATCTTTTAAGCCGTGTCGGAACTCGTGAAAAGGCTCGTGGAGCCGTTTCAGTTGGCCATTTTTGAAACGTTTACCATTCAATGGCTATTTTGGTGATTATCCCTCTTATTTAATGGTTTTTATGTCACACCCTGGCTTTGCGGAAGGGTGGGTTTATTTGGTGTGACTTCTTAATACCATAGCTTAATCATAACCAAGCTATAAGCTATATGAAAGTAAAACCATGAAGATCATCCATTGATTTAAGTTTTAAAAGTAAAATACCACAACATTGTTTTAGAGTTGACACATGCAACGAGTTACAACAAAATAAAAACATTGTTCATACGACATAACCACAAACATAAAATAAACACCGTTTAAGACTTGCGACTCGTCCAGGTAAAAGTCACAATCCCTAAACGTGGATGACCTCATAACTCTTACGCAGCGTGAAAACGTAGCATACTTCGCCAGATCCCTAATTTCCTGAAATACATGTAAGTTGAAAAATCAACATAAAGTTGAGCGAGTTCATGTGAAAGTGAGTATGTAAAACCTTTGTAAGTATAAAATCCCTGGTATGTAGCAAATAAGGAAATAAAGAGATCACCAATGGTTTGCAAGGCCATTGATATGTGTGAAGTGCCGTAGGAAGACTCAAACCTAGCGGTTTTTGCGTCGGGCTCAAAGTCACCCCGAGGTCCGTACTGTTGGGCCTGGGGCTGGGCTCGCTACACCCAGATAGATCTACCGCTTACGACCCTCGGTCCTACAATGAGGATTAATGGCCTCCAGTTCCCGCCTACCCACTCACATGATCTAAGTAGTAACCCTCCTTACGCTAACCATACCATGTAAAAAGTATTCATCATCATAGTAACATGTATTTCACCCCCGAAGTTATAAAACTGAAAACAGTTAAGAGAAAAGGTGGAGCATGAACTCACAGAAGTTCGTCTCGAAATAGCAATCTCCCAGTCAACCTGTTGCGTAACGACCTACACGTACTAACTTCTATTAGACGGACGGCCGTGCCTTAGCTTAAGGTTAAATGTCTTTGGGAAATAGTTAGACAACTATTTCGTGTGTACACTTCTTAATTATTTAGTAATTTTATTCCTTCCCAAGGATGGGGGTTTTAATACATGTGCGTTTAGTATATCCAAAACACATTATTAAGTCTCACTTAATAAAATATATCTGTCTAAAATATTCTACCTTCAAAATATACATATTTTCCCAAAAATATTATATTTTACTTTATACAAATTCCAAAATAATACTTTTATCAAAATACGCATTTAAGAGTATTTTCCGAAGAATACGTAAGTTACATTTTACAGTTCGCGTGGTAATAATAATACTGGTGTAACTTAAATATTTATTTGTGATGGCGTTGGTATTATTTTGGAGTCGTGCTTTCACAATGTATTCTCGTTATATTATTTTTACTCTAAAAATAATATACACATAGTTCGCAAAATAATCATAAAATCGCGTAAGCGTTTTACTACGAAATATATATTCTCAATATATTTTTAACAAGTTTCCTTTACGAAAATCCACCTCCGAATACTTGGTTATATTGTAATAAAAATCATGGCGAATTTTTATTTGGAAAAATAGTTATAAATATATTCATAACACTTGTTGTAAAAATATTTTCTAAGTGTTATTTTTTGGAAAAATTTCGCCAGAGTTTCCTCTGTAACTGGAGGTGGCCACGCTTACTAGCGTATCATTTTCTTTTAAAAATTCAACCAATCAATTTTCCATCACCAACAAACAATATTCAAACATTAAACTAGTCAAAACAAGTATAAATCGCAAACACATGAACTTGTAAGTTGGGTGAAAATGTGTAGTAATCTTTCAACATTTTTAATAGATCTTTCTATCTTTAAAAATAAAATTAGTTTCTTGAAATCTTTATTTTTAAAGAATATGTAGTTTGACAACTTCTAGTCCATATTTACGAAAATATTTCTTTGTTAAATCTTTTTGTTACACAAGTGTCTACACACTTGTTTGTTCACAAAAAAACTTTTAGTTCACGAAAGATCCGTCTTTTAAACATGGTTTCATCTTACACTTGGTTCTTCGAAAATACCACTTGTAGATCTATAGATCTACTAGTTTTGAACTCCATTTTACAAGAAAAACTCTTTTTACACAAGTTCATGTTTGTGAATGAAAGGGTTCATCATCTTGTATCTTTTCTATTTAACATAACACTAGTTCATGTTCCATGAACATGAACTAGCATGGTTAGATGACAATCCATTCCAACACTAGCAATCAACAACATAAAACAATCATAACTAAACAAGATTTATAAGTTTTACACTATTAGTTTCTTTTTATCCACCAAGTTCATCTTCTTTACAAGACTTTAAACTTTGATCTCTAGTGTTTATGATTTTTACCCGTTAAATCTCTTATTAACCACTTTAAACATGAACAAGAAGATGTTTAGAATCACTTACTACTAGCTCAAGGCTAGGGAAGATTCAAGGCGAAAACAAGGTGGATAAAAACAACGTAGTGAGGTCCTTGTGATTCCGTAAGCACCGGGTTTCCTTGTATGTGATCCTTCACCCTTGTGTGTATGTGGTTTAGCAAGAATCAAACTTGGAAGTGATGTGGGTGTGTGTGTGCTCTCGGCCGAGAATAAGCAAGAGGGAATGAGAGAGTGGAATTTTTGTTAAGTGTTTTGCATGAAATGATGGTGGTCTTCTTGTACATTCTTATAATATCCATCCAACTATTTTAACCACGGGATAATATGTAGGTTAGATATGGAGAAAGCAAATAAAATAATCAAAGTTGATGGTGTGTGTTCCCTAGGGGGAAATCCGATCGGTTATAAGGGGGTGGTATTTTATTAGATTTTAACTAAATAGTTAGGCACTAGTTTATTTAATTAGGAGATTAAATAGTTTACTAGTGTGTTATTAAATATAACGGGTGTTAGGGTGTTCGGGGACCCTAACTAGCGCAGAAAAGGAAAAAAACATTGTCAATGTCAATATTTTATGTTCCGGGTAAAGTCCGGTGGTTCGGTTGGATATTAATCCGTTAAAGTGCTAAATAAGCATTTAAAGTGTCGTTAATATTTATTTTAGTGACACGTTGAATTCCTGACACTTTGGAAAGTGTCTAGTATTATTTTCCCATGTTTTTGCACTTTACTAGTTAGCTAAAAAGCTGAATTTTTGTATGAAAGTGCAGGATTTTGTAATTAACACATGTTTTAGGCACATCCGGTCACTATATTTATCACCTAGTGACGCAGTTTAACAATCCTCACCTCCCTACACTCCCTACTAGTGTAGTAAACTATTCCCGGCTCATACTGGCCTTAGAGACAGTGCCTGTCTGATGCTGGCTATGTCAGCATGTTTACTGGGTTATCCGTTCATTGTGCTACTGTGCTTTTGTGCATCAAGTTTGTCACTATAGTTCTGTGTAAATAATGGAGTGACAGAAATAAAGTATGATGCATGAACATGTATGTATCAGAAATCAAGTAGCAGTTTAGTCACAACTGTAAGCAAGCACAGTAATTAAGCATTAATTAAATATTAATTAATTCGTACGGATACGTGGTTTGGTGAGGGTTGTCACATTTTATGTCTAAAAGCATCCACTCCAAAGGAAATAGTTGTTGTACCTGCGGGTCCCAATGTATCAGGACACAAACATCTACATTTACCTTTCTTTTGTATATATTACGTACAAGAGATTTTAATAACTTACAAGTAAACAATTCACGAGATTCAATGTAAGATTTTAATAACTTACAAGTAAACAGTTCACGAGATTCAATGTAACACGTATTTGTAAACATTTTTATTAACAATGTTAATGTAACATAATTTTCAGTAGGTAACATTTTGTTTTTCAATAGTTCATGTGTACTAGTGTTATCATGCCAGAAGTTAATCAATTGCCAAATCAACTTTTTTTGTCTCAATAAAATTAAAAGTTGGGTGTAGTGAAACATGTAGATAATTCACTTCTCTCTTTTACCCAATGGATTGTATGTTTCAAAGTATGGCCTCAAAAGATATGGTTGTACTTAGTGGGTCCCACTCTACTAGAACACAACCATCTATGTTTATTTTATGTTCAACTATCAAACATATCCCTCAAACCCTACAAACAACGTAAAAATTCAATGAGATTTATGCAACACATTGTTACATAAACCCTTTCTAACAATATCCATGTAAGCAGCCGTAACTTTTTACTCAAACAATGTTACACGATATAATAAGTTTTGTTCATGCAATAATTTTTCACATCATGAGTTAATACGTTAGTGTAAGATACATACATTTAATGTAATATCATGGTAATGTTACATGATAAAATATGTTTTTGTTCATGTAATACTTTCCATATCATGAGTTAATATATTAATGAACCATACATTTAATGTTACACAATTGAATTATAATAAGACGATGTAACATATTGATGGGCCCTTTTTTACGCATGTACGTTACCAGTTTAAAGATGAAAATCAAAGTTACTTTTTTAATTCATCTATATACAAGAAGAAGAACAAAATATTAACTAATTGTTTTTTACTCAAGCGAATACATGTTACAATACATTTTTTTTCGGATAAATTACACTTTTCGTCCTTTATGTTTGTAGCGGGTTGCAATTGATAGCCTTTAACTTTAATAATTACAGTCACAGTCCTTTACTTGCAAAATTCGTTACACCATTCGTCCTTTAGCACTAACCAAGTTAAAATTTTTAGTTATATCTATTCACTTAAGGGTATTCTAGTCATTTCATATTTTTATTTAAAATGTTAATTAATAAATAAAAAAAATTAACATATACTGTATATAACATCAGCTATCCCAAATTCAATCATCTTCCCCCAGTTCCCCTTCCCAAACCCTAGAACACCATAAAGGTCCACCCTCTCTACATAATCATCCACCTCCTGCAATACATTTCTCTGCGTAGAAAATCATTGCCGAACAACTGGATTTTCATTGGATTCCCTCACGTTCACCGTTGTCGGAACTCACGTTCACCGTTGTCGGAACTCTCGTTCACCGGAGTAACGGTGTTCGGAGCAGAAACCGATGCCGAACAACTGGATTTTCACGAGCGATAGCATCACGTCATGTCGATCGGAGTAATGGTATTCGGAGCAGAAACTGTTGCCGGAACTCTCGTTCACCGACTCCGTCGCCTCCGGGCGTCGTTTACGAGACAGGTCTGTGGATAAATTGAAGATAAAGGGTTTGTAATTGTTTGAGGATTTTGATTCTTATTAATATATTTTTTTATGATTTTGATGGTGTTTACTGTTTAGTGCCAAGAGGTGATTGTTAGGTGGGGGAGGTTGTTAGGTTGTGGTGTGGGGAGGTTAAGTGGTGGGTGTTAGACGGTGGCAGTGCTCCTTGAAAAAGAGGGTTTTGGTGTTGATTTTAATTGAGAGAGAGGTGAAGTAGCCTCTGGTAATATGAAGAAACTGTATCATTTTTGAGTATTGATGCAAATCTTGTCCACAGAAATTGTAATTACCCTGCCGCACCCCCGTTCCTTCAAATCGAACTTAAAGATCTGATGTGTCAAAGTGTATTACAGTAATTGCACAAGATAGTCCCCTCACAACTTCAAGCTCATAGTGGTGTGTAGAGAGAGATAGAGAGAGAGAGAGAGACAGGGAAGAGGGAGAGAGAGTGTGTACAGGGGAGATGATGATTGTTTATGTTTATATAACATTTTTTTCTTATATATTAAATGATTGTTTTGCCCTCGCATGGGTTGCATATGACCTCACTTAACTGAAAGTTTTAACCAGGTTAGTGTCAAAGGACCGAAGGTGTAACGAGTTTTGCAAATAAAGGACTGTGACTGTAATTATTAAAATTAAAGGTCATCCATTGTAACCCGTTACAAACACAAAGGACGAAAAGTGTAATTTACCCTTTTTTTTTCTCAAACAAATACTTGTTTTTTTCTCAAGTGAATACATTTTTTATTGCCTCGTTATGTCTTCCCTTTCTTCACTCACATTATTTGTCCCGTATTTGCTTGTCGTTTATTCTTCCTAGCCCAATGATCTGATTTACCCCTCACCATTTTCGCCATTGTTTCTGTAACAAAGTTATATATATTATAAATGTAACATAAAATTGTTTTAATATTTATCATATACACCTTCATTCTTCATAATATTCATAACTTGTTTTTACACAATCTTTTTTTAACTACTAAAATAGGAGTAATAAACAATACAGTTTCTTGTCCATGTACCGGTTTGATTAAGACTACATCTTTGTAATTTTCAAACCCATAAAGAATAATATTAAAAACGATAAACACTAAAAGGCTAAAACAAATGCCAACGTATACCCCACACCCATATCTTATTTGTGACTCCCTCAAAACCCTAAAAATACTTAACATTATGGACCATTAAACCCACCAAAAAAAAATACTAAACATTATGGACCATTACCCACAAAAAAAAAAACCCACATGAAACCTTTCTTGATGATGGATTAAACATCTTTTGATCACTAATTGCATACAGAAAATACCGCTTTTTTCAACCGTAGATTGATTAAATATCTTTCGATCTTAAACGACACTAGAATTTACAAACAAACATTAAAAAAAAACGTACCTTTCCTTTTTATCTTAAATCGTTTTGCTTGCAACCCTACACCATATCTTTGTTCTTTTCTGTCATAATCGTCGACAATCTTTTTGAAAACGGATGAGGGGTGGAGAATTTTTTATGTTCAAACTTATTCAAGATTTTGGATTTTGTGGGGATTAAAGAGGGTTTGATATGGGTTTAATGAGATATCTTGTTTGTGTTTGGGGATATGGGGCTCCGTGGGAATATGTGCAGTTCTTCTATGTTTTTTTTTGAACGACTGCTATTTTATTTAAATGCATAAAATAGAACAAGGGGCCAGCAAGCAACGGGGAGACCCAAAACAAAAAGAAAATTACATTACAATGTCACGGATATTGAAATCACGCCATCTCTCCCACTTAATATTGCTGAAAGGGGATCTATTTTTTAACCACCCAAAAGATTCCTCTTTAATTTCTTCGACAACCTTCCAGACTACGAAAGGAGCGCCGTCAAAATTTAACCCATTACAGGCCTTCCATATCCTCCACAGAGTTGCAGCAAAAATAAGTTCTATAACTTTCTTCCAAGCACTTGATCCTTCCAATAATTGCAGCCCACCCAAAAGATCTTGAAAGCAAACAGCTTGGATGTCGACCGGGATTTTCATCCAGATTGCAACATGCCACCAAACTGATCTAACGAGAACGCAAGAGACGGCGATATGATCTACCGTCTATTCCCCGTATCCACATATAGCGCATCTCGTGTCGGGTAACGAAACTCCGCGAGAGACCAACACAGTTTTTGAAGCAATGCACCCCAAAACCAATTTCAGAAAAAATACCCAACCTTGTGAGGGACCCATTTATTCCACCTTAAATTCTCAATCTGAACCTTTTCCCCAATTACATCCGGCACTTCTCCTCTAAATTTCGCAACCATAAACACACAATGGATCACCATTCGCGAGCGAGAATCGAATCATCTTATCAAAGCACATAACTTCAGCATGGTTTTCGCGAAGAAAGTCCATGCCTAATATGACGTCAAAACTTCCGAGTTGCATCGGGATAGGGTCGATTGGGAAGATGTGATTGTTGAACTCAAGAGTACAATCACGAAGAAAAGAATTTACGGCGACGGTTCTTCCGGTAGCGACTTCGACATCGAACGTCGATGGGAGATGGGAGCGTTTACGACTAAGGAGCTTCTCGAATTCAAACGACACAAAGCAGCTATCGGCTCCAGTATCAAATAAACATGAAGCATAAATACCATTCACAAGGAAGGTACCATTGACTACGTTGTTGTCGGCCTGGGCTTGGCACACGTTGATGTTGAAAGTTCTGGCGCGTGCGGCTTGTTGCTGTTGCTGAGGCTGTTGCTGCTTGTGTTGCTGAGGCTCTTGCTTCACAACCCTGTTCGGGCACATGTTCGCAAAGTGGTTGGGATCACCACATGCGAAGCAGACTCGGGCGTTGACCGCGGGTGCCTGAGCCGCTTGTTGGCCTTGTGGGGCTGGGAGCAGAGCTTGATGAGCAGTGGCTTGAACTGGTGCTTGACGGGGACCAGTACTGCAGTTAGCAGTAAAATGGCCGTACATGTTACAGTGTGCACAAAAACGGCAAGCTAGACCCACCGGGTGATGATAAGAACACGTTGGGTAGGCAGGGTGAGGGCCTGTGTATGCACGCTTTGCAGGCGGTGCATAGGTAACTGGTGTTGGATGGTGTTGAGACTGCTGTTGAGCCGGTATGGTAGGGACATCACAGTTCTTGTTGCTGGAGCTACTGTTGTTGTTCTTCTTTTGGTGGCGTGAGACTTTCGATGATGGAGCGGTGGCGGTTTCAGTGGATGGTGCGGCGGTGACTTGGTGCAGGTTCTTTGATGTTTTATCCCAGAAACCAGCTTTTACCCGCTTGTCGTTGATTTCAGTGGCAAGCAAGTAGGTTTCTTCGATCGTCGCTGTCTTTGCGGCATGCACAAAATCTGCAACACAGTCGGGTAGAGCTCGAATGTACTTTTTGATTGCCATGTCGGGCGTCTTCACTCGATCGGGACAGATGATGCTGAGCTGCTTAAAACGAGCAGTCAGGGCAGCGTTGTCACCTTCCTTCTGCTTGTTGTGCTAGAACTCGTCCTCTAGCTTTTGGCGCTCATGGGGAGGGCAGAACTCTTCGAGCATAATGTTCTTCAACTCGTCCCATGACAGACCATAGGCTGCATCATTTCTGCGCTTGTTCCTTTCGGCCGTCCACCAGTCTAAAGCGCGGGACTGGAAGACGCCGGTCGCGTTCAGTGTGCAGAGATTATCAGGACATCCACTCTGTTGCAGGGTGACTTCGATTGAGTCAAACCATTGAAACAAAGCCGTAGGGCCTTCTTCGCCGGTGAACTCTTTCGGTCCACATGCCTTGAACTGTTTGAAGCTGAAATCAGCTTTGGGAGTTTCAGTTATGGATTCCTCAGACGATTTGCTCGTGTTTTCGTACAGTTCACTGACAACTTGGGGTACAACTTTTGCCATTTGCTTAGTAATCATGGCAGTGAGGCGTTTGTCTGCTTGCTTTCGGCGAGCATCTCGGGTAGCGCGAGATCCAGATGACGACATTGTCTGCAACAGACATCATCACAGGACTCAACACAATATAATCGAATCTCACCTCACAATCCTAATACTACTAAAGCTCAGGAACACGCATAATCACGTAAGAACATAGGCACATAATCACAGATCCACATAAGAACAGAGACACATAAGCACATAAGCATGTAGGGCACAGAAGTACAGAAGCACATACGCATGTAATCACAAGATGCAGTCAGAATACAGAAGCACAAACGCATGTAATCACAAGATGCAGTCACAAGATGCACCCCAAAACCAATTTTAGACAAAATACCCAACCTTGTGAGGGACCCATTTATTCCACCTTAAATTCTCAATATGAACCTTTTCCCTAATTACGTCCGCCACTTCTCCTCTAAATTTCGCAACTGAAAAAAACCGGCGTCTACGTCAAAACCCAGCTTGTCTGGCTCTTTAATCCCAGCTTTTATCAAGTCTTTTTCTATTGATATGATATCCTTCCATACACCAGCCATCTCCTTTCTGAAAGGAAATGTGTGGTGAGTAAAGATTTTGGGAGACAAAAGATAAAGTATATATGAACATATAGTCAACTTTTTGATTATTGACATAAGAGCATCCACAATAAGACCCACTAAAAACACCTAAAAACATGTCCAGTCAGGTGTCACATCAGAAAAACACCCATCCTTCAAAAACATTAAAAACTCACCCAATAAGAAAACACAAAAACACATAAAAACATTGCCACATCATCACCACCTTTTACAATTAATTTAAATTTATCACCCAACCCCCAACCCTTTGGCCCCACCACCTCCTGACAACATGCTCGTTTATACCCATTCTTCAACAAATATGCCACCCAAATATGCATCCCACAATAATAAAGAATGGGTGAGGTGGAAAAATGGCAAAAAACAACCCAACAAAATGACCTATTGGGGATGGTCTAAGGGGGTGTTTGTTTTTTGTCAAAAGTACTTCAGAGCCTCTTATGTCTACCCCACACAGACCACGCGCAGATGTTCAAGTCTGCAGCTTGTTTGTTTTTTGAAAGAACTTTCATTAAAAGAGGTCTTCCTCACCTCTTCCTCAAACAGACCTGTCTTCACATCTTCTAGCCTCTTCAAAGCTCTCCTCTCCCTCTCTTTCAAAAGGTCTTCCAAACCCTAGTTTTCTCCCGCCGTTACATGCTCCACCCCCATCTCCAGTCGAGCTCCACCTCCAGCCGACCTCCACCTCCAGCCGACCTCCACATCCAGACGCACCTCCACCTCCAGCGACCTCCACCTCCGGCCGACCTCCACCTCCAGCTTCGCTTTTTCTCTGCTTCCCTACAGTCCCCATATCTGGCAATGCAAGGACTCCTTTTAGTTTGTTCCATCAATTATAAGTTGATAATATAAAAGGCCTCTTTTGATATGTCTCTCTGCAGGTCTCCATGTCTGCCAATCAAGGGCCATTTTTTATGCAGATGATGTAAAGCAGCTTCTATTGATATTGATAGTGATAATAATAATTTGGGTGATTTAATAGGATTATATAGGAGTGTAGAGGAATTGGTGGAGAATGTGACCAAAATTAGCAATGAATAATAGTGGGTTTGGGGTTTTAAGGGTGTATGGGTTAGCACAAATCTGAAAGAGAAAGGGGAGAAGAGAAGGTTTGCAGATGTGGGGTTTTGAGATAACCAAACACTCTTTTTATTACACTCTGCAGACATTTGGTCCACCTCTTCTCATGCAGAAGTTTGCAGATGTGGTCCGCAGACTGCAGACCTTTGACATCTGAAAAAACAAACACCACCTAAATATACCATGGGTACAGGTTTCATGTCCCAAGGCATGATACGGGTTTCATGTCCCAAGGCATGGTACGGGTTTCATGTCCCAAGGCATGGTACGGGTTTCATGTCCCAAGGAATTTTAGTGAATACCACTTTCTAAATATATCCTTATGTAACTTTTAATGACTTTTTATATATTTTTTATTAAGCAATCAAGAGATAATTGGTCTTGATTATCTCAACAGTAGATCATAAGCCATCAGTGGCTAAGATATAGTTTCCAAATTTTTCTTAACTCAATAAGTTTTCAAAGTTGCTTGTCTTAATTATATTTTTTTCTCTTTTCTTTTTCATTTTTGTTGGTTTACATGTTGCTTTTACAAAAAAGTAAAAATAAAAATATGCATGTGGTTCGTAAGAGCCATGCTTAAGCTCAGGCCCAAATCAAACTCACTCTTCTCGAGGTAAGACGGGATTGGACGGAGGATGGGATTTGGTGCCACGTAGGATTCAGAGAACACTAGAAGGGCATTCTGTACATGTTAATCTTAAAGAACCCATGGATATATTGTACAGTATCTTTTTTCCTTTGTTTAGAATTCTCACTATTAGTGGTGAAATATTCTAAATTGCTTTGTTTTACTAACTCTTTGTACAAAGCTATCTATAACATATGCATGCAAGAGCCTCCCTGTAGCTATGTTGAACAGCTAGATGATAAACATAAGGAAGCATTTGAAGATTATATTTAATCAACGGTAAACAATTTCTGCCTTAACAAGCTAACATAGATTTCTCTATACCATATCATACACACTAAGTTTTTGTTGGAATTTGGTGTCCAATTATTAATTATTTAACGTTACTAATAAGGTTCGATCCGAAAAGTTACACGTTGGACGACGAACAAAGAATTATGTTTAATCGTTAAAATCATGTATCACAAAAGCGGATTAATTACGGAGAACAAGTATTTATGAAATACTAGTAAATATTAATTGTTTACGAAATGATTAATTGCAAAAATTATTAATGACGTTTAAAGTGTTAAACGGATGTTAATTTTTTATTTAAAACCCTTTTAATAGTAAGGTTTCTGTTCTATGTAAAAAAAAATATTTTATTATAACATTGTAAAACCTGGCGAGACAAATCATTGAAGACCAAACATGGAAACTAACAAGACCTAGACGATGGAGATCTTGGATTAAGTGAGAGCTAGGGTAGACTTGTTTGTCCCATCAGACACGTTCAGTTTGTCATTTCACTGGCAACAAGTTTGTCCCATTAGACACGTTCAGTTTGTCGTTCACTGGATCGAACGAAACTGAACAAAATTACCACTAGTGACCGGATTCTATATTTATTGTATTGTGTGATTGTGATTGTTTAGTGTAGATAATCTTTACCAAGAAAACTAAATTGTTTTCGCAATTATAAATCAATTAGATAAATTAAAAGAAGTTTAATATAACTTGTGAATGTAAATAGTAAAAAGAAGTTTTTATTATAAGATACAACTTTTTGTTTTAAAATTAAGAGTAAATTGCCATTTTTGTCCCTGTGGTTTGGGCAGTTTTGCCATTTTAGTCTAAATCTCAAACTTTTTAAATCTAGGTCCCTGTGGTTTGCATTTTGTTGCCATTTTAGTCCAAAACTCAAAAATCTCATTTTTTTGACTGTTGCAACCTTCTATTTTGTCTTTTAGTTCAGGGGCATTTTGGTCATTTTGTTTTTCATTTAACATTTTATTAATTTAACCTCCTATTCTCTCTCTCTATATCACACGCCTTTCCTCTCCTCCTCCATCTCTCTCTAATCCAAAACCCCACTCATCACCAAATCATACCACAGCCTTGGCCACCACAACCACCGACGCTTGTAACCGCCACCATCCCAACCGTCGGGATCTAGATCTAAAAAGTACTTTCGCCGTCGGAAAAGCTAACACCACCACCGCTGAACTGAGCAGTGACGGTTTTCCTTGGTTTTTGTTAAACTGAACGGCGATGGTTTCCCACCCTTCTCTGGTTTTCGTTAAACTGAATGGCGGCGGCGAAAACTTCTTGCATCAGAAGGGTGGGGTTTTGATCTGAAGGGTAGGGTTTTGATTTTGTGACACCAAACAGAACAGATCTGAAGGGTGGGATTTTGATTTGGTGATGAGTGGGGTTTTGGATTTGGTGACAGTATGGCACATGAAGGATTGACGGTGGCCAATGATTTCACCTCACTTAATTCTGAAATTACTTGAGCTTTTATTTACTTGGTTTTTATTTGATTTAGAGTTGAAACCGTGATTGATTGTGAAATTACTTGGTTGTTGGTTGAAACCGTGATTGATTGTGAAATTATTTGGTCATTTTGGTCAATTTCAATAAAACGCGTTGTTGCAGGGTTTTTAGAGAGAGGGAGGTTGCAAAATGACCAAAATGCCCCTGAACTAAAAGACAAAATAGAAGGTTGAAACAGTCAAAAGAATGAGATTTTTGAGTCTTGGACTAAAATGACAACAAAAACCAAACCACAGGGACCCAGATGTAATAAGTTTGAGATTTGGACTAAAGTGGCAAAACTGGCCAAACCACAGGGACCAAAATGGCAGTTTACTCTAAAATTAAAGATGTTAATTTGACAAAACCATAAATTAGTAAAAGTTTATTAATTAATATCTAGTTTTAGATTAACGACTAACATAGTTTAGAATGGGGGATTTAAAATTTGATTGTGTCGAGAATTGAAAGGAGTTTCAATTAATCAATGACCAACACAAAGTAAAATTGGAGTTTTACTTGAAGGTTTCACGACTTGCGTCCTGCTACAAGTCGTCACTCTTATTTTTTTAAAATCATCTAGCTCTTTCACCACATCCGACCGTGTTATATAAGCACATACAAGGAGCGCTAAAACAACAGTGGCCTTATCAAGTACCAGTTGTCCAGCAACCATTTTCGTGAAAAGCAGCAAGGACTAGTTAAAATATCCACTTCTGAAATACTCACTAAGCAAAGTGTACCAATAAACCACACTCTTGAATTCTGATATGTTTCAACCAAATCACAAAGTATTTCATCATTTTCATTAACATTCAGGGGTTTTAAAACCCCAGTTTTAGTTTCTGTGTCAGTTTCAGTATAACAATGCATACAATACATGCTGAGGTGAAATTATCGCCCCCATGAACTACAAAATAGTTGGTTGTTGCAGTGTTTTCATCACATACACCTCTTGCTTTAAGTAAATAATCAAATCATGTGAGCATGGTTGGGTAGACAACAACGTGAGAGTGTCACACCCTGATTTCCCGGTAAGCCTGGACTTCGGGTTTATACGTGACGATTGATATCAGTAATCACAAAGCACAAATGAAGATGGGATTTTAAATTAATTATTACAAAGTTCCAAAAGGTCAAAAATAATAGACAAACTGATTATACTTGAAAAGATCCACAGGTGGACCGAATATAATAAAATGAGATTGAGTTTCTCTCTAAATATTCTTCTAGTTTCCATCTAATTTTTCTGAGCTTGATCCACTCAACGGATTATTTTCTTTGGATCAATTGGTTAACAATTCGGTTCGTAACAATCATGTGGTTTGACAACTTACCCGACACTCTACTTCAACTCACTATCAATGCAAGTTAGTGCAATCTAAACAAGCCCGAAGCTACTAGCCCAAAAAGCTCTATCTGTTACCCTTAACACAACTGTCACGACTCCTTTATCGATAGTTAAAATGTCAAAAGTGGCATGGCTCCTCAAGAGGTTGCAGCTATGAAAGACTGCATTGAGTTGCTGGTGCACAAGTTGGAAAAAATCACTTGAGGAGATGAGTCAACCGGGTTCCAAAGTTTCAGGGCTTGTGATAAGTGACATCCAGACTTGGGTCAGTTCTGCAATGACACATGAAGACACATGCTCTGAAGGGTTTAAGGGTGACTCGAAAATGAAACGTGCTGTGAGAGGAAAATTATGAATGCACACACTTAACCAGCAATGCTTTGGATTTGATCAACAGTTATGCTTCTTTATGCGAGTAGTTGAAGAGAGACCAAGGAAGTATGGGAAGCCCCACACCAAGGCCCCCACAACCACACCACATGGTCTGACATTGAAGAGGGACCAAGGACGTATGGGTATGGTGATATGGACCATGCCGTTCTTATGCAATAGTAGCTTGCTCAATGGCTTAAAGCCCATTGCTTGCAGGGCCCAAAAGTTGTATATTTCAACACAGCCAAACAACTCTTAACCATCAAAACATAAAATCTTACTCGTGTAAGACAAGTAAAGGGAAAACTTTATGTAATAGCAATCAAGTTTGAAAAATGTTTCAGTTAGGTTATTTATACTTTTCTTTTGTTCCAATTAGATCACCTGAAATTCAAATTGAGCCGTTGTCACATTTTTTATATGTCTAGAAAGAAATGGGGGAGAAGATGTTGGGGTCCGGATTTTTAATAAATGTAATTATATTAAAAAAGAAAAAAAATTGTTAATTATTTTAAATTTTTTACAACATGTAAAAATCCACGTCATCAGTCGATAATCATAAAATAAGCCACATCACCACAGTTACATGTGAAATAGATGAAAAACCCTATATTGTTTTTTTATAAAACAAGAAAATTGAGTGACCTAAACTATTAATATAAGAGCATGGTCGTAGCGTTGTTACTTATATGTGTACATATTATTTAGAAAGTAACTTTTTATGTATGCATGTTTTGTATTGTGTTGGTATGTCTAACTGGTTTAAAAAAAAATATCATGTTATGTTGTTAAAAAAATATCATGATATGTTCCAAACACTACTAGAAAACTGCCTACTTTGTGACAGCCAAATTTATAGCAAATTTGTAGGAAATTGGTCTTACCTACAGATTTGCTACAAAAAATTTCATGCAAAATAAACTTGTTGATAATCAGGTTAGCTACAAAATTATGACAAAATTTCTCACAAATTTTCGACAAATATCTATCGTCACAAACTTTGCCACAAAATACCTACAAACCTGTTTTTTATGTTTTTCCTACAATTCTTCCACAATTATGCCTATTTTTGTATTTTATTTTATGATATTTTACTTTTATTATCCATAATTATTTTTATTTTGCGACAAAATTCCTACAAAATTATAAAACTTTCTCTTAATGGTTTGCTACAAATTTCCTACAAATAAAAAATTTATTTTTCAATGTTGTGACAAATTTCCTACAACTTAAAAAATGTTTTTTTATTTAAGTTTTGTGACAAAATTCCTACAAACAAAAAAAACAAAATTTAAAGGATACGACAAAATTCCTACAAACCAAAAACAAATTTTTTTTGAAGGTTGCCACAAAGTCCAACAACCTAGAAAGAAATCCTACAGCTGTTTGCTACAAATTTTCTATCAATTTCCGACAAATTTAATATTTTATTTTGAAAAATTATTTATTTTTCTAAAATTGACAAGTAACAAATAAATTTTCTTTTTTGTCGAAATTTTGTAGCAGGCAGTGTCAGTTTGCTACAAATTTTAGACAAATTTAACGTATTATTTTAAAATTATCTATTTTTCTAAAATTCAGTAATAACAAATAAATTAACTTATTTTTTGTAGGAAATCCGTAGCAACTGGAGTCAGTTAGCTACAACTTTCAGACAAATTTAGAAATTTTATTTTTTAAATTATTTATTTTGTTGTGGGTATAAATAATACAAAATTTTAATGTATTTTGTCAGCATTTTGTCGAAAAGCTAAAAAATGTTGTGACGAAATTGCTACAAATGGTTGTTGTGTGGAAAATTTGTTGGAAAATTAGAAAACTGTAGAAAACTTGTAACAAAATTTGAGTTGTGAGAAATTTGTGAAAAACTTCTGTAGGAAAATATGTAGTTTTCTAGTAGTGAAATGTACTAAAATTAAACATTTTGATCGGTCTATCAAAGTATTCAAGTATCTGCGAGGTGCACATTTGTTTAAGCAAAACAGTAATTTACATCTAAAAAGTCGAGGTGCACATTTGTGACCTACGTACACAACACAATACAGTAAATGAGCTTAAACATAACTGATATGTTTTAATCAATCATATATGTTTTTTAGCTATTGAAAGTCGCACAAGCTTAACATCTGGAAAACCACATATTTAAGCTTAATTTGGTTTGGTTGGTAACATTTCTATGTGCATGCACTATATGTAATAAAATGTTCAACAACACATTCTTGGCAGCGTCTTAAGTTCTGTTGTGTAATTACAAAAATGAATAAACGGAATGTTCGGGTATGATTCTATCTATGCTCTTCCTTAATTCATCGTGTGGCCATCTTCGTCTTCAAGAAGTGACAATAATTCCTCATAGTCTAGTACGTCCCAAAGATCATCATCAGTAGCATCCTCCTCCATGGATCGATTATAACCACCTTGCATGTTGACTAGTGTTTGACTATCTTCTTGGTAGGTGTTATGAACGTTTGTTGAAGCTGACATACATTGATTCTGATCGTAATGTTCACACGTTGAGCTCCCGGTAAAAGATTGAACTTGTTCTTGATTAGGGTCTTGAAATGTAGCCGGGGTGATCAGTGTGGGATTGGTGTTCGATCCCGGAAGATGGTCATGACCAATACGCAATGCTTGAGCACCCATTGCATTGGATAACCGGCTTCGTGCTCCAATGTTGTGAATAACAGATTGATGGTTTGATGGGAACATGGATCCCAAATGATTATTAGTTTCATGATGTTGAACTTGTTCACTTGGTTGATTTATTTGGGAATTTATTGACACTCTTGGTCTCTTTGCGGGTTGATTTATTTGGTTTTGTTGTTGGATTGCCTCCTCTTGATTCCTTGTGTTCTGAACTTGTTGATCCGGCTGATTGTTATGATTAACATTTTGGGTTGAATGTTTCTTGTATATCTTACACAATACCCAATCCGTCATCTACAAGAATAGAACAAAAGTTGGTCCAAAACCAAATGATAGATAAAAGGATAATACATATATATGTGTTGAAATAGTTTTCTCTTTATTCACTCTGCTAATACCCTTAGCCCTATAAACGTATCAAACGATTAGTGATCACTTTCGTGAACTATTCGCCGGATTTGTCCTGTCCATTCTTTTTCGTTTGTAAACGTTCGCTTATGTTTGTTCATTCACATTCATTTATGTTTATTCATTTATATTCCTTAATATCTGTTAATTTTCATTCATTTATGTCCGTTTACATATTCCTTTAAACTTATTTAGTAGTTATTAGTAATGAGCCCATTACGTTTACGTCCTTCCATTTATTTATTTACGTTCGTATAGAATATTGATGAACGAACATAAACGAACCCCGAATACATTCACCTACCTAGCAAACGAACATGAAAAGGAAAATCGGTTTGTCTAAGTGCTCATGTTCGTTTGGTTAAGTTAAACAAACGAACATGAGCAAGTCTCGTTCATGCTCGTTTTGGTTCATTTATAGGCCTAAATGCCCTTGCTAACCAACGAGATATACCTCTAAGAGCTATAAGTAAATATACCTTTCCATTTGGGATATTTAGATTATTGCAAGTATACTCATACATTAGCCATTCGGTCTTTTGATCCTTCTCGTCATAAAAAGCTAAAGGTCTTTTTGTTCCAACCACTCGTCTCGTCATAAAATCATACACCTTCGTATCTTTCTGGGTCGACTTCCAATACCCAAAGTCCTTGGTTCTTCTATTCACTCGTGTCCCCGTCGGGTGTTTTCGCTCTCTGATTGTAAAAAAGTACCATATGCCTTCACACGACCGGTAACGTTCTATTATCAACAAACCGTCAAGAAAGATTAATTGATTAGTGTAACATTTTACGCTACTAAATAAATATTACACTACTAAATAAATATTACACTACTAAACAAAGAAGTATCAGTCGTCGGTAAAGTAGTCTATCAATATTTTTTCACAAATCAAATTACCACGACCATATTTTTTACAGCGGTTTTACCAATGGTATTTCGTTGGTAACCACCTTTACCGACAGAATGCTAGTATATTTTGTTGGGTTTTAATCTTGACATTTGGTTACTATTATTTAGTTTTATAAGTTAGTAGTTTAATTAAATTAGTGATTAAATAAATGGTAGAAAAAGTAGTAGGTGTTGACCGAGAATTCAGTGGAGGAGTTGGAGTGTAGCTTCAAGTTAGGAGAAAGTGGGGTTAGTTGAAAGAATAGGTCTTTTGTACGTTGTTGAATGTGGTGTCATGTAGGCTATATATAGCCTAGTCTCTTTCATGAATGAAGTGTGGTTTTTGGCAGTACCCATATTTTCAATCAAATACAGTAGCAAGTTTTGCATATTTCTTTCTGCCATTTATCTTCACATATACATACGTAAGTTTGTGAGTGTATTGCTAGTGTGTTGAGGGGCCTCAACCAACATATTTGGCCGTCGGTGATACTTCTTTGTTTTATAATTTATATATTATGAAAGATGCATGGTAGATCGCATTATACTTCACATACCTGTAAGTTCGTTAGGGTGGTGGCTATAAACATGAACATCGTATATCCGACATCTGGGTTGTTCGCCTAATTCAATCTTTCGTTTAAGGTAGTAGATGATGAGCTCCGAGTCGGTTGGACAAAAGCGATAACCGGGTTCTAATGCATCATCATAATCACGCAATTCTTGTTGAATGTATGGAACAATTTGCTGGTCTTCAGCCATTTACGTCGAGCACAGGGTTTTAGAAAATTTGGAGATTTGAATGCATGAAAACAATACGTACTGCTTTATTATATATATACGTGAAAAGAAAGCAATATATAAACTATGAAATTTTTTATCCATTTCTTGCGGAAGTCACAGATTTTTTTGTGCAAACAAATTATCTATAAGTCTAATAAATGATGATAATATATTTCTTATTCAAAATCGAATCATTTAGGTTGTTTTCTTTTCATTAAAACTTAATTCGATGATTTATATTTTGACTTTTGAGTAACATGACCTAAATATTTCATGTAACAAACTGATATTTTGAAGACTTAATTATCTCTTGTAACAAACTGATATTTTGAATAATTTATTTATTTATTTTTGAGTAAACTGCCATTTTGGTCCCTGAGGTTTGAGCAGTTTTGTCACTTTAGTCCAAATCTCAAACCTTTTGCATCTGGGTCCCTCTGGTTTCAGTTTTGTTGTCATTTTGATCCAAAAATCACTACTAGAAAACTCCTATTTTTCCTACCAAAATTTCCTACGCATTTCCTACGAACGAAAATGGCTACACATTTCCTACGAAATTTCGACGTATTAAAAAGGGTCTTAGTTTTGTGACAAAAAAGCGACAAAAGAACGACAAATTGGTTTGCGTAGGAAAAGTGTAGGAAAATTCAGACCGATCTCCGACGGAATCCGTTTTCATTTTAACCATTAGTCAGAAATTCGTAGGAATTGTTATGCGTAGGAAAAGTGTAGGAAAATTCCGACCGATCTCCTACGGAATCCGTTTTCATTTTAATTATCGGTAGGAAATGCGTAGGAATCCAATTTATCATAAAAAAAATTCATAATAAAATGAAATTACTGATATTAAAACATAAAGTTTTATTATTTATATCAATATATGTTATTTTTAAAATAAATTTATTTATATCCGTAGAAAAAGTGTAGGAAAATACCAACACAATTCCTACGAAATATGTTTCATTTCCTATCCGTAGGAAGTGTGTCAGAAATTATCGACAAATTGCTCACAAATTGCTCACGAAATATGTTTTTAATTAATATCCGTAGGAAATGTGTAGGAAAATATTGACTCAAATAGTATATATATATAGAATTAAATCTAAGATATATCAGCTCCTGTACAGGAGGATAAACTGGTTAAGATACTTCGGTTATAACGTATAGGTCTCGAGTTCGATCCCAGGCACACACCGATCCAGGGGGAATTTCCCCTTTTTGGCTGATTTTTTTTCCGTAGGAATTGTGTAAGAAAATTAAAATATATAAATATTATATAATAAATATTATATAAGAAAATTAAAATAAATATTCCGTAGGAAATGCGTCGGAAAGTTAAGAAAATTAATTCCGTGAGAAATAAGTAGGAGAATTCTAACGAAACATTTGTGTGGGAAAGGAGTAGGAAATTCCGTAGGAAATGCGTCAGAAAAAAATTACCCACGAGCAAAATTCCCACAGCCCATTTTCGTGGGAAATCCGTGGGTAAACGCAGTTACCCACGGATTTCCTACGGAAATTGACGTGGGAAAAGTAGCAGTTTTCTAGTAGTGAATAAATCAGGCCAGATTCCCCTAATTACACCCTCAAGTTTTGTCCTTTTGCACAGGGGTAATTTCGTCATTTACATCCACCCTATAAAAGCCCATCTCCTTCCCCAAATCCACCATAACTCAAACCCTAATTCACTATCACTCCCCCCATTCCCACCACCTCCGCCATGGCCATCACCCGCACCCTTCACCCAACCGGCCACCACCACTCGACCACCCCCATCACCAGGCCACCGCCTCTTTTCTCTCTCTCTCTCCTCTCTCGCGAACACCACCGTTCACCGAAAACCGAGAATGTCCGACTGACACCTTCCATTCTTTGTTAGTTCTTATGAAAGGGGATGGAGGAAATATGGACTTATACTCTCTGCTTTTATCTCTTTTCACTCACTTTCTTCTTGCAAGATATTCACACACAGATGACAACCTCACTGAGTATCAAGCTATTACCATTTTATCTTGGAGACCTATCTTTGAGAATGCAGATCTTTCACCCAATATAATCTTGCTCATAACCCACTTTCAATATCTCATTTTTTGTTAAAAGTTCATGTCTTTTCAGTGAATTTTTCATTTTTGGTGAATCTTATTTATAGGGTTTATTGGTTTTTAGTATAATAGATGGAATTTTTAGTATTTGTTGAAGTCAATGTTGCATTTCTTGAATGTCTGATTGTATATTTTGCATATTTGATGAATCTTGTTCACAATGTTTACTGGTATTGTTGAAGTCAATGCTTGCATTTCTTGTATTGTGAATTTTGCATCTTTGATGAATCTTGTTATAGGGTTTACTGATTTTCAGTAAAAAGATGGGATTGTAGTGTTTCTGGAAGTCAATGTCTGGGTTTCTTGTTTGTCTGGTTGTAAAAAGATGCATTTTTAATGAATTAAGTATAATTAATTTAGTTATTCATATGTTATAATAAATTGAGATGAACAAAATTACCCCAGAACAAAAAGACAAAATAACCAACTTTCAACAGTCAAAGAAGAGGTGATTTGAATTTTGGACTAAAATGGCAATAAAAGTAAAACCACAGGGACCCAGATTTAAAAAGTTTGAGATTTGAACTAAAATGACAAAAGTGCCCAAACCACAGGGACCAAAATGGCAATTTACTCTTTATTTTTAATAAATAAAATCTTTTTGTTTATTAATATGTGTGGCTAAGCGTATAATATAGAACCTATAGAATTAAGAACCCTCAACTTTCAACATTCCATGTGTATATAAACTACAAGGTTATAACCTCGTGTACTACACGGGTTAAATAAATGTAATTTTATATATTAAATAATAAAAAATTATATTTTTATGAACCCCGTATATTGTACGAGTTAAATAAATGTAATTTTTATATATCAAATAATAAAAAAAGTTATATCTTTAAAAAACCATGTGTATTATACAGATTAAATAAATGTAATTTTGTATACTAAATACTAAAAATATCGTATCTTTAAAAAAAAAACCGTGTGTAATTGGGTTGAATAAATCTACCAAATAATAAAAAAAAATTACATCCTTAAAAACCCAGTATGTTACATGTGTTGAATAGATCTAAAAAAAAGTTGTATCTTTAAAAACCATGTGTATTACTCATATTAAATAAATGTAATTTTGTATATTAAATACTAAAAATGTCGTATCTTTAAAAACCCCGTGTATAGTCAGGTTAAAGAATCTGCCAAATAATAAAAAAAATTATATCCTTAAAAACCACGTGTATTACACGTGTTGAATAAATTTAATTTTACATAGCAAATGATAAAAAGTTGTATCTTTAAAAACTTCGTGTATTACGCGGATTATATAAATGTAACTTTGTATGGTAAATAATAAAAAAAAGTTATATTTTTCAAAACCCCGCATTTTACACGAGTTAAATAAATATAATTTTGTATACCAAATAATAAAAAAAGTTATATTTTTAACAAATTAGGATAACGTTTAATATTAATTTATTATTTATATATTTAATATAAGATAAGTAGGAAAAACATGTATTTGCTTTAAAAATATATTAAATTAACAATTTAGATTTGAAGATAATATTTTTTTAAAGTATGATAAGATTTAATATTAATTTATTATTTATTTATTTTGTTAATATAAGATAAGTATAGATTTGATGATACCTTAAATGAATGACATGTGTCCAAAAGTTGGTTTCTTTTATTATAGTAGATATATACGAATTTGGCAATGTCTCTGCGTGGCAATGTCTTCGTGTAGTTTGCACGACGCAGACAGAAGAGACTACGTAGATCTTTTTTAGAAAAACAAACACCACCTTAGGGGGCCTAAAAAAACTCTACAAACCTTTGATACACCGTGTGTTCGTTATAGTGTGTTGAGACAAAGCTACTATACATTTGATATACCGGGTTAAATGAGTTTGACACGAGTTGTTCTTTTCTAAGGGTGTATTGTGTTTGTTGGTCATTAAGTAGTTAGAAGTTGGTTCTCTCTTCTATAGTAGCTTCGACTCAACACACTATGTTTGATAAATGGACCAATATTAACCACGGATACCAACAATTAGATTACAGTTTGAGTGTTTGACTTGATTGTACTGAACGTGTGGAAGGTTTTTGGATGACATGTTAGATGGTTTGATATCATGTTTTCAAGCTTTGAACTTGTGTTTATGCCTTTAGTACCAAACCTAAACCGGAAGTGATTCCTTGATTTATTCCTTAATTTACAAACCAATTTATGCCATCTTGTGTTTGATCTCATGTTTTCAAGCTTTGAACTTGTGTTTAATTTAGCTGTATGAAGTATGGCGGTTAACACTCATTCCAACAAGGATCATTCTCTTGTGCATATAAATTATAATGGTGGTGATAACACGTACAAGCTTCCTATACAACATATTGATCCCTTCACATGAAATACATTGACGTGCGAAGGTATATGTACATACACACAGTGGTGGAACTAGAAGAAAAATTCAGGGTTATCCTTTTTTTTACCTAGGCGCGTCGCTAAGAATTTGAGGACCCTAAGGGGACTTATGCGGCTTAAAAATGGGCCCTCAAACATTTTTTTTTACTTAAGGTCATCCATGAGAATTAGGTTACAGACTTGTATTACACCGATTGAATAATAAAATATTAAACTAGATGGAGCCCCCGCCGCGTTGCGGCCCGGGGCTTACAAATTAACGCTTAAGTATACAAACGCTAGATAGAAGCCCACCCGTGTTGTGGCGGAGAATGTTAGATAACACTAATCATTAACCATGTAAAACCTATGACAACACAAATGCCATTGACCTTCTACATACTTATATAAAGCTTGCTTCGGATCATTATCCCTTGATAACAAACATGTTCTTCCATCTACTTACTACGGGTTATATTAACACCGTTGATTGTATATTAACGCAACGCAAATTTACAATCAATCTTTATGAGACCAAACATAAAAACTATAAAGCTAATACTAAATTACAAATTAACAATTCTAGGCATTCCAAACTTGTCGACTTCCATATCTCAGTATTAAGTATTAAGAAGCATTGCATATAAAATTCATAAAAAACAACCATCCCACATTCCCACATGGTTTCTCATCTAAACATATGCTAAATACACTTATCAGGTCATCATCTGAAAGGCATCAGTCATGTACCACTCATATGCAAAAAATGAATGACCATTCTTCAAGACTCTAAATATCTCTGAGATTTGATTAATTATTTTGTAAGATAAAACATATCAAGCATTTAGATAACAAAGTGACAAAAAAATCCATAAACTCAAGAGACTTAATATACTGAATATCGAGCATAGCAAGTAGCATTAGCTGAATATACTGCATCAAAACTAATATAAGAAATCTGAATCTTTATTAAATAAACCGGTAGCATGTTTGGGTTCCAAAATTATAATTAGGTCCATTATGGCATCTTCGTTAAACCAACTTGTAACAATCTTGGATAAATCTTATTGTTTAAAACAATTATTTTAATGTATTATTTAACTTTTAACCAAAAGAACCACAAGTTAATTTCATGAAAATTGTAGGTGTCTAACATTTTCAAGGAATCTTTTTTATGCGGGTATTATGATAAATAAAGAAATTGAAAAAAATAATAATAAATGTTTACAATAAATTAAATATAGAAATGATAATTAATTAAAGTTTGACTGTGACTTCTTTGCAAGCAAGGTGTTGCTTTCACTTTTTCATTCCCAATGCTAATATTAAATATAACTCTTCTCCTTTTCATTACAAACTTCATCTTCTCCGTTCTTTAACCAGAGTCGCTACAGGTTTCTGTACGCCGGAAATTTTCATTTCCTTAATTTCATTTTATTTTATCTTTACATACACTTAGGGGTATCCTAATATTTGTTTTGGGGTATCCCTTATGAATTAAAAGGAGATTTGAAAAAAATTACACTTCGTGGAGAAACTTGAGGGGTATCCCGGGCAACCCCTAACCACCGCATAAATCCGCCCCTGCATACACACATACCCTAAATGGAAACACAACTCAAGAGTAGTGCTAATATATGTAGATGCTTGTAATTTGTTTAGAACATCATAGGAATTTGTTTTATATACCCCAAGTCGAATGAGAAATAGCTTTAGTGAGAAAAAAATTACACACAAAGAAAGGGATCTTTAAGCCAAGTGTCTCATCTATGTTTTGTTTTCTGTTACTACTGGAATACCACAAGAAAGAGAAACTAAGAATCACATCAAATAAAAGCTCCTTAGACGACTTTGTCGGGAGAAAAATGACTTCGTTTTGGAATTTCTACAACGCCCACCAACTCATCTGAACGATCATCTCCAAAAAAAGTCCTTGTCTTGAGCCGGTAACACGTCCAGAGAGGCTGTAATCTCCGAAGGCCTTAGATCACCAAAACTGGGAATATCTAGCCACTTGAAAACCGAAAACCATACTTTCCAGCAATCGAACATTCCCCAAGAATATGATCTGTAGTCTCCTCGAAATCTAAACATATTGGAAACAAACAGACGGAATATCCAAACCTTTATTACTAAGATGACTATCTGTCAGGATCCAGTCACCTATAATACGTCAAGATAGAATATTAACCTTCCTTGGGACATAGTTATTCTACCTTATCGGCTGAGATCCTTCCGATAAAAGAATTAAATCAAGATGTTTACGAATAGCCTTTATAGAAAGTTCATTATATCCATCCAACTTCCACCTCTGATCATCCGAAATCGAAGAAAATTACAAAAGTAGGGGACAAGAAAAAGAAAAAGACTATGGATCAAAAATGTAACTTACAAAACTATAGGATAAAAATGGAAATTTTCAAAGTGTGGGGGTAAATGATAGAATGGGTTACGATTTAACAAAGTGAAAATTGATTAATATTTTTTTTTTTAAATTTTGAATGTTGATGAGTCATACGAGTCAGAAACATGTCTAAAATGTGATTTTTTACTTGGGACGTATATTGAGGCATATAGGTAAGATTATGAAGATATCCATTGGATAGAATTAGAAGAATCGGACTTAGAATGATCAATTTGGTGATTTTGATATGCGTTGATGAAATGGTCATATTCGTTTGAAATAGATTGTTGTTGGATTGTGTAACATTGCTCGAGTTTTGGATTCTAGTAGTAGTAAGCCTAAATATGAAATATGTGATTTCAAAATAAGAAGTTATAAATGTTAAAAAGGACTTTGATAATTTAGTATTTTCTAAATATATCTACATGAAATGAGTCAAACTATGTGTGTACTTGTTAAATAAAAATGAGTGTTGCAAACGTTAAAGGAGTGATGGCTAGATTTGGAACACGTGTGGTACATTACATTATTTTATAACTTTCTTTCATGAGCTAACAAAAATAAATCAATCATAAACTTGGACTTCACAAATTAATTAAAAAAAAAGACTTGGACTTCACAAATTAATTAAAAAAAAGACATATCACATCGAAGAAGAAATACGATGGCGACCACCGTGCATCTTAATAAACATGACTAAATCAATTGCTTAAAACACCCACCCACCCACCCTTCTTCATTCGTTGTTTTACATAATTTAAATAAGACCTTTATTTTCCAAAACCTAACATATGAGTGGGATATTATAGAGTATGTGTTAAAATACAATATACCTTATATATTACTTCAGTTTAATAGTATAAGTGTTGGATTTTATTTTTTGTTACATGTTGCTGCTACTGGACGATATACTGGACCTGTTGCTGCTACTGGATGATATACTGGACCTGGGTTACATGCTGCTGGACTTCTATTGGACATGGGTTGTTTGGGCTTATTGCGAGATATTGGACCTGGGTGCTGTCAAGGGCGAAGGATCATGGGTGCTCGGGGGTGCACCCGCCAACCCCAATGTTTCGGTTAGAAGTATATATGGTCTGACTTTTCATCCGAAAAATTTAAAATTATATAGGATCGCCCCCCGATTATTTTTCCTAAATGATGTTTGGTAAATATATTTTAACTCTTATTTTTATTTGTTTAACCCTAGATTACCCACCATACAATAAACTTAATACCCAAATTATTAACTATCAAATACAATTATCTTGATCCAGCCGACATTCATATGTTTCTGCGATTCTTCTCTGCGCCTCTGCCGAAGACTTTTGGGGCCAATTTTTTGTGAGTGTTGCATCCTTATCCTTTTTACTTTTCCTGTTTTCCAATTCAAGATTTCCCAATTCACAATTTCCACTTTCCACCAAGGGTAACAATTCTTTATTTTTTTATTGTTATTAGGAATGCATTGGGTAACAATTCTCTATTCTTTTATTGTTATTAGGAATGCATTAATGTTTATCTTTATTCATGAATAAGAATTATAATTACATAAATGATAGATCTAAAACACTTAATAGATAAAGAGGATCTGTACCTTGATGATGAATTAATTAATGTATTATTAGTACTTTTTGTTAGGAATTCATGGGAAAGACGAAAACTATTGATTCTTTTTTCAAAAGAAAGGATGATGAACAAGAGAGTAAACCTCAAAAAACTTCAACTAGTGAGCCTGAAGAGCATGAAGCGCCACCACCACCACAATCAAACACAATTCCAAGCGAAGCTCCACCACCACAATCAAACTCAAACGAAACTCCACAACCACAATCAGACACTAATAAAGTGGATGTTAATCTTTTAGAAAGAGATCCCGGTAAACGAAAACCAATGTCGGAGCATCCGGTTAATTTAAGAGAACAAGGCGTGCTTATCTTTCTTTTGGACCTGACAAAATAGAACTTACAGAATATAAAGTTAATGGTACAAAGAAGCAAGCTCGTAGGTTCCGATATCCTTGGTTCAAACTTTACCCTAATTGCTTAGAGTATTCTCCAACAACACATTCGGCTTATTGCTTTCTTTGTTATCTTTTTTGTGACAAACCAAATATGAGCCATGGTCATGATACATTTACAGTTAAAGGGTTTGATAATTGGAATAAAGTTTGTGGGAAACAATGTGCATTCATGAAGCACATTAAAACTTCACATCAAAGAGACGCCCTTTTATTCGGTCAAAACTTATTGAACCAAGAAGCACATGTTGATAATTCCATATCGAAGCCAAATAAGGAGATAATTATGAAGAACCGTTTATGATTAAAGACCACTGTTGATGTAGTTCGTTGGTTGACATACCAAGCTTGTGCTTTACGAGGACATGATGAATCTGCTAGTTCTAAAAATCGAGGTAATTTTCTGGAATTGCTAACACTTCTTGCTTCTTATAATGATGAAGTTTCAAAGGTTATACTAGAGAATGCTCCTTATAATGCAAAGTATACTTCTGGAGATATTCAAAAAGAAATTCTTAGTATTATTGCAAATAAAATTCGAAAGCATATTCGTAGTGAAGTGGGGGATTCGGCCTTTTGTGTCATGGTTGATGAGTCACGAGATGAGTCAAAGAAAGAGCAAATGGCCATAGTTTTGAGATTTGTTGATGAAGAAGGGATGATACAAGAAAGGTTCTTGGATTTGGTTTATGTTAGGGATACTTTATCAGCAACCCTAAAAACAAGTTTGTGGAAACAACTTTTGCATTATCAGTTTGATGTTAGTAAAATTCGTGGGCAAGGTTATAACGGTGCTAGCAATATGAGAGGGAAATGGAACGGATTACAAGCACTTGTTCTTGAAGAATGTCCTTATGCGTATTACGTTCATTGCTTTGCTCACAGGTTAGTTACTTGGTTATTTTTTTCTTTCATTATTCAGTTTGACTAAAATACTTTTATGCTTATTACGGTTTTGCTTTTTGCTAATAGGTTACAACTTACCTTGGTTTGTGCTTCAAGGGAAGTTATTCCAGTACACCAATTCTTTACATACTTAGTTGACATAGTTAATGTGGTTTGTGCATCTAGTAAGCGGCATGATGAATTACAAAAGGCAAAGGCAAGCGAGGTTGAAAAGTTATTAGAACTGGGTGAAATCAATTCGGGGAAAGGACAGAATCAACTTGGGACTTTAAGAAGAGCTGGTGATACTCGTTGGGGGTCTCACTATAACTCCGTTTGTAGTTTCATTAAGATGTTTGATGCTACTCGTGTTGTTCTCGCAGGAATAATCGATGACGTAGCTCATACTACTTTTGCTCAACGTGGAGATGCTGAAAGAGCTTGGCATAACATGCAATCATTTGAGTTTGTCTTTATTCTTCACTTGATAGAGAAAGTAATGGGAAAAACCGAAATACTTTCTCAAGCATTACAAAGGAAATCCCAAGATATTCTGAATGCCATGGAATTAGTTTCGGCAACAAAGATTACTCTAAATAATTACTGAAACGATGGATGGGATTCTTTAATTAAAGAAGTTACTTTGTTTTGTAACAAACATCTAATAGAAGTTCCGGATATAGAAGCTCCATTTACATCTACTCGGTATCGGGCTCGTAAAAACGATCTTCAATTTACATTTGAACATTATTACCGAGTAGATATGTTTACATCCACATTGGATAAACAGATACATGAGTTAAATAGTAGATTCAATGAGCGCACGATTGAGTTGTTATCTCTTAGTTCTAGTCTAGTTTCAAAAGTGATTAACGTTGATCAAATTTTTCTTCTAGTTGAGAAGTTTTATCATGAAGATTTTACGGACCAAGAGATCACTGGGTTACGAAGACAGTTAGAGCTTTTTAATGTTGAATTGTCAAAGAATATCAGGCTAAGTAGTGTATCAACTCTTTCTGATCTATGCAAAAGTCTTGTGAAAACTAACAAATGAGAGGAGTACACTTTGGTTGATAGAGTGGTTCGGCTAATCTTGACACTTCCAATTTCAACTGCAACAACAGAGCGGGAATTTTCGGCAATGAAAATATTCAAGAATCGCCTTCGCAATAAAATGGCAGATGAATATCTCACAAATAGCTTGGTGATTTACATAGAAAAAGAAATTGCTGATAAGTTTGATTCGGAAGACATAATTGATGAATTAAAAAATCTTAAAGGTCGTCGGGCTGAGTTGTAATTCTTCGTCCAGATTCCATTTATCTCATATCTTTATATATATATAAATATATAGGGTGAGGTTACTCTACAAAGTGTGTTTTTTCTACAAAGTGTAGGAAGTATTTTGTGCCATTGGATGTGTTTGATCAGTGGTTGAGATTAGTTGGGTGACATTTTTGTAATATTTGTGTTTTAGTTATTGATTCATTTAATAGGCGAGGGGCATTGTAGTCATTAATCATATTTTAAATAAAGAAATTACCATCAGTTCCTTTTATAGCCATTTCTTCATTAATTAGCCATCAATCTCTAAAATCATGGATCTAGACATCAACATGATTCAAGAACATTCAAACAATGGAGAACAATAACATAATAATCTATTCCAAAAAATTGTTTATACGTTTTTTTTCTGCGATCTAATTTGTTTATACTAGTGTGTTATACGGAATGCAAGCTTTTATAATGGTGTGTTATACATAATCTAAGTTGTTTATATTGGTGAGTTATACTGGAGATCAAAGTTGTTTATACTGGTGTGTTATATTGAATCTAAGTTGTTTATACTAATCTGTTATACTGGCGATCAAAGTTGTTTACACTGGTGTGTTATACGGAATCTAAGTTGTTTATACTAATGTGTTATACTGGCGATCAAAGTTGTTTACACTGGTGTGTTATACGGAATCTAAGTTGTTTATACTAATGTGTTATACTGGCGATCAAAGTTGTTTACACTGGTGTGTTATACGGAATCTAAGCTGTTTATACTGGTGTGTTATATGGAATGTAAGTTGTTTATACTGGTGTTATACATGTAAGTTATTTATATTGGTGTATTATACAGAATCTAAACTATTTATACCAGTGTGTTATACGAAAATGTAGGTTGTTTATAGTTGTAACTGATAAAACACAACGTGAATAAACTAACAACTGCTAAAACACGACGTCAAAAATCTGTTCATGAGTGATCGCATGTCATGTTAATTTGTTCTGTATACGTTATTTGTATTATAAGTAACTGACAATTTTGAATTCTTAAAAGATATGTTGTTTCCTTTAAAATCTTCTTATTTTGTTTAAGAAATAAATCTTCCATAAATAAGTTAATTATTCAATTACCTTTATACCCTTTAATATAAAATCTCTAAATGACACATGTCACCCTTAGAACATTTCCTATACTTTGTAGGAAAAATAGACTTTGTAGCAAACTCTCACCATATATATATATATATATATATATATATATGTATATATATATATATATAAGTCTTTTGTTTGTTATACAATATTTAGTTTTTCTATGTGCAAGAACGGGTCCTTTGAATGAGTGATTTTTTTAATTTTATTTGGAACTATTATTATTTGACCCAACTTGAATCGAATAGCCGACCTGACTCGACCCAAAACAAAACGATAGGAAAAAACATTTTGAGTCCTATCACTTTACGCCCCCTCGAAACTTTTGGTCAAGCTCTGCCACTAGGTGCTGTTTGGGCTTATTGTGAGGCTTATTGCGAGACCGGCTATTATATCTTATATAAAGCTTTTGGTTCGAGTTCTTATTGATTACAGTTTGATACCATTGTTCTTGACAGTATGTTTGTACGATTGTATCCATTCCAAAATTCGTATCCTTTCTTGACATGGTATCAGAGCCATAAGGCTCCGATTTGAATGTTCTTCCGCTGTTCTTGAGTTTTCTTTCAAATTAGGGTTAGATTTTGAAACCCTAGTTACACGTGGGAGGTTGTTGATAATTTTTGGATTTTGGTCGTGTGGTTCTATGTGGCTGTACGAAGATATTATCACAAGAAGTTGTTCTTTCCACTGTTCATTGAAGGTTTTCTGTGGTATCTTGGATTGGAAGCCCTAACTGATTCGATCAGGGGGTTTGTACTTCGAGTTGGTTTCGGTGTACTTGGGTTCGGGTCACAGAGCAACAACTGAATTGAATGTCAACTTAAAAGTACCTCCATCCCAAGGAGTATCATCCGGACCGAATATAAATGTGTTCCAGAGCATAATATTATTATCATAAGATCTTGAAGATTTAAGAAGATCTCTTCCTTTGCCGGTTTCAGATCTTGAAAGTTGTGAAGATCCCTTCTCTTAGGGTTTGTTCTTGTAACAGACCTTGTGTGATCTGAGTGTTTCAGACGATTTGCTGTTGGACTGATTTTTCGACCACTGGATTCCTGTTCTTGGAGTCCGTGCCTGTGTGAGGAACAGAAACCCTAATATTAGGGTTTGTTGCTATTGAAGTTTTTTCAAAGGGATTCTCGATGGTCTCTGTAATCCATGAAGATTACAGGGCAAACCAACAGATTCTTTGGTGTTGTTTCTTCTATTAGAAACTTGTAGCCCTAAATGAAGGCTACAAGGCTGGTTGCTTGGAGTTATACACATCAGGTCGTGTTATTCTTTTCTTCAACTTTTAGTTATGTTCTTACATTAGGCACTACTGTTGCCGGAGTAGTTGGGCCGGTTTGTTGATTGGGACACAGAGAGGGTACACTCTGTTGCATATTTTGTGATTTGTTTCCTTGATTGTGTGTATTCTTTTGTTGAATTTCTGTCTATGTGGTTGGTATGTGATCTTGTTGATTCTTGTCTTTTTGACTAGGGCATACACTTAATGTTTGCGACTACATTGGTATGCAAATAGATCTAGGATTCCTGTAAGAGTTAAATCCGTTAGATCTAGTATATTTTGATACAAATTTTTGTGTTGACAACTTGTTTAGTGATCTAGTGTGTATTTTAAGAGTTGTCTTGTTCATCCGATAATTGGTTGTTTGAAGATTTTGATAGTAACTCTTTGTAATTGTTAAGGAATTGATTCATACTACTCGTTACTCGTCTTGGAGCTTATCGCTCTCATCTTAGTCTGTAGTTTGTGCTTATGTCTTGTTGGTTATACTATTTAGCTTGGTCTTGTTATTAATCTTGAATGTGTTTTCATTAGATGTTATTTGTATTCTGGATTAATAAAAAGTTCTTGTTAATTTTTTTGTGTTTACTTGTAAAGATCTGTAAAAAAGTTTATTTTTCAATAATAATGAGCTTTGACTTTGTACATGAAATCTTTAAAAATGGTACACTGAATATAGAATGTTTTCAAAAAAACAAAGTTCATGTTGTGATGTATAAAATGGAAAACCGGTTAAAAAGTTAAACCTGTTTGGAGTGAAAATGTGTTGGATTAGTGATTTTAAGAAAGCTATATTTTAACAAATAAAAGTGAAAGTCTAGCATCTTTTATCACTCATAATTTCTCTTGTAGTCTCTTTTTCATATCGGTCTAGGGTTTGCGCATATATTGGTTTGTTTAACTGTTAGTTTGGGTGATGTGTAAGAATGAATCGTCATGTTGATGATCTAAGTGTGAATTGTGTAATTTTGTTGGGTGTTTTGAATTGTTTTTTGGTCTGGTTTGATCTTGTAAACTGTTTTGTTTTGTTTTAATTTTTGGTGGATGATCACTAAAGAAAAGTTGTGTTTTTAAAATGTATAAAGTCTAGCTTTATGATATAAAGAAATTGTAAGAAGTTCATGAATAAGTTCAATTGAACACTTTCTTTCTTTTGAGTGGCTTTCTCTGGAGAGTTCTACACATCTACATAGTTGTTGTACTTAGGTCTTGTGAATCAGATTCGTATTGAATTTGTTTGAAATATGGATTAGTAGCATGGATTGATGTGATTGTAGAGCGTGTTTGGAATCTTAGTTCCGAGAGGTGTTATTGTTTCTCTTCAGATCGTTATGATCTCTGTTGTTCTCGAGCGTATTCACTAGTCTAAATCTAGGTTATCGATTCATGTTGAATCAGTGGTAATCGTTAGGTTAGAAGTTTTGTTATCTTAGTGATAATTAGTGTTTGTTCGTGAGGATGATAGTTATTTATTTTTATTCACTGGTCTTGGATTCTTCATGTTTTGAGTCTGACCGTAGTGAGGTTTGTAGGATCATTATGTTGGTGATCTTATTTGTTTCTATTTGTCTCTTTGAGACTTCATTGCCGATCATAGTGATGTTAGTTCACTGGTCTAGGTGGTGCTTTTTCTAGACTGGTCTAGGGTCGTTTGTAGATTCTTCGTGTTGTTGAGTCTAGTCCCGTTAGATCGTAGTGTTGGTTTCTATTAGTTCTTCGTGTTGTCGATATGTTTTATACAGACTTGTTCTGTAGTTGCACTGGTTTAGAGCTGTTGTTAATTTCTTGTATTGATCGAATCTAAGCTCTTAAGATCATAGTGCTGATTTGTATCAGACTTTTTATCTGAGTTTGTATATGCATGTTTAGTGTGCATCTGTGTTAAATATTGTTTTTGTAAGAAATAAGTTTGGAAAAGTTTTTAAAAGGGTTGTTTTAGTCATTTGTCACGTCAACTCTTCTTGTTTTTTCTTAAAGAACAACCAAATGGTAATGTCTTAGATGTTGTTTGGCTATGTAAAGAGATAAATAAGGTGTGTTTGTAAGTATGTTTTGTTTGTTAATCCTCGTATGAATGGCATAGGACTGCATGAATTGTTGTTCGTTGTAAAGTCATGTGGATCTTGTTTTATCAGACTTGTTTTGCTGGTTGTGGAACTGTGTGGTTCGTGAATTGACCATATCTTGATGGGTTTTTTGTTTATCAAATCGGATCATGATGGTTTGTTGACCTGTGTCGTGATGGTTTGTTTGACCCGTATGTCCTGTTTTTTAAATGTTGTTCTTGGACTGTCGAAGTGTCTTTCGCACATGGTTCGTATGTCTTATTGTTTTTTGTTGTATGGTTAGTTAAACCATGTGGTTCAAGTGTTTTAACCAGTTGTGTTGTAAAAGTATTTTATACAAACCAAGTTTTTAATCAAGGATTTAGGTACCCTGAAATATTTTTTAGGTATTGAAGTTTTGAATGTTGGTGATGGTTTATGTTTGTCACAAAGGAAGTATTGTTTAGATCTGCTTGTTGAGTATGGTATGTCAGGTTGTAAGCCGGTTAACAATGCTATTGAACAAAACCATGTGATGACTGCTTTATGTGAAAAAAAAATGTGATAACTTTGTTAATGTCACGGGGTACCAAAAGTTAATAGGACGATTAATCTATTTAACTCATACTCGACCTCACATAACTTATTCAGTCCATGTATTAGGTCAATACATGCATAAACCAACCAAAGCGCATATGATGTTGGCAATGAGAGTGTTAAGATATCTAAAAGTGCTCCCGGTAAAGGATTATATTTTGGTAAACATTCACACCTTAACTTGTTTGCATATGTAGATTCAGATTGGGGTAAGTGTCTTGTGTCTAGAAAATTTGTTACTGGGTACTGTGTGTTTCTTGGTACTTCTTTGATTGCTTGGAAAAGTAAAAAAGCAGTCAACAATGTCTCGGTCTATAGCTGAAGCTGAGTACCGAGCTATGTGTACTGCAACATGTGAGTTAATATGGTTAGTAAATTTACTAAATGAGTTGAAAGTAGAGGTCAAATTACCTGTTTCTTTGTTTTGTGGTAATTCTGTTGCGTTGTCTATTGCAGCGAAGCCTGTCTTTCATGACAGGACGAAACATTTTGAAATTGACTTTTTTTTTCTTTAGAGAGAAAAAAAGTCTGGTATAGTTAAAACAGTTGCAGTTAAAACTAAAATCTGGTTGATGATATATTTACCAAGGGATTGTTAATTGATCAACATCATGTTATTTGTAAATGGTTAGGTATGTTAGATGTGTTTAGTAATAAAAGCGATATCTTTTTGTTAAAAATAAGATATCATTCGTTTTTATTATAACACATACATTTTATACACTAATCATTTATATTTGCTGACTATAAATGAAGACTGAAGGCTTATGGTGATGGGCTTGGGCACTGAAGACTTAATGGGCTCGTGACTAAAGGCTTGAACTAGTTCGGTGGATATATAAGTGAACTCATCAGCTTATCATCAAGTTAATTACATCAGTGTCTCTCTCTCTCCAGAATAGTCTCTCCAGGTCCAGCGATATCTTTCTCTCTCCTAGGGTTACTCTTTTTTTATCTTTCTTTGATGATCTCGTGTAGAGATCTTGTGTCAGGTTGTTAGATCATAGTATTGCAAGTGAGAGAAGGTTTGTGAGTGATGTGTTTGGGCATTAAACTGAGGGGGGTGTTAAAATATAATATACCTTATATATTACTTTTGTTTAATAGTATAAGTGTTGATTTTTTTTTTGTTACATGTTGCTGCTACTGGACAATATTGTCACACCCCAACCGATGGCAGAAACATCGGGGCATGGCACTGAGCGAAACAGATTGTCCAGAAGTTTCCATAACAACTATCATTACCAATTAATTAAACAACATGTCCCATACCATGTCTTAAAAGATAACATGATTATTACAGACAAGATCTAGTCAAATTATTCTGTTCCGACAACTCAGATTCTTATTACAGACAATTGTTTATTGGTTTCTAGACTTGTCCTAGCCTCAATTTCATCACCACAAAATAAAGCATCCTAGAAACTTAAGCACCTATCACATACGTTAAAATAAAAGTCAATACACATAGTGTAACGGTGAGCATACAAGTTCGATAATAACATATAGAGTTTGAAATCGTTACGCATAACCAGCACGTACACAGTGTAAAATGAGGCATGTTAGTTATCGACAAGAACCTGTCGATACCAATGACTGCGGGTTGACTGCCCAAGGCAGTTCACGATACAATCTCACCACTGTGAGCCATGTAGGTAATTGTCCTTAACAACCCCCGAGTGAACGGGTGCTGAGTCCAAACTAATAGTACTACCGTTGCTAAGGCAGGTAGACAGCATTCCATGTGTAAACATAACAAACAAGCATTCATTAAGTCACGTATAACATGCGGTAACGGTTAGCGTTAAATTGTAGCGTAGTGTGTTCGATGTGATTTGGTATAAGTAACGTATTGATGTGCGGTAAAGTGTTATATATATTAGGTGTATATTTTAAGCCCCTTTAACACTTATTTTAGCCAAGTTTTAAATTTATAAAACACGATATTTTACTAACACTAAACACACATATGGGCAAGTGCACCCATCGTGAGCGTAGTATAGCGTTGGTAAGATACCGAGGTCGGACACAAGAGCTTTTAATACCGGTTTATCCTCAACGTCTAACCAAAATAAAAAATTTAGAAAAATGTTTTTAAACTAAGAAAAATAAAAACTAACTAAAAATGCTGAAAATAAAAATAAAAGAAAAACAGATAGACAAGATGAATCACTTGGTTCCGACTCGTATCTAGTATAACCTTTGATTATTTCCGCAATTTTGCACATAATTAAGAGATTATCTTAGTTATTGTAGTAGGCCCCTCTTTTGAAGGTGACGTTACCCTCACCCCAGTAGTTTGAGTCAGCAAGGATACAATCCTAAAAGGGTGGATTATTGGAAGATAATGAATTAAGTTATTAATGCAATATTGTGGTAGGTCCCGCTTTTGGCGGTGACGTTACCCTCGGCTAAGTAGTCTGAGTCAGCAGGGATACGGTCCTAAATAGCCGGGTTATAGTATTAATAGTAGTTAACTTATGAGGGGATCAAAGAGTTTGGACCCCCGCCATCCAATACCGTGAAGTATTGAAGGAGGTCCTACTAAATTTGACCCAGGTCCATTGCAGGACCTCTAAACGCTGAACAATGGCAAGACCTTTACTAAACCGTTCCCTTAACCCCCGACCAGGTAGCCAACATACCTCCATATAGACCGTGGAGATATGAATGGTGAAAATCCTTTATTTTATATAGACAGTAAAATAATGCCAAGACACCACAGACAAACGATAAGGAAAGATCACCTTCAACATAAGTAACTAGTTATTAAAGTCATTAATACAAAACCAAATAAAAAGTGCAAAAGATTAGAAATAAAAAGTATTATACTAGACACTTTGTCTTCACCAAGTGATGTAAGAGACTTAGGCAAACATGGCCTTGATTGTCAAGAACTCTTACGATCAATCTTGGATCCCGAGACGACTCACACACTCTACGATGGACAATGGATGATGGTGGTGGTTGATGGTGTTGTGATGGTGGTGGGTGGTGGATGAAGTGTGAGAGAGGTGGTGTGCCAAGGGATGAGTTGAAATGAAACCAAGCACTCCTATTTATAGGCTGAACAGAAGGCTGGGCACGACCCCGTGTCCGCTGGGCACGGCCCCGTGCCTGTCTGACACTCTCTCTCTTCATTAATTGTAATTCGCAATTACAATTAATGCGTCTGCAGTACTTTCGCCACGCCCCCGTGCTCACTGGACACGGCCCCGTGGTGGGCAATAGAAGCTTCTATAGGTTTGTCTTTTCTGCTGCTTCTTGGGCACGGCCCCGTGCTGGCTGAGCACGGGGCGTGTTCAGTCTTCTGCCTTCTCTATTTTGCTTGGGAAGATGCCGTTGATGGGTCGGGCAGTCCACTTATGTTCCTTTCCTTGTATTTATGTTAGATTTAGCTGTCTTTTTGCTTCTTTTGTGAATTTGAGCTCATTTAATCCTGAAAATACAAAAGGAAGACAAGAACACTCTTTTCCAACATTAGTACTTAAAAAGGGTTAGTTTTATGCCTCATTTGATGTAATTTATATGTTGCATTTTGCACACATCAAATACCCCCACACTTGAACTTTTGCTTGTCCTCAAGCAAAACTCTTTAATATGTGGCTTACACTCCCAAATGGAATAGGTAGAAGAGAAGGTTTTGGGCTTGTCGTAGAGTGTCGGGATTTCCAAGATTCTTTAGAAAGTTTTATTTTTATTTATTTACAATCCTATTCGTCATGATTTATTTAAAACTTTTCATAAGAGAAATTATTTATTAGGGCATAGCATGCCTTTTTTTAAAATTCTATTTATATACAAGTTCACATACCTCACGGGAGAAATCACTCACACTCGTCCGAAGGTGTATTTTTAGTGAATCACTCGAGAGCGGCATGGAACTTATTCCTACCATAGGCTTGCCAAGCAATCAATCCTCCTCCTTTTTAACTTATATACCTTTGTAAATATCAAGAGGACTTTGTGGGTTAAGGGTTAGGCTTGGGTTAAAGGTAGGTGGTTGGGTTAGTGGTTAGTAGCAAAAAAAGGTGAAAAAAACGTAAAAGTGTCGGTTTTCGTAGGACTTTCTATTTTTGTAACTCTTATTTTGATGAAGCTATTATTCAAACAAAGTTATTTTTGATAAACTTGTTTGTTTATTTTCTTTGCTTCATCATCAACACATTTTTTTATACGAAAAACCGAACTTGTTACTAAAACAAAGTGTAAAAAAATGAAAAAGGGTTTTGGTGGGTAAAAGGGTTTTTGGTTTGGGTTATGAAATGAAAAAGGTTTAGGCTCCAAGGGGCTAACTAGGGGGATTTTTTGGTAGGTGGTAAAAGAAAAAGAAAAATAATGGTGTAGAAATAAAAAGGGTAGTCCTAATGCCTCCATCATTTACTTACTCGGGTTTAAGTTGATAAGGACCGGGAATGTATCGTCATGGCAAGTTCTAGAGTCGTAAGAACCAAGCGGCTATTCCCACAAGAAACGAAAAATGAGCATTTAGTTTAATGATATGTAATTGTATGCTCAATAAAGGCTCAAAACTCACTTTTGTGGGAATGAGTTTTTATGTGACCAAGTATATATAATCAAATTTTAACTAAGCTTGTCATGCCCTTTTTATAATTTTCTTATGTTGGTTCTTTTTATCACGACGCTATCGGTTGTAAATTCGTAAAAATATAACCTTTTTGAGAACTTGGATTTCCCGAGTTAAACCTAGACAAGTAAAAAAAATGAAATTTTTGAAAAAAATTGGGGTGATTAGCGGTTCCAATAGAGTTTTGTGTAAGGCTTGTATTTAGGACTTGCAAAATTTCAAGGTTTTAGCATCCCCCCACACTTAAATTACACATTGTCCTCAATGTGTCCCAAAAATAAATTTTTAGGTTGATTAGATGTGTAAAACGGTGTTAAAAAGCAAAAAAATTGTGTTACTGGGCGCTGAACACGGCCCCGTGGTGACCGGGCACGGCCCCGTGTTCAAGTGCCAGTAACAAAATTAAATCAAGAGAAACAGAAGCCTGGACACGGGGGCGTGTTGGGTGAACACGGCCCGTGTCCAGTTACCTGAACTGGGCAGTTTTCTGCAGGGGTTCAACACGGGGTGTGTTGGTTGGGCACGGCCCGTGTTGATCCTTCTGTAATGGAGAAAATTGTCGGGTTGCCTTGTTCTTGTGCATGAAGTCATTTTTCTCGTTCCCCTTTTCATCCCTTACCACCATGAGTGTGTTTTATTCCTGAAAATTAAAACTAACTAGAAAAAATAAAAGTTAATCTAAATTAAACTAAGGATAGTTCCGCGGAATGCCTCCGTGGTGCGCCACGTTTATAAGGGTCCTTGGCTAGACCCAAAGCCTGGTCATATGTTACCCAAGTGGGATGTATTGCATCCCATGTTACACCGTCGGAGAGCGTCATCCAAGCTTGAGTCTATGACCTTCATGTAGTTGACCGGGTCTTCTTCCTCTACTTTCTTTCCACATTCAAATTTTACTTCCTCATCCCCAAACTTCAATGTTCGAGTTCCGTCATTCATATCCACCACTGCTTGGGCGGTGGCTAAGAATGGCCTCCCAAGGATGAGAGGGACATCGGTGTCTTCTTCCATGTCTAGGATGACAAAGTCGGTTGGAAAGATGAAATTGTCAACCTTGACTAGCAGATTTTTAGCGACACCTTGTGGAAATTTGACGGACCTGTCGGCGAGTTGTATGCTCATCTTTGTAGGGCTTGTCGTTCCTAGGCCAAGCCGCTTGAACATTGACGTGGGCATGAGGTTGATGCTTGCCCCAAGATCGGCTAAAGCATTACGGACGGGGGACTCCCCAATCGAGCAAGGGATTGTGAAGCTCCCGGGGTCGATTTTCTTTTGTGGAAGTTTGTTGAGTACTAAAGCTGAGGATTCTTCGCCTAAGTTAACTAATTGCAATGATTCAATTTTCCTCTTGTGAGTGAGGAAATCCCTCATGAATTTTGCATATTTAGGCATTTGGGTTAGGACCTCAATAAAAGGAATATTAACATGCAATTGTTTTAGTAAACTTTCGAACTTTGCGAATTGCTCATCGGTCTTTTAACGATTTAACCTACCGGGGTATGGAATCGGATGAGTCTTGGTGGGTTCTTGAGTAGTTGAAGGAGCTTTTTCTGGTTGAGGTGTGGGCGAAGTAGCGTTTTGGCGTTGAATTCCTTCAATCGGTAAGGGCTCATCCTCGGGTCCCACGGTCCGGTTTCTCAACGTGATGAGGTGTACTTGCGCCTTTGGGTTGGGTTCGGTATTACTTGGTAACGCGCCTTGTGGTCTCTCGGAGAAATTTTGAGCTAGTTGATTTAATTGTTTTTCAACGTTTTGAATGCTAGCTTGTTGATTTCTAAAATTCGATTCCAATTGTTGAAATCGATCCAAGTTTTTCTATTCGGTGTCGGAGATGAGGCGAGATAGGGTATCTTCAAGCCTTTCTCTTCCACCTTGTTGTTGAGAGAAATTTTGTTGTTGTTGAAAATTAGTTCGTTGGTTTTGTTGGTTACTACTATTGCCGGGATCTCTCCAACCAAGATTTGGGTGGTTACGCCATCCTTGGTTGTAGGTACCCGTTGGAGGACCCGACGGCCTAGGTCTATTATCAATGTAGTTTACTGTTTCCGCTTGTTCATCTAATTCTTTCATACAACTCCAATTTTCATGTGACCCACCACACCCTTCACAAGCCATAACCGAGGCTGTTTTTGTCATTTCTAGCTTTTTGATTTTTGAAGAGAGGGCCTCGATTTGGGCTTGTAAAGAGGTGCTTTCATCAACCTTATGGGCGCCCGGGGCAATAGATTTATTACCTCGGGGAGTGTGCCATTGAAAATTGGTTTGAGCAATTTCCTCAATTTGATTATATATTTCATTTGGGCGACGATTACCTAAAAGTCCCCCGGAGCTTGAATCAAGTGGTTGTCTTGTGTGTGGCAACAACCCATTGTAGAAAGTGGAGACTTGTTGCCATACCGCTAGACCGTGATGAGGACACTTTCTTAGAAGCTCCTTGAACCTTTCCCAAGTTTCATATAAGGATTCCCCATCCTCTTGTGAGTATGTATTAATTTCAGTCATTAATTTAGCCGTTTTAGCAGGAGGGAAATACTTATATAGAAACTTTTGGGCTAGTTCATCCCAGGTGTTTACCGAGCCAACTGGGAGGGTGTTAAGCCAAGCCTTAGCTCGGTCTTTTAGTGAAAATGGAAACATCCTAAGGCGAATGGCGTCGTTTGATGCCCCATTGATCTGAAAAGTATCACATATTTCCAAGAAATTAGTAATATGTAGATGGGGATCCTCGTCCGCAAGCCCATGAAAGGTTGCGGAGTTTTGGAGCATTTGTATCAAATGCGGCCGAAGTTCGAAGTTGTTGGCCTCGACATTCGGTGCATTGATAGCAGCGCCGAGATTGCCTACGGTGGGCCGTAGGTAATCCATGAGGGTACGTTGGTCCGCCATTGGAAGTGGGTCCCCCGAAGCTTTCTCTTGATTTTTAGCTTTAAGTCTTTTTCTGAGAAAGCGTTCGGGTTCTTCTAGGGGTTCTTTTATGTCTCTACTAGAACTGGAGCTCATGCACTACGTAGGAGGTTCAAATGTGGCGCCTGGGTTGTTGGTGCATATTCGGTGACAACAGCTTAATAGTTTGATTATTTAGTCTTTGGATATTTTGTATTGGGCTTAGCTTATTGGTTAGTGAGTTTATTATTGTAATGGGCTTGGAAAATGGCCTAGCCCAGTAGGAAGCCCAGTTCACAGACATGTGGTATATAAACATGTTTTGTGATTAGGGTTTTAGAGGTTAGAGAATTTTAGAGAGAGAAAGTAGAGAGAGAGAAAGTAATTTCGAATTTAGGTTTGTAGCAAGATCACAGAGATAGGCTGTGAGGTTGTGAGGTCTTGAATTGATTGTAAACTGCAAGTTGGATAATCAATAGAAGACCCGTTTGATTGTGAATTCTGTTTTCTACTCGTTTCTGTAACAAATCTGATCTAGAGGATTCCGCACTCTAGGTTAGATAAACAATTCTGTGAAAGATCCATACGAATAGGGGACCTACAATTGGTATCAGAGCATTAGGCTCTTGAAGGCTCGGTTCAGGATTGTTGGCTGCAGAAACAGGAAGAAATTTTCGAAATTTTGAAAACCTGAAAAATTAGGGTTTTGAAATTTTCGAAATTTTTGATATAATTTTTCGAATTTGTTGGCTGTTTTGATCTTCTGCGTTGTTTGTTTGCTGTTTTTGCAGGTTTTAGGGTTTGCAGGACTATTTTTGGTTGATTGTTTTGAAGAATTTTGACTGAGAAACTTGAAGATTCGAAGACTGTTCTTCATGTTCTTCATTAAGTTCATCAAAATTTCGTCAAAAGTTTACTGATTTGCTGTTTTGATTGTGCAGGAAGTTGTTACGAGAATCAGGAAAATAATCAGAATTTTCGAAAAGATTAAGTTTCCAAATTTGCAGACCAGCGAAATTATAAGACCTGCGAAATTAAACTGTCCAGCATATTTATCGGCGAAGTTAAATCCAAAGGCGACTTTGGTAACCGTGAAATTTTCCACAGCGAAAATATTACGGTTTTCGGCGACTATACTGGTCGTTGTAATAGCGAATTTAAGCAGCGATTTTGGAGGCGAAATTATCAGTGAAGTTGGTAGCGAAATTGAACTACATATTAACCAGCGAATTTAACCATTTCAGCGAAATTACCTGCGAAATTGATCTGTTGAGCGAAATTGTTAGCATATTTAAAGTGGTGGAATTTCAGTTGGCAAGCGTAAGGAAAAATTAACGTTTTTGCAAATAGAAATCGATCCGTAGCTCGTTGGACATAACTGTTTGGACCGTTGGATTCAGTGGATTTTTAGGGTAAAAAAAAAAAATCCGAATTTGGTTTTCGACATTATATATCATTGGATTCGTTTTTTCGAGACGATTCTAACGGTATACTTTGGTAAAAACAGTTTTCGGAAAAATATTGTACGGTTTTATTTGTACGGGTACGGTAAAACGTGTTTAAAGATGGTTAAAGTAGACAATGTTAGTGAGAAAGTTAAGAATTGGCCAAAGCTGAGAAACGTCAAAGAATATTCTATTTGGAAAGAGGAATTTGAGGGATGTGTGAAAAGTGAAGATATCAGAATGTGGTATTGTATGATTGATGGATACATTGCTCCTAGACGTCGTATTGAAGGAAGAGTTAAAGTGATTTCTTATGAGATGATGGATGAATCTGAGAAACTCATGGTAAATGCTGAGAAGAAAGCTTTAGCAGTGATCAAGATGTCCTTGCCTGAGGGAATTAAACATACCATCAAGCACTGTGAGACTTCTTATGAGCTGTGGGAAGCTTTAGAAAAACGTTATCAGAATTCATCAAGGAAGAGTGTAGGAGGTTGTGCTTTAGATGAAAAAGCAGATGTTGTGGTAGAAGAGAAGAAGAAAGATGATAAGGAGAATGGTGAGAAGAAAGAGACAGAAGTTTCAAAGGGCTTGACTGATGTGAACGAACTTACAGCAGAGGTGAAGGTATCATCAGAATCTGTAAGTCATACATGTCATAATTGCACTGAACTACAAGGTCAAGTTAACAGACTATCGGAACAAAACAAAATTCTGTTAGCTGAATTGGAAAAATTGAAAGAGTCAAATGTTCTTTTGATTAAACAAGAGTCAAATTGTTCAATTAAACTCGAGTCAAATGAACAAAAAATCAGCAGTTTAACAAGCAAAGTCAATGAACTGTTACAGATCATTGATTTGGCTCGTGAAACTGTGAAGGACAAAACTAATGAATTTTCTGATAAGTGCAGGGAATTGGCCGTTGCACAAGACCAAATTCTTGAACTTAAAGGAAAGTTAGACAAGTTTGGAAAATCTTCATTAGTTAGGACTCAAATTCAAGCAAGTTTGAAAAAGAGTAATGATAAAAAGGGTTTGGGGTTTAGTAAAGCCTCATCTTCTAAAAATCAAGACTACTCTTTTTTACCCGATGAAAATGAGTTAATTGATTTTGTGCCTACTACACCAGCTGTAGTGGATCCGATAGCTGTGGACTTGCCAAGTAGTCCAGTTTCTTTGAAAGAATCTGTTGAGTCTGACAGTACACCTCATAAATCGGATGAGGATACTGAAGAAGAAAAGAAGAAAACATTTAAAAAGAGATTTAAGAAAAAGAGAAATTACAAGACAAAATCTTGTTTTAGATGCCACAACAAAGGGCACGTGGCGAGTTGTTGTCCTTTGAAGAAAAATAAGCAAAAAGTTGATGAAGTTAAGAATGGGAATAGGGTTGGTTTAAATAATAATGTGCAACCACATTGTCAACGTAATCAACCAAGTTTTCAATCTAAGACTTCAACATCAAGACGATTTGATAGACCAAGAAGCAATTCTACACATTTTAGTCATTTTAATGGTAAATCAAATCAGTTTCAAAGTCAAAATAGAAATTTTGGATATCAAAATCGACACCATACTTTTGGTAATCGAAATTTTCAAAGAAGAAATGAATGTAGGGGTTTTAATAACTCAAATGTTCAACAACATCCAAAATTTTTTCAAAATTCATGGTATAATAATGGGAGAAAAAGGTATCAAGATAATAATTTTCAAAGGTCGGAAAATCCGAGATTTTATTGGAACTCTCGTGATCAAAGACCTAGTGGAAGTTATAAATCTTGTTCAACAACAACATCCAAGACACAAGTAAGGTGTGATGGATATTGGTTAGAAGCTTCGTATGTGGATTTACATGGTCAACCCAAAACCGGTCAGGTTTGGGTTGTTAAGTCTAACTGAGTTGTTGAGTGTGTGCAGGATGACCAAGAAGGACTGTTGAAGTGTTCGACAGTGGTTATTCCTGTAAAGTGTCTGAGGTGAATAGTAGGTTAACATGGGTAACGAACTATTTACTTTAGTGATGGTTATGATTTTTCTAAACTTCAAAAGTGAAAAACTTATTGTCCGATTGAAGTGGGAGTCTGTTTGTGTTTAAATTTCTGTTTTTGAAACTTGCTCCATAAAAACATAAATTTAGGGGGAGAAATTTCCCTAAGCCAAAAAGAGTTTAGTTAGTGCGTGTGTTTAGGGGGAGTAAGTTATTCTTAAAAATCAAAAATAAAAAAAAATTGAAAAATCAAAAACATAAAAAAAAAAATAGAAAATCAAAATTGAGTTATCACTGTGTGAAAAAGGAGAAATGATAGTACATCAGCAGGTTAGACTGTCACACTGAAACTGAAATTAAAATGCTTAAGTGTGATAGCAGCTTCATCATATGATGTACCAGTAGGCAAAAAGCATGAAATAATCAACTTACCAATGTGATATAAACTTAAATGAATTGTGTATGAGTGGGGAACACATCAGTGGTGTATGGTTTAATGACCTTAAATCTTGCGTTGATAGATTGCCAAAATCTGAAGTTTTGGGTCTTTATACTGTTATTTCATCTAGGGATATCTTGACTGTCTTTCTGTTCAGAACTAAAATTGTACATGACCCCAGGAAAGAAAGTCACTTGGAATTAGCACATTTCTATTTGAATGTCTGTATGTTGTCCCGATGCACACAATTTTGATCTGATTCTGAAATCTTCTCTGAAAAAAGTCGTGTATCTCCTCTGCTGCATCCAGATATATGCTGACCTGGAGGTGCTAGGCAACGACAGCTTCTGCTGCATCCAGATACATGCTGACCTAGCTGTACGTTGTCGCGCTATAGATCTAATACACCCGAAAGAGGCCCTCAAGTGCCCAAAAGAAACCCAATAAACCTATATCAAACTGAGAAAACTCATTTGATCTGTATATTATATCATCTCTCCTAAAGATCTATTCTGTTCTCTTCTCAACCTATTCCCAGTTAAGATTTCAGAAATCTGGATTGGACTTGTGAAATATGTGGTAGGGAAGATACTTGCATGATAGAGTGTGTTGTTTATATTTCCAGGATTTGATTACTATTTATTTGGGTGTTCATTGTTAAGCAATCAAAACATGATAAAACAGATTATATGCAGACCTAGGCACTGTCAGGATATCTTAAAGGATGACATCGGTATACTCACCTACTACGATAAATCTTTGTGCATACCTTGATCGTGGGGGTATATCCTGAAGTGGGACACACTAGTATATCAGTAATTAATATTATCTTAATGTATCATACGGTAATGGTACTTGAAATGTTCATGCATTTTGTTTAAGAGGACGAACATACTGGTAATCGTCTTGGACTGTTTTTCACGAAAAATTAAATAAAGAATTATCTAATAGTGTGAAACGGTTTGATTTTGTTGATATGATCTTCTTACCGGTGATTCTCACAAAAATAGAGTGTTTATTGCGTTTTGTAAATAGTTGACTGCTTTTCTTAAAATATCAAAAATACCAAAAAGATTTCTTTTTAAAAAATGACTTCCTTTTTGAATTGACAAGTTGTTGTTTTTGCATGATAAGATAAAATATTGGTTTATCTTTTAATGTGAAAAAGACTAATGGTTTTTCGAGATACTTGCTTGTGTTGCTAAACAGATTGATGCTGTTATCAAAATGAAGTGCAGAATACAAGTAAAGTGCAGATTGAGAGTGAAGTAAAGATTTGTGAAGATGCATGGTAGGATCCTTCTACTACATTGCAGAAAGAGAGATATGGAAGAGTTGGAGCTTACTTGCTTAACCAAGGATTGCTAGCTAACTGATCTACAATGAATGAAAGTTTTGGAGATTGGAAGCATCAGCTAAGGGGGAGTCTGTTGATGTCAGAAGCTGTGTAGCTGACGCTATCCAAAGACCAAAAGAACACAAGATGTTTGAAGACAAAGTTACACTATGAAGCTATTGTCAAGGGGGAGTTTGTTGGTGCATATTCGGTGACAACAGCTTAATAGTTTGATTATTTAGTCTTTGGATATTTTGTATTGGGCTTAGCTTATTGGTTAGTGAGTTTATTATTGTAATGGGCTTGGAAAATGGCCTAGCCCAGTAGGAAGCCCAGTTCACAGACATGTGGTATATAAACATGTTTTGTGATTAGGGTTTTAGAGGTTAGAGAATTTTAGAGAGAGAAAGTAGAGAGAGAGAAAGTAATTTCGAATTTAGGTTTGTAGCAAGATCACAGAGATAGGCTGTGAGGTTGTGAGGTCTTGAATTGATTGTAAACTGCAAGTTGGATAATCAATAGAAGACCCGTTTGATTGTGAATTCTGTTTTCTACTCGTTTCTGTAACAAATCTGATCTAGAGGATTCCGCACTCTAGGTTAGATAAACAATTCTGTGAAAGATCCATACGAATAGGGGACCTACATGGGTTCCAAGTCCTGCAACAAAAACAGAAAAGAACGCTGGTCAGAATGTTCACCACGGCCCCGTGCTCAGTGAACACGGCCCGTGGTCAGAGGAACAGTAATTGTTTTCTGTATCCCAATTACTGGGAGTTTGACACGACACCGTGTTGCACCGACACGGCCCCGTGCTCAGCTCTCTGTAACTCAGAAAATAAAAACTGCCAGTTATGATGCTGGGCACCGCCCGTGTCTGACCAGGCACTGCCCGTGCTGAGCTCTGCAGAAGCTGAAAAACTAAGAAAAATCCTAAAAAAGTGAAAAATAAAAAGAAAAATGATTAGGCCGTTGATTCCTAACTTTCTTAAAATCCTTGTGTCCCCGGCAGCGGCGCCAAAAACTTGATGTGCGGTAAAGTGTTATATATATTAGGTGTATATTTTAAGCCCCTTTAACACTTATTTTAGCCAAGATTTAAATGTATAAAACACGATATTTTACTAACACTAAACACACATATGGGCAAGTGCACCCATCGTGAGCGTAGTATAGCGTTGGTAAGATACCGAGGTCGTCCAAGGACACAAGAGCTTTTAATACCGGTTTATCCTCAACTTCTAACCAAAATCAAAAATTTAGAAAAATGTTTTTAAACTAAGAAAAATAAAAACTAACTAAAAATGCTGAAAATAAAAATAAAAGAAAAACAGATAGACAAGATGAATCACTTGGTTCCGACTCGTATCTAGTATAACCTTTGATTATTTCCGCACTTTTGCACATAATTAAGAGATTATCTTAGTTATTGTAGTAGGCCCCTCTTTTGAAGGTGACGTTACCCTCACCCCAGTAGTTTGAGTCAGCAAGGATACAATCCTAAAAGGGTGGATTATTGGAAGATAATGAATTAAGTTATTAATGCAATATTGTGGTAGGCCCCGCTTACGGCGGTGACGTTACCCTCGGCTAATTGTCTGAGTCAGCAGGGATACAGTCCTAAATAGCCGGATTATAGTATTAATAGTAGTTAACTTATGAGGGGATCAAAGAGTTTGGACCCCCGCCATCCAATACCGTGAAGTATTGAAGGAGGTCCTAATAAATTTGACCCAGGTCCATTGCAGGACCTCTAAACGCTGAACAATGGCAAGACCTTTACCAAACCGTTCCCTTAACCCCCGACCAGGTAGCCAACATACCTCCATATAGACCGTGGAGATAAGAATGGTGAAAATCCTTTATTTTATATAGACAGTAAAATAATGCCAAGACATCACGGACAAACGATAAGGAAAGATCACCTTCAACATAAGTAACTAGTTATTAAAGTCATTAATACAAAACCAAATCTCAAACTTATTACATCCAGGGCCCTGTGGTTTGCATTTTGTTGCCATTTTAGTCCAAAATCCAAATTTGACCAGATTTCCCATTTTTGACCTGCTATTTTGTCTTTACCCTCAGGGGCATTTTGGTCATTTATGAATTATTATCTCTTTATAATAACCCAATTATAATAAACCCTTAATATCATCTTCATCTTCAACCTCATTCAAACAGACATATCTCTCTCTCTCTCAAGATATCTTCTCAAACAATCACCACCACCACCACCGTCACCCTCACCTCACCGCCTCCACCATCACCGCCGCCACCCCAATCTGAGTTCATCTTCATCATAGACCAACTCTCTCTCTCTATAGCACCACCGCCGCCACCTCCTCCCTTCTCTCTCTCTCTCTCTCTCATAGATCAACCATCGTTCCCCATCACAACGGCAGCTACTTCAACAGCCACCACCACCATCACCGCCACAGGAAATCATCTCTTTTTTGTCCTGGTGGATCGAGAGTTGAATTTAGGGTTTTGATTTTGGGGAAAAAAAGGGGATGGGGATGGTGATCAACTGGTATAGGCGGTGGTGACAAGGTGGCTGTGGCGGTGATAAGGAAGTGGTGGTGGCTGTGGTGAGAAGGAGATGGTGGTGATGGTGGTGGTGGCTGTGTTAAGAAAGGGAGAAGGCAGTGGCGGTGGTTGTGTTGATAAAGGGAGAAGGCGGTGGGTTTCAACCTTGATTTTTGGTTAGGGTTGTTGATTTTGGGTTGTGGTTGTTGAATTTGGGTGTTTTTTATGGTTGTTCGGCAAGATTTGTGCTTCAATCTATGGTGGTGGAAGTAACAGTGGCTGGTGGTGGTGACGGAGGTGGTTGTGGTGGTAGGAGGCAGGTGGCGGTGGTTTACATGTAGTATTTGATTGCTGTTAGTGTGTATTACGTGTAGGTGAGTGGTCATCGGTTTTGAAGATGAGGAGATGAATGTCTGTATATGTGGTTTACATGTAGTATCTGTTATGCTTGTTCACCATGAGGCTGTGATGATTTCACCTAATCCGAGCTTGGCGTGGCAGAATCGGAGGAGGGCAAGTGCGCTTGCAACCTTTGTTTGCAGCCATGGCGGTTTTACAGATCTGAGCCTCGTTTTTTCTTGAAGATGTTCTTGATTTTCTGGGTTTTGATGATGAACTTTGAAGATGTTCTTGATTTTCTGGGTTTTGTTGTTGTTGAAGAAGATGTTCTTGATTTTCTGGGTTTTGTTGTTGTTGTTGTTGTTTTGATGATGATGTTTGATGATGTTCTTGAAGATACAGATCTGAGCCTCGTTTTTTCTTGAAGATGTTCTTGATTTTCTGGGTTTTGATGATGAACTTTGAAGATGTTCTTGATTTTCTGGGTTTTGTTGTTGTTGAAGAAGATGTTCTTGATTTTCTGGGTTTTGTTGTTGTTGTTGTTGAATTGCTTTAAATAAAACATAAATGACCAAAATACCCCTGCACTAAAGGACAAAAAAGGGACCTTAAAACTGTCAAAAATGAGAAATTTTGGATTTTGGACTAAAATGGCAACAAAATGCAAACCACAGGGCCCTGGATGTAATAAGTTTGAGATTTGGACTAAAGTGGCAAAACTGGCCAAACCACAGGGACCAAAATGGCAGTTTACTCTAAAAAGTATTATACTAGACACTTTGTCTTCACCAAGTGATGTAAGAGACTTAGGCAAACATGGCCTTGATTGTCAAGAATTCTTACGATCAATCTTGGATCCTGAGACGACTCACACACTCTACGATGGACAATGGATGATGGTGGTGGATGATGGTGTTGTGATGGTGGTGGGTGGTGGATGAAGTGTGAGAGAGGTGGTGTGCCAAGGGATGAGTTGAAATGAAACCAAGCACTCCTATTTATAGGCTGAACAGAAGGCTGGGCACGTCCCCGTGTCCGCTGGGCACGGCCCCGTGCCTGTCTGACACTCTCTCTCTTCATTAATTGTAATTCGCAATTACAATTAATGCGCCTGCAGTACTTTCGCCACGCCCCCGTGCTCACTGGACACGGCCCCGTGGTGGGCAATAGAAGCTTCTATAGGTTTGTCTTTTCTGCTGCTTCTTGGGCACGACCCCGTGCTGGCTGAGCACGGGGCGTGTTCAGTCTTCTGCCTTCTCTATTTTGCTTGGGAAGATGCCGTTGATGGGTCAGGCAGTCCACTTATGTTCCTTTCCTTGTATTTATGTTAGATTTAGCTGTCATTTTGCTTCTTTTATGAATTTGAGCTCATTTAATCCTGAAAATACAAAAGGAAGACAAAAACACTCTTTTTCCAACATTAGTACTTAAAAAGGGTTAGTTTTATGCCTCATTTGATGTAATTTATATGTTGCATTTTGCACACATCACGTATGTAACACCCAAAAGTGTGTAAAGCAAAAAGTGATCCAGTATACTCGCAGCGATTGGTGGATTGAAGGGAGCGCTAGAGAGTAGGGTTAGCCTGAACAAATTGATAGTATAACGATAAGCAACGCGTAAAACGATACAGAGTGTAAGTGGGTAGGACAGCAGTTTGATCGGATGGTAGTCTGATCGAACAGCTGGTCGCTCGGATGACAGTCCGCTCGGATGGTCATCCGGTCGGGTGACCTTTCGAGTGGATTGTTTCTTCCTCTGTGAAGGATGTGTTTGTGTACGATGGTTGGACCTTTGAAGTTTTCGTTGTAGTATTTTGAAAACATTGAAGTAACTCTACCCTTCAGGTCGATCGATCGAACGACCGTTCGATCGGGCGACAGTCCGATTGGTTAGGCACTTCAGGGAGAACAAGTTCACAGCAGGTTGTCACTCGATCAGACGGTTGTTCGATCGGGTGGCATCCCTTGTGCATCGAACATGTTGCAAATTGTTTAAGTGTTGAAGTCAGTACGTTACACGATCGAGCGGCAATCCGTTCGGACGGTCATCCGTTCGGACAGGAGCTCGTTCCACGTCCACAACTTCCAATGTTTGAAATAAATAACAAGGGTGGGGCCAAGGTGCAAGCCGCTCGGGTGACAGTCCATTCGGACAGTAGTCCGATCTGACAGCATTCCGTCCTGGTCGTTCCGTTCGTCTTACACTTAGTTGTTTTGATTGTTTGTCGTTTTATCGAGATGTTTTGATACCGTATTAAGCAATAGAAACTTCGTCAATACTTGGTACTCCTGATCGGACAGGAATCACCCAAATCCGGCCAGTTAACTGTTCGAGACGGTGGTCCATGTTTAACCCGATATCGGTGGCCTCATGGATAGAATCCAGATCTTGAGCCAACATAACCACAAGAATGAGTAGTAAGTCGGCAAAAGCTCCGATTCTATCGGTTTTGAATGCATTGAGTGTAAAAGAGTTGAAAGAAAGTTGGAAAACCATCTTTCAATCCTTTTCACAGTGAATATGTTTAGATCTATGAAAGATCCTTGTTTGTTTATGTGGAAATCGGTTAGATCTAAGTTGTTCTCGGTGGATTGAGGCTAAAACATGAAGTTCTCAAGAACACATGGTGACATCATCCTAGAACACCTTGAATCTTGATGATTTCATGGTTAAAAGTTATGATTCAAAAGATAGAAAGGTGTAGGAGTGCGTGTTGATTAAGGAAGTACAAGATTTAGGACTAGATCTTACTGGGATTGCGAGAAATCGAAGGGAAATGAGGTTGGAGAGCTGGTCGGACAGAGAGTTGCCAAAAGTGGAAAGTATGGTGGTGACATGGGGTATTTATAGGGTTACCCAAAGTGGAAAGAAGCTGGTCGATCGTGTGGCAGCCCGGTCGAACAGCCTGACCGATCGGACAGCAGTCCGATCGAATGGCTGGTCGATCGGCTGGTTATCTGATCGATCAGTCGCTTAGTTTGAGTGTTTGGTGCGACGAGTTTGGCTGTTTTGATTGCGATTGCGAGCGTTTCGATGCCTTAGAGCTTCCTAGTCAAATTACTTTTAATCCCAACTACTATATCAACATACAATCATCCTTATTTCGTATTCGATTAGCATTTGCGATTCAGCTGCGATTGAGTTCGATTGCGTTTCGATTGATTAACACACATAACATAAATAAGCATGCACAAGTAACACATAAGGCACAAACACACGTATAACAAAAACCAAAATGCGTAATTCGAGTTGCGAGTGCGATTGCGATAAGCGATAAATCGATTAAACATGCGATTAATAGCGATCAATACGCGATTATTAATAGATACTCCACAAAATACAATCAACGTGATCATAAAATAGACTAATTACAAGTCAAAGAAGTCAAAACAGGAATTTAGCAAGGAGAGACAAATCGCAATTAACAATATTTTCTTCCTTTGACTTCAATCTTGACTTTGACTTTGACTTCCGAAACACGGGGTGTTACAGCCTCCCCTAGTTAAGGGAATTTCGTCCCGAAATTAGGCTGATGCCGTAACAAACAACTGCAGGTACTTCGCCTTCATGTCGTGTTCGAGTTCCCAAGTGAACTCTGCGCCTCGTTTGCCTTCCCATCGGACTTTCACAATAGGAATGCGCGAGCGTTTGAGCTGCTTGGTTTGGCGGTCCATGATCTCGACAGGCTTCTCCACGAAGTGTAGTGTTTCGTTTACTTGGAGGTCATCGAGAGGTACAATTAAATCATGTTCAGCTAGGCACTTTCGGAGGTTTGACACATGGAAAGTCGGGTGAACATTGCTAAGTTCCTCCGGTAGTTCGAGTCTGTAGGCGACTTTTCGGATCCTTTCCAGAATCTTAAAAGGTCCAACATATCGAGGCGCTAGTTTCCTTTTCTTGCCAAATCTGACCACACCCTTCCAAGGTGATACCTTTAGGAGTACATAGTCGCCAACGTCAAATTCAAGGGGCTTGTGTCGTCTATCGGCATAACTTTTCTGTCGACTCCGAGCTTTCAACAGGTTGTCTCGAATTTGGAGGACTTTGTCGGTCGTTTCTTGCAATAGCTCGGGACCGGTTAGTTGCGAGTAACTGATCTCATGCCATACAATTGGCGATCAACATTTTCTTCCGTATAAGGCCTCGAATGGTGCCATTTGAATGCTGGTATGATAACTGTTGTTATACGAGAATTCGACCAATGGCAGGTAAGCATCCCAATTATCACTAAAATCTATGACACACGAACGGAGCATGTCTTCAAGAGTACGGATCGTTCTTTCAGTCTGACCGTCGGTTTGAGGGTGGAATGCGGTACTTAGGTTAAGCGTAGTACCGAGAGCCGCTTGAAACGTTTCCCACAGTCGTGAAGTAAACCGAGCATCACGGTCAGAGATGATGTCACGAGGCGTCTCATGTCGACAAATGATCTCATTGGTGTAGATTCGGGCTAGTCGTTCTACCTTGTAGTCTTCCCGTATCGGCAAAAAGTGAGCTGATTTGGTCAAACGGTCAACAACCCAGATGCTTTCGTGACCTGATGGCGTGCGTGGGAGCTTGGTTATGAAGTCCATAGCTATACTCTCCCACTTCCACATAGGGATCAGGGGTTGTTCGAGTAAGCCTGAGGGTCTTTGGTGTTCAGCCTTGACCTTCGAGCAAGTCAGGCACTTTCCAATCTAGAGAGCAATATCCCTTTTCACGCCCGGCCATCAGCACTTGTAGCGAAGGTCCTGGTACATTTTATCAGCACCGGGATGAATAGAATACCGGGATTTGTGGGCTTCGTCCATTAGAGTCTGTCGCAAATTGGTCCGTTTAGGGATCCAAATTCGGTCCAGGAAGTGGAATATCCCATTCGACTTGTTCACAAGTTGGGCTCCATCGTGGTAGATTCTTTCCTTCTTCAGAGTGCGTTCATTAAAACAAGCATGCTGAGCTTCGCGGATGAGGGTCTCGAGATCGTATTAGGCTTGGGTATTACGAATGCTGAGCAGATAACTCCGTCTGTTGAAAGCGTCGGCAACGACATTTGCTTTGCCAGGATGATAACGAATCTCACAGTCTTAGTCGTTGAGAAGTTCTACCCATCGGCGTTGACGCATATTAAGTTCCTTCTGGTCAAAGATATGTTGTAGGCTCCAATGATCGGTGAAGATCGTACACTTGGTACCATACAGGTAGTGTCCCCAAATCTTCAACGCAAAAACAACTGCGCCTAGCTCGAGATCATGGGTTGTATAGTTCTTCTCGTGGATTTTGAGCTGATAAGATGCGTAAGCTATAACCTTGTCCCGTTGCATAAGAACGCAACCAAGATCAAGGTTCGAGGCATCACCGTAGACAATGAAGTCGTCGTTTCCGTCGGGCAATGTGAGAACAGGAGCATTGCAAAGCATGCATTTAAGAGTTTGGAAAGCAGATTCTTGTTCGGTTCCCCAAACAAAAGGTTTGTCTTTATGAATAAGAGCGGTAAGCGGCACAGCGATCTTTGAGAATCCTTCGATAAATCGTCGATAATAGCCCGCTAATCTGAGAAAAGAACGGACTTCAGACGGGTTCTTAGGTGCGTTGGTTAAACCAAAAGGCATAACAATGAATTCATAGTGGCCATAGCGGGTGCGAAACGCGGTTTTGGGTATATCCTCCTCTTGAATGCGTAGTTGGTGATAGCCTGAACGTAGATCGATCTTTGAGAAACACGTAGCACCTTGTAGTTGATCAAACAAATCATCAATGTGAGGCAGGGGATAGCGGTTCTTGATAGTCAACTTATTCAATTCCCGATAGTCGATGCACATCCTGAACGACCCATCCTTCTTTTTAACGAAAAGGAATGGCGCGCCCCAAGGAGAGGTGCTCGGGCGAATGAAGCCTTTCTCAAGTAATTCCTGGAGCTGACTCAAGAGTTCAAGCATTTCAAACGGTGCGAGTCGATAAAGAGCTTTGGTAACAGGGTTGGCTCCAGGGATGAGGTCGATACGAAAGTCGATATCACGAGTTGGCAGTAAACCTGGTAGATCATCAGGAAACGCATTGGGAAATTCACACACAACGGGGACTTCGCTTACTCCCAGACTACCTTTCTTTTCCTTCTCCGCTACTATGATGTTAGCCAAGAAAGCTCGGTATTCCTTGCGGAGATACTTACTAGCTTGGACACATGACATGAGCTTGAGACCCTTCGAAGCAATTTCACCATAAACACACAATAGATCACCATTCGCGAGCGAGAATCGAATCATCTTATCAAAGCACATAACTTCAGCATGGTTTTCGCGAAGAAAGTCCATGCCTAATATGACGTCAAAACTTCCGAGTTGCATCGGGATAGGGTCGATTGGGAAGATGTGATTGTTGAGCTCAAGAGTACAATCACGAAGAACAGAATTTACGGCGACTGTTCTTCCGGTAGCGACTTCGACATCGAACGTCGATGGGAGATGGGAGCGTTTACGACTAAGGAGCTTCTCGAATTCAAACGACATAAAGCAGTTATCGGCTCCAGTATCAAATAAACATGAAGCATAAATACCATTCACAAGGAAGGTACCATTGACTACGTTGTTGTCGGCCTGGGCTTGGCACACGTTGATGTTGAAAGTTCTGGCGCGTGCGGCTTGTTGCTGTTGCTGAGGCTGTTGCTGCTTGTGTTGCTGAGGCTCTTGCTTCACAACCCTGTTCGGGCACATGTTCGCAAAGTGGTTGGGATCACCACATGCGAAGCAGACTCGGGCGTTGACCGCGGGTGCCTGAGCCGCTTGTTGGCCTTGTGGGGCTGCGAGCAGAGCTTGATGAGCAGTGGCTTGAACTAGTGCTTGACGGGGACCAATACTACAGTTAGCAGTAAAATGGCCGTACATGTTACAGTGTGCACAAAAACGGCAAGCTAGACCCGCCGGGTGATGATAAGAACACGTTGGGCAGGCAGGGTGAGGGCCTGTGTATGCACGCTTTGCAGGCGGTGCATAGGTAACTGGTGTTGGATGGTGTTGAGACTGCTGTTGAGCTGGTACGGTAGTGACAGCACAGTTCTTGTTGCTGGAGCTGCTGTTGTTGTTCTTCTTTTGGCGGCGTGAGACTTTCAATGATGGAGCGGCGGTGGTTTCAGTGGATGGTGGGGCGGTGACTTGGTGCAGGTTCTTTGATGTTTTATCCCAGAAACCAGCTTTTACCCGCTTGTCGTTGATTTCAGTGGCAAGCAAGTAGGTTTCTTCGATCGTCGCTGTCTTTGCGGCATGCACAAAATCTGCAACACAGTCGGGTAGAGCTCGAATGTACTTTTTGATTGCCATGTCGGGCGTCTTCACTTGATCGGGACAGATGATGCTGAGCTGCTTAAAACGAGCAGTCAGGGCAGCGTTGTTACCTTCCTTCTGCTTGATGTGCTAGAACTCGTCCTCCACCTTCTGGCGCTCATGGGGAGGGCATAACTCTTCAAGCATAATGTTCTTCAACTCGTCCCATGACAGACCATAGGCTGCATCATTTCTGCGCTTGTTCCTTTCGGCCGTCCACCAGTCTAAAGCGCGGGACTGGAAGACGCCGGTCGCGTTCAGTGTGCAGAGATTATCAGGACATCCGCTCTGTTGCAGGGTGACTTCGATTGAGTCAAACCATTGAAACAAAGCCGTAGGGCCTTCTTCGCCGGTGAACTCTTTCGGTCCACATGCCTTGAACTGTTTGAAGCTGAAATCAGCTTTGGGAGTTTCAGTTATGGATTCCTCAGACGATTTGCTCGTGTTTTCGTACAGTTCACTGGCAACTTGGGGTACAACTTTTGCCATTTGCTTAGTAATCATGGCAGCGAGGCGTTTGTCTGCTTGCTTTCGGCGAGCATCTCGGGTAGCGCGAGATCCAGATGACGACATTGTCTGCAACAGAGATCATCACAGGACTCAACACAATATAATCGAATCTCACCTCACAATCCTAATACTACTAAAGCTCAGGAACACGCATAATCGCGTAAGCACATAGGCACATAATCACAGATCCACATAAGAACAGAGACACATAAGCACATAATCACGTAGGGCACAGAAGTACAGAAGCACATACGCATGTAATCACAAGATGCAGTCAGAATACAGAAGCACGTACGCATGTAATCACAAGATGCAGTCACAAGATGCACCCCAAAACCAATTTCAGACAAAATACCCAACCTTGTGAGGGACCCATTTATTCCACCTTAAATTCTCAATCTGAACCTTTTCCCCAATTACATCCACCACTTCTCCTCTAAATTTCGCAACTGAAAAAAAACGGCGTCTACGTCAAAACCCAGCTTGTCTGGCTCTTTAATCCCAGCTTTTATCAAGTCTTTTTCTACTGATATGATATCCTTCCATACACCAGCCATCTCCTTTCTGAAAGGAAATGTGTGGTGAGTAAAGATTTTGGGAGACAAAAGATAAAGTATATATGAACATATAGTCAACTTTTTGATTATTGACATAAGAGCATCCATAATAAGACGCACTAAAAACACCTAAAAACATGTCCAGTCAGGTGTCACATCAGAAAAACACCCATCCTTCAAAAACATTAAAAACTCACCCAATAAGAAAATACAAAAACACATAAAAACAATGCCACATCATCACCACCTTTTACAATTAATTTAAATTTATCACCCAACCCCCCACCCTTTGGCCCCACCACCTCCTGACAACATGCTCGTTTATACCCATTCTTCAACAAATATGCCACCCAAATATGCATCCCACAATAATAAAGAATGGGTGAGGTGGAAAAATGGAAAAAAACAACCCAACAAAATGACCTATTGGGGATGGTCTAAGGGGGTGTTTGTTTTTTGTCAAAAGTACTTCAGAGCCTCTTATGTCTGCCCCACGCAGACCACGCGCAGATGTTCAAGTCTGCAGCTTGTTTGTTTTTTGAAAGAACTTTCATTAAAAAAGGTCTTCCTCACCTCTTCCTCAAACAGACCTGTCCTCACATCTTCTAGCCTCTTCAAAGCACTCCTCTCCCTCTCTTTCAAAAGGTCTTCCAAACCCTAGTTTTCTCCAGCCGTTACATGCTCCACCCCCATCTCCAGTCGAGCTCCACCTCCAGCCGACCTCCACCTCCGGCGACCTCCACCTCTAGACGCACCTCCACCTCCAGCGACCTCCACCTCCGGCCGACCTCCACCTCCAGCTTCGCTTTTTCTCTGCTTCCCTGCAGTCCCCATATCTGGCAATGCAAGGACTCCTTTTAGTTTGTTCCATCAATTATAAGTTGATAATATAAAAGGCCTCTTTTGATATGTCTCTCTGCAGGTCTCCATGTCTGCCAATCAAGGGCCATTTTTTATGCAGATGATGTAAAGCAGCTTCTATTGATATTGATAGTGATAATAATAATTTGGGTGATTTAATAGGATTATATAGGAGTGTAGAGGAATTGGTGGAGAATGTGACCAAAATTAGCAGTGAATAATAGTGGGTTTGGGGTTTTAGGGGTGTATGGGTTAGCACAGATCTGAAAGAGAAAGGGGAGAAGAGAAGGTTTGCAGATGTGGGGTTTGAGATAACCAAACACTCTTTTTATTACACTCTGCAGACATCTGGTCCACCTCTTCTCGTGTAGAAGTTTGCAGATGTGGTCCGCAGACTGCAGACCTTTGACATCTGAAAAAACAAACACCACCTAAATATACCATGGGTACAGGTTTCATGTCCCAAGGCATGGTATGGGTTTCATGTCCCAAGGCATGGTACAGGTTTCAATTCCCAAGGCATTTTAGTGAATACCACTTTCCAAATATATCCTTATGTAACTTTTAATGACTTTTTATATATTTTTTATTAAGCAATCAAGAGATAATTGGTCTTGATTATCTCAACAGTAGATCATAAGCCATCAGTGGCTAAGATATAGTTTTCAAAATTTTCTTAACTCAATAAGTTTTCAAAGTTGCTTGTCTTAATTATATTTTTTTCTCTTTTCTTTTTCATTTTTGTTGGTTTACATGTTGCTTTTACAAAAAAGTAAAAATAAAAATATGCATGTGGTTCGTAAGAGCCATGCTTAAGCTCAGGCCCAAATCAAACTCACTCTTCTCGAGGTAAGACGGGATAGGACGGAGGATGGGATTTGGTGCCACGTAGGATTCAGAGAACACTAGAAGGGCATTCTGTACATGTTAATCTTGAAGAACCCATGGATATATTGTACAATATCTTTTTTCCTTTGTTTAGAATTCTCACTATTAGTGGTGAAATATTCTAAATTGCTTTGTTTTACTAACTCTTTGTACAAAGCTATCTATAACATATGCATGCAAGAGCCTCCCTGTAGCTATGTTGAACAGCTAGATGATAAACATAAGGAAGCATTTGAAGATTATATTTAATCAACGGTAAACAATTTCTGCCTTAACAAGCTAACATAGATTTCTCTATACCATATCATACACACTAAGTTTTTGATGGAATTTGGTGTCCAATTATTAATTATTTAACGTTACTAATAAGGTTCGATCCGAAAAGTTACACGTTAGACGACGAACAAAGAATTATGTTTAATCGTTAAAATCATGTATCACAAAAGCGGATTAATTACGGAGAACAAGTATTTATTAAATACTAGTAAATATTAATTGTTTACGAAATGATTAATTGCAAAAATTATTAATGACGTTTAAAGTGTTAAACGGATGTTAATTTTTTATTTAAAACCCTTTTAATAGTAAGGTTTCGGTTCTATGTAAAAAAAATATTTTATTATAACATTGTAAAACCTGGCGAGACAAATCATTGAAGACCAAACATGGAAACTAACAAGACCTAGACGATGGAGATCTTGGATTAAGTGAGAACTAGGCTAGACTTGTTTGTCCCATCAGACACGTTCAGTTTGTCATTTCACTGGCAACAAGTTTGTCCCATTAGACACGTTCAGTTTGTCATTCACTGGCTCGAACGAAACTGAACAAAATTACCACTAGTGACCGGATTCTATATTTATTGTATTGTGTGGTTGTGATTGTTTAGTGTAGATAATCTTTACCAAGAAAACTAAATTGTTTTCGCAATTATAAATCAATTAGATAAATTAAAAGAAGTTTAATATAACTTGTGAATGTAAATAGTAAAAACAAGTTTTTATTATAAGATACAACTTTTTGTTTTAAAATTAAAGATGTTAATTTGACAAAACCATAAATTAGTAAAAGTTTATTAATTAATATCAAGTTTTAGATTAACGACTAACATAGTTTAGAATGGGGGATTTAAAATTTGATTGTGTCGAGAATTGAAAGGAGTTTCAATTAATCAATGACCAACACAAAGTAAAATTGGAGTTTTACTTGAAGGTTTCACGACTTGCGTCATGCTACAAGTCGTCACTCTTATTTTTTTAAAATCATCTAGCTCTTTCACCACATCCGACCGTGTTATATAAGCACATACAAGGAGCGCTAAAACAACAGTGGCCTTATCAAGTACCAGTTGTCCAGCAACCATTTTCGTGAAAAGCCGCAAGGACTAGTTAGAATATCCACTTCTGAAATACTCACTAAGAAAAGTGTACCAATAAACCACACTCTTGAATTCTGATATGTTTCAACCAAATCACAAAGTATTTCATCATTTTCATTAACATTCAGGGGTTTTAAAACCCCAGTTTTAGTTTCTGTGTCAGTTTCAATATAACAATGCATACAATACATGCTGAGGTGAAATTATCGCCCCCATGAACAACAAAATAGTTGGTTGTTGCAGTGTTTTCATCACATACACCTCTTGCTTTAAGTAAATAATCAAATCATGTGAGCATGGTTGGGTAGACAACAACGTGAGAGTGTCACACCCTGATTTCCCGGTAAGCCTGGACTTCGGGTTTATACGTGACGATTGATATCAGTAATCACAAAGCACAACGGAAGATGGGATTTTAAATTAATTATTACAAAGTTCCAAAAGGTCAAAAATAATAGACAAACTGATTATACTTGAAAAGATCCACAGGTGGACCGAATATAATAAAATGAGATTGAGTTTCTCTCTAAATATTCTTCTAGTTTCCATCTAATTTTTCTGAGCTTGATCCACTCAACGGATTATTTTCTTTGGATCAATTGGTTAACAATTCGGTTCGTAACTATCATGTGGTTTGACAACTTACCCGACACTCTACTTCAACTCATTATCAATGCAAGTTAGTGCAATCTAAACAAGCCCGAAGCTTCTAGCCCAAAAAGCTCTATCTGTTACCCTTAACACAACTGTCACGACCCCTTTATCGATAGTTAAAATGTCAAAAGTGGCATGGCTCCTCAAGAGGTTGCAGCTATGAAAGACTGCATTGAGTTGCTGGTGCACAAGTTGGAAAAAATCACTTGAGGAGATGAGTCAACCGGGTTCCAAAGTTTCAGGGCTAGTGATAAGTGACATCCAGACTTGGGTCAGTTCTGCAATGACACATGAAGACACATGCTCTGAAGGGTTTAAGGGTGACTCGAAAATGAAACGTGCTGTGAGAGGAAAAATTATGAATGTCACACACTTAACCAGCAATGCTTTGGATTTGATCAACAGTTATGCTTCTTTATGCAAGTAGTTGAAGAGAGACCAAGGAAGTATGGGAAGCCCCACACCAAGGCCCCCACAAAAACACCACATGGTCTGACATTGAAGAGGGACCAAGGACGTATGGGTATGGTGATATGGACCATGCCGTTCTTATGCAATAGCAGCTTGCTCAATGGCTTAAAGCCCATTGCTTGCAGGGCCCAAAAGTTGTATATTTCAACACAGCCAAACAACTCTTAACCATCAAAACATAAAATCTTACTCGTGTAAGACAAGTAAAGGGAAAACTTTATGTAATAGCAATCAAGTTTGAAAAATGTTTCAGTTAGGTTATTTATACTTTTCTTTTGTTCCAATTAGATCACCTGACATTCAAATTGAGCCGTTGTCACATTTTTTATATGTCTAGAAAGAAATGGGGGAGAAGATGTTGGGGTCCGGATTTTTAATAAATGTAATTATATTAAAAAAGAAAAAAATTGTTAATTATTTTAAATTTTTTACAACATGTAAAAATCCACGTCATCAGTCGATAATCATAAAAAAAAGCCACATCACCACAGTTACATGTGAAATAGATGAAAAACCCTATATTGTTTTTTTATAAAACAAGAAAATTGAGTGACCTAAACTATTAATATAAGAGCATGGTCGTAGCGTTGTTACTTATATTTGTACATATTATTTAGAAAGTAACTTTTTATGTATGCATGTTTTGTATTGTGTTGGTATGTCTAACTGGTTTAAAAAAACTATCATGTTATGTTAAAAAAATATCATGATATGTTCTAAACACTACTAGAAAACTGCCTACTTTGTGACAACCAAATTTATAGCAAATTTGTAGGAAATTGGTCTTACCTACAGATTTGCTACAAAAAATTTCATGCAAAATAAACATGTCGATAATCAGGTTAGCTACAAAATTATGACAAAATTTCTCACAAATTTTCGACAAATATCTATCGTCACAAACTTTGCCACAAAATACCTACAAACCTGTTTTTTATGTTTTTCCTACAATTCTTCCACAATTATGCCTATTTTTGTATTTTATTTTATGATATTTTACTTTTATTATCCATAATTATTTTTATTTTGCGACAAAATTCCTACAAAATTATAAAACTTTCTCTTAATGGTTTGCTACAAATTTCCTACAAATAAAAAATTTATTTTTCAATGTTGTGACAAATTTCCTACAACTTAAAAAATGTTTTTTTATTTAAGTTTTGTGACAAAATTCCTACAAACAAAAAAAAAAAAACAAAATTTAAAGGATACGACAAAATTCCTACAAACCAAAAAATTTTTTTTTTGAAGGTCGCCACAAAGTCCAACAACCTAGAAAGAAATCCTACAGCTGTTTGCTACAAATTTTCTATCAATTTCCGACAAATTTAATATTTTATTTTGAAAAATTATTTATTTTTCTAAAATTGATAAGTAATAAATAAATTTTCTTTTTTGTCGAAATTTTGTAGAAAGTAGTGTCAGTTTGCTACAAATTTTAGACAAATTTAACGTATTATTTTAAAATTATATATTTTTCTAAAATTCTGTAATAACAAATAAATTAACTTATTTTTTGTAGGAAATCCGTAGCAACTGGAGTCAGTTAGCTACAACTTTCAGACAAATTTAGAAATTTTATTTTTTAAATTATTTATTTTGTTGTGGGTACAAATAATACAAAATTTTAATGTATTTTGTCAGAATTTTGTCGAAAAGCTAATAAATGTTGTGACGAAATTGCTACAAATGGTTGTTGTGTGGAAATTTTGTTGGAAAATTAGAAAACTGTAGAAAACTTGTAACAAAATTTGAGTTGTGAGAAATTTGTGAAAAACTTCTGTAGGAAAATATGTAGTTTTCTAGTAGTGAAATGTACTAAAATTAAACATTTTGATCGGTCTATCAAAGTATTCAAGTATCTGCGAGGTGCACATTTGTTTAAGCAAAACAGTAATTTACATCTAAAAAGTCGAGGTGCACATTTGTGACCTACGTACACAACACAATACAGTAAATGAGCTTAAACATAACTGATATGTTTTAATCTATCATTTATGTTTTTTAGCTATTGAAAGTCGCACAAGCTTAACATCCGGAAAACCACATATTTAAGCTTAAATCTCAATGATCACCTAATTTGGTTTGGTTGGTAACATTTCTATGTGCATGCACTATATGTAATAAAATGTTCAACAACACATTCTTGGCAGCGTCTTAAGTTCTGTTGTGTAATTACAAAAATGAATAAACGGAATGTTCGGTATGATTCTATCTATGCTCTTCCTTAATTCATCGTGTGGCCATCTTCGTCTTCAAGAAGTGACAATAATTCCTCATAGTCTAGTACGTCCCAAAGATCATCATCAGTAGCATCCTCCTCCATGGATCGATTATAACCACCTTGCATGTTGACTAGTGTTTGACTATCTTCTTGGTAGGTGTTATGAACGTTTGTTGAAGCTGACATACATTGATTCTGATCGTAATGTTCACACGTTGAGCTCCCGGTAAAAGATTGAACTTGTTCTTGATTAGGGTCTTGAAATGTAGCCGGGGTGATCAGTGTGGGATTGGTGTTCGATCCCGGAAGATGGTCATGACCAATACGCAATGCTTGAGCACCCATCGCATTGGATAACCGGCTTCGTGCTCCAATGTTGTGAATAACAGATTGATGGGAACATGGATCCCAAATGATTATTAGTTTCATGATGTTGAACTTGTTCACTTGGTTGATTTATTTGGGAATTTATTGACACTCTTGGTCTCTTTGCGGGTTGATTTATTTGGTTTTGTTGTTGGATTGCCTCCTCTTGATTCCTTGTGTTCTGAACTTGTTGATCCGGCTGATTGTTATGATTAACACTTTGGGTTGAATGTTTCTTGTATATCTTACACAATACCCAATCCGTCATCTACAAGAATAGAACAAAAGTTGGTCCAAAACCAAATGATAGATAAAAGGATAATACATATATATGTGTTGAAATAGTTTTCTCTTTATTCACTCTGCTAATACCCTTAGCCCTATAAACGTATCAAACGATTAGTGATCACTTTCGTGAACTATTCGCCGGATTTGTCCTGTCCATTCTTTTTCGTTTGTAAACGTTCGCTTATGTTTGTTCATTCACATTCATTTATGTTTATTCATTTATATTCCTTAATATCTGTTAATTTACGTTCATTCATTTATGTCCGTTTACATATTCCTTTAAACTTATTTAGTAGTTATTAGTAATGAGCCCATTACGTTTACGTCCTTCCATTTATTTATTTACGTTCGTATAGAATATTGATGAACGAACATAAACGAACCCCGAATACATTCACCTACCTAGCAAACGAACATGGAAAGGAAAATCGGTTTGTCTAAGTGCTCATGTTCGTTTGGTTAAGTTAAACAAACGAACATGAGCAAGTCTCGTTCATGCTCGTTTTGGTTCATTTATAGGCCTAAATGCCCTTGCTAACCAACGAGATATGCCTCTAAGAGCTATTAAGTAAATATACCTTTCCATTTGGGATATTTAGATTATTGCAAGTATACTCATACATTAGCCATTCGGTCTTTTGATCCTTCTCGTCATAAAAAGCTAAAGGTCTTTTTGTTCCAACCACTCGTCTCGTCATAAAATCATACACCTTCGTATCTTTCTGGGTCGACTTCCAATACCCAAGGTCCTTGGTTCTTCTATTCACTCATGTCCCCGTCGGGTGTTTTCGCTCTCTGATTGTAAAAAAGTACCATATGCCTTCACACGACCGGTAACGTTCTTTTATCAACAAACCGTCAAGAAAGATTAATTGATTAGTGTAACGTTTTACGCTACTAAATAAATATTACACTACTAAATAAATATTACACTACTAAACAAAGAAGTATCAGTCGTCGGTAAAGTAGTCTATCAATGTTTTTTCACAAATCAAATTACCACGACCATATTTTTTACAGCGGTTTTACCAATGGTATTTCGTTGGTAACCACCTTTACCGACAGAATGCTAGTATATTTGGCCGTCGGTGATACTTCTTTGTTTTATAATTTATACATTATGAAAGATGCATGGTAGATCGCATTATACTTCACATACCTGTAAGTTCGTTAGGGTGGTGGCTATAAACATGAACATCGTATATCCGACATCTGGGTTGTTCGCCTAATTCAATCTTTCGTTTAAGGTAGTAGATGATGAGCTCCGAGTCGGTTGGACAAAAGCGATAACCGGGTTCTAATGCATCATCATAATCACGCAATTCTTGTTGAATGTATGGAACAATTTGCTGGTCTTCAGCCATTTACGTCGAGCACAGGGTTTTAGAAAATTTGGAGATTTGAATGCATGAAAACAATACGTACTGCTTTTTTATCCATTTCTTGCGGAAGTCTCAGATTTTTTTTTTTTTGTGCAAACAAATTATCTATAAGTCTAATAAATGATGATAATATATTTCTTATTCAAAATCGAATCATTTAGGTTGTTTTCTTTTCATTAAAACTTAATTCGATGATTTATATGGGTGGAGATATAATAGGAAGTTTATTTGGCTAGGAAGGCAAGAAAGTGATCTTGACCATCCATTTACTTAATCAAGGGCTAAGATTAAATCAGGGAAATTGAAAGTAAAAAAAGATGCGCGTGACTTTTTTCAGGGGCAATCTAGTCAATCAAAGCCAATAGTTTCTCTCTCCTCCAATTCCCCCCCATTTTTTAAACGTTAATAACTCTTTCATACGACATTATTTTTTTATAAAAATTGCACCAAAAAAACGAGCGTTTTTTTATCTTTAAAACGAGTATACTATTGCTATATTTTGAAAAAAAAAATTTAAAACCCAGTTGCGTAAAACGCAATAGAAAAAACCCCAGTATCGTAAAACACAACGAAAAAAAAAACCCTAAAAATGACATTTTTGTTGGTGCACTTGTGTCTGTACTTTGTCTGTATTCGGTCTGTATGTAAACAATGTCCTGTAAGTTGACCTAGTCAACTATCCTCCTAGTTTGACTTGGCCAATAAGTTTGTAATATGTTTGTTTGTCTGTATCGAAGGATAGCTCCTCGAAGGATACTGTTGATCCTTCGAGGTGCTCGAAAGATATGCTTCGATTAATAGACCTCGAAGGATCATCCTTCGAGGTCCCTGCTGATCCTTCGAAAGCATTGTCATCGATAGATGATCCTTCGGACCATCTATCGGATCCTTCGGACCAGACATGTTGAGCTGGGTATATAAATATCCATGCAGTGTGTTGTTTTAGAGAGAATGCACACCCGAGAGATAGAGAGCATTCTGCTGAAAACACTCACACACACACTTTGAGAGTTTGCAAACTGATTGTAAACATTGTGCTTGTAATCGGAACCTTTCATACGCATTAATACAAGTGGTGTTAATCGTTGAGTCTTGTGTGTTCTTGTGTTTGTTCTTGCATCATCCCGGTTTGCTTGCTAGCTTGGATTCCGCACTCGCTAGTGAGTTAGTATAACAAGGTTTAGGTTTGTTCTCGATCCTCCGAGAGGGACCTACAAGTGGTATCAGAGCCTCGCTCTTTACCTTGTTTAAAACCGGGTGTTTGTTCGAGTTCTTGGTGTGTTTGGACACTTGGTTTAGCACCCGTTTTTGGTAGTTTTTCTTGCATCTTTGAACTGAAAAACGGTTTCTAAACCTTCGGGAGTGTTCAAGGTTGGGTTGGGTAACTTGAAAATTTGTTTTTGAGAAACTTTGATTTTTTTTCCGACCAAATTCCGGTCATATCTCCGGTGACAGGTTCTGGATAAGGTGTTGTCCATTTTGGGAAAACTTTTCAAAGTTGGTGAAAAGTTGTGTCTGCACATACCTTCTGCCGAAAGTAGTGCACCAACCCATCACCTTTCCCACCTACCCGTCACTTTGTGTCAGTGTGTCAGAAACTTCCGAAAGATATCTTTCGACTTAGAAACAGCTCGAAAGATTAGCATCTTTCGAACAGTCTTTCGAAGTCTAAGTTTTATCCTTCGTTTCTGGAATCTTTTCGAAAGTTAGTTGTCCGAAAGATAAGGATTTATCTCGAAAGATAAGGATCTTTCATTGTGAATCCTTCGAGATCAGTATTCGAAAGATAAATATCTTTCGAACTGTGAATCTTTCGATAAAACTCTACGAAAGATAAGGATCTGTCATTTGTGAATCTTTCGAAGACTTTGTTCGAAACTCAACAGTAATCTTTCGATCACTGTTGGTCCTTCGAATCAGTCTTGATCTTTCGAACAGGTCTATATCCTTCAATTCTTGTCTGTTTGCATTTAACAGTTTGTGGTTGTGTAGGTTATTTATTAATATTTGATCAAGATGAGTTGTACAAGTCCTTGGGATTGGAGTTTGAACTCACAATCTAGTCAAGAACTAACTACTGCTGATGCTTGGGCTAAGAGTATGTTTCCGTCGCCATCAATCAGTCCAAGTCAATGGGCTTTAGTATCCAATCAAAGTCAAAGTATTCAAAACCTTTTGATCAGTGAAAGCGAAACGGGAAGCAACAATCGTCCTCCAAAGCTAAATCATATGAACGATTTTCCTTCATGGAAAAACCGCTTCCACACGTATGTTCAAGGGCAAAGCACTGATCTTTGGACGTGTTTCATCAATCCATTCAATGCTGCTCTTGAAGTTGCTGCGTCCACTTCAGAAGGTTATGCCAACATGCTTGAACCTGACAAGAAATCTTATGAATTGGAGAAAAAGGCCTTCGCAACACTTACACAGGCGCTTAATAAAGATATTTATCATCAGTTCTCCTATTGCAAGAACACGAAAACATTGTGGGATGCCTTGGTTGCTCGAGGAGAAGGCAATGCAGCTACGAGAAAGTCTCGTCATGACTTGTTGAAGAAAGAGTTTGACTCGTTTCAGTTTTTGGAAAACGAGACTCTAAATGATATGACAACACGTTTCTATCATCTGATCAGTGAAATGTGTGCTTATGGGGTTATTGCTACTCAGCAAGACATGGTGAACAAGTTTGCTGATGCTTTACCTCCAAAGTGGAGTTCTTTCATTGAGTTGCTGAAGCACACTGGAACTCTAGACACGGTTAATATCTATGAGTTCATTCAGAAACTGGAACATAAGAATGAGGAAGAAATCAGGAAAGCTAAGCGAGCTCCAGTTCCTCAAAATACAGAAATATATCTTCCAGGCTTCGACATCTTAGCAAAATCCGCTGCAGCTCAGCAACCTAAACTGCAAACTGCTTTCGTATCCAACACAAGTTCTCTTCCGTTTCCTCAGACCAATCCTGCTCCGGGTTTTGATCCAAGATCTTACATTCCAGTTCCATCACAGCCACCAGTTCAACCACAACAGCAAGCTCATTTCACAAGCAATTCTCAACCTCCAAACCCTAACACTGTTCGTGTTGACACTTCAAATCTTTCCCAAGTTAGTATAGAAGTTGCAAAGGAGCATGTAGAATTGATCAATACTATGGTCAGTGCCTACTGCGGGTTAGTTGCGGGACAGATTGGAAACATCAACATGACACATGAAGATTATCAACAGATCGACAAGGATGAAATGGAGTTGATGGATATTAAGTGGGCGTTTGCTAGTGCGGTTAGAAGGGCCAAAGACTTCATGGCTCGTACTGGTAGGACTTCGTTGGAAGGAAAGAAAGATACGAAGTATGGGTTTGATATTAATGCCGTCACGTGCTTTAATTGTGGCGAGAAAGGGCACTTCAAGCGTGAGTGCACTCGGCCAACAAAACAAGGCAATCACAACCCATTCAGAAACCAAGACAGGAGGATTGTAGCAGTCAACAACAATCAGAACCAGTCTGGACCATCAAATCCCAATCGGGCTTTGACAGTTCAAGGTGATGAAGGATGTGACTGGTCTGTGCAGTTTGGTGACAGTGATCAAAGAAGTGGAACAGCTCTTTATGCAAAAATCATCAATCAAAAGTCATCTGAAAGTGATGACAGTTCTGGTTATTCTGGGAGTTCTGATGAAGAAGGCTCTGTTTCTGGGGATAATCAATCAGAGTCTGAATCTGATGTGAAGGAGGAAGCAGGTTCTGATATTCAGGAGTTATTGAATGAAGCTGATGAGCTGAAATGTCAGAAATCAATTCTGATTAGGAGGGCTGCTACTGCATCAAAGGAAATGGAAAAGTTATTTTCTGAAGATGGAGATTTTTCTTTTCAAACTGCCTTTATGGCAAATTTGTCAGCCTCTTCGAGTCAGGTAAATTCTGAACCTCCTGCTCCTAGTGTTTGTGAATCATGTGCTGAAATGAAGCTTGAATTGGAAAAGCTTCATAGTCATAATCAAAATTTAGTTATTGAACTGTCAAAATGCAAAGAGGCAAACATGGCTTTAACTCGGAATGAAAAAGAATTTAAATCTGTAATAGAAACATTAAAGAAAGATGTGTCCGAGGTTAATAAAGTGGTTTACCATAAACAAATTAGTATAAATGAATACATAAATCTTGTTGAGGAAACCAAGAAGCAGTTAGCCATTGCCAAAAGTGAGCATGACGCGATCAAACAGAAATTGGAAAGTTATTCTAACTCTCGATTTGTGCTTGATCACATCATCGATGTTCAACAACTAAAGGGAGATCAAAAGGGCATAGGATACAAGAAATGCCCACCCCCTTTGAGGCATAATTACAACACGATGCCTAATGATGAAAACATGCCACGGTATGAACCCAGTGTGCCTCTGAACTTTGAGGAATTTTCTACTGGCCTAGGGTTCAAACCGGACAGTGCAAAGCAGCAAGGAGTTTCAACATCTATGAAACAAAGTCCTCCAGTTATCGAGGACTATGAGTCATCGGATGATGAATCAGAAGTGAATGTAGGTGAACAGGATAAATCACTTGACAAAATGAAAGGAGTAGTTGTTCCACTTGAGAATCACATTCTGTGTGATCCCGATACTCCTGAGGTTTCATTAGTCAAGAAACAAGTGATAGATCCTGTCAAGATTGAAAAGAAGTCTGTGTCTACTGTTAAAAGCAGTAATGTGTTGTATACATTGGTTGGAGATAATAAAATCTACTCAGATAACGTTTTTCCAATTAAAAATGTAAATCAATCTTTGATTGATAAAGTCTTTGAAGACAACACAAACAAATTTTTGGGAAAAACACTTCCAGGAATTGTGGTAACAAAATGTGATCCAATTCCTAAGGCTGAGATTAGAAAACAATTTAGGAATCAAAAATCTCCAATCACTCAACAACCTACTGCTTCTAATGGTAAACAACCCGTCAAACGAGCTCAAAAACATCAAGTCTCTCAGATGAAGTCTGAAACAAAAGGAGCTCGATTTCAAAAGAAAGCAAAGGATGTCAAGTTCGTGTCATCCAAGGGTACTGATAAGATTGAAACCTTTGAAAACAAATCTAACACAGATTTTGTAAAACAAGTCACAATCTTAAAACGTAACAGTGATAACAATTACACTCAACATACAAATGGGTGTGATGAAAAGGCTAGTACCTCAGGGTCCACGACTTCGACTTCTTGTGGTCGATCAAGTTCTCCTAAGCTTGTTGAAAGGAGAACATGTTTTAAATGTGGAGAAATTGGGCATATCATCAGAAACTGCCCAAATGCTCCAAAGCAAAAATTTGTTGAGAAAACTCCACCTGAAACAATTCATCCCCAACGTCGATCAGTTTCACCTAAAAATGATAAAAGAACTGTTAAAGAACAAGAAACTAAACAACGACGTAAGAACATGAAAACTGTTGAAAAAGCTTTAAAATCTGAAGTTAAAACAGTTCAAAAGGAATCAAGTGTGTCACAACATGCAAAACCAGAATTTTCAAAAACTGGTAGGCAAAAACAACCTTGGTTACCTAAGGCAGGTGACAATTCAGGGGGAGCAGTTGTTCTTAAAAACCATCAAGAGATTGATATCACGTTTCGTGATGCTCAGGGACGACCCAAGACCACTAAGGCTTGGGTCCCCATTCTCAACTGATGTTTTACTTGACATGTGCAGGGTGTTCCAGGAGGAACTATTAACAGTCATTGGATTGTTGATAGTGGAGCATCTAGGCACATGACTGGCGACTTACGGCTTCTGTACGATGTGAGAAATATTAGAGGAGGCTATGTCGCATTTGCGGGAGATAAAGGCGGTTATATCACTGGAGAGGGAAGTATCTCCAATGGTATTGTGTGTTTTGACAAGATCAATTACGTGAAGCAAATTGATCATAATCTTCTGAGCGTGTCGCAAATCTGCGATAAGAAGTTCACCGTGCATTTTGATGATGCCGGCTGCTATGTGCTAAAACCTGGATTCAAAATTCCACAAGAATGGATTCTCTTATCGGCTCCGAGAGTTAATGATCTTTACATTCTCGATATGAGCCAGGCGATTACAACATCTGCACAAGTCACTTGCTTTGTCTCAAAAGCCACAGAAAAGGAGTCAATTTCATGGCACAGAAGAATGGGACACATTCACTTGAGAAAAATGAACCATTTGGTGAAAAACAATCTTGTGAATGGTGTGCCTATAAGAAGTTTTCATTTACAAGATATCTGTGTCTCGTGCCAAAAGGGAAAGCAAACGAAGAAATCCCATCCTTTGAAGAAAATCAACACTGTTAGCTTGCCGTTCGAACGTCTTCATATGGACCTCTTTGGACCTATGAAGCACAAGACAATGTTCGGTGATGCATATTGTCTGGTAGTTACTGATGACTACTCTAGATTTTCTTGGGTATCTTTTATGGCACACAAAAGTGAAACTCCTGGCATTCTCAAGGATCTTCTCCCTATGTTGGAGAATCTCTATTCGTTGAAAGTAAAAAGAATCCGAAGCGACAATGGAACCGAATTCAAGAATCAAGTTATGGATGAGTTCTGTACTTCTAAAGGCATTCTTCATGAATACAGTTCTCGTTATACTCCACAACAAAATGGTGTCGCCGAGAGGAAGAATCGAACGATTATAGAAACTGCTAGAACAATGTTAGTTGAGTCGGAACTCCCTATTCAATTCTGGGGGGAGGCTGTGTCGACTGCATGCTACACATTAAACAGAGTTCTTACAGTGAAGAGACATGGCAAAACTTGTTTCGAACTCCTTCAGAAAAGGAAACCTGATCTTTCTTACCTAGAACCCTTTGGTGGTCCTTGTACCATGATTGAACCAGATGGCAAATTTGGTGCTAAGGCTATTGAAGGCTATTTTCTTGGATACCAAACTCCAAACTTTCGTGTCTGGAATCTAGCTACCAAAAAGGTAGAGCTATGGAGTGAGGTGCGGGTTCAAAGGTATACGAGTCCTGTTAGGGCTCCGGGTGATCCGTGGATGTTCGATTATGATGGACTCTTTGACTCCTTCAATCTGCCAACCTTTGACGAAGAATCAGCAGCTGCAAGAATGTTAATTGAAAGTGATAATGCGGCTGTCTCGCCATTGGTTAGACCTGTTATTGTTGATCCTCAAGGTTCTTCATCTGTTAACAATACAGTTCAAAATGAGGTTTATGAAGATGCTGCTGATTATAATGAGTCTTCTGAAGATGATGAATATCATGATGCAGCTGAAGGATCTTCAGCTCCAGTTGCTCCTGTTCAAGGTGCTTCTATTGATACACCTCATATGCAGAATGTAGACACTGCTGAAGGAAATGCATCCACCTCGACACACATTCCTGGTGTAGAGTTGGTTGTGGATCTTAATTTGAACAATTTGGGTATCAATGCTCGTGTGCCAGATAATCCTGAAATGAGGATTCATGATACCCATCCCCAGCAGAACATTATAGGAGATGTCCATCGCGGTGTGCAGACGCGTAATCAGCTGAGAACCAACCGGAATGCTGGTTTGTATTCAGCTATAAGAGAATCTGGTCAACAGAATGACTGGTCCTTCGCGTGTTACGTGTCACAAGAAGAACCAAAGTCGTGGAAAGAAGCAATGAAAGACAGCTCATGGGTTGAGGCTATGCAGGAAGAATTGGTGCAATTTCAAAAGCTTGGTGTTTGGAAACTTGTTGAAAAGCCTGAAAACTACAAGAAGATTGGAACTCGATGGGTTTTCAAATGCAAGAAGGACGATCGTGGCGTGGTTATTCGAAACAAAGCACGTTTAGTCGTTCAAGGTTTTCGTCAGATAGAAGGCATCGACTACAACGAAGTATATGCACCAGTGGCACGTCTCGAAGCAATTCGAATCTTTCTAGCCTATGCGTCCTACAAAGGATTCAAGGTTTACCAAATGGACGTGAAAAGTGCATTTCTACATGGTGTGGTTGAAGAAGAGGTATATGTCGAACAGCCTCCAGGTTTTGAAGATCCTATCCATCCCGATCGGGTTTGGTTGCTCAACAAAGCTCTCTATGGTCTTCATCAAGCACCGCGAGCTTGGTACGCAACCTTATCAAACTATCTGCTGGAGAACGGTTTTCGACGGGGTCTTATCGACTGTACTCTCTTCATCAAAGAACAAGATGGAGATCTTCTTCTGGTACAGGTATACGTTGACGATATTATTTTTGGTTCTACTAATGATGTTTTGTGCAGGAATTTCGAGCGCATAATGCAGGATAAATTCGAGATGAGTGCTATGGGGGAAATGAACTTTTTCTTGGGCCTACAAGTGCAACAAACGGAGTCTGGGATATTCATCCATCAGACTAAATATATTGGTGACATCTTGAACCGGTTTCAGATGTCTGATGCAACGCCCATTGGAACCCCATTGGCAGTAAATCACGGAATTACTCCAGATTTGAAGGGAGAGACTGTTAGCCCTTCATATTACCGCGCTATGATCGGATCTCTTATGTACCTCACAGCATCAAGACCAGACATAATGTACCCAACGTGCCTGCTTGCCAGATATCAAGTGAATCCAAAGGACTCCCATCTTGCAGCTGTAAAAAGGATCTTTCGTTATTTGAAGGCTTACCCAGACACCGGTCTGTGGTACCCTAGGGATAATAACTTTGAATTGGTCGCATTCAGTGATTCTGATTTTGGCGGATGCAAAATCGACGGCAAATCCACAACGGCTGGATGTCAGTTTTTAGGAAATCGCCTAGTCACATGGCAATGCAAGAAGCAGACGTGTGTCGCAACATCAACATGTGAAGCTGAATACATTGCTGCCTCAAGTTGTTGCTCCCAAGTTTTGTGGATCCAACAACAATTGCGGGACTACGGTTTTGAATTCCTAACTACTCCTATTTACGTTGATAACTCTGCTGCTTTACAGATCACTAGAAATCCTGTGCAGCATTCAAAAACCAAACACATCGAAATCAAATATCACTTCATACGTGATTGCTTTGAGAAAAGATTAATCGATGTTGTTAAGGTCCACACCGATGACCAACGTGCCGACTTATTTACCAAAGCTTTTGACAAATCAAGATTTGACTTTTTATTATTGGTAAACGGCATTAAGGTCAAGCAAGAGTAAAACTAACATCGGAAAATCATTTTTGTAAATACCTTTGTGTTTTAAAATTTGTCTTAGTTTATTGATTTTAGGGGGAGTAAACCAAAAATCGAAAAATCCAAAAACATCGAAAAATTTCAAAAACACAAAAACAATAGAAAATCAAAAATGAGTTTCCTGGCGAGTAAAAGAGAAAATGATAGTACATCAGTGGTCTGTCTAAACCTCTTTAAACCTTAAATGAAAAAGCGATAAGCAGCTCTATATAAGATGTATCGGTAGGCTCACAATCATTTTAAAGTGTGCAGGGTGATATAAACTTAAATCGACTGAAGACTGGGTGGGAACCATTCATTGGCATATGGTCTTGGTACCGAAATTTCGTTTGAGAGATTGCCGAGGTTCTGAGATATTCGGTCTTTATGCTGCTTATCATCTGGGTATCATGGTTGCTTCTATAAATAGACTAAGTCTAAGATCTTCCATGATACTATACATACGTGTACATAATACATACTGCATTCGACCTCAATAAGTGATCAACAATCACATGTCCAAATCAAATAAGTGATAATATATCACATTTATCCGGGTGTCAAGTTCGTCTCTCTGCTGTACGGAAGTACTGACCTGTTCACGGACTTGCACCTGTGCCCTCATGCATATGAAAATCAAGTTCCTCATCAATAAGTGATTATATCACATAGGGCTTGTTTTTCAAATCAAAATAAGTGAGTATCTCACACCATATACGGTCAAACAGATGATAATCGGTATACTCACCGGTAAGATGAACCCTCGTGCATACCTTGATACGGGAATGTGTCGTGATGTGGATGAACACCGGTCGGTAAGTATAAATTATACATTAACGTATCCCCTAATCATGATTACATCTGATAAGTTGAGCTTAAATGGACAACAATACCGATAATTGTTATAGGATGCTTATCTAAATGTTAACTAAATGTACAACAAGAGTGTCTTGACATGACCGTACACTGATATGATTCTCTTACCCTCGAAACTCGCAAAAAGATTGTCTGTATATATTTATTTACTGCTTAAATTTTATTGCTTTATTTTTAAACAGTTTCGTCGTTTGGTGCATATCAGCACGACATTAGCGGTGATGTCGTTTGATAACACTCAAAGGATATTAAATTGTTGTCTTTTAATTTCAAAAATACCAAAAAGATTTTAGGTGTGTTTTAATATAAACTTTTTAAAAGCCAAAAAGATTTTATTTCTACTTTATTTTTGATCGTACGATGTTGGAACTCGAGTCTTCGTTGCCTGAAACCTGAATGAAAACCGAATTGACTAAGTCTTCATAAACGGTCGAAATTTGCATGTTTTGAAAGTTAAATCTGAAATTGATAAATCTATTAGACTTTCAAATTATCGGACGGTGTTTGATTGTGACATGGTCATCCGTGTGTCATGTGTTTATGTTAACTATATTCCAAGCAGTTGTTCTCATTACGCGTTTAGATTTCTTGCATGTGCAGATTCTAAAGGCAAGGAGAACATGGTCGATGACAAGCTTTGGAATGAAGACACGACGTGAAGGCACTCAAGTGATGAAGATGATCGAGTTGCCGCTGGCCATCATCAACACCACAAGGATCTCACTTCATAAAGATAAAGTATTTCACGAGCATAACTCAAGGGGGAGCTTATGTTAAGGGGGAGTTTGTCAACACACTTCCTACATGATACGGGTAGTTTGTTGATACACTCTTTGCTTTCAAGACGTGAAGACTTTGAAGATCCTCCGACAATGAAGACTTGAAAGGACATCAGAGTTTTGGGAACTCGAAGACCAAAGACCGTCGAAGTTCGAGACGAGCCTGCAATTATAGAAGATAAAGATAAAGCTACAGCCAAGGGGGAGTTTGTTGGTGCACTTGTGTCTGTACTTTGTCTGTATTCGGTCTGTATGTAAACAATGTCCTGTAAGTTGACCTAGTCAACTATCCTCCTAGTTTGACTTGGCCAATAAGTTTGTAATATGTTTGTTTGTCTGTATCGAAGGATAGCTCCTCGAAGGATACTGTTGATCCTTCGAGGTGCTCGAAAGATATGCTTCGATTAATAGACCTCGAAGGATCATCCTTCGAGGTCCCTGCTGATCCTTCGAAAGCATTGTCATCGATAGATGATCCTTCGGACCATCTATCGGATCCTTCGGACCAGACATGTTGAGCTGGGTATATAAATATCCATGCAGTGTGTTGTTTTAGAGAGAATGCACACCCGAGAGATAGAGAGCATTCTGCTGAAAACACTCACACACACACTTTGAGAGTTTGCAAACTGATTGTAAACATTGTGCTTGTAATCGGAACCTTTCATACGCATTAATACAAGTGGTGTTAATCGTTGAGTCTTGTGTGTTCTTGTGTTTGTTCTTGCATCATCCCGGTTTGCTTGCTAGCTTGGATTCCGCACTCGCTAGTGAGTTAGTATAACAAGGTTTAGGTTTGTTCTCGATCCTCCGAGAGGGACCTACAATTTTTTCTAAAACGCAATGCACCAAAAACACAAAGAAATGACTTTTTTTGTAAAACGCAATGGCCAGAAAACACATAAAAATGTGTTTTACCTAAAACGCAATGCACCAAAAACACAAAAAAATGACTTATTTGTAAAACGCAATGGCCAGAATACACTTAAAATGTCTGTTTTCTAAAACGCAATGGACTGAAAACACATAAAAAAGTGTTTTACCTAAAACGCAATGCACCAAAAACACAAAGAAATGTCTTATATGTAAAACGCAATGGCCAGAAAACACTTAAAAATGACTCATTCTAAAACGCAATGGACTGAAAACACCTAAAAAATGTGTTTTACCTAAAACACAATGACTAAAAACACTTAAAAATGTGTTTTTTCTAAAACGCAATAACCAGAAACCACATAAAACTCTCTTATTTCTAAAACGCAATGGATACATAAAACTGTCTGTCACTATGAACTGTCTGAATTGTCTACGAATTACTGTCTTCGAAATGAGCCAATTTATGGAAATTTAATTTTTCTGATGCGTTTTTAGTACAGCTCAACCCCAGCCAGGGGCTCTGCCCCTTGGACCCCGCCAGGGGCTGCCGCCCCTGGGACCCGGCTACCGGGGGCTGCCGCCCCCGGACCCCCGCAAAGATCGTAAAACGCAATGACTAAATCAAAAACCCAGATCATGAAAATGAAAATTAAAGAATTTCTTACATGGATCGAAGCCGATTTCTTCATCAATTGACGGAATTTGAATGATAGAAACACTTATCAACGCTCGAATCGAACGAATCGAGTGATTATCTCCAAAATCACCGGAAAAAACGAGATTTTTTTATGAAATTAAACTGGGTTTTCTTCAAAAAAAAAGTTGAAGAACACGTTGATCGGGTTCTGAATCATTGATTTGTGATGAAAATCGCACTATAATGTAGTGATTATTGAGATAGAAAGTGAAGAAATAGTTGAAGATGGTGGATTTTGAAAATGATGGGTTTTTGAATTTACTGGGTTTTGAAAAAGGAAGAAGGAGTTGGATTGACTAAAATACCCTTTCTCTTTATTTTAAAATTTGCCACATGTCATAATCCTATGGCTTCCTATCCTTTCTAGAGAAAATTAACTTCCTATTTGATCTTTACCCTGATTTATATTTTGACTTTTGAGTAACATGACCTAAATATTTCATGTAACAAACTGATATTTTGAAGACTTAATTATCTCTTGTAACAAACTGATATTTTGAATAATTTATTTATTTATTTTTGAGTAAACTGCACATTTTGGTCCCTGAGGTTTGAGCAGTTTTGCCACTTTAGTCCAAATCTCAAGCCTTTTGCATCTGGGTCCCTGTGGTTTCAGTTTTGTTGTCATTTTGATCCAAAAATAAATCAGGCCAGATTCCCCTAATTACACCCTCAAGTTTTGTCCTTTTGCACAGGGGTAATTTCGTCATTTACATCCACCCTATAAAAGCCCATCTCCTTCCCCACATCCACCATAACTCAAACCCTAATTCACTATCACTCCCCCCATTCCCACCACCTCCGCCATGGCCATCACCCGCACCCTTCACCCAACCGGCCACCGCCACTCGACCACCCCCATCACCAGGCCACCGCCTCTTTTCTCTCTCTCTCCTCTCTCGCGAACACCACCGTTCACCGAAAACCGAGAATGTCCGACTGACACCTTCCATTCTTTGTTAGTTCTGATGAAAGGTGATGTGTGTAAAATGCAACATATAAATTACATCAAATGAGGCATAAAACTAACCCTTTTTAAGTACTAATATTGGAAAAAGAGTGTTTTTGTCTTCCTTTTGTATTTTCAGGATTAAATGAGCTCAAAAACACAAAAGAAGCAAAAAGACAGCTAATTCCAACATAAATACAAGGAAAGGAACATTAGTGGACTGCCCGACCCCTCAACGGCACCTTCCAAAGCAAAATAGAGAAGCAGAAGACTGAACACGCCCCGTGCTCAGCCAGCACGGGGTCGTGCCCAAGAAGCAGCAGAAAAGACAAACCTATAGAAGCTTCTATTGCCCACCACGGGGCCGGGCCCAGCGGACACGGGGGCGTGGCGAAAGTACTGCAGGCGCATTAATTGTAATTGTGAATTACAATTAATGAGGAGAGAGAGTGTCAGACGGGCACGGGGTCGTGCCCAGCTCTCTGTTCAGCCTATAAATAGGAGTGCTTGGATTCATTTCAACTCATCCCTTGGCACACCACCTCTCTCACACTTCATCCACCTCCCACCACCATCACAACACCATCATCCATTATCCATCGTAGAGTGTATGAGTCGTCTCGGGATCCAAGATTGATCGTAAGAGTTCTTGACAATCAAGGCCATGTTTGCCTAAGTCTCTTACATCACTTGGTGAAGACAAAGTGTCTAGTATAATACTTTTTATTTCTAATCTTTTGCACTTTTTATTTGGTTTTGTATTAATGACTTTAATAACTAGTTACTTATGTTGAAGGTGATCTTTCCTTATCGTTTGTCCGTGGTGTCTTGGCATTATTTTACTGTCTATATAAAATAAAGGATTTTCACCATTCATATCTCCACGATCTATATGGAGGTATGTTGGCTACCTGGTCGGGGGTTAAGGGAACGGTTTGGTAAAGGTCTTGCCATTGTTCAGCGTTTAGAGGTCCTGCAATGGACCTCCTTCAATACTTCACGGTATTGGATGGCGGGGGTCCAAACTCTTTGACCCCCTCATAAGTTAACTACTATTAATACTATAACCCGGCTATTTAGGACTGTATCCCTGCTGACTCAGACTACTTAGCCGAGGGTAACGTCACCGCCAAAAGCGGGGCCTACCACAATACTGCATTAATAACTTAATTCATTATCTTCCAATAATCCACCCTTTTAGGATTGTATCCTTGCTGACTCAAACTACTGGGGTGAGGGTAACGTCACCTTCAAAAGAGGGGCCTACTACAATAACTAAGATAATCTCTTAATTATGTGCAAAAGTGCGGAAATAATCAAAGGTTATACTAGATACGAGTCGGAACCAAGTGATTCATCTTGTCTATCTGTTTTTCTTTCATTTTTATTTTTCAGCATTTTAGTTAGTTTTTATTTTTCTTAGCTTAAAACATTTTTCTAAACTTTTTATTTTGGTTAGACGTTGAGGATAAACCGGTATTAAAAGCTCTTGTGTCCTTGGACGACTGTTACGTCCGTTTTTTTTTTTTTTTTTACAAAAATTGGGCATGACCCGTTCGTAAAACGAACGTGCCCCCTGTTTTTAACATAATCATTCAAATAACATTCTACGAACCCGTTGACATAAAACTACCAAAAGCAAAGACGACAAGTTTTACAAATGTACAACTACTAACAAAGTTGGACAAAATAACAAGTCATGGACCAAAAGGATGAGAATAATCTAGCGGAAGCGTTTGGTATAACATGACATGGACACGTGCTCGCTCCAATTCTCCAATTCGCCTAAAGTGAGGATTTACCTACATTCAATAACAAGACTTCAAAAGTTAGCCGTAATACTCATTTAACTCGATGTAACAATATATTAGCTTCATTCGTTTATTTGCTTTCATTATTCTTACGCATTCGATTTACCCAATTAAATGGGTAATGGCATATACCCTCATGATGAGGTTCAAGCTTATCACTTACAACCCGGTAACATCGGGTTAATCGCTTTCAACATAATTCTTTCTTTCCATCCGTATAACGGATTAAATTTCAAGCATTCGTCATAGCATTCATGACCACCCATTCAAAACGGGTGGTAGCTTATCTTTACTCGACTTGTCCAACTAGAACCGGTCGACTTGTATGACTTAACATAACCTTCATTAGCATAACCAAATCCGCAAGGGATTTGCTATTTCGCATTCATTACAACATAACTTCTAAAACCTTTTTCGACATAAACTCTTACATCTAACCAATCTTTATCTATAAAGGAATTTGCACGAATTGTATTATCAATTAATATCATTCAATATCATTCGTAAATCTACAAGTAGAGTAAATAAAGTTCAAAAGAACTTACCTTGATTTTTCGTCACTTTATCTTGGGTATGACTCAAGCTTTCCTTTACTCTCGTTCCTAAACATTGTAACACCACTTTTAGCCTTCACATAAATTTCATTCCATATGTTCATTCATATGGTTATCTTGGCACCAATTAAACATAAACATATTCATTTTTATTCTATTATCCAATTTCAACAAATGCCCAAGTTTAAACCCAAATAATTCAGCCTAGACATTTCATCGAACACGTTGTGTGCGTACCATCTACCAAGCATAGTGTACAAGAAATTTATGCACAACCATTCCAATTCTTAGCAAGATCATTACATTCAACATTTTCACACAATTTCCACTCTAATTCAGATTTATATAACATTAATCTACAACATTTATCTTCACATATCAAAACTACAACTAATTAAACACACATATCATCAACATTTCCATGGCATTGTTACCTACAAGTGGGTTTACATAAACATCAAGATAATCCGAAATCCAAGCATAATTCAAGTTTCGTGAGATAGATCTAACTCATTACCATCCTAATTTCGCATATATACACGGATTAATCAAAAAGCCATTTCATCAATGTTCATCATTTCACAAATTGTGACTTACTTGATGTAGGAAATGCTTAGGGGATCATCATTCTTAATCCATGCATTCCACTAGCCTTCAATCTCCTCTTTAATTTGAAGGATTTAGTATGTTAGGGTTTTTAAGGGGGAAGACTCTCTCCTGGCCTCTCTCACGATCGCACACACATACATACCCATACTTGGCATTTTTTTTTTTGATAAATATTTCAATTACACACTTTCACTTAACCCCCTCATCTATTAGAACAAGACACTTCTTCATTATTACATACTAACTTAATAAACTTCCATGCCTAGTTATAATATTTTAGATTTGTCAAATACTATAAACTTTAATAATGGTAAAATTTTATATTTACCATTTCTTTTCACTAGGGTATTGCACTTAAACATTTTAACATATCGTACGGAATTTGGGGTGTTACAAGTCTACCCCCCTTAAGGAAGGTTTCGTCCCCGAAACCTCAATACATACCCTCTGACTGGTCTAACAGTATCCCTTCGTAATTACATACCTCGAACTTCGACAACATGCTTTCATTCGATCATCCATCATGATGAATCGGTCATTACTACTCTAAAACTTGTCTAATACACCAGGTAAATGAACCTTGCATGATTCAGTGTTATCCTATTACATCATTCCATGATCATTGTTCATTTGTTCAAGCTGATTTCTCAAAACTTATCTGTCAAGTTAATCATTCCCGCATACCTCTAACATCTACTTAGGGAAATAATTATCATAATATTCATACTTGTTCATTCATATTCATTCATATAAAGTCACAAATCATGCATCATTTAATAGTTGCTAAGTATATATATATATATATATATATATATATATATATATATATATTATTTTACAATACCTACATATAATCTTTACCCGAGACCAATATTTCTTTCATTGATGATTCCTCATAAGTGCATGGTTACACACAACTTAATGTATACGGTTATACAAATCATGTACCTACTATCTTGCTCTAATCTTTTACCATTTATCCCTAGGTTACAATGGCCAACATAAGTCTTTAATCATGCCATCAATAATTCAATATGATCGTGTGATCAATACTTACATTTGAGTAACTCATATTACACTCGAGGTGTCGTTATCACATTCCATATCTGTCATACGTACATAATTCCTTCTAATAATTGTAATGCTAAGGAAATTCCCTAACTATGTACCACAATGGATTAACTCTTACTTATATACTTACTAATGTTTCGTTAATACGAGATTATAAGCTTATTACACATGCCATCTCATTCCACGTATGAGTTACATATAACTTGGTACAACCCTTCTTTCGATAATTTAGTTTACACTCTACCTCGTAGGGTCGTCTTATAACACGAGCCATGAATCTAGGTATACAAACTCTAATTCGTGAACATTGCTTTAGAGGTTTACCTTCAAATAAGTCCTCACATACGCTAGGTAGCCTGACTAGGGGCAGGATCCATTAAATTTTTCAGTCATTTACTCCATTAGTCGTAAAATTTTCATGTCTTAGCGAAATCCTATCTTATATTCCTTGCAAGGTTTACTTGTGGCAAAATATCTTTTATGCCAAATTCCATTCAAATATTCTCTTCTTTTTTCTTCTTTTTTCTTTTCTTTCTTTTCTTTTTTTTTGTTCGATATGCGGATCAACTCTTGCCATCTTTCCATAACGACATTTAGTAATTCCATCACTATTAGCATAAACAATTGTATGTGTTAACGATCATACCGATCGCATCATTCACATTTGACTCTCGTTAGTCAATTCTGACAAGCGTAAAACATATACTCAGATTCCCATTCTTTCATATTCTTATATTTCATCATGTCCTTCATAGTACGCGTATTTATTTAACATGTTCCATACAACTCCCTAAAATCCTATTTTTACGACCATAAGTCAAATCATGCTTCTTATGCATAGACGCTTAGTTGTCTTTCAGAAGTCAATAGTGTTAACATATAACTTACGACTTAACCTTGTTTATTCGTATTGTTATGTGAGACTATATAAACATCAATATACACATATCAAAAATCTTGATGTAATTGGCTTACAACCACACAGCCACCTAACCATCGTCACATATACATTCACATACACATGCTCCCACATGTAAGTGCTTTCATTAGTCACAAGCATATGATATGCTCATAATGAAAGTACTCATTTAACTACTTCGTTCCATATCTACACAATTCAACGTTCATCGTTCACAACACAATCAATCATCTATTACAACATCCTAATTCATGTTTCTTACCATGTTATCTTATCAAACCAATTTCCATTGGCAATTCATCTAACACACATTCTTATACAGATCTATTATCTATTATATCATTATCATTTGTCTACATATATTTATCCATTGTTAGCATACAATTCCACTTACCATTTTCACCTAAGCATTTTGTCAAACATTTGGTGGGCGTACCACTTTCTAAGCATAATGTACAAGTTTCCTAAGCATATTCCTCCCAAATTCATCTCATGAACTATTACATTCAAACAATTCACATTGTCATTACTTCCACCTCACGTCTAACTATCAAAACTATCATGTAACATCTCATGCACCAACAAAATCACAATTTAACATCTTCACCATTTTACAATTCCAATTGGGTTTTACCACAAATCATTAATATGATCAAAACTGAGTACAATACAACTTCTATTTTCATACCAACCTCAAGCATATAATTAGTAACGTTAATACTATACGCATCTAAATTATGCTTACACACATTCTTACATGCATACGCACACATCTACATACATACCTACCTTCCTGCATCTCTACATACATACGTACACTCACACACACCTTTATACACACACACATATATATATATATACATTTACATACACGCATACCTTCCTACATACTCGTTCGAGATCTCGCATACAACTTACATACAAGTACATTAATGGCTTGGGACCTAAACTTTGATTTACAGCCCATAAACATTAAAGGAATGATAAAAATTACATTTGGGATGCCCACCATAGTCCACGGATAACGTATTGAAGCCCACGTTGCATAATCCACTTAAATAACAAGATTTCATGTACCATTTACGTGATCCTCTAATCAATACATATATATATTCAAATACACGTATTTTCACATGCTAATGCTCCATGATTCTACAATTAGCAAATTTCATTCGGAACATCTATCTAACATAATTTGAACATATCCTTTACTAATTAGCTCGTATGATTTATATTTAGCACATATTCGCCTCTTAATCATACTAGAGCAAATCATTAAATATACATAAACATCACACCATTCATGTACAAGGTACAAGCCTCTAGTGCATAATTCTATCAAAGCATACATTCATCCGAATTTTCATACGAATTCCAACTCCACTTTATGTATTCGTCATTCATTTCATGCCATTCCATTCGTTACATTCGACTTTTAAAAATTTTACTTTATTGCCAACTATCTACATAACTTTACATAACTTATTATATCTTCTAATGCTTACAGGAACATAAAACGGGCATTTCTGAGAAGTATGGGAACTTAATTTATAACTCATAAGCTCTCAATTCATCATAGTTCATTAGTCCGTATTTACTTCATTCGCATTCCTACATTTCATACTTTATCCAGTTATTAAACTTTCGGCATTCATTCGTGTCATTCGACACATTACTCTCGACCTTTACAAGTCTCTTTCCATCGTAACCACTAATTGTGGTTAGATATATCTTATTAGGCATTATTTGGACCCTACATGAACACTTAAATAGGCTTTCGGACAATCCGGTAACTCGAAACGCGAAAATAATACAAGAATAAAATTTTCAGCGGATTAATATTCCACAAGCCGTCGGCGACGGACTTACACCTGTCGGCGACGGGTCATGAATTGTGGCGTCGGCCACTTTTGTCCGTCGATAGACGATTAGGGCGTCGGAACTAAGGAGGCGTCGGCGACGGCATGGAAGCCCGTCGGCGACGGCCCTTCCTTTGTTAAAATGCTGAAAAATTTTTTGCCCAGACATAGCTGTGTTGATTATCTGAGTACAATGTCACACAGCTGTGTCAGCCTTGCTATACACCCTGATCCCAGCAACAAGCATCAATGGTCCACACAGCTGTGTCTCTTAACGACACACCTGTGTGCGACGCCAGATCAGATAAAACCCAATGTTTAACTCCCATTTTTACTATTTCGCATACTTAACTTAAATATTTATCATAAACACACTTTACATACTTGTGTTTAACAAAAACTTAAAATTTTACCTCATTGGCGATCTCGGAGCGAGCACACTTTTGCGCGAGCCATCGGTTTGAGTTCGAGCACTATGACTTTTGCCCGAATCCCTCAAACTTTGGCTCTGATACCAACTTGTTACGTCCGTTTTTTTTTTTTTTTTTTTTTTTTTACAAAAATTGGGCATGACCCGTTCGTAAAACGAACGTGCCCCCTGTTTTTAACATAATCATTCAAATAACATTCTACGAACCTGTTGACATAAAACTACCAAAAGCAAAGACGACAAGTTTTACAAATGTACAAGTACTAACAAAGTTGGACAAAATAACAAGTCATGGACCAAAAGGATGAGAATAATCTAGCGGAAGCGTTTGGTATAACATGACATGGACACGTGCTCGTTCCAATTCTCCAATTCGCCTAAAGTGAGGATTTACCTACATTCAATAACAAGACTTCAAAAGTTAGCCGTAATACTCATTTAACTCGATGTAACAATATATTAGCTTCATTCGTTTATTTGCTTTCATTATTCTTACGCATTCGATTTACCCAATTAAATGGGTAATGGCATATACCCTCATGATGAGGTTCAAGCTTATCACTTACAACCCGGTAACATCGGGTTAATCGCTTTCAACATAATTCTTTCTTTCCATCCGTATAACGGATTAAATTTCAAGCATTCGTCATAGCATTCATGACCACCCATTCAAAACGGGTGGTAGCTTATCTTTACTCGACTTGTCCAACTAGAACCGGTCGACTTGTATGACTTAACATAACCTTCATTAGCATAACCAAATCCGCAAGGGATTTGCTATTTCGCATTCATTACAACATAACTTCTAAAACCTTTTTCGACATAAACTCTTACATCTAACCAATCTTTATCTATAAAGGAATTTGCACGAATTGTATTATCAATTAATATCATTCAATATCATTCGTAAATCTACAAGTAGAGTAAATAAAGTTCAAAAGAACTTACCTTGATTTTTCGTCACTTTATCTTGGGTATGACTCAAGCTTTCCTTTACTCTCGTTCCTAAACATTGTAACACCACTTTTAGCCTTCACATAAATTTCATTCCATATGTTCATTCATATGGTTATCTTGGCACCAATTAAACATAAACATATTCATTTTTATTCTATTATCCAATTTCAACAAATGCCCAAGTTTAAACCCAAATAATTCAGCCTAGACATTTCATCGAACACGTTGTGTGCGTACCATCTACCAAGCATAGTGTACAAGAAATTTATGCACAACCATTCCAATTCTTAGCAAGATCATTACATTCAACATTTTCACACAATTTCCACTCTAATTCAGATTTATATAACATTAATCTACAACATTTATCTTCACATATCAAAACTACAACTAATTAAACACACATATCATCAACATTTCCATGGCATTGTTACCTACAAGTGGGTTTACATAAACATCAAGATAATCCGAAATCCAAGCATAATTCAAGTTTCGTGAGATGATTCTAACTCATTACCATCCTAATTTCGCATATATACACGGATTAATCAAAAACCCATTTCATCAATGTTCATCATTTCACAAATTGTGACTTACTTGATGTAGGAAATGCTTAGGGGATCATCATTCTTAATCCATGCATTCCACTAGCCTTCAATCTCCTCTTTAATTTGAAGGATTTAGTATGTTAGGGTTTTTAAGGGGGAAGACTCTCTCCTGGCCTCTCTCACGATCGCACACACATACATACCCATACTTGGCATTTTTTTTTTTTGATAAATATTTCAATTACACACTTTCACTTAACCCCCTCATCTATTAGAACAAGACACTTCTTCATTATTACATACTAACTTAATAAACTTCCATGCCTAGTTATAATATTTTAGATTTGTCAAATACTATAAACTTTAATAATGGTAAAATTTTATATTTACCATTTCTTTTCACTAGGGTATTGCACTTAAACATTTTAACATATCGTACGGAATTTGGGGTGTTACAACGACCTCGGTATCTTACCAACGCTATACTACGCTCAACGATGGGTGCACTTGCCCATATGTGTGTTTAGTGTTAGTAAAATATCGTGTTTTATACATTTAAAACTTGGCTAAAATAAGTGTTAAAAGGGCTTAAAATATATATAACACTTTATCGCACATCAAGTTTTTGGCGTCGTTGCCGGGGACACAAGGATTTTAAGAAAGTTAGGAATCAACGGCCTAATCATCTTTTATTTTTCTTTTTAATTTTTTTGGATTTTCTTAGTTTTTCAGCTTCTGCAGAGCTCAGCACGGGCCGTGCCCGCTGAACACGCCCCCGTGCTCAATCATTGGAACTGGCAATCCTGTTTTACGTCAGACAGTAAGCTGAACACGGGGCCGTGCTCACTCAACACGCCCTCGTGCCCAAGATTCACTTACTGAAAACAAAACCGTTAGATCCCGGCGGTTGGTAATTTCTGAAACAAACATGAGTGATAGTAATTGTTTTTACTTTCGGCACTCTTATGGTACGTGGTGTCAATTATGTGGTGGCAAACATGAAGAGGTAAAATGCTACTTTCTAAATTATAGGCCCCATTACATGGACCCACCGACTTCTTACAACCTTAAGAGGGGCGAAAGTAAAAATAAGCACTATTTCTCCCTCGAATGCGCCCAGCCAGATATTCTAGGGGAAATGCTCATTGATGAGTTATTTCAACTAGAAAAGCTAATTCTAAATTGGTTAGAAGAGCTTAGGAAGGATTTTATTAATCCACCCCAAGACGATGACCATGACGAAATGCTGGAACCGCATTCCAACAACCTCGTTGCTCCCGAAAATGCCTTAGTACTTAGCAGAGACTTGGACGATAGTCGTCCCTGTGTCGATTGTGCCGTGAAGGACTCTCCATCGACTTCGTTCGGTGCATACATAGACCTGAGCGATTCGGCATGCACCTTCTTTAACAAGAGCCCGGGAAAGGGTTGGACTTGTCCACCTAGAATAAAAATAGGAATTACCCTCACCGACAACCTCTTGCGTTCTCGCCTTAGTCTAGGACAATTAAGGTATCTTAGGCACTTTGGGGTTGTTCCAACCAGTAAGGAACCACCCGATTTCAACGAGACCCTTAGAAGTAGCAAAACTCCATAAAACAGCCTCCAGACACGGGGCCGTGTCCAGGTCAACACGCCCCCGTGCTCACCAAAAAGATTCTATGCTAATTTGGTCAGAATACGGACAAAATGTGTCAGGATTTCCTCTGAACACGGGGCCGTGTCCAGTGCACTGTCGTTTTCTTTAAATGCAGCCTGATTCCTGCTCATTTTTTACCACTTCAATTGACAGAGATTCCTGGGATTTTCACTCATACCATCCTAGGTAAGTGCTAAAAGAAGGTTCCAAAGGAACCTCTTGTCCCTTCCACTTTTACTCATTTCCTCCTCTTTCAAAATTTTTCAAAATTTCCTCCATGGAAGCTTGGAAATCCCTTGATTCCAACCCTCTATGTGAAGTTTGTAAGATTATTTGCTAAGGATTTTTGTTTAAAGTTAGTTGTATAACTTTATTTTAAATTATCTAAGCCTAAAAACTAGCTAAAAATCATGAGAATAATTTAAAACTCCAAGACTCCTTAGCATAAAATCCTGCAGACAAATGGACACGGGGCCGTGCTCAGCGAGCACGGGGCCGTGTCCGGGGATCTGTTTTGTAAAAATTTAGCTTTCTTCGGTTTCCTTCGCAGAAAATGGCAAGCAGAACAAGCGGATCATCTTCAAGAAGTAACCGACAAGGGAGGAGATCTTCAACAGTAGAAGACTCTCTTGTAAACTATGTTTACGCTCTAAGGGAGGCTATTGATGAAATGACGGGAGTGGAAGAAGCATTGGTCGACCGTATCAACCATCTTACAGTGGGGCTGGAGGGCTGTCTCCATGAGGTAAACCTCTTGCACCAGAGGTTGAACCTTCTCGCCTCCCCGCCTTTGGTACCTATAATAACCCAAAGGGCGTGGAACGTGGTACCCGAAGTTGTCATTCCAGCCGAATGGTACGCCATGCACCAAGAGCCTCCGCGAAGAGTGGTGCAAGGAGTCCCGGTGAATGTTCCCCCTCAACCACCAGCTGCGGAGGAAAATGAAGCCGCATTCTTCCTTCCTAGGGAAATCGAAGAATGGCTTTAAACAACGTTTAGGGAAGAAATCATTCGGCTAAAAGTCCTACTATATCGGGAAACTATTCTCGAAATTTTCTTAAAATAGTAGAACTCCTTATGATAACCTCGTGTACCTGCTGACCTATTTAGTTAAGTTTTAATTTTATCTTAATTTAGGACTATGTAAGTTCTCTCTATGATGAAATGAAATGATGGTTTTAAGGTTTGGATGGTTTGTAATGAATAAAACACACTCATGGTGGTAAAGGATGAAAAGGGGAACGAGAAAAATGAACTCATGCACAAGAACAAGGCAACCCGACAATTCTCTCCATTTCAGAAGGTTCAACACGGGCCGTGCCCAACCAACACGGCCCCGTGCTGAACCACCTGCAGAAAAACGCCCAGTTCAGGTAACTGGACACGGGCCGTGTTCACCCAACACGCCCCTCTGTCCAGACTTCTGTTTCTCTTGTTTTAATTTTGCTACTGGCACTTGAACACGGGGCCGTGCCCGGATAACACGGGGCCGTGTTCAGCGCCCAGTATCACAAAATTTTTGCTTTTTAACATTATTTTACACATCTAATCAACTTAAAAATTTATTTTTGGGACACATTGAGGACAATGTGTAATTTAAGTGTGGGGGGGATGCTAAAGCCTTGAATTTTGCAAGTCCTAAATACAAGCCTTACACAAAACTCTATTGGAACCGCTAATCACCCCAAATTTTTTCAAAAATTTCATTTTTTTTTACTTGTCTAGGTTTAACTCGAGAAATTCAAGTTCTCAAAAAGGTTATATTTTTACAAATTTACAACCGATAGCGTAGTGATAAAAAGAACCAACATAAGAAAATTATGAAAAGGCATGACAAACTTAGTTAAAATTTGATTATATATACTTGATCACATAAAAACCCATTCCCACAAAAGTGAGTTTTGAGCCTTTATTGAGCACAATTACATATCATTAAAACTAAATGCTCATTTTTCGTTTCTTGTGTGAATAGCCGCTTGGTTCTTACGATTATAGAACTTGCCTTGACGATACATTCCCGGTCCTTATCAACTTAAACCCGAGTAAGTAAATGATGGAGGCATTAGGACTAACCCCTTTTTATTTCTACACCATTATTTTTCTTTTTCTTTTACCACCTACCAAAAAATCCCCCTAGTTAGCCCCTTTGAGCCTAAACCTTTTCATTTCATCACTCAAACCAAAAACCCTTTTACCCACCAAAACCTTTTTTATTTGTAACCCTTTGTTTTAGTAACAAGTTCCGTTTTTCGTAAAAAAAAAAAAAATTGTGGGTTGTTGATGAAGCAAAAAGAAAAACAAACAAGTTCATCAAAAATAACTTTGTTTGAATAATAGCTTCATCAAAATAAGAGTTACAAAAAATAGAAAGTCCTACGAAAACCGACACTTGTTACGCTTTTTCGCCCTTTTACCACTAACCACTAACTCAACCACCTACCTTTAACCCAAGCCTAACCCTTAACCCACAAAGTCCTCTTGATATTTACAAAGGTATAAAAGTTAAAAAGGAGGAAGATTGATTGCTTGGCAAGCTTATGGTAGGAATAAGTTCCATGCCGCTCTCGAGTGATTCACTAAAAATACACCTTCGGCCGAGTGTGAGTGATTTCTCCCGTGAGGTATGTGAACTTGTATATAAATGGAATTTTAAAAAAAGGCATGTTATGCCCAAATAAGTAATTTCTCCTATGAAAAGTTCTAAATAAATCATTACGAATAGGATTGTAAATAAAGATAAAACCCAAAAAGACCTTGGATTCCCGACACTCTACGACAAGCCCAAAACCTTCTCTTCTACCTATTCCATTTGGGAGTGTAAGCCACATATTAAAGAGTTTTGCTTGAGGACAAGCAAAAGTTCAAGTGTGGGGGTATTTGATGTGTGTAAAATGCAACATATAAATTACATCAAATGAGGCATAAAACTAACCCTTTTTAAGTACTAATATTGGAAAAAGAGTGTTTTTGTCTTCCTTTTGTATTTTCAGGATTAAATGAGCTCAAAAACACAAAAGAAGCAAAAAGACAGCTAATTCCAACATAAATACAAGGAAAGGAACATTAGTGGACTGCCCGACCCCTCAACGGCACCTTACAAAGCAAATTAGAGAAGCAGAAGACTGAACACGCCCCGTGCTCAGCTAGCACGGGGCCGTGCCCAAGAAGCAGCAGAAAAGACAAACCTATAGAAGCTTCTATTGCCCACCACGGGGCCGTGCCCAGCGGACACGGGGGCGTGGCAAAAGTACTGCAGGCGCATTAATTGTAATTGCGAATTATAATTAATGAGGAGAGAGAGTGTCAGACGGGCACGGGGCCGTGCCCAGTGGACACGGGGCCGTGCCCAGCTCTCTGTTCAGCCTATAAATAGGAGTGCTTGGATTCATTTCAACTCATCCCTTGGCACACCACCTCTCTCACACTTCATCCACCACCCACCACCATCACAACACCATCATCCACCACCATCATCCATTGTCCATCGTAGAGTGTGTGAGTCGTCTCGGGATCCAAGATTGATCGTAAGAGTTCTTGACAATCAAGGCCATGTTTGCCTAAGTCTCTTACATCACTTGGTGAAGACAAAGTGTCTAGTATAATACTTTTTATTTCTAATCTTTTGCACTTTTTATTTGGTTTTGTATTAATGACTTTAATAACTAGTTACTTATGTTGAAGGTGATCTTTCCTTATCGTTTGTCCGTGGTGTCTTGGCATTATTTTACTGTCTATATAAAATAAAGGATTTTCACCATTCATATCTCCACGGTCTATATGGAGGTATGTTGGCTACCTGGTCGGGGGTTAAGGGAACGGTTTGGTAAAGGTCCTGCCATTGTTCAGCGTTTAGAGGTCCTGCAATGGACCTGGGTCAAATTTAGTAGGACCTCCTTCAATACTTCCCGGTATTGGATGGCGGGGGTCCAAACTCTTTGACCCCCTCATAAGTTAACTACTATTAATACTATAACCCGGCTATTTAGGACTGTATCCCTGCTGACTCAGACTACTTAGCCGAGGGTAACGTCACCGCCAAAAGCGGGGCCTACCACAATACTGCATTAATAACTTAATTCATTATCTTCCAATAATCCACCCTTTTAGGATTGTATCCTTGCTGACTCAAACTACTGGGGTGAGGGTAACGTCACCTTCAAAAGAGGGGCCTACTACAATAACTAAGATAATCTCTTAATTATGTGCAAAAGTGCGGAAATAATCAAAGGTTATACTAGATACGAGTCGGAACCAAGTGATTCATCTTGTCTATCTGTTTTTCTTTTATTTTTCAGCATTTTAGTTAGTTTTTATTTTTCTTAGCTTAAAACATTTTTCTAAACTTTTTATTTTGGTTAGACGTTGAGGATAAACCGGTATTAAAAGCTCTTGTGTCCTTGGACGACCTCGGTATCTTACCAACGCTATACTACGCTCAACGATGGGTGCACTTGCCCATATGTGTGTTTAGTGTTAGTAAAATATCGTGTTTTATAAATTTAAAACTTGGCTAAAATAAGTGTTAAAAAGGGCTTAAAATATACACCTAATATATATAACACTTTATCGCACATCAAAAGGGGATGGAGGAAATATGGTAATCAATTCCAAACTGAAGTGGGTAGGCTTAGTTGGACTTATACTCTCTGCTTTTATCTCTTTTCACTCACTTTCTTCTTGCAAGATATTCACACACATATGACAACCTCACTGAGTATCAAGCTATTACCATTTTATCTTGGAGACCTATCTTTGAGAATGCAGATCTTTCACCCAATATAATCTTGCTCATAACCCACTTTCAATATCTCATTTTTTGTTAAAAGTTCATGTCTTTTCAGTGAATTTTTCATTTTTGGTGAATCTTGTTTTTAGGGTTTATTGGTTTTTAGTATAATAGATGGAATTTTTAGTATTTGTTGAAGTCAATGTTGCATTTCTTGAATGTCTGATTGTATATTTTGCATATTTGATGAATCTTGTTCACAACGTTTACTGGTATTGTTGAAGTCAATGCTTGCATTTCTTGTATTGTGAATTTTGCATCTTTGATGAATCTTGTTATAGGGTTTACTGATTTTCAGTAAAAAGATGGGATTGTAGTGTTTCTGGAAGTCAATGTCTGGGTTTCTTGTTTGTCTGGTTGTAAAAAGATGCATTTTTAATGAATTAAGTATAATTAATTTAGTTATTCATATGTTATAATAAATTGAGATGGACAAAATTACCCATGAACAAAAAGACAAAATAACCAACTTTCAACAGTCAAAGAAGAGGTGATTTGAATTTTGGACTAAAATGGCAATAAAAGTAAAACCACAGGGACCCAGATTTAAAAAGTTTGAGATTTGGACTAAAATGACAAAAGTGCCCAAACCACAGGGACCAAAATGGCAATTTACTCTTTATTTTTAATAAATAAAATCTTTTTGTTTATTAATATGTGTGGCTAAGCGTATAATATAGAACCTATAGAATTAAGAACCCTCAACTTTCAACATTCCATGTGTATATAAACTACAAGGTTAGAACCTCGTGAACTACACGGGTTAAATAAATGTAATTTTATATATTAAATAATAAAAAATTATATTTTTATGAACCCCGTATATTGTACGAGTTAAATAAATGTAATTTTTATATATCAAATAATAAAAAAGTTATATCTTTAAAAAACCATGTGTATTATACAGATTAAATAAATGTAATTTTGTATACTAAATACTAAAAATATCGTATCTTTAAAAAAAACCGTGTGTAATTGGGTTGAATAAATCTACCAATAATTAAAAAAAAATTACATCCTTAAAAACCCAGTATGTTACATGTGTTGAATAGATCTAAAAAAAGTTGTATCTTTAAAAACCATGTGTATTACACATATTAAATAAATGTAATTTTGTATATTAAATACTAAAAATGCCGTATCTTTAAAAACCCCGTGTATAGTCAGGTTAAAGAATCTGCCAAATAATAAAAAAAATTATATCCTTAAAAACCACGTGTATTACACGTGTTGAATAAATTTAATTTTACATAGCAAATGATAAAAAGTTATATCTTTAAAAACTTCGTGTATTACGCGGATTATATAAATGTAACTTTGTATGGTAAATAATAAAAAAAAAGTTATATTTTTCAAAACCCCGCATTTTACACGAGTTAAATAAATATAATTTTGTATACCAAATAATAAAAAAAGTTATATTTTTAACAAATTAGGATAACGTCTAATATTAATTTATTATTTATATATTTAATATAAGATAAGTAGGAAAAACATGTATTTGCTTTAAAAATATATTAAATTAACAATTTAGATTTGAAGATAATATTTTATTAAAGTATGATAAGATTTAATATTAATTTATTATTTATTTATTTATTTTGTTAATATAAGATAAGTATAGATTTGATGATACCTTAGATGAATGACATGTGTCCAAAAGTTGGTTTCTTTTGTTATAGTAGATATATACGAATTTGGCCATGTCTCTGCGTGGCAATGTCTTCGTGTAGTTTGCACGACGCAGACAGAAGAGACTACGCAGATCTTTTTTAGAAAAACAAACACCACCTTAGGGGGCCTAAAAAAACTCTACAAACCTTTGATACACCGCGTGTTCGTTATAGTGTGTTGAGACAAAGCTACTATACATTTGATATACCAGGTTAAATGAGTTTGACACGAGTTGTTCTTTTCTAAGGGTGTATTGTGTTTGTTGGTCATTAAGTAGTTAGAAGTTGGTTCTCTCTTCTATAGTAGCTTCGACTCAACACACTATGTTTGAAAAATGGACCAATATTAACCACGGATACCAACAATTAGATTACAGTTTGAGTGTTTGACTTGATTGTACTGAACGTGTGGAAGGTTTTTGGATGACATGTTAGATGGTTTGATCTCATGTTTTCAAGCTTTGAACTTATGTTTATGCCTTTAGTACCAAACCTAAACCGGAAGTGATTCCTTGATTTATGCCTTAATTTACAAACCAATTTATGCCATCTTGTGTTTGATCTCATGTTTTCAAGCTTTGAACTTGTGTTTAATTTAGCTGTATGAAGTATGGCGGTTATCACTCATTCCAACAAGGATCATTCTCTTGTGCATATAAATTATAATGGTGGTGATAACACGTACAAGCTTCCTATACAACATATTGATCCCTTCACATGAAATACATTGACGTGCGAAGGTATATGTACATACACACAGTGGTGGAACTAGAAGAAAAATTCAGGGGTATCCTTTTTTTTACCTAGGCACGTCGCTAAGAATTTGAGGACCCTAAGGGGACTTATGCGGCTTAAAAATGGGCCCTCAAACATTTTTTTTACTTAAGGTCATCCATGAGAATTAGGTTACAGACTTGTATTACACCGATTGAATAATAAAATATTAAACTAGATGGAGCCCCCGCCGCGTTGCGGCCCGGGGCTTACAAATTAACGCTTAAGTATACAAACGCTAGATAGAAGCCCACCCGTGTTGTGGCGGAGAATGTTAGATAACACTAATCATTAACCATGTAAAACCTATGACAACACAAATGCCATTGACCTTCTACCTACTTATATAAAGCTTGCTTCGGATCATTATCCCTTGATAATAAACATGTTCTTCCATCTACTTACTACGGGTTATATTAACACGGTTGATTGTATATTAACGTAACGCAAATTTACAATCAATCTTTATGAGACCAAACATAAAAACTATAAAGCTAATACTAAATTACAAGTTAACAATTCTAGGCATTCCAAACTTGTCGACTTCCATATCTCAGTATTAAGTATTAAGAAGCATTGCATATAAAATTCATAAAAAACAACCATCCCACATTCCCACATGGTTTCTCATCTAAACATATGCTAAATACACTTATCAGGTCATCATCTGAAAGGCATCAGTCATGTACCACTCATATGCAAAAAATGAATGACCATTCTTCAAGACTCTAAATATCTCTGAGATTTGATTAATTATTTTGTAAGATAAAACATATCAAGCATTTAGATAACAAAGTGACAAAAAAAATCCATAAACTCAAGAGACTTAATATACTGAATATCGAGCATAGCAAGTAGCATTAGCTGAATATACTGCATCAAAACTAATATAAGAAATCTGAATCTTTATTAAATAAACCGGTAGCATGTTTGGGTTCCAAAATTATAATTAGGTCCATTATGGCATCTTCGTTAAACCAACTTGTAACAATCTTGGATAAATCTTATTGTTTAAAACAATTATTTTAATGTATTATTTAACTTTTAACCAAAAGAACCACAAGTTAATTTCATGAAAATTGTAGGTGTCTAACATTTTCAAGGAATCTTTTTTATGCGGGTATTATGATAAATAAAGAAATTGAAAAAAATAATAATAAATGTTTACAATAAATTAAATATAGAAATGATAATTAATTAAAGTTTGACTGTGACTTCTTTGCAAGCAAGGTGTTGCTTTCACTTTTTCATTCCCAATGCTAATATTAAATATAACTCTTCTCCTTTTCATTACGAACTTCATCTTCTCCATTCTTTAACCAGAGTCGCTACAGGTTTCTGTACGCCGGAAATTTTCATTTCCTTAATATCATTTTATTTTATCTTTACTTACACTTAGGGGTATCCTAATATTTGTTTTGGGGTATCCCTTATGAATTAAAAGGAGATTTGAAAAAAATTACACTTCGTGGAGAAACTTGAGGGGTGTCCCGGGCAACCCCTAACCACCGCATAAATCCGCCCCTGCATACACACATACCCTAAATGGAAACACAACTCAAGAGTAGTGCTAATATATGTAGATGCTTGTAATTTGTTTAGAACATCATAGGAATTTGTTTTATATACCCCAAGTCGAATGAGAAATAGCTTTAGTGAGAAAAAAATTACACACAAAGAAAGGGATCTTTAAGCCAAGTGTCTCATCTATGTTTTGTTTTCTGTTACTACCGGAATACCACAAGAAAGAGAAACTAAGAATCACATCAAATAAAAGCTCCTTAGACGACTTTGTCGGGAGAAAAATGACTTCGTTTTGGAATTTCTACAACGCCCACCAACTCATCTGAACGATCATCTCCAAAAGAAGTCCTTGTCTTGAGCTGGTAACACGTCCAGAGAGGCTGTAATCTCCGAAGGCCTTAGATCCCCAAAACTGGGAATATCTAGCCACTTGAAAACCGAAAACCATACTTTCCAGCAATCGAACATTCCCCAAGACATTCCCCAAGAATACGATCTGTAGTCTCCTCGAAATCTAAACATATTGGAAACAAACTGACGGAATATCCAAACCTTTATTACTAATATGACTATCTGTCAGGATCCAGTCACCTATAATACGTCAAGATAGAATATTAACCTTCCTTGGGACATAGTTATTCTACCTTATCGGCTGAGATCCTTCCGATAAAAGAATTAAATCAAGATGTTTACGAATAGCCTTTATAGAAAGTTCATTATATCCATCCAACTTCCACCTCTGATCATCCGAAATCGAAGAAAATTACAAAAGTAGGGGACAAGAAAAAGACTATGGATAAAAAATGTAACTTACAAAACTATAGGATAAAAATGGAAATTTTCAAAGTGTGGGGGTAAATGATAGAATGGGTTACGATTTAACAAAGTGAAAATTGATGAATAATTTTTTTTAAAATTTTGAATGTTGATGAGTCATACGAGTCAGAAACATGTCTAAAATGTGATTTTTAACTTGGAACGTATATTGAGGCATATAGGTAAGATTATGAAGATATCCATCGGATAGAATTAGAAGAATCGGACTTAGAATGATCAATTTGGTGATTTTGATATGCGTTGATGAAATGGTCATATTCGTTTGAAATAGATTGTTCTTGGATTGTGTAACATTGCTCGAGTTTTGGATTCTAGTAGTAGTAAGCCTAAATATGAAATATGTGATTTCAAAATAAGAAGTTATAAATGTTAAAAAGGATTTTGATAATTTAGTATTTTCTAAATATATCTACATGAAATGAGTCAAACTATGTGTGTACTTGTTAAATAAAAATGAGTGTTGCAAACGTTAAAAAAGTGATGGCTAGATTTGGAACACGTGTGGTACATTACATTATTTTATAACTTTCTTTCATGAGCTAACAAAAATAAATCAATCATAAACTTGGACTTAACAAATTAATTAAAAAAAAAGACTTGGACTTCACAAATTAATTAAAAAAAAGACATATCACATCGAATAAGAAATACGATGGCGACCACCGTGCATCTTAATAAACATGACTAAATCAATTGCTTAAAACACCCACCCACCCTTCTTCATTCGTTGTTTTACATAATTTAAATAAGACCTTTATTTTCCAAAACCTAACATATGAGTGGGATATTATAGAGTATGTGTTAAAATACAATATACCTTATATATTATTTCAGTTTAATAGTATAAGTGTTGGATTTTATTTTTTGTTACATGTTGCTGCTACTGGACGATATATTGGACCTGTTGCTGCTACTGGATGATATACTGGACCTGGGTTACATGCTGCTGGACTTCTATTGGACATGGGTTGTTTGGGCTTATTGCGAGATATTGGACCTGGGTGCTGTCAAGGGCGAAGGATCATGGGTGCTCGGGGGTGCACCCGCCAACCCCAATGTTTCGGTTAGAAGTATATATGGTCTGATTTTTCGTCCGAAAAATTTAAAATTATATAGGATCGCCCCCCGATTATTTTTCCTAAATGATGTTTGGTAAATATATTTTAACTCTTATTTTTATTTGTTTAACCCTAGATTACCCACCATACAATAAACTTAATACCCAAATAATTAACTATCAAATACAATTATCTTGATCCAGCCGACATTCATATGTTTCTGCGATTCTTCTCTGCGCCTCTGCCGAAGACTTTTGGGGCCAATTTTTGTGAGTGTTGCATCCTTATCCTTTTTACTTTTCCTGTTTTCCAATTCAAGATTTCCCAATTCACAATTTCCACTTTCCACCAAGGGTAACAATTCTTTATTTTTTTATTGTTATTAGGAATGCATTGGGTAACAATTCTCTATTCTTTTATTGTTATTAGGAATGCATTAATGTTTATCTTTATTCATGAATAAGAATCATAATTACATAAATGATAGATCTAAAACACTTAACAGATAAAGAGGATCTATACCTTGATGAGGAATTAATTAATGTATTATTAGTACTTTTTGTTAGGAATTCATGGGAAAGACAAAAACTATTGATTCTTTTTTCAAAAGAAAGGATGATGAACAAGAGAGTAAACGTCAAAAAACTTCAACTAGTGAGCCTGAAGAGCGTGAAGCGCCACCACCACCACAATCAAACACAATTCCAAGCGTAGCTCCACCACCACAATCAAACTCAAACAAAACTCCACAACCACAATCAGACACTAATAAAGTGGATGTTAATCTTTTAGAAAGAGATCCCGGTAAACGAAAACCAATGTCGGAGCATCCGGTTAATTTAAGAGAACAAGGCGTGCTTATCTTTCTTTTGGACCTTACCAAATAGAACTTACAGAATATAAAGTTAATGGTACAAAGAAGCAAGCTCGTAGGTTCCGATATCCTTGGTTCAAACTTTACCCTAATTGGTTAGAGTATTCTCCAACAACACATTCGGCTTATTGCTTTATATGTTATCTTTTTTGTGACAAACCAAATATGAGCCATGGTCATGATACATTTACAGTTAAAGGGTTTGATAATTGGAATAAAGTTTGTGGGAAACAATGTGCATTCATGAAGCACATTAAAACTTCACATCAAAGAGACGCCCTTTTATTCGGTCAAAACTTATTGAACCAAGAAGCACATGTTGATAATTCCATATCGAAGCCAAATAAGGAGATAATTATGAAGAACCGTTTATGATTAAAGACCACTGTTGATGTAGTTCGTTGGTTGACATACCAAGCTTGTGCTTTACGAGGACATGATGAATCTGCTAGTTCTAAAAATCGAGGTAATTTTCTGGAATTGCTAACACTTCTTGCTTCTTATAATGATGAAGTTTCAAAGGTTATACTAGAGAATGCTCCTTATAATGCAAAGTATACTTCTGGAGATATTCAAAAAGAAATTCTTAGTATTATTGCAAATAAAATTCGAAAGCATATTCGTAGTGAAGTGGGGGATTCGGCCTTTTGTGTCATGGTTGATGAGTCACGAGATGAGTCAAAGAAAGAGCAAATGGCCATAGTTTTGAGATTTGTTGATGAAGAAGGGATGATACAAGAAAGGTTCTTGGATTTGGTTCATGTTAGGGATACTTTATCAGCAACCCTAAAAACAAGTTTGTGGAAACAACTTTTGCATTATCAGTTTGATGTTAGTAAAATTCGTGGGCAAGGTTATAACGGTGCTAGCAATATGAGAGGGAAATGGAACGGATTACAAGCACTTGTTCTTGAAGAATGTCCTTATGCGTATTACGTTCATTGCTTTGCTCACAGGTTAGTTACTTGGTTATTTTTTTCTTTCATTATTCAGTTTGACTAAAATACTTTTATGCTTATTACGGTTTTGCTTTTTGCTAATAGGCTACAACTTACCTTGGTTTGTGCTTCAAGGGAAGTTATTCCAGTACACCAATTATTTACATACTTAGTTGACATAGTTAATGTGGTTTGTGCATCTAGTAAGCGGCATGATGAATTACAAAAGGCAAAGGCAAGCGAGGTTGAAAAGTTATTGGAACTGGGTGAAATAAATTCGGGGAAATGACATAATCAACTTGGGACTTTAAGAAGAGCTGGTGATACTCGTTGGGGGTCTCACTATAACTCCGTTTGTAGTTTGATTAAGATGTTTGATGCCACTCGTGTTGTTCTCGCAGGAATAATCGATGACGTAGCTCATACTACTTTTGCTCAACGTGGAGATGCTGAAGGAGCTTGGCATAACATGCAATCATTTGAGTTTGTCTTTATTCTTCACTTGATAGAGAAAGTAATGGGAAAAACCGAAATACTTTCTCAAGCATTACAAAGGAAATCCCATGATATTCTGAATGCCATGGAATTAGTTTCGGCAACAAAGATAACTCTAAATAATTACAGAAAAGATGGATGGGATTCTTTAATTAAAGAAGTTACTTTGTTTTGTAACAAACATCTAATAGAAGTTCCGGATATAGAAGCTCCATTTACATCTACTCGGTATCGGGCTCGTAAAAACCATCTTCAATTTACATTTGAACATTATTACCGAGTAGATATGTTTACATCCACATTGGATAAACAGATACATGAGTTAAATAGTAGATTCAATGAGCGCACGATTGAGTTGTTATCTCTTAGTTCTAGTCTAGTTTCAAAAGTGATTAACGTTGATCAGATTTTTCTTCTAGTTGAGAAGTTTTATCATGAAGATTTTACGGACCAAGAGATCACTGGGTTACGAAGACAGTTAGATCTTTTTAATGTTGAATTGTCAAAGAATATCAGGCTAAGTAGTGTACCAACTCTTTCTGATCTATGCAAAACTCTTGTGAAAACTAACAAATGAGAGGAGTACACTTTGGTTGATAGAGTGGTTCGGCTAATCTTGACACTTCCAATTTCAACTGCAACAACAGAGCGGGAATTTTCGGCAATGAAAATATTCAAGAATCGCCTTCGCAATAAAATGGCAGATGAATATCTCACAAATAGCTTGGTGATTTACATAGAAAAAGAAATTGCTGATAAGTTTGATTCGGAAGACATAATTGATGAATTAAAAAATCTTAAAGGTCGTCGGGCTGAGTTGTAATTCTTCGTCCAGATTCCATTGATCTCATATCTTTATATATATATGTATGTATAAATATATAGGGTGAGGTTACTCTACAAAGTGTGTTTTTTCTACAAAGTGTAGGAAGTATTTTGTGCCATTGGATGTGTTTGATCAGTGGTTGAGATTAGTTGGGTGACATTTTTGTAATATTTGTGTTTTAGTTATTGATTCATTTAATAGGCGAGGGGCATTGTAGTCATTAATCATGTTTTAAATAAAGAAATTACCATCAGTTCCTTTTATAGCCATTTCTTCATTAATTAGCGATCAATCTCTAAAATCATGGATCTAGACATCAACATGATTCAAGAACATTCAAACAATGGAGAATAATAACATAATAATCTATTCCAAAAAATTGTTTATACGTTTTTTTTTTTTTTTTTTTTTTTTTTTTTTTTTTGCGATCTAATTTGTTTATACTAGTGTGTTATACGGAACGCAAGCTTTTATAATGGTGTGTTATACATAATCTAAGTTGTTTATATTGGTGAGTTATACTGGAGATCAAAGTTGTTTATACTGGTGTGTTATACGGAATCTAAGTTGTTTATACTAATGTGTTCTACTGGCGATCAAAGTTGTTTACACTGGTGTGTTATACGGAATCTAAGTTGTTTATACTAATGTGTTATACTGGCGATCAAAGTTGTTTACACTGGTGTGTTATACGGAATATAAGTTGTTTATACTGGTGTGTTATATGGAATGTAAGTTGTTTATACTGGTGTTATACATGTAAGTTATTTATATTGGTGTATTATACAGAATCTAAACTATTTATACCAGTGTGTTATACGAAAATGTAGGTTGTTTACACTTGTAATTGATAAAACACAACGTGAATAAACTAATAACTGCTAAAACACAACGTCAAAAATCTGTTCATGAGTGATCGCATGTCATGTTAATTTGTTCTGTATACGTTATTTGTATTATAAGTAACTGACAATTTTAAATTCTTAAAAGATATGTTGTTTCCTTTAAAATCTTCTTATTTTGTTTAAGAAATAAATCTTCCATAAATAAGTTAATTATTCAATTACCTTTATACCCTTTAATATAAAATCTCTAAATGACACATGTCACCCTTAGAACACTTCCTATACTTTGTAGGAAAAATAGACTTTGTAGCAAACTCTCACCATATATATATATATATATATATATATATATATATATGTATATATATATATATAAGTCTTTTGTTTGTTATACAATATTTAGTTTTTCTATGTGCAAGAACGGGTCCTTTGAATGAGTGATTTTTTTAGTTTTATTTGGAACTATTATTATTTAACCCAACTTGAATCGAATAGCCGACCTGACTCGACCCAAAACAAAACGATAGGAAAAAACATTTTGAGTCCTATCACTTTACGCCCCCTCGAAACTTTTGGTCAAGCTCTGCCACTGGGTGTTGTTTGGGCTTATTGTGAGGCTTATTGCGAGACCGGCTCTTATATCTTATATAAAAGAGTTCCTCACCTACTTTATATTACTTCAGTCAAGATATTTTGTTTCCAGAATTTTCTCTCGTTTCTCTCTCTAAACATCACTTAGGGTTTCTGTCTATTTAATCACTGATTTGTTTTTTTTATCAGTGATCTTGTTGTGAGATCTTGTGAGAATCGATGATTATCGTGTTGATAATCATCTGTAGTTGAGGGTTGAGAGTTAATATTGGTTGTATCTTTGTTTTGTTCTTTGTCTTTAGTTGTAATCATCAAGTCTGTTGGTTAATAAAGCTTTTGGTTCGAGTTCTTGTTGATTACAGTTTGATACCGTTGTTCTTGACAGTATGTTTGTACGATTGTATCCATTCCAAAATTCGTATCCTTTCTTGACATGGTATCAGAGCCATAATGCTCCGATTTGAATGTTCTTCCGCTGTTCTTGAGTTTTCTTTCAAATTAGGGTTAGATTTTGAAACCCTAGTTACACGTGGGAGGTTCTTGATAATTTTTGGATTTTGGTCGTGTGGTTCTATGTGGCTGTACGAAGATATGATCACAAGAAGTTGTTCTTTCCACTGTTCATTGAAGGTTTTCTGTGGTATCTTGGATTGGAAGCCCTAACTGATTTGATCAGGGGGTTTGTACTTCGAGTTGGTTTCGGTGTACTTGGGTTCGGGTCACAGAGCAACAACTAAATTGAATGTCAACTTAAAAGTACCTATATCCCAAGGAGTATCATCCGGACCGAATATAAATGTGTTCCAGAGCATAATATTATTATCATAAGATCTTGAACATTTAAGAAGATCTCTTCCTTTGCCGGTTTCAGATCTTGAAAGTTGTGAAGATCCCTTCTCTTAGGGTTTGTTCTTGTAACAGACCTTGTGTGATCTGAGTGTTTCGGACGATTTGCTGTTGGACGGATTTTTCGACCACTGGATTCCTGTTCTTGGAGTCCGTGCCTGTGTGAGGAACAGAAACCCTAATATTAGGGTTTGTTGCTATTGAAGTTTTTTCAAAGGGATTCTCGATGGTCTCTGTAATCCATGAAGATTACAGGGCAAACCAACAAATTCTTTGGTGTTGTTTCTTCTATCAGAAACTTGTAGCCCTAAATGAAGGCTACAAGGCTAGTTGCTTGGAGTTATACGCATCAGGTCGTGTTATTCTTTTCTTCAACTTTTAGTTATGTTCTTACATTAGGCACTACTGTTGCAGGAGTAGTTGGGCCGGTTTGTTGATTGGGACACAGAGAGGGTACACTCTGTTGCGTATTTTGTGATTTGTTGCCTTGATTGTGTGTATTCTTTTGTTGAATTTCTGTCTATGTGGTTGGTATATGATCTTGTTGATTCTTGTCTTTTTGACTAGGGCATACACTTAATGTTTGCGACTACATTGGTATGCAAATAGATCTAGGATTCCTGTAAGAGTTAAATCCGTTAGATCTAGTATATTTTGATACAAATTTTTGTGTTGACAACTTGTTTAGTGATCTAGTGTGTATTTTAAGAGTTGTCTTGTTCATCCGATAATTGGTTGTTTGAAGATTTTGATAGTAACTCTTTGTAATTGTTAAGGAATTGATTCATACTACTCGTTACTCGTCTTGGAGCTTATCGCTCTCATCTTAGTCTGTAGTTTGTGCTTATGTCTTGTTGGTTATACTATTTAGCTTGGTCTTGTTATTAATCTTGAATGTGTTTTCATTAGATGTTATTTGTATTCTAGATTAATAAAAAGTTCTTGTTAATTTTTTTTTGTGTTTACTTGTAAAGATCTGTAAAAAAGTTTATTTTCAATAATAATGAGCTTTGACTTTGTACATGAAATCTTTAAAAATGGTACACTGAATATAGAATGGTTTCAAAAAAAAAAAGTTCATGTTGTGATGTATAAAATGGAAAACCGGTTAAAAAGTTAAACCTGTTTGGAGGGAAAATGTGTTGGATTAGTGATTTTAAGAAAGCTATATTTTAACAAATAAAAGTGAAAGTCTAGCATCTTTTATCACTCATAATTTCTCTTGTAGTCTCTTTTTCATATCGGTCTAGGGTTTGCGCATATATTGGTTTGTTTAACTGTTAGTTTGGGTGATGTGTGAGAATGAATCGTCATGTTGATGATCTAAGTGTGAATTGTGTAATTTTGTTGGGTGTTTTGAATTGTTTTTTGGTCTGGTTTGATCTTGTAAACTGTTTTGTTTTGTTTTAATTTTTGGTGGATGATCACTAAAGAAAAGTTGTGTTTTTAAAATGTATAAAGTCTAGCTTTATGATATAAAGAAATTGTAAGAAGTTCATGAATAAGTTCAATTGAACACTTTCTTTCTTTTGAGTGGCTTTCTCTGGAGAGTTCTACACATCTACATAGTTGTTGTACTTAGGTCTTGTGAATCAGATTCGTATTGAATTTGTTTGAAATATGGATTAGTAGCATGGATTGATGTGATTGGAGAGCGTGTTTGGAATCTTAGTTCCGAGAGGTGTTATTGTTTCTCTTCAGATCGTTATGATCTCTGTTGTTCTCGAGCGTATTCACTAGTCTAAATCTAGGTTATCGATTCATGTTGAATCAGTGGTAATCGTTAGGTTAGAAGTTTTGTTATCTTAGTGATAATTAGTGTTTGTTCGTGAGGATGATAGTTATTTATTTTTATTCACTGGTCTTGGATTCTTCATGTTTTGAGTTCGTCCGTAGTGAGGTTTGTAGGATCATTATGTTGGTGATCTTATTTGTTTCTATTTGTCTCTTTGAGACTTCATTGCCGATCATAGTGATGTTAGTTCACTCGTCTAGGTGGTGCTTTTTCTAGACTGGTCTAGGGTCGTTTGTAGATTCTTCGTGTTGTTGAGTCTAGTCCCGTTAGATCGTAGTGTTGGTTTCTATTAGTTCTTCGTGTTGTCGATATGTTTTATACAGACTTGTTCTGTAGTTGCACTGGTTTAGAGCTGTTGTTAATTTCTTGTATTGATCGAATCTAAGCTCTTAAGATCATAGTGCTGATTTGTATCAGACTTTTTATCTGAGTTTGTATATGCATGTTTAGTGTGCATCTGTGTTAAATATTGTTTTTGTAAGAAATAAGTTTGGAAAAGTTTTTAAAAGGGTTGTTTTAGTCATTTGTCACGTCAACTCTTCTTGTTTTTTTCTTAAAGAACAACCAAATGGTAATGTCTTAGATGTTGTTTGGCTATGTAAAGAGATAAATAAGGTGTGTTTGTAAGTATGTTTTGTTTGTTAATCCTCGTATGAATGGCATAGGACTGCATGAATTGTTGTCCGTTGTAAAGTCATGTGGATCTTGTTTTATCAGACTTGTTTTGCTGGTTGTGGAACTGTGTGGTTTGTGAATTGACCATATCTTGATGGGTTTTTTGTTTATCAAATCGGATCATGATGGTTTGTTGACCTGTGTCGTGATGGTTTGTTTGACCCGTATGTCCTGTTTTTTAAATGTTGTTCTTGGACTGTCGAAGTGTCTTTCGCACATGGTTCGCATGTCTTATTGTTTTTTGTTGTATGGTTAGTTAAAACATGTGTTTCAACTGTTTTAACCAGTTGTGTTGTGAAAGTATTTTATACAAACCAAGTTTTTAATCAAGGATTTAGGTACCCTGAAATATTTTTTAGGTATTGAAGTTTTGAATGTTGGTGATGGTTTATGTTTGTCACAAAGGAAGTATTGTTTAGATCTGCTTGCTGAGTATGGTATGTCAGGTTGTAAGCCGGTTAACAATTCTATTGAACAAAACCATGTGATGACTGCTTTATGTGAAAAAAAAAATGTGATAACTTTGTTAATGTCACGGGGTACCAAAAGTTAATAGGAAGATTAATCTATTTAACTCATACTCGACCTGACATAACTTATTCAGTCCATGTATTAGGTCAATACATGCATAAACCAACCAAAGCGCATATGATGTTGGCAATGAGAGTGTTAAGATATCTAAAAGTGCTCCCGGTAAAGGATTATATTTTGGTAAACATTCACACCTTAACTTGTCTGCATATGTAGATTCAGATTGGGGTAAGTGTCTTTTGTCTAGAAAATATGTTACTGGGTACTGTGTGTTTCTTGGTACTTCTTTGATTGCTTGGAAAAGTAAAAAAGCAGTCAACAATGTCTCGGTCTATAGCTGAAGCTGAGTACCGAGCTATGTGTACTTCAACATGTGAGTTAATATGGTTAGTAAATTTACTAAATGAGTTGAAAGTAGAGGTCAAATTACCTGTTTCTTTGTTTTATGGTAATTCTGTTGCGTTGTCTATTGCAGCGAATCCTGTCTTTCATGACAGGACGAAACATTTTGAAATTGACTTTTTTTTTCTTTAGAGAGAAAAAAAGTCTGGTATAGTTAAAACAGTTGCAGTTAAAACTAAAATCTGGTTGATGATATATTTACCAAGGGATTGTTAATTGATCAACATCATGTTATTTGTAAATGGTTAGGTATGTTAGATGTGTTTAGTAATAAAAGCGATATCTTTTTGTTAAAAATAAGATATCATTCGTTTTTATTATAACACATACATTTTATACACTAATCATTTATATTTGCTGACTATAAATGAAGACTGAAGGCTTATGGTGATGGGCTTGGGCACTGAAGACTTAATGGGCTCGTGACTAAAGGCTTGAACTAGTTCGGTGGATATATAAGTGAACTCATCAGCTTATCATCAAGTTAATTACATCAGTGTCTCTCTCTCTCTCTCTCTCTCTCTCTCTCTCTCTCTCCAGAATAGTCTCTCCAGGTCCAGCGATATCTTTCTCTCTCCTAGGGTTACTCTTTTTTTATCTTTCTTTGATGATCTCGTGTAGAGATCTTGTGTCAGGTTGTTAGATCATAGTATTGCAAGTGAGAGAAGGTTTGTGAGTGATGTGTTTGGGTATTAAACTGAGGGGGTGTTAAAATATAATATACCTTATATATTACTTTTGTTTAATAGTATAAGTGTTGATTTTATTTTTTTTGTTACATATTGCTGCTACTGGACAATATTGCCACACCCCAACCGATGGCAGAAACATCGGGGCATGGCACTGAGCGAAACAGATTGTCCAGAAGTTTCCATAACAACTATCATTACCAATTAATTAAACAACATGTCTCATACCATGTCTTAAAAGATAACATGATTATTACAGACAAGATCTAGTCAAATTATTCTGTTCCGACAACTCAGATTCTTATTACAGACAATTGTTTATTGGTTTCTAGACTTGTCCTAGCCTCAATTTCATCACCACAAAATAAAGCATCCTAGCAACTTAAGCACCTGTCACATACGTTAAAATAAAAGTCAATACACATAGTGTAACGGTGAGCATACAAGTTCGATAATAACATATAGAGTTCGAAATCGTTACGCATAACCAGCACGTACACAGTGTAAAATGAGGCATGTTAGTTATCGACAAGAACCTGTCGATACCAATGACTGCGGGTTGACTGCCCAAGGCAGTTCACGATACAATCTCACCACTGTGAGCCATGTAGGTAATTGTCCTTAACAACCCCCGAGTGAACGGGTGCTGAGTCCAAACTAATAGTACTACCGTTGCTAAGGCAGGTAGACAGCATTCCATGTGTAAACATAACAAACAAGCATTCATGAAGTCACGTATAACATGCTGTAACGGTTAGCGTTAAATTGTAGCGTAGTGTGTTCGATGTGATTTGGTATAAGTAACGTATGTAACACCCAAAAGTGTGTAAAGAAAAAAGTGATCGAGTATACTCACAGCGATTGGTGGATTGAAGGGAGCGCTAGAGAGTAGGGTTAGCCTGAGCAGATTGATAGTATAACGATAAGCAACGCGTAAAACGATACAGAGTGCAAGTGGGTAGGACAGCAGTTTGATCGGATGGTAGTCTGATCGAACAGCTGGTCGCTCGGATGACAGTCCGCTCGGATGGTCATCCGGTCGGGTGACCTTTCGAGTGGATTGTTTCTTCCTCTGTGAAGGATGTGTTTGTGTACGATGGTTGGACCTTTGAAGTTTTCGTTGTAGTATTTTGAAAACATTGAAGTAACTCTACCCTTCAGGTCGATCGATCGAACGACCGTTCGATCGGGCGACAGTCCGATAGGTTAGGCACTTCAGGGAGAACAAGTTCACAGCAGGTTGTCACTCGATCAGACGGTTGTTCGATCGGGTGGCATCCCTTGTGCATCGAACATGTTGCAAATTGTTTAAGTGTTGAAGTCAGTACGTTACACGATCGAGCGGCAATCCGTTCGGACGGTCATCCGTTCGGACAGGAGCTCGTTCCACGTCTACAACTTCCAATGTTTGAAATAAATAACAAGGGTGGGGCCAAGGTGCAAGCCGCTCGGGTGACAACCCGATCGGGTGACAGTCCGTTCGGACAGTAGTCCGATCGGACGGCATTCCGTCCTGGTCGTTCCGTTCGTCTTACACTTAGTTGTTTTGATTGTTTGTCGTTTTATCGAGATGTTTTGATACCGTATTAAGCAATAGAAACTTCGTCAATACTTGGTACTCCTGATCGGACAGGAATCACCCAAATCCGGCCAGTTAACTGTTCGAGACGGTGGTCCATGTTTAACCCGATATCGGTGGTCTCATGGATAGAATCCAGATCTTGAGCCAACATAACCACAAGAATGAGTAGTAAGTCGGCAAAAGCTCCGATTCTATCGGTTTTGAATGCATTGAGTGTAAAAGAGTTGAAAGAAAGTTGGAAAACCATCTTTCAATCCTTTTCACAGTGAATATGTTTAGATCTATGAAAGATCCTTGTTTGTTTATGTGGAAATCGGTTAGATCTAAGTTGTTCTCGGTGGATTGAGGCCAAAACATGAAGTTCTCAAGAACACATGGTGACATCATCCTAGAACACCTTGAATCTTGATGATTTCATGGTTAAAAGTTATGATTCAAAAGATAGAAAGGTGTAGGAGTGCGTGTTGATTAAGGAAGTACAAGATTTAGGACGAGATCTTACTGGGATTGCGAGAAATCGAAGGGAAATGAGGTTGGAGAGCTGGTCGGACAGAGAGTTGCCAAAAGTGGAAAGTATGGTGGTGACATGGGGTATTTATAGGGTTACCCAAAGTGGAAAGAAGCTGGTCGATCGTGTGGCAGCCCGGTCGAACAGCCTGACCGATCGGACAGCAGTCCGATCGAATGGCTTGTCGATCGGCTGGTTATCTGATCGATCAGTCTCTTGGTTTGAGTGTTTGGTGCGACGAGTTTGGCTGTTTTGATTGCGATTGCGAGCGTTTCGATGCCTTAGAGCTTCCTAGTCAAATTACTTTTAATCCCAACTACTATATCAACATACAATCATCCTTATTTCGTATTCGATTAGCATTTGCGATTCAGCTGCGATTGAGTTCGATTGCGTTTCGATTGATTACCACACATAACATAAATAAGCATGCACAAGTAACACATAAGGCACACACACACGTATAACAAAAACCAAAATGCGTAATTCGAGTTGCGAGTGCGATTGCGATAAGCGATAAATCGATTAAACATGCGATTAATAGCGATCAATATGCGATTATTAATAGATACTCCACAAAATACAATCAACGTGATAATAAAATAGACTAATTACAAGTCAAAGAAGTCAAAACAGGAATTTAGCAAGGAGAGACAAATCGCAATTAGCAATCTTTTCTTCCTTTGACTTCAATCTTGACTTTGACTTTGACTTCCGAAACACGGGGTGTTACAGCCTCCCCTAGTTAAGGGAATTTTGTCCCGAAATTAGGCTGATGCCGTAACAAACAACTGCAGGTACTTCGCCTTCATGTCGTGTTCGAGTTCCCAAGTGAACTCTGCGCCTCGTTTTCCTTCCCATCGGACTTTCACAATAGGAATGCGTGAGCGTTTGAGCTGCTTGGTTTGGCGGTCCATGATCTCGACAGGATTCTCCACAAAGTGTAGTGTTTCGTTTACTTGGAGGTCATCGAGAGGTACAATTAAATCATGTTCAGCTAGGCACTTTCGGAGGTTTGACACATGGAAAGTCAGGTGAACATTGCTAACTTCCTCCGGTAGTTCGAGTCTGTAGGCGACTTTTCCGATCCTTTCCAGAATCTTAAAAGGTCCAACATATCGAGGCGCTAGTTTCCTTTTCTTTCCAAATCTGACCACACCCTTCCAAGGTGATACCTTTAGGAGTACATAGTCGCCAACGTCAAATTCAAGGGGCTTGTGTCGTCTATCGGCATAACTTTTCTGTCGACTCCGAGCTTTCAACAAGTTGTCTCGAATTTGGAGGACTTTGTCGGTCGTTTCTTGCAATAGCTCGGGACCGGTTAGTTGCGAGTGACTGATCTCATGCCATACAATTGGCGATTAACATTTTCTTCCATATAAGGCCTCGAATGGTGCCATTTGAATGCTGGTATGATAACTGTTGTTATACGAGAATTCAACCAATGGCAGGTAAGCATCCCAATTATCACTAAAATCTATGACACACGAACGGAGCATGTCTTCAAGAGTACGGATCGTTCTTTCAGTCTGACCGTCGGTTTGAGGGTGGAATGCGGTACTTAGGTTAAGCGTAGTACCGAGAGCCGCTTGAAACGTTTCCCACAGTCGTGAAGTAAACCGAGCATCACGGTCAGAGATGATGTCACGAGGCGTCTCATGTCGACAAATGATCTCATTGGTGTAGATTCGGGCTAGTCGTTCTACCTTGTAGTCTTCCCGTATCGGCAAAAAGTGAGCTGATTTGGTCAAACGGTCAACAACCCAGATGCTTTCGTGACCTGATGGCGTGCGCGGGAGCTTGGTTATGAAGTCCATAGCTATACTCTCCCACTTCCACATAGGGATCGGGGGTTGTTCGAGTAAGCCAGAGGGTCTTTGGTGTTCAGCCTTGACCTTCGAGCAAGTCAGGCACTTTCCAATGTAGAGATCAATATCCCTTTTCACGCCCGGCCATCAGCACTTGTAGCGAAGGTCCTGGTACATTTTATCAGCACCGGGATGAATAGAATACCGGGATTTGTGGGCTTCGTCCATTAGAGTCTGTCGCAAATTGGTCCGTTTAGGGATCCAAATTCGGTCCAGGAAGTGGAATATCCCATTCGACTTGTTCACAAGTTGGGCTCCATCGTGGTAGATTCTTTCCTTCTTCAGAGTGCGTTCATTAAAACAAGCATGCTGAGCTTCGCGGATGAGGGTCTCGAGATCGTATTAGGCTTGGGTATTACGAATGCTGAGCAGATAACTCCGTCTGTTGAAAGCGTCGGCAACGACATTTGCTTTGCCAGGATGATAACGAATCTCACAGTCTTAGTCGTTGAGAAGTTCTACCCATCGGCGTTGACGCATATTAAGTTCCTTCTGGTCAAAGATATGTTGTAGGCTCCTATGATCGGTGAAGATCGTACACTTGGTACCATACAGGTAGTGTCCCCAAATCTTCAACGCAAAAACAACTGCGCCTAGCTCGAGATCATGGGTTGTATAGTTCTTCTCGTTGATTTTGAGCTGACGAGATGCGTAAGCTATAACCTTGTCCTGTTGCATAAGAACGCAGCCAAGACCAAGGTTCGAGGCATCACAGTAGACAATGAAGTCGTCGTTTCCGTCGGGCAATGTGAGAACAGGAGCATTGCAAAGCATGCGTTTAAGAGTTTGGAAAGCAGATTCTTTTTCGGTTCCCCAAACAAAAGGTTTGTATTTATGCATAAGAGCGGTAAGCGGCACATCGATCTTTGAGAATCCTTCGATAAATCGTCGATAATAGCTCGCTAGTCCGAGAAAAGAACGGACTTCAGACGGGTTCTTATGTGTAATCTAACTCTTAACGGCTTCAGTCTTCATGGGATCGACGTGAATACCTTGACTATTTACAATGTGACCGAGGAATTGAATCTCCTCCTGCCAAAATTCACACTTGGAGAATTTGGCATAGAGTCGATTCCCCTGGAGTAGCTCGAGAACCAAACGTAGATGTTGCGCGTGTTCGATCTTCGACTTGGAATAGATCAAGACACCGTCGATGAACACGATGACGAAACGGTCGAGATATGGTTTACACACGCGATTCATCAGATCCATAAAAACCACAGGTGCGTTGGTTAAACCAAAAGGCATAACAATGAATTCATAGTGGCCATAGCGGGTGCGAAACGCGGTTTTGGGTATATCCTCCTCTTGAATGCGTAGTTGGTGATAGCCTGAACGTAGATCGATCTTTGAGAAACACGTAGCACCTTGTAGTTGATCAAACAAATCATCAATGCGAGGCAGGGGATAGCGGTTCTTGATAGTCAACTTATTCAATTCCCGATAGTCGATGCACAACCTGAACGACCCATCCTTCTTTTTAACGAAAAGGAATGGCGCGCCCCAAGGTGAGGTGCTCGGGCGAATGAAGCCTTTCTCAAGTAATTCCTGGAGCTGACTCAAGAGTTCAAGCATTTCAAACGGTGCGAGTCGATAAAGAGCTTTGGCAACAGGGTTGGCTCCAGGGATGAGGTCGATACGAAAGTCGATATCACGAGTTGGCAGTAAACCTGGTAGATCATCAGGAAACACATTGGGAAATTCACACACAACGGGGACTTCGCTTACTCCCGGACTACCTTTCTTTTCCTTCTCCGCTACTATGATGTTAGCCAAGAAAGCTCGGTATTCCTTGCGGAGATACTTACTAGCTTGGACACATGACATGAGCTTGAGACCCTTCGAAGCAATTTCACCATAAACACACAATAGATCACCATTCGCGAGCGAGAATCAAATCATCTTATCAAAGCACATAACTTCAGCATGGGTTTCGCGAAGAAAGTCCATGCCTAATATGACGTCAAAACTTCTGAGTTGCACCGGGATAGGGTCGATTGGGAAGATGTGATTGTTGAGCTCAAGAGTACAATCACGAAGAACAGAATTTACGGCGACGGTTCTTCCGGTAGCGACTTCGACATCGAACGTCGATGGGAGATGGGAGCGTTTACGACTAAGGAGCTTCTCGAATTCAAACGACACAAAGCAGTTATCGGCTCCAGTATCAAATAAACATGAAGCATAAATACCATTCACAAGGAAGGTACCATTGACTACGTTGTTGTCGGCCTGGGCTTGGCACACGTTGATGTTGAAAGTTCTGGCGCGTGCGGCTTGTTGCTGTTGCTGAGGCTGTTGCTGCTTGTGTTGCTGAGGCTCTTGCTTCACAACCCTGTTCGGGCACATGTTCGCAAACTGGTTGGGATCACCACATGCGAAGCAGACTCGGGTGTTGACCGCGGGTGCCTGAGCCGCTTGTTGGCCTTGTGGGGCTGGGAGCAGAGCTTGATGAGCAGTGGCTTGAACTAGTGCTTGACGGGGACCAGTACTGCAGTTAGCAGTAAAATGGCCATACATGTTACAGTGTGCACAAAAACGGCAAGCTAGACCCACCGGGTGATGATAAGAACACGTTGGGTAGGCAGGGTGAGGGCCTGTGTATGCACGCTTTGCAGGCGGTGCATAGGTAACTGGTGTTGGATGGTGTTGAGACTACTGTTGAGCCGGTACGGTAGTGACAGCACAGTTCTTGTTGCTGGAGCTGCTGTTGTTGTTCTTCTTTTGGCGGCGTGAGACTTTCGATGATGGAGCTGCGGTGGTTTCAGTGGATGGTGCGGCGGTGACTTGGTGCAGGTTCTTTGATGTTTTATCCCAGAAACCAGCTTTTACCCGCTTGTCATTGATTTCAGTGGCAAGCAAGTAGGTTTCTTAGATCGTCACTGTCTTTGCGGCATGCACAAAATCTGCAACACAGTCGAGTAGAGCTCGAATGTACTTTTTGATTGCCATGTCGGGCGTCTTCACTTGATCGGGACAGATGATGCTGAGCTGCTTAAAACGAGCAGTCAGGGCAGCGTTGTTACCTTCCTTCTGCTTGATGTGCTAGAACTCGTCCTCCAGCTTCTGGCGCTCATGGGGAGGGCAGAACTCTTCGAGCATAATGTTCTTCAACTCGTCCCATGACAGACCATAGGCTGCATCATTTCTGCGCTTGTTCCTTTCGGCCGTCCACCAGTCTAAAGCGCGGGACTGGAAGACGCCGGTCGCGTTCAGTGTGCAGAGATTATCAGGACATCCGCTCTGTTGCAGGGTGACTTCGATTGAGTCAAACCATTGAAACAAAGCCGTAGGGCCTTCTTCGCCGGTGAACTCTTTCGGTCCACATGCCTTGAACTGTTTGAAGCTGAAATCAGCTTTGGGAGTTTCAGTTATGGATTCCTCAGACGATTTGCTCATGTTTTCGTACAGTTCACTGACAACTTGGGGTACAACTTTTGCCATTTGCTTAGTAATCATGGCAGCGAGGCGTTTGTCTGCTTGCTTTCGGCGAGCATCTCGGGTAGCGCGAGATCCAGATGACGACACTGTCTGCAACAGACATCATCACAGGACTCAACACAATATAATCGAATCTCACCTCACAATCCTAATACTACTAAAGCTCAGGAACACGCATAATCACGTAAGCACATAGGCACATAATCACAGATCCACATAAGAACAGAGACACATAAGCACATAAGCACGTAGGGCACAGAAGTACAGAAGCACATACGCATGTAATCACAAGATGCAGTCAGAATACAGAAGCACATACGCATGTAATCACAAGATGCAGTCACAAGATGCACCCCAAAACCAATTTCAGACAAAATACCCAACCTTGTGAGGGACCCATTTATTCCACCTTAAATTCTCAATCTGAACCTTTTCCCCAATTACATCCGCCACTTCTCCTCTAAATTTCGCAACTGAAAAAAAACGGCGTCTACGTTAAAACCCAGCTTGTCTGACTCTTTAATCCCAACTTTTATCAAGTCTTTTTCTACTGATATGATATCCTTCTATACACCAGCCATCTCCTTTCTGAAAGGAAATGTGTGGTGAGTAAAGATTTTGGGAGACAAAAGTTAAAGTATATATGAACATATAGTCAACTTTTTGATTATTGACATAAGAGCATCCATAATAAGACCCACTAAAAACACCTAAAAACATGTCCAGTCAGGTGTCACATCAGAAAAACACCCATCCTTCAAAAACATTAAAAACTCACCCAATAAGAAAACACAAAAACACATAAAAACATTGCCACATCATCACCACCTTTTACAATTAATTTAAATTTATCACCCAACCCCCCACCCTTTGGCCCCACCACCTCCTGACAACATGCTCGTTTATACCCATTCTTCAACAAATATGCCACCCAAATATGCATCCCACAATAATAAAGAATGGGTGAGGTGGAAAAATGGCAAAAAACAACCCAACAAAATGACCTATTGGGGATGGTCTAAGGGGGTGTTTGTTTTTTGTCAAAAGTACTTCAGAGCCTCTTATGTCTGCCCCACGCAGACCACGCGCAGATGTTCAAGTCTGCAGCTTGTTTGTTTTTTGAAAGAACTTTCATTAAAAAAGGTCTTCCTCACCTCTTCCTCAAACAGACCTGTCCTCACATCTTCTAGCCTCTTCAAAGCTCTCCTCTCCCTCTCTTTCAAAAGGTCTTCCAAACCCTAGTTTTCTCCGGCCGTTACATGCTCCACCCCCATCTCCAGTCGAGCTCCACCTCCAGCCGACCTCCACCTCCGACGACCTCCACCTCTAGACGCACCTCCACCTCCAGCGACCTCCACCTCCGGCCGACCTCCACCTCCAGCTTCGCTTTTTCTCTGCTTCCCTGCAGTCCCCAAATCTGGCAATGCAAGGACTCCTTTTAGTTTGTTCCATCAATTATAAGTTGATAATATAAAAGGCCTCTTTTGATATGTCTCTCTGCAGGTCTCCATGTCTGCCAATCAAGGGCCATTTTTATGCAGATGATGTAAAGCAGCTTCTATTGATATTGATAGTGATAATAATAATTTGGGTGATTTAATAGGATTATATAGGAGTGTAGAGGAATTGGTGGAGAATGTGACCAAAATTAGCAGTGAATAATAGTGGGTTTGGGGTTTTAGGGGTGTATGGGTTAGCACAGATCTGAAAGAGAAAGGGGAGAAGAGAAGGTTTGCAGATGTGGGGTTTTGAGATAACCAAACACTCTTTTTATTACACTCTGCAGACATTTGGTCCACCTCTTCTCATGCAGAAGTTTGCAGATGTGGTCCGCAGACTGCAGACCTTTGACATCTGAAAAAACAAACACCACCTAAATATACCATTGGTACAGGTTTCATGTCCCAAGGCATGGTACGGGTTTCATGTCCCAAGGCATTTTAGTGAATACCACTTTCCAAATATATCCTTATGTAACTTTTAATGACTTTTTATATATTTTTTATTAAGCAATCAAGAGATAATTGGTCTTGATTATCTCAACAGTAGATCATAAGCCATCAGTGGCTAAGATATAGTTTTCAAATTTTTCTTAACTCAATAAGTTTTCAAAGTTGCTTGTCTTAATTATATTTTTTTCTCTTTTCTTTTTCATTTTTGTTGGTTTACATGTTGCTTTTACAAAAAAAGTAAAAATAAAAATATGCATGTGGTTCGTAAGAGCCATGCTTAAGCTCAGGCCCAAATCAAACTCACTCTTCTCGAGGTAAGACGGGATTGGACGGAGGATGGGATTTGGTGCCACGTAGGATTCAGAGAACACTAGAAGGGCATTCTGTACATGTTAATCTTGAAGAACCCATGGATATATTGTACAGTATCTTTTTTCCTTTGTTTAGAATTCTCACTATTAGTGGTGAAATATTCTAAATTGCTTTGTTTTACTAACTCTTTGTACAAAGCTATCTATAACATATGCATGCAAGAGCCTCCCTGTAGCTATGTTGAACAGCTAGATGATAAACATAAGGAAGCATTTGAAGATTATATTTAATCAACGGTAAACAATTTCTGCCTTAACAAGTTAACATAGATTTCTCTATACCATATCATACACACTAAGTTTTTGTTGGAATTTGGTGTCCAATTATTAATTATTTAACGTTACTAATAAGGTTCGATCCGAAAAGTTACACGTTGGACGACGAACAAAGAATTATGTTTAATCGTTAAAATCATGTATCACAAAAGCGGATTAATTACGGAGAACAAGTATTTATGAAATACTAGTAAATATTAATTGTTTACGAAATGATTAAATGCAAAAATTATTAATGACGTTTAAAGTGTTAAACAGATGTTAATTTTTTATTTAAAACCCTTTTAATAGTAAGGTTTCGGTTCTATGTAAAAAAAATATTTTATTATAACATTGTAAAACCTGGCGAGACAAATCATTGAAGACCAAACATGGAAACTAACAAGACCTAGACGATGGAGATCTTGGATTAAGTGAGAGCTAGGCTAGACTTGTTTGTCCCATCAGACACGTTCAGTTTGTCATTTCACTGGCAACAAGTTTGTCCCATTGGACACGTTCAGTTTGTCATTCACTTGCTCGAACGAAACTGAACAAAATTACCACTAGTGACCGGATTCTATATTCATTGTATTGTGTGGTTGTGATTGTTTAGTGTAGATAATCTTTACCAAGAAAACTAAATTGTTTTCGCAATTATAAATCAATTAGATAAATTAAAAGAAGTTTAATATAACTTGTGAATGTAAATAGTAAAAACAAGTTTTTATTATAAGATACAACTTTTTGTTTTAAAATTAAAGATGTTAATTTGACAAAACCATAAATTAGTAAAAGTTTATTAATTAATATCAAGTTTTAGATTAACGACTAACATAGTTTAGAATGGGGGATTTAAAATTTGATTGTGTCGAGAATTGAAAGGAGTTTCAATTAATCAATGACCAACACAAAGTAAAATTGGAGTTTTACTTGAAGGTTTCACGACTTGCGTCATGCTACAAGTCGTCACTCTTATTTTTTTAAAATCATCTAGCTCTTTCACCACATTCGACCGTGTTATATAAGCACATACAAGGAGCGCTAAAACAACAGTGGCCTTATCAAGTACCAGTTGTCCAGCAACCTTTTTCGTGAAAAGCCGCAAGGACTAGTTAGAATATCCACTTCTGAAATACTCACTAAGCAAAGTGTACCAATAAACCACACTCTTGAATTCTGATATGTTTCAACCAAATCACAAAGTATTTCATCATTTTCATTAACATTCACGGGTTTTAAAACCCCAGTTTTAGTTTCTGCGTCAGTTTCAATATAACAATGCATACAATACATGCTGAGGTGAAATTATCGCACCCATGAACAACAAAATAGTTGGTTGTTGCAGTGTTTTCATCACATACACATCTTGCTTTAAGTAAATAATCAAATCATGTGAGCATGGTTGGGTAGACAACAACGTGAGAGTGTCACACCCTGATTTCCCGGTAAGCCTGGACTTCGGGTTTATACGTGACGATTGATATCAGTAATCACAAAGCACAACGGAAGATGGGATTTTAAATTAATTATTACAAAGTTCCAAAAGGTCAAAAATAATAGACAAACTGATTATACTTGAAAAGATCCACAGGTGGACCGAATATAATAAAATGAGATTGAGTTTCTCTCTAAATATTCTTCTAGCTTCCATCTAATTTTTCTGAGCTTGATCCACTCAACGGATTATTTTCTTTGGATCAATTGGTTAACAATTCGGTTCGTAACAATCATGTGGTTTGACAACTTACCCGACACTCTACTTCAACTCACTATCAATGCAAGTTAGTGCAATCTAAACAAGCCCGAAGCTACTAGCCCAAAAAGCTCTATCTGTTACCCTTAACACAACTGTCACGACCCCTTTATCAATAGTTAAAATGTCAAAAGTGGCATGGCTCCTCAAGAGGTTGCAGCTATGAAAGACTGCATTGAGTTGCTGGTGCACAAGTTGGAAAAAATCACTTGAGGAGATGAGTCAACCGGGTTCCAAAGTTTTAGGGCTAGTGATAAGTGACATCCAGACTTGGGTCAGTTCTGCAATGACACATGAAGACACATGCTCTGAAGGGTTTAAGGGTGACTCGAAAATGAAACGTGCTGTGAGAGGAAAAATTATGAATGTCACACACTTAACCAGCAATGCTTTGGATTTGATCAACAGTTATGCTTCTTTATGCGAGTAGTTGAAGAGAGACCAAGGAAGTATGGGAAGCCCCACACCAAGGCCCCCACAACCACACCACATGGTCTGACATTGAAGAGGGACCAAGGACGTATGGGTATGGTGATATGGACCATGTCGTTCTTATGCAATAGCAGCTTGCTCAATGGCTTAAAGCCCATTGCTTGCAGGGCCCAAAAGTTGTATATTTCTGTAGGATCGATCTCGACCTAAATGAGTCGGTTGGAGAAGCTCTAATTCGTTTCAGAGGCGGAAACTAAGAAACGAACGGGTAAACAGCTAGAAAATCACTTTAATCCTCTTTATCATTCAATAACAAACGTTACAGTACGAGGAAATACCGGCAGCACCTCGGTATAGATTTCTGAATCGTTACAAATGAAATCGTTTGGACCCTATTTATAGACATGGCCCCTTCCGTTTGAAAGTAAACATAATAGTTCAAACGGACAGCTCAAACGGAAGGGTCTTCAAACTACAGTTTCAAACGGAAGGGTCTCAAACTACCAGTTCAAACGGAAGGGTCTTCAAACTTTGATTTCAAACGGAAGGGTCATAAACAGCTTCTTTCAAACGGAACCCTTCATTCATCAGCTTCTCAAACGGAAGGGTCATTATCTTATAATGATGTCATTGATTACTTCATATTGATGATGTTATCTTTGCAAATGATGACATCATGCTGAATATCTTCGCAACGAACTGAGACACGACTGAAGACGTAGACGACAGACGGATGCACCAACAAACTCCCCCTCGGATGTTGATGGAGTCTTCAGTGTTGAGTCTTCAATTGTCAATCTACAATCTTAATATGTCTCTAAGCTTCACTCTCAGACTTTTCTTGCATGTCTTCAGACTCCCCCTTGCGATATGCTGGCATTTCTTCAGATCATCAGCATCATCAGCTTTAGGATCGTTGTCCGGCTTTCTGTCTAGCAACTTTTCATCCTAACCTGCAAAAACTCTACCCAAAAATAAATTTTCTGATAACCATTTGTGGATAAGATTTTCAAATCTAATTTACTATATGCAGGAATAACATTTTTATTGTAAAACTTTACTCATTTCATTTCAAAAATCTTCAAACACTTTCACCCAAACCATTTGTTCATCATGTTTAGCACTCGGAATTTTGAAAATCAGCTCTTCAACACCAGTTGTCGAAAATCTTTTTGAATTATTCAAAATTTATGCTAAAACACACTAAAATCTTTTTGGATTTTTAAAGTACTGAAAAGCAGTAAATGAAATATTTACAAATAATATTTTTGTGAAATTGTGCAAGAGGATCATATCAGTTTCTGAGACATATCACCAACACCGTTAAGCTTTATTTCATTTTAAGTTCTAAACGATTCACTTAGATTGTCAGTATGTTTGTCCACTTAAATTTTCACAAAAAGTTCAATTGCTTCGAGATACATTGATTAATGTTTTAAGCTCTTGAACTTATTCGTGTGTCCCACTACTTGAATATACTCCCGTATCCAGATCCCAATATTCAGTCTTACAGGTGAGTATACCACAGATGATATCTGTTAGGGGAATAAATTATAGTACGAGGGCCGTGAGAGCTCAGGTCGATCTTTCGATACGCAGAGAGATGACGGCTTCGACTTTTGGTGAGTCCCCTTTAGAGGATCTTTTGCATTACAACAGCAGCGACTATCAATTTTATTGTTTCATCAGCTTGCTGAGGGCGATGCTATGTTTCAAGCATTTGCAGAAAGCATTATCCGGGGACTAGGTCAGAAATTTCTTTCAGCAGAAGTCCCGGGATAATACCCCAGATATCACTGAGCATAAAGACCTAGTATCTCAGAATAAGGGACCTTTCAAACAAGATTTCAGGGGTTACCTATATATCCAAGTTTGTGTTAACCCACAGAATAAGCAAGTTTGAAATTTAAGTTTATATCTCGTCACAATCTACTAATTGTGCAAAAACCTACTGGCACATCATCAGTGAGACCGTTTATCACTTTTTATCTTACCAATTCTTTAGCATGTTGTGATCGTCCACTGATGTACTATCATTTCCTCTTTTATGCAACAAAACTCATTTTTGATTTTATCATGTTTTTTACTTTTTCAAATTTTCAAATGTTTTTGTATTTTCTCAAATTTCTTATTCCCCCTAAAATGCAAACACTTTTTAGGAAATTTGAAAACAAACTGTACAAGTAACATGACAACTGATATCGAATCACTTCAATTCGCCATCCACTTGGCATAAACAATCAGAACTCCCCCTCACAACAAACTATTTTCCCATCGATTTCAAAACACTTAAGTTTGTTTTAATCAAATGGTTTTTCCGGAAAATAATTTTGTTGATTTTATCACTTGTAAAATTGGGGATCAAATCTTCACATTGTTTTACCAATCATATGTAGAAAATCAGATACAACTTAATGTCCCTGATTTACCACTTGTAAAATCAATCTAATCAAGCATTTTCAACCAAGCATCATCTGTTGATTGAATTCTCAAGGTGCCGATTCCTACTCCTCGCTTACAAACCTGGGAGTTTCGGCAAGTCCTGCAAAAACTTCTCAAACATTTTATACAAACATGATAAAGAATGATGCCGAATCATGATCCACGATTACCAACTTGGGATCTCCGGCAAGTCAGGTTTTTACTCTTTGAAGAATATGTCCACCCAAGCCTGACCTTCCTTGGGTGTTACCGAGTTATCATCACTCGATTTCTTACCTCCCCTCTTCTTCTCGTAAAACTCTTTAACCCCTTTGACTTTTCGATCAATCATTTTTCCAAAAATATGTTTTACAGTAGAGTTAAAGGCCTTGTCAACATCAAAAACCTTTTTGTCATTATAAAATTGATTTGATATCTCAACTTTACCAACTTTCCTTTTGAAATTTTCAGCACGCAAAGGTGGAAAATTCACATCATCTACTTTTGGAACTAATTTTTCAACCTTTTCTTTAACAACTTTTGGCTCCTCTGATTTTGTGGAATCAGATTCATCACCAGAACTGTTTCCTGAACCCTTAACAACCCATTTTTGATTTATCAGATTTTCTTTTCTTTTAACCACATTCTTTGAACATTCTCCCTTCTCAAAGATTGAATTTTCAAAGCCTGTAAACTTTCGGGTTGAAAGTTCAGTTTTCTCAACAACTTTCTCTTTCAGTTTACCAGATACTTCCTGTTTTGGTTTAAATGTTTTCGGACAATTCCTAGCAACATGACCAGCAATCTTGCACTGAAAACAGGTTCTGGTTTCTATCTTCTTTGGAACATGATTTTTCTTCAACTCTTCTTGCTTCTTGGCAAGGAATTCTTGATTTGTCTGCTTTCTGAATGCTTGCTCTTTCTCATCATTTAAAAAATTTCCTGAAACAAACACAGTTTTTGGTTTAGAAAATTTTTCATTTTTATAGTTTTTCGGTGGTACAAAACCAAGACCTTTCTTTTTGAAATTACGATTATGGTTTGGTTTCTTTTGGAAACTATAACCACAATTGTAACCCATTTTCTTGTTTAAACGTTGTTGAACTCTTGAGGTGTAAGGATTAGGTTTTACATGAAGATTTTCATCTTTTATTTCAGAAATATTGATTTCTGTTAGTTTGAAAACCTTTTTAATCATTTCAGTTTTAACACCTCTTATTGGAAAACTCTCATCAGAATATAATTTGTCAGAACCTTTCAAAGTATATGCAACTTTGACTGATTCATCATTCAAATTAGATTTTGATAGCAAAAATTTCTTATCATAAACCCGTTTGTCCTTTTTGAATGTTGACTTTGACGCATCTGACTCAGACTTTGACTTGAATTTGGACTCCGATTTTGACTCCTCTATGTCATCTTTATCTAACACCTGATCGACCACACTTTTTATCAACTTTGACTCATGATCAGTATCAGACGACGTGTATGTGACATCAATATTTTCTGGCAAGTTATCCGACGTCCCAGACTCCCATTGTAAGTTTATTGCCTTTTCAACTCTTTCTGAATTTGGATTTCGAGGTAAAAATCCATTTTCGACCGGGGGCGGACATCTAGTGTAGACCACACTTGTTTTCTTACCAGAAGTCTTCACTTCATCTTTTGTCACAGCTTTCTCTTCTTCAGACATTTTCATTTCTTCAAATGTCTTCAAATTCTCCACTATGGGATAAATCCTGTCAACAACAAAAGAAGAACATGAGTAACTGTTTAATAACTTTTTAACTTTCTCAGTCTCTATCTTTTGTGTTGCCAGCTCCAACTCTAAATCAGCACATTTCTTGATATAAAAGTTAGCATCATCCAGCTGTCTAAGATATGCTATTTTCAAAGTATTCATCGCCATTGCTTGTTCACCACTTGAATCAGTATATTTGTTGATTTCTCTGTTCATTGTGTCATACGATTCTTTCAACTTGTGAATATTGTGCAATAACTCATTGTTTTGTTTGATTAACGAATCACAGTTCATGCACTTTTCAGAAACTTCAACTCGTTCTTCATCAATCTTCACTTCATATTCTGGAACTTCTTTGATACTTCTGCTTGATTGTAAAAACTCAGCTCTTCTTATTTTCTCACCTTTCGCTTCGTTCTTCAATCTCTCTTCTTCTTCTTCCTCTTCTTTGTTCTTCCTTCGTTTTTCTTCAGCTGCTTCCATGACTTTTCTGCATCTTTCTGGACATTTCAAATCATAAGCATTAGCAAAGAAAACATTAACATTTGAAGTGTCTTTAGACATCTCTTTGGCCATAAATTCTTGATCTGGACAAAAATTGTTCCAATTGAAACCTTCAGCCAGTTTTTCATCATCTTGTTCTGCCAAACACACTTTGCTGTTTGTTGGAACATATTTATCCCAACTGAATCCACCATCATTTCCCAGACAAGCTTTCTTTGAGTCTTTAATCTGCATCATTCCATGTGCAGTTTGTGCCTGATGCAATGCTGGTGGTGTGATTTGATGATAAATCGCCTTTTTGTGATAATCGTTGTTTCCAAAAGGATTCTGGGCTCCAGTAGCTTCACGATTTTTGCACTCTCTCTTGAAATGCCCCTTTTCCCTGCAACGAAAACAAGTAACTTTAGATTTATCAAAGCCTAAATTTGAAACACTTGCATCCAGAAAATCATTTCTTCCAGTAATTTGTTTAAACTTCTCAGCTCTTCTCATTACACTGGCCATGCACCATTTAATATCCATCAATTCCATTTCCTCAGCATCGATTTGATCGTAATCTTCTTTCGTGAGCATTGGATTACCGATCTTTCCGGCCACAAAACTACTATAAGACTCTAGAACCATTCCCAACAAAGACATTTGATTTTTAGCTACTTCTTCAGAATAATCTTGATCACTTTCAAGATTTAATACAATATTGCATTGAAGTTTTCTTCCGTTCTTTGTTGCAGAAATGTTTGGATCGAATGATGAAAATCTAGTACTGCTTGATCCCTGGGATGATTTCTTTTCAGAAGAATCATTCACACTGTAAGCAGTTTCAATTTTTGGAGAATAATTTGACTTATCGTTGACACCACCTTTGTAATACAAACTGATATCTTGTTCTCCATCGTAATTCTTCATCCTAGCAATCTTCCTCTGCTCCATTTCCTGAGCTTCCAGATGTTTGATGAAATCTCCCAGTGTCATATTTTTATAATCTTTTCTGTTGGATCTAAGCATCATCAGAAATGTTCCCCATGTTTCATATGGTAGCGCATCTGCAAGTTTTTCAACCAATTCATCAGTATCTTTCTTAATACCAAGTTTCGTCATATTTCTCACCAAGTTACAATATCTATCAATTAATTGCTTGACACTTTCATTTTTCAATCCCCGAAATAAGTCAAATTCCTTTTTCATGAGAGACATCTTATTCCTGAGCATATCGTCACTTCCAGTAAACTTTGCTTCCAACTCTTTCCATATCGAATATGAAGTTCCATCATGTTGAAGCAGTATCAAAATATCTTCTTTTATCGCTTGCTGAAGAAGGCTCACCATCAATTTTTCATCTCGATATTTCTTTTTATCTACAGCAGTCATTTCTCTAAGTGTCAACGGAGTACCATTCACAACATCGTTCTTTGTGGGTTTAACATACGGCTCTTCAGTGTGTTCCCACGCATCCAAGTGATACGCCTCAACCCAATTTCCAAACCTTTCGGACCATCCATTGTAATCATCAATATCCATGAGTTTGGGTGGTTTCTGAGACGTCCCGGTTTCATTTTCAATCATAGCACTTTGAGTCACTGACATCGGTGTTGCAAAAGCGTTATAAAATTCAGAGTCCATGATATACAACAAACTTTCTCAAACAAACACAGCTTCAAACGGTCAGATGTGATTTCAAACAACAAAATGTTTCAAATGATGGATTCAAACGACAACAAATTCAAACGATGGACTGTTCCGTTTGAATTCAAACGATGGACTTTCAAACGATAGACTTTCAAACGACCAACTAGTTTCAAACGATACACATTTCAAACGACACACTTCAAACGATCAACTTTTTCAAACGATAGACTCAAACGACAAACTGTTTCAAACGATAGAATCCATTTTCAAACGATAGAGTCAATTTTCAAACGATAGATCAAATTTTCAAACGATGGATCAGCAGTTTCAAACGATGGACATCAGTTTCAAACGATGGAACAGAATTTTCAAACGATGGACATCTTTTCAAACGATGGAACAGAATTTTCAAACGGGAGGGTCTGTTTTCAAACGATGACGTCAGCTATTTCGCGAAAATTTCAAACGGTACACATGATTTTGATCAGTTTTAGGTCGTATTTTGATTTCAAACTTTCAAGGATTGATTAATAGTGAATTCCGAACATAGTGTGAAGATTTGAGCTGATTTTATCCGTAAAAAGTATCGATTTTAAGAAAGAAGGTGTAGAAAATCAGATTTTCAAGCTGAATATGGCAAGAGCTCCTCGTCCTGAGCTCTGATACCAATTGTAGGATCGATCTCGACCTAAATGAGTCGGTTGGAGAAGCTCTAATTCGTTTCAGAGGCGGAAACTAAGAAACAAACGGGTAAACAGCTAGAAAATCACTTTAATCCTCTTTATCATTCAATAACAAACGTTTACAGTACGAGGAAATACCGGCAGCACCTCGGTATAGATTTCTGAATCGTTACAAATGAAATGGTTTGGACCCTATTTATAGACATGGCCCCTTCCGTTTGAAAGTAAACATAATAGTTCAAACGGACAGCTCAAACGGAAGGGTCTTCAAACTACAGTTTCAAACGGAAGGGTCTCAAACTACCAGTTCAAACGGAAGGGTCTTCAAACTTTGATTTCAAACGGAAGGGTCATAAACAGCTTCTTTCAAACGGAACCCTTCATTCATCAGCTTCTCAAACGGAAGGGTCATTATCTTATAATGATGTCATTGATTACTTCATATTGATGATGTTATCTTTGCAAATGATGACATCATGCTGAATATCTTCGCAACGAACTGAGACACGACTGAAGACGTAGACGACAGACGGATGCACCAACAATTTCAACACAGCCAAACAACTCTTAACCATCAAAACATAAAATCTTACTCGTGTAAGACAAGTAAAGGGAAAACATGTAATAGCAATCAAGTTTGAAAAAAGTTTCAGTTAGGTTATTTATACTTTTCTTTTGTTCCAATTAGATCACCTGACATTCAAATTGAGCCGTTGTCACATTTTTTATATGTCTAGAAAGAAATGGGGGAGAAGATGTTGGGGTCCGGATTTTTAATAAATGTAATTATATTAAAAAAGAAAAAAAATTGTTAATTATTTTAAATTTTTTACAACATGTAAAAATCCACGTCATAAGTCGATAATCATAAAAAAGCCACATCACCACAGTTACATGTGAAATAGATGAAAAACCCTATATTGTTTTTTTATAAAACAAGAAAATTGAGTGACCTAAACTATTAATATAAGAGCATGGTCGTAGCGTTGTTACTTATATGTGTACATATTATTTAGAAAGTAACTTTTTATGTATGCATGTTTTGTATTGTGTTGGTATGTCTAACTGGTTTAAAAAAAATATCATGTTATGTTGTTAAAAAAATATCATGATATGTTCTAAACACTACTAGAAAACTGCCTACTTTGTGACAGCCAAATTTGTAGCAAATTTGTAGGAAATTGGTCTTACCTACAGATTTGCTACAAAAAATTTCATGCAAAATAAACATGTCGATAATCAGGTTAGCTACAAAATTATGACAAAATTTCTCACAAATTTTCGACAAATATCTATCGTCACAAACTTTGCCACAAAATACCTACAAACCTGTTTTTTATGTTTTTCCTACAATTCTTCCACAATTATGCCTATTTTTGTATTTTATTTTATGATATTTTAATTTTATTATCCATAATTATTTTTATTTTGCAACAAAATTCCTACAAAATTATAAAACTCTCTTAATGGTTTGCTACAAATTTCCTACAAATAAAAAATTTATTTTTCAATTTTGTGACAAATTTCCTACAACTTAAAAAATGTTTTTTTATTTAAGTTTTGTGACAAAATTCCTACAAACAAAAAAAAAAAACAAAATTTAAAGGATACGACAAAATTCCTACAAACCAAAAAAAAAAAATTTTTTTTGAAGGTTGCCACAAAGTCCAACAACCTAGAAAGAAATCCTACAGCTGTTTGCTACAAATTTTCTATCAATTTCCGACAAATTTAATATTTTATTTTGAAAAATTATTTATTTTTCTAAAATTGATAAGTAATAAATAAATTTTCTTTTTTGTCGAAATTCTGTAGCAAGTAGTGTCAGTTTGCTACAAATTTTAGACAAATTTAACGTATTATTTTAAAATTATCTATTTTTCTAAAATTCAGTAATAACAAATAAATTAACTTATTTTTTGTAGGAAATCCGTAGCAACTGGAGTCAGTTAGCTACAACTTTCAGACAAATTTAGAAATTTTATTTTTTAAATTATTTATTTTGTTGTGGGTAAAAATAATACAAAATTTTAATGTATTTTGTCAGAATTTTGTCGAAAAGCTAATAAATGTTGTGACGAAATTGCTACAAATGGTTGTTGTGTGGAAATTTTGTTGGAAAATTAGAAAACTGTAGAAAACTTGTAACAAAATTTGAGTTGTGAGAAATTTGTGAAAAACTTCTGTAGAAAAATATGTAGTTTTCTAGTAGTGAAATGTACTAAAATTAAACATTTTGATCGGTCTATCAAAGTATTCAAGTATCTGCGAGGTGCACATTTGTTTAAGCAAAACAGTAATTTACATCTAAAAAGTCGAGGTGCACATTTGTGACCTACGTACACAACACAATACAGTAAATGAGCTTAAACATAACTGATATGTTTTAATCAATCATATATGTTTTTTAGCTATTGAAAGTCGCACAAACTTAACATCTGGAAAACCACATATTTAAGCTTAAATCTCAATGATCACCTAATTTGGTTTGGTTGGTAACATTTCTATGTGCATGCACTATATGTAATAAAATGTTCAACAACACATTCTTGGCAGCGTCTTAAGTTCTGTTGTGTAATTACAAAAATGAATAAACGGAATGTTCGGGTATGATTCTATCTATGCTCTTCCTTAATTCATCGTGTGGCCATCTTCGTCTTCAAGAAGTGACAATAATTCCTCATAGTCTAGTACGTCCCAAAGATCATCATCAGTAGCATCCTCCTCCATGGATCGATTATAACCACCTTGCATGTTGACTAGTGTTTGACTATCTTCTTGGTAGGTGTTATGAACGTTTGTTGAAGCTGACATACATTGATTCTGATCGTAGTGTTCACACGTTGAGCTCCCGGTAAAAGATTGAACTTGTTCTTGATTAGGGTCTTGAAATGTAGCCGGGGTGATCAGTGTGGGATTGGTGTTCGATCCCAGAAGATGGTCATGACCAATACGCAATGCTTGAGCACCCATCGCATTGGATAACCGGCTTCGTGCTCCAATGTTGTGAATAACAGATTGATGGTTTGATGGGAACATGGATCCCAAATGATTATTAGTTTCATGATGTTGAACTTGTTCACTTGGTTGATTTATTTCGGAATTTATTGACACTCTTGGTCTCTTTGCGGGTTGATTTATTTGGTTTTGTTGTTGGATTGCCTCCTCTTGATTCCTTGTGTTCTGAACTTGTTGATCCGGCTGATTGTTATGATTAACACTTTGGGTTGAATGTTTCTTGTATATCTTACACAATACCCAATCCGTCATCTACAAGAATAGAACAAAAGTTGGTCCAAAACCAAATGATAGATAAAAGGATAATACATATATATGTGTTGAAATAGTTTTCTCTTTATTCACTCTGCTAATACCCTTAGCCCTATAAACGTATCAAACGATTAGTGATCACTTTCGTGAACTATTCGCCGGATTTGTCCTGTCCATTCTTTTTCGTTTGTAAACGTTCGCTTATGTTTGTTCATTCACATTCATTTATGTTTATTCATTTATATTCCTTAATATCTGTTAATTTACGTTCATTCATTTATGTCCGTTTACATATTCCTTTAAACTTATTTAGTAGTTATTAGTAATGAGCCCATTACGTTTACGTCCTTCCATTTATTTATTTACGTTCGTATAGAATATTGATGAACGAACATAAACGAACCCCTAATACATTCACCTACCTAGCAAACGAACATGAAAAGGAAAATCGGTTTGTCTAAGTGCTCATGTTCGTTTGGTTAAGTTAAACAAACGAACATGAGCAAGTCTCGTTCATGCTCGTTTTGGTTCATTTATAGGCCTAAATGCCCTTGCTAACCAACGAGATATACCTCTAAGAGCTATAAGTAAATATACCTTTCCATTTGGGATATTTAGATTATTGCAAGTATACTCATACATTAGCCATTCGGTCTTTTGATCCTTCTCGTCATAAAAAGCTAAAGGTCTTTTTGTTCCAACCACTCGTCTCGTCATAAAATCATACACCTTCGTATCTTTCTGGGTCGACTTCCAATACCCAAAGTCCTTGGTTCTTCTATTCACTCGTGTCCCCGTCGGGTGTTTTCGCTCTCTGATTGTAAAAAAGTACCATATGCCTTCACATGACCGGTAACGTTCTTTTATCAACAAACCGTCAAGAAAGATTAATTGATTAGTGTAACGTTTTACGCTACTAAATAAATATTACACTACTAAATAAATATTACACTACTAAACAAAGAAGTATCAGTCGTCGGTAAAGTAGTCTATCAATATTTTTTCACAAATCAAATTACCACGACCATATTTTTTACAGCTGTTTTACCAATGGTATTTCGTTGGTAACCACCTTTACCGACAGAATGCTAGTATATTTGGCCGTCGGTGATACTTCTTTGTTTTATAATTTATATATTATGAAAGATGCATGGTAGATCGCATTATACTTCACATACCTGTAAGTTCGTTAGGGTGGTGGCTATAAACATGAACATCGTATATCCGACATCTGGGTTGTTCGCCTAATTCAATCTTTCGTTTAAGGTAGTAGATGATGAGCTCCGAGTCGGTTGGACAAAAGCGATAACCGGGTTCTAATGCATCATCATAATCACGCAATTCTTGTTGAATGTATGGAACAAACTATGAAAAGAAAGCAATATATAAACTATGAAATTTTTTATCCATTTCTTGCGGAAGTCTCAGATTTTTTTGTGCAAACAAATTATCTATAAGTCTAATAAATGATGATAATATATTTCTTATTCAAAATCGAATCATTTAGGTTGTTTTCTTTTCATTAAAACTTAATTCGATGATTTATATTTTGACTTTTGAGTAACATGACCTAAATATTTCATGTAACAAACTGATATTTTGAAGACTTAATTATCTCTTGTAACAAACTGATATTTTGAATAATTTATTTATTTATTTTTGAGTAAACTGCCATTTTGGTCCCTGAGGTTTGAGCAGTTTTGCCACTTTAGTCCAAATCTCAAACTTTTTGCATCTGGGTCCCTGTGGTTTCAGTTTTGTTGTCATTTTGATTCAAAAATAAATCAGGCCAGATTCCCCTAATTACACCCTCAAGTTTTGTCCTTTTGCACAGGGGTAATTTCGTCATTTACATCCACCCTATAAAAGCCCATCTCCTTCCCCAAATCCACCATAACTCAAACCCTAGTTCACTATCACTCCCCCATTCCCACCACCTCCGCCATGGCCATCACCCGCACCCTTCACCCAACCGGCCACCGCCACTCGACCACCCCCATCACCAGGCCACCGCCTCTTTTCTCTCTCTCTCTCTCCTCTCTCGCGAACACCACCGTTCACCGAAAACCAAGAATGTCCGACTGACACCTTCCATTCTTTGTTAGTTTTGATGAAAGGGGATGGAGGAAAGATGGTAATCAATTCCAAACTGAACTGGGTAGGCTTAGTTGGACTTATACTCTCTGCTTTTATCTCTTTTCACTCACTTTCTTCTTGCAAGATATTCACACACAGATGACAACCTCACTGAGTATCAAGCTATTACCATTTTATCTTAGAGACCTATCTTTGAGAATGCAGATCTTTCACCCAATGTAATCTTGCTCATAACCCACTTTCAATATCTCATTTTTTGTTAAAAGTTCATGTCTTTTCAGTGAATGTTTCATTTTTGGTGAATCTTGTTTATAGGGTTTATTGGTTTTTAGTATAATAGATGGAATTTTTAGTATTTGTTGAAGTCAATGTTGCATTTCTTGAATGTCTGATTGTATATTTTGCATATTTGATGAATCTTGTTCACAACGTTTACTGGTATTGTTGAAGTCAATGCTTGCATTTCTTGTATTGTGAATTTTGCATCTTTGATGAATCTTGTTATAGGGTTTACTGATTTTCAGTAAAAAGATGGGATTGTAGTGTTTCTGGAAGTCAATGTCTGGGTTTCTTGTTTGTCTGGTTGTAAAAAGATGCATTTTTAATGAATTAAGTATAATTAATTTAGTTATTCATATGTTATAATAAATTGAGATGGACAAAATTACCCCTGAACAAAAAGACAAAATAACCAACTTTCAACAGTCAAAGAAGAGGTGATTTGAATTTTGGACTAAAATGACAATAAAAGTAAAACCAAAGAGACCCAGATTTAAAAAGTTTGAGATTTGGACTAAAATGACAAAAGTGCCCAAACCACAGGGACCAAAATGGCAATTTACTCTTTATTTTTAATAAATAAAATCTTTTTGTTTATTAATATGTGTGGCTAAGCGTATAATATAAAAGCTATGGAATTAAGAACCCTCAACTTTCAACATTCCATGTGTATATAAACTACAAGGTTAGAACCTCGTGTACTACACGGGTTAAATAAATGTAATTTTATATATTAAATAATAAAAAATTATATTTTTATGAACCCCGTATATTGTACGGGTTAAATAAATGTAATTTTTATATATCAAATAATAAAAAAAGTTATATCTTTAAAAAACCATGTGTATTATACAGATTAAATAAATGTAATTTTGTATACTAAATACTAAAAATATCATATCTTTAAAAAAAACCGTGTGTAATTGGGTTGAATAAATCTACCAAATAATTAAAAAAAAAAGTTACATCCTTAAAAACCCAGTATGTTACATGTGTTGAATAGATCTAAAAAAAGTTGTATCTTTAAAAACCATGTGTATTACACATATTAAATAAATGTAATTTTGTATATTAAATACTAAAAATGTCGTATCTTTAAAAACCCCGTGTATAGTCAGGTTAAAGAATCTGCCAAATAATAAAAAAAATTATATCCTTAAAAACCACGTGTATTACACGTGTTGAATAAATTTAATTTTACATAACAAATGATAAAAAGTTATATCTTTAAAAACTTCGTGTATTACGCGGATTATATAAATGTAACTTTGTATGGTAAATAATAAAAAAAAGTTATATTTTTCAAAACCCCGCATTTTACACGAGTTAAATAAATATAATTTTGTATACCAAATAATAAAAAAAGTTATATTTTTAACAAATTAGGATAACGTTTAATATTAATTTATTATTTATATATTTAATATAAGATAAGTAGGAAAAACATGTATTTGTTTTAAAAATATATTAAATTAACAATTTAGATTTGAAGATAATATTTTATTAAAGTATGATAAGATTTAATATTAATTTATTATTTATTTATTTTGTTAATATAAGATAAGTATAGATTTGATGATACCTTAAATGAATGACATGTGTCCAAAAGTTGGTTTCTTTTATTATAGTAGATAGATACGAATTTGGCAATGTCTCTGCGTGGCAATGTCTTCATGTAGTTTGCACGACGCAGACAGAAGAGACTACGCAGATCTTTTTTTAGAAAAACAAACACCACCTTAGGGGGCCTAAAAAAACTCTACAAACCTTTGATACACCGCGTGTTCGTTATAGTGTGTTGAGACAAAGCTACTATACATTTGATATACCGGGTTAAATGAGTTTGACACGAGTTGTTCTTTTCTAAGGGTGTATTGTGTTTGTTGGTCATTAAGTAGTTAGAAGTTGGTTCTCTCTTCTATAGTAGCTTCAACTCAACACACCATGTTTGATAAATGGACCAATATTAACCACGGATACCAACAATTAGATTACAGTTTGAGTGTTTGACTTGATTGTACAGAACGTGTGGAAGGTTTTTGGATGACATGTTAGATGGTTTGATCTCATGTTTTCAAGCTTTGAACTTGTGTTTATGCCTTTAGTACCAAACCTAAACCGGAAGTGATTCCTTGATTTATGCCTTAATTTACAAACCAATTTATGCCATCTTGTGTTTGATCTCATGTTTTCAAGCTTTGAACTTGTGTTTAATTTAGTTGTATGAAGTATGGCGGTTATCACTCATTCCAACAAGGATCATTCTCTTGTGCATATAAATTATAATGGTGGTGATAACACGTACAAGCTTCCTATACAACATATTGATCCCTTCACATGAAATACATTGACGTGCGAAGGTATATGTACATACACACAGTGGTGGAACTAGAAGAAAAATTCAGGGGTATCCTTTTTTTTACCTAGGCGCGTCGCTAAGTATTTGAGGACCCTAAGGGGACTTATGCGGCTTAAAAATGGGCCCTCAAACATTTTTTTTACTTAAGGTCATCCATGAGAATTAGGTTACAGACTTGTATTACACCGATTGAATAATAAAATATTAAACTAGATGGAGCCCCCGCCGCGTTGCGGCCCGGGGCTTACAAATTAACGCTTAAGTATACAAACGCTAGATAGAAGCCCACCCGTGTTGTGGCGGAGAATGTTAGATAACACTAATCATTAACCATGTAAAACCTATGACAACACAAATGCCATTGACCTTCTACATACTTATATAAAGCTTGCTTCGGATCATTATCCCTTGATAATAAACATGTTCTTCCATCTACTTACTACGGGTTATATTAACACGGTTGATTGTATATTAACGTAACGCAAATTTATAATCAATCTTTATGAGACCAAACATAAAAACTATAAAGCTAATACTAAATTACAAATTAACAATTCTAGGCATTCCAAACTTGTCGACTTCCATATCTCAGTATTAAGTATTAAGAAGCATTGCATATAAAATTCATAAAAAACAACCATCCCACATTCCCACATGGTTTCTCATCTAAACATATGCTAAATACACTTATCAGGTCATCATCTGAAAGGCATCAGTCATGTACCACTCATATGCAAAAAATGAATGACCATTCTTCAAGACTCTAAATATCTCTGAGATTTGATTAATTATTTTGTAAGATAAAACATATCAAGCATTTAGATAACAAAGTGACAAAAAAAATCCATAAACTCAAGAGACTTAATATACTGAATATCGAGCATAGCAAGTAGCATTAGCTAAATATACTGCATCAAAACTAATATAAGAAATCTGAATCTTTATTAAATAAACCGGTAACATGTTTGGGTTCCAACATTATAATTAGGTCCATTATGGCATCTTCGTTAAACAAACTTGTAACAATCTTGGATAAATCTTATTGTTTAAAACAATTATTTTAATGTATTTTTCATGTATTATTTAACTTTTAACCAAAAGAACCACAAGTTAATTTCATGAAAATTTTAGGTGTCTAACATTTTCAATGAATCTTTTTTATGCGGGTATTATGATAAATAAAGAAATTGAAAAAAAAAATAATAAATGTTTACAATAAATTAAATATAGAAATGATAATTAATTAAAGTTTGATTGTGACTTCTTTGCAAGCAAGGTGTTGCTTTCACTTTTTCATTCCCAATGCGAATATTAAATATAACTCTTCTCCTTTTCATTACAAACTTCATCTTCTCCGTTCTTTAACCAGAGTCGCTACAGGTTTCTGTACGCCGGAAATTTTCATTTCCTTAATATAATTTTATTTTATCTTTACTTACACTTAGGGGTATCCTAATATTTGTTTTGCGGTATCCCTTATGAATTAAAAGGAGATTTGAAAAAAATTACACTTCGTGGAGAAACTTGAGGGGTATCCCGAGCAACCCCTAACCACCGCATAAATCCGCCCCTGCATACATACATACCCTCAATGGAAACACAACTCAAGAGTAGTGCTAATATATGTAGATGCTTGTAATTTGTTTAGAACATCGAAGGAATTTGTTTAATATACCCCAAGTCGAATGAGAAATAGCTTTAGTGAGAAAAAAATTACACACAAAGAAAGGGATCTTTAAGCCAAGTGTCTCATCTATGTTTTGTTTTCTGTTACTACTGGAATACCACAAGAAAGAGAAACTAAGAATCACATCAAATAAAAGCTCCTTAGACGACTTTTTCGGGAGAAAAATGACTTCGTTTTGGAATTTCTACAACGCCCACCAACTCATCTGAACGATCATCTCCAAAAGAAGTCCTTGTCTTGAGCCGGTAACACGTCCAGAGAGGCTGTAATCTCCGAAGGCCTTAGATCACCAAAACTGGGAATATCTAGCCACTTGAAAACCGAAAACCATACTTTCCAGCAATCGAACATTCCCCAAGAATATGATCTGTAGTCTCCTCGAAATCTAAACATATTGGAAACAAACTGACGGAATATCCAAACCTTTATTACTAAGATGACTATCTGTCAGGATCCAGTCACCTATAATACGTCAAGATAGAATATTAACCTTCCTTGGGACATAGTTATTCTACCTTATCGGCTGAGATCCTTCCGATAAAAGAATTAAATCAAGATGTTTACGAATAGCCTTTATAGAAAGTTCATTATATCCATCCAACTTCCACCTCTGATCATCCGAAATCGAAGAAAATTACAAAAGTATGGGACAAGAAAAAGAAAAAGACTATGGATCAAAAATGTAACTTACAAAACTATAGGATAAAAATGAAAATTTTCAAAGTGTGGGGGTAAATGATAGAATGGGTTACGATTTAACAAAGTGAAAATTGATGAATAATTTTTTTTTTAAATTTTGAATGTTGATGAGTCATACGAGTCAGAAACATGTCTAAAATGTGATTTTTAACTTGGAACGTATATTGAGGCATATAGGTAAGATTATGAAGATATCCATTGGATAGAATTAGAAGAATCGGACTTAGAATGATCAATTTGGTGATTTTGATATGCGTTGATGAAATGGTCATATTCGTTTGAAATAGATTGTTGTTGGATTGTGTAACATTGCTCGAGTTTTGGATTCTAGTAGTAGTAAGCCTAAATATGAAATATGTGATTTCAAAATAAGAAGTTATAAATGTTAAAAAGGATTTTGATAATTTAGTATTTTCTAAATATATCTACATGAAATGAGTCAAACTATGTGTGTACTTGTTAAATAAAAATGAGTGTTGCAAACGTTAAAAGAGTGATGGCTAGATTTGGAACACGTGTGGTACATTACATTATTTTATAACTTTCTTTCATGAGCTAACAATAATAAATCAATCATAAACTTGGACTTCACAAATTAGTTAAAAAAAAGACTTGGACTTCACAAATTAATTAAAAAAAAGACATATCACATCGAAGAAGAAATACGATGGCGACCACCGTGCATCTTAATAAACATGACTAAATCAATTGCTTAAAACACCCACCCACCCTTCTTCATTCGTTGTTTTACATAATTTAAATAAGACCTTTATTTTCCAAAACCTAACATATGAGTGGGATATTATAGAGTATGTGTTAAAATATAATATATAATATATCTTATATATTACTTCAGTTTAATAGTATAAGTGTTGGATTTTATTTTTTGTTACATGTTGCTGCTACTGGACGACTGGACCTGTTGCTGCTACTGGATGATATACTGGACCTGGGTTACATGCTGTTGGACTTCTATTGGACATGGGTTGTTTGGGCTTATTGCGAGATATTGGACCTGGGTGCTGTCAAGGGCGAAGGATCATGGGTGCTCGGGGTGCACCCGCCAACTCCAATGTTTCGGTTAGAAGTATATATGGTCTGACTTTTCGTCCGAAAAATTTAAAATTATATAGGATTGCCCCCGGATTATTTTTCCTAAATGATGTTTGGTAAATATATTTTAACTCTTATTTTTATTTGTTTAACCCTAGATTACCCACCATACAATAAACTTAATACCCAAATTATTAACTATCAAATATAATTATCATGATCCAGCCGACATTCATATGTTTCTGCGATTCTTCTCTGCGCCTCTGCCGAAGACTTTTGGGGCCAATTTTTTGTGAGTGTTGCATCCTTATCCTTTTTACTTTTCCTGTTTTCCAATTCAAGATTTCCCAATTCACAATTTCCACTTTCCACCAAGGGTAACAATTCTTTATTTTTTTATTGTTATTAGGAATGCATTGGGTAACAATTCTCTATTCTTTTATTGTTATTAGGAATGCATTAATGTTTATCTTTATTCATGAATAAGAATCATAATTACATAAATGATAGATCTAAAACACTTAATAGATAAAGAGGATTTATACCTTGATGATGAATTAATTAATGTATTATTAGTACTTTTTGTTAGGAATTCATGGGAAAGACGAAAACTATTGATTCTTTTTTCAAAAGAAAGGATGATGAACAAGAGAGTAAACGTCAAAAAACTTCAACTAGTGAGCCTGAAGAGCATGAAGCTCCACCACCACCACCACAATCAAACACAATTCCAAGCGAAGCTCCACCACCACAATCAAACTCAAACGAAACTCCACAACCACAATCAGACACTAATAAAGTGGATGTTAATCTTTTAGAAAGAGACCCCGGTAAACGAAAACCAATGTCGGAGCATCCGGTTAATTTAAGAGAACAAGGCGTGCTTATCTTTCTTTTGGACCTTACCAAATAGAACTTACATAATATAAAGTTAATGGTACAAAGAAGCAAGCTCGTAGGTTCCGATATCCTTGGTTCAAACTTTACCCTAATTGGTTAGAGTATTCTCCAACAACACATTCGGCTTATTGCTTTCTATGTTATCTTTTTTTGTGACAAACCAAATATGAGCCATGGTCATGATACATTTACAGTTAAAGGGTTTGATAATTGGAATAAAGTTTGTGGGAAACAATGTGCATTCATGAAGCACATTAAAACTTCACATCAAAGAGACGCCCTTTTATTCGGTCAAAACTTATTGAACCAAGAAGCACATGTTGATAATTCCATATCGAAGCCAAATAAGGAGATAATTATGAAGAACCGTTTACGATTAAAGACCACTGTTGATGTAGTTCGTTGGTTGACATACCAAGCTTGTGCTTTACGAGGACATGATGAATCTGCTAGTTCTAAAAATCGAGGTAATTTTCTGGAATTACTAACACTTCTTGCTTCTTATAATGATGAAGTTTCAAAGGTTATACTAGAGAATGCTCCTTATAATGCAAAGTATACTTCTGGAGATATTCAAAAAGAAATTCTTAGTATTATTGCAAATAAAATTCGAAAGCATATTCGTAGTGAAGTGGGGGATTCGGCCTTTTGTGTCATGGTTGATGAGTCACGAGATGAGTCAAAGAAAGAGCAAATGGCCATAGTTTTGAGATTTGTTGATGAAGAAGGGATGATACAAGAAAGGTTCTTGGATTTGGTTCATGTTAGGGATACTTTATCAGCAACCCTAAAAACAAGTTTGTGGAAACAACTTTTGCATTATCAGTTTGATGTTAGTTAAATTCGTGGGCAAGGTTATAACGGTGCTAGCAATATGAGAGGGAAATGGAACGGATTACAAGCACTTGTTCTTGAAGAATGTCCTTATGCGTATTACGTTCATTGCTTTGCTCACAGGTTAGTTACTTGGTTATTTTTTTCTTTCATTATTCAGTTTGACTAAAATACTTTTATGCTTATTACGGTTTTGCTTTTTGCTAATAGGTTACAACTTACCTTGGTTTGTGCTTCAAGGGAAGTTATTCCAGTACACCAATTCTTTACATACTTAGTTGACATAGTTAATGTGGTTTGTGCATCTAGTAAGCGGCATGATGAATTACAAAAGGCAAAGGCAAGCGAGGTTGAAAAGTTATTGGAACTGGGTGAAATCAATTCGGGGAAAGGACAGAATCAACTTGGGACTTTAAGAAGAGCTGGTGATACTCGTTGGGGGTCTCACTATAACTCCGTTTGTAGTTTGATTAAGTTGTTTGATGCCACTCGTGTTGTTCTCGCAGGAATAATCGATGACGTAGCTCATACTACTTTTGCTCAACGTGGAGATGCTGAAGGAGCTTGGCATAACATCCAATCATTTGAGTTTGTCTTTATTCTTCACTTGATAGAGAAAGTAATGGGAAAAACCGAAATACTTTCTCAAGCATTACAAAGGAAATCCCAAGATATTCTGAATGCCATGGAATTAGTTTCGGCAACAAAGATTACTCTAAATAATTACAGAAACGATGGATGGGATTCTTTAATTAAAGAAGTTACTTTGTTTTGTAAGAAACATCTAATAGAAGTTCCGGATATAGAAGCTCCATTTACATCTACTCGGTATCGGGCTCGTAAAAACGATCTTCAATTTACATTTGAACATTATTACCGAGTAGATCTGTTTACATCCACATTGGATAAACATATACATGAGTTAAATAGTAGATTCAATGAGCGCACGATTGAGTTGTTATCTCTTAGTTCTAGTCTAGTTTCAAAAGTGATTAACGTTGATCAGATTTTTCTTCTAGTTAAGAAGTTTTATCATGAAGATTTTACGGACCAAGAGATCACTGGTTTACGAAGACAGTTAGAGCTTTTTAATGTTGAATTGTCAAAGAATATCAGGCTAAGTAGTGTATCAACTCTTTCTGATCTATGCAAAACTCTTGTGAAAACTAACAAATGAGAGGAGTACACTTTGGTTGCTAGAGTGGTTCGGCTAATCTTGACACTTCCAATTTCAACTACAACAACAGAGCGGGAATTTTCGGCAATGAAAATATTCAAGAATCGCCTTCGCAATAAAATGGCAGATGAATATCTCACAAATAGCTTGGTGATTTACATAGAAAAAGAAATTGTTGATAAGTTTGATTCGGAAGACATAATTGATGAATTAAAAAATCTTAAAGGTCGTCGGGCTGAGTTGTAATTCTTCGTCCATATTCCATTTATCTCATATCTTTATATATATATATAAATATATAGGGTGAGGTTACTCTACAAAGTGTGTTTTTTCTACAAAGTGTAGGAAGTATTTTGTGCCATTGGATGTGTTTGATCAGTGGTTGAGATTAGTTGGGTGACATTTTTGTAATATTTGTGTTTTAGTTATTGATTCATTTAATAGGCGAGGGGCATTGTAGTCATTAATCATGTTTTACATAAAGAAATTACCATCAGTTCCTTTTATAGCTATTTCTTCATTAATTAGCCATCAATCTCTAAAATCATGGATCTAGACATCAACATGATTCAAGAACATTCAAACAATGGAGAACAATAACATAATAATCTATTCCAAAAAATTATTTATACGTTTTTTTTTTCCGATCTAATTTGTTTATACTAGTGTGTTATACGGAATGCAAGCTTTTATAATGGTGTGTTATACATAATCTAAGTTGTTTATATTGGTGAGTTATACTGGAGATCAAAGTTGTTTATACTGGTGTGTTATACGGATCTAAGTTGTTTATACTAATCTGTTATACTGGCGATCAAAGTTGTTTACACTGGTGTGTTATACGGAATCTAAGTTGTTTATACTAATGTATTATACTGGCGATCAAAGTTGTTTACACTGGTGTGTTATACGGAATCTAAGTTGTTTATACTAATGTGTTATACTGGCGATCAAAGTTGTTTACACTGGTGTGTTATACGGAATCTAAGCTGTTTATACTGGTGTGTTATATGGAATGTAAGTTGTTTATACTGGTGTTATACATGTAAGTTATTTATATTGGTGTATTATACAGAATCTAAACTATTTATACCAGTGTGTTATACGAAAATGTAGGTTGTTTACACTTGTAACTGATAAAACACAACGTGAATAAACTAATAACTGCTAAAACACAACGTCAAAAATTTGTTCATGAGTGATCGCATGTCATGTTAATTTGTTCTGTATACGTTATTTGTATTATAAGTAACTGACAATTTTGAATTCTTAAAAGATATGTTGTTTCCTTTAAAATCTTCTTATTTTGTTTAAGAAATAAATATTCCATAAATAAGTTAATTATTCAATTACCTTTATACCCTTTAATATAAAATCTCTAAATGACACATGTCACCCTTAGAACACTTCCTATACTTTGTAGGAAAAATAGACTTTGTAGCAAACTCTCACCATATATATATATATATATGTATATATATATATATAAGTCTTTTGTTTGTTATACAATATTTAGTTTTTCTATGTGCAAGAACGGGTCCTTTGAATGAGTGATTTTTTTAGTTTTATTTGGAACTATTATTATTTGACCCAACTTGAATCGAATAGCCGACCTGACTCGACCCAAAACAAAACGATAGGAAAAACATTTTGAGTCCTATCACTTTACGCCACCTCGAAACTTTTGGTCAAGCTCTGCCACTGGGTGCTGTTTGGGCTTATTGTGAGGCTTATTGCGAGACCGGCTCTTATATCTTATATAAAAGAGTTCCTCACCTACTTTATATTACTTCAGTCAAGATATTTTGTTTCCAGAATTTTCTCTCGTTTCTCTCTCTAAACATCACTTAGGGTTTCTGTCTATTTAATCACTGATTTGTTTTTTATCAGTGATCTTGTTGTGAGATCTTGTGAGAATCGATGATTATCGTGTTGATAATCATCTGTAGTTGAGGGTTGAGAGTTAATATTGGTTGTATCTTTGTTTTGTTCTTTGTCTTTAGTTGTAATCATCAAGTCTGTTGGTTAATAAAGCTTTTGGTTCGAGTTCTTGTTGATTACAGTTTGATACCGTTGTTCTTGACAGTATGTTTGTACGATTGTATCCATTCCAAAATTCGTATCCTTTCTTGACATGGTATCAGAGCCATAAGGCTCCGATTTGAATGTTATTCCGCTGTTCTTGAGTTTTCTTTCAAATTAGGGTTAGATTTTGAAACCCTAGTTACACGTGGGAGGTTCTTGATGATTTTTGGATTTTGGTCGTGTGGTTCTATGTGGCTGTACGAAGATATTATCACAAGAAGTTGTTCTTTCCACTGTTCATTGAAGGTTTTCTATGGTATCTTGGATTGGAAGCCCTAACTGATTCGATCAGGGGGTTTGTACTTCGAGTTGGTTTCGGTGTACTTGGGTTCGGGTCATAGAGCAACAACTGAATTGAATGTCAACTTAAAAGTACCTCCATCCCAAGGAGTATCATTCGGACCGAATATAAATGTGTTCCAGAGCATAATATTATTATCATAAGATCTTGAAGATTTAAGAAGATCCCTTCCTTTGCCGGTTTCAGATCTTGAAAGTTGTGAAGATCCCTTCTCTTGGGGTTTGTTCTTGTAACAGACCTTGTGTGATCTGAGTGTTTCAGACGATTTGCTGTTGGACTGATTTTTTGACCACTGGATTCCTGTTCTTGGAGTCCGTGCCTGTGTGAGGAACAGAAACCCTAATATTAGGGTTTGTTGCTATTGAAGTTTTTTCAAAGGGATTCTCGATGGTCTCTGTAATCCATGAAGATTACAGGGCAAACCAACAGATTCTTTGGTGTTGTTTCTTCTATCAGAAACTTGTAGCCCTAAATGAAGGCTACAAGGCTGGTTGCTTGGAGTTATACGCATCAGATCGTGTTATTCTTTTCTTAAACTTTTAGTTATGTTCTTACATTAGGCACTACTGTTGCCGGAGTAGTTGGGCCGGTTTGTTGATTGGGACACAGAGAGGGTACACTCTGTTGCATATTTTGTGATTTGTTGCCTTGATTGTGTGTATTCTTGTGTTGAATTTCTGTCTATGTGGTGGGTATGTGATCTTGTTGATTCTTGTCTTTTTGACTAGGGCATACACTTAATGTTTGCAACTACATTGGTATGCAAATAGATCTAGGATTCCTGTAAGAGTTAAATCCATTAGATCTAGTATATTTTGATACAAATTTTTGTGTTGACAACTTGTTTAGTGATCTAGTGTGTATTTTAAGAGTTGTCTTGTTCATCCGATAATTGGTTGTTTGAAGATTTTGATAGTAACTCTTTGTAATTGTTAAGGAATTGATTCATACTACTCGTTACTCGTCTTGGAGCTTATCGCTCTCATCTTAGTCTGTAGTTTGTGCTTATGTCTTGTTGGTTATACTATTTAGCTTGGTCTTGTTATTAATCTTGAATGTGTTTTCATTAGATGTTATTTGTATTCTGGATTAATAAAAAGTTCTTGTTAATTTTTTTGTGTTTACTTGTAAAGATTTGTAAAAAAGTTTATTTTTCAATAATAATGAGCTTTGACTTTGTACATGAAATGTTTAAAAATGGTACACTGAATATAGAATGTTTTCAAAAAAAACAAAGTTCATGTTGTGATGTATAAAATGGATAACCGGTTAAAAAGTTAAACCCGTTTGGAGGGAAATGTGTTGGATTAGTGATTTTAAGAAAGCTATATTTTAACAAATACAAGTGAAAGTCTAGCATCTTTTATCACTCATAATTTCTCTTGTAGTCTCTTTTTCATATCGGTCTAGGGTTTGCCCATATATTGGTTTGTTTAATTGTTAGTTTGGGTGATGTGTGAGAATGAATCGTCATGTTGATGATCTAAGTGTGAATTGTGTAATTTTGTTGGGTGTTTTGAATTGTTTTTTGGTCTGGTTTGATCTTGTAAACTGTTTTGTTTTGTTTTAATTTTTGGTGGATGATCACTAAAGAAAAGTTGTGTTTTTAAAATGTATAAAGTTTAGCTTTATGATATAAAGAAATTGTAAGAAGTTCATGAATAAGTTCAATTGAACACTTTCTTTCTTTTGAGTGGCTTTCTCTGGAGAGTTCTACACATCTACATAGTTGTTATACTTAGGTCTTGTGAATCAGATTCGTATTGAATTTGTTTGAGATATGGATTAGTAGCATGGATTGATGTGATTGTAGAGCGTGTTTGGAATCTTAGTTCCGAGAGGTGTTATTGTTTCTCTTCAGATCGTTATGATCTCTGTTGTTCTCGAGCGTATTCACTAGTCTAAATCTAGGTTATCGATTCATGTTGAATCAGTGGTAATCGTTAGGTTAGAAGTTTTGTTATCTTAGCGATAATTAGTGTTTGTTCGTGAGGATGATAGTTATTTATTTTTATTCACTGGTCTTGGATTCTTCATGTTTTGAGTCCGACCGTAGTGAGGTTTGTAGGATCATTATGTTGGTGATCTTATTTGTTTCTATTTGTCTCTTTGAGACTTCATTGCCGATCATAGTGATGTTAGTTCACTGGTCTAGGTGGTGCTTTTTCTAGACTGGTCTAGGGTCGTTTGTAGATTCTTCGTGTTGTTGAGTCTAGTCCCGTTAGATCGTAGTGTTGGTTTCTATTAGTTCTTCGTGTTGTCGATATGTTTTATACAGACTTGTTCTGTAGTTGCACTGGTTTAGAGCTGTTGTTAATTTCTTGTATTGATCGAATCTAAGCTCTTAAGATCATAGTGCTGATTTGTATCAGACTTTTTATCTGAGTTTGTATATGCATGTTTAGTGTGCATCTGTGTTAAATATTGTTTTTGTAAGAAATAAGTTTGGAAAAGTTTTTAAAAGGGTTGTTTTAGTCATTTGTCACGTCAACTCTTCTTGATTTTTCTTAAAGAACAACCAAATGGTAATGTCTTAGATGTTGTTTGGCTATGTAAAGAGATAAATAAGGTGTGTTTGTAAGTATGTTTTGTTTGTTAATCCTCGTATGAATGGCATAGGACTGCATGAATTGTTGTCCGTTGTAAAGTCATGTGGATCTTGTTTTATCAGACTTGTTTTGCTGGTTGTGGAACTATGTGGTTCGTGAATTGACCATATCTTGATGGGTTTTTTGTTTATCAAATCGGATCATGATGGTTTGTTGACCTGTGTCGTGATGGTTTGTTTGACCCGTATGTCCTGTTTTTTAAATGTTGTTCTTGGACTGTCGAAGTGTCTTTCGCACATGGTTCGTATGTCTTATTGTTTTTTGTTGTATGGTTAGTTAAACCATGTGGTTCAAGTGTTTTAACCAGTTGTGTTGTAAAAGTATTTTATACAAACCAAGTTTTTAATCAAGGATTTAGGTACCCTGAAATATTTTTTAGGTATTGAAGTTTTGAATGTTGGTGATGGTTTATGTTTGTCACAAAGGAAGTATTGTTTAGATCTGCTTGCTGAGTATGGTATGTCAGGTTGTAAGCCGGTTAAAAATTCTATTGAACAAAACCATGTGATGACTGCTTTATGTGAAAAAAAATATGATAACTTTGTTAATGTCACGGGGTACCAAAAGTTAATAGGAAGATTAATCTATTTAACTCATACTCGACCTGACATAACTTATTCAGTCCATGTATTAGGTCAATACATGCATAAACCAACCAAAGCGCATATGATGTTGGCAATGAGAGTGTTAAGATATCTAAAAGTGCTCCCGGTAAAGGATTATATTTTGGTAAACATTCACACCTTAACTTGTCTGCATATGTAGATTCAGATTGGGGTAAGTGTCTTGTGTCTAGAAAATTTGTTACTGGGTACTGTGTGTTTCTTGGTACTTCTTTGATTGCTTGGAAAAGTAAAAAAGCAGTTAACAATGTCTCGGTCTATAGCTGAAGCTGAGTACCGAGCTATGTGTACTGCAACATGTGAGTTAATATGGTTAGTAAATTTACTAAATGAGTTGAAAGTAGAGGTCAAATTACCTGTTTCTTTGTTTTGTGGTAATTCTGTTGCGTTGTCTATTGCAGCGAATCCTGTCTTTCTTGACAGGACGAAACATTTTGAAATTGACTTTTTTTTTCTTTAGAGAGAAAAAAAGTCTGGTATAGTTAAAACAGTTGCAGTTAAAACTAAAATCTGGTGATGGGCTTATAAGATATCATTCATTTTTATTATAACACATACATTTTATACACTAATCATTTATATTTGCTGACTATAAATGAAGACTGAAGGCTTATGGTGATGGGCTTGGGCACTGAAGACTTAATGGGCTCGTGACTAAAGGTTTGAACTAGTTCGGTGGATATATAAGTGAACTCATCAGCTTATCATCAAGTTAATTACATCAGTGTCTCTCTCTTTCTCCAGAATAGTCTCTCTAGGTCCAGCGATATCTTTCTCTCTCCTAGGGTTACGCTTTTTTTATCTTTCTTTGATGATCTCGTGTAGAGATCTTGTGTCAGGTTGTTAGATCATAGTATTGCAAGTGAGAGAAGGTTTGTGAGTGATGTGTTTGGGTATTAAACTGAGGGGGGTGTTAAAATATAATATACCTTATATACTACTTTTGTTTAATAGTATAAGTGTTGATTTTTTTTTTTTTTGTTACATGTTGCTGCTACTGGACAATATTGTCACACCCCAACCGATGGCGGAAACATCGGGGCATGGCACTGAGCGAAACAGATTGTCCAGAAGTTTCCATAACAACTATCATTACCCATTAATTAAACAACATGTCCCATACCATGTCTTAAAAGATAACATGATTATTACAGACAAGATCTAGTCAAATTGTTCTGTTCCGACAACTCAGATTCTTATTACAGACAATTGTTTATTGGTTTCTAGACTTGTCCTAGCCTCAATTTCATCACCACAAAATAAAGCATCCTAGCAACTTAAGCACCTGTCACATACGTTAAAATAAAAGTCAATACACATAGTGTAACGGTGAGCATACAAGTTCGATAATAACATATAGAGTTCGAAATCGTTACGCATAACCAGCACGTACACAGTGTAAAATGAGGCATGTTAGTTATCGATAAGAACCTGTCGATACCAATGACTGCGGGTTGACTGCCCAAGGCAGTTCACGATACAATCTCACCACTGTGAGCCATGTAGGTAATTGTCCTTAACAACCCCCGAGTGAACGGGTGCTGAGTCTAAACTAATAGTACTACCGTTGCTAAGGCAGGTAGACAGCATTCCATGTGTAAACATAACAAACAAGCATTCATTAAGTCACGTATAACATGCGGTAACGGTTAGCGTTAAATTGTAGTGTAGTGTGTTCGAAGTGATTTGGTATAAGTAACGTATGTAACACCCAAAAGTGTGTAAAGCAAAAAGTGATCGAGTATACTCACAGCGATTGGTGGATTGATGGGAGTGCTAGAGAGTAGGGTTAGCCTGGAAAGATTGATAGTATAACGATAAGCAACGCGTAAAATGATACAGAGTGCAAGTGGGTAGGACAGCAGTTCGATCGGATGGTAGTCTGATCGAACAGCTGGTCGCTCGGATGACAGTCCGCTCGGATGGTCATCCGGTCGGGTGACCTTTCGAGTTGATTGTTTCTTCCTCTGTGAAGGATGTGTTTGTATACGATGGTTGGACCTTTGAAGTTTTCGTTGTAGTATTTTGAAAACATTGAAGTAACTCTACCCTTCAGGTCGATCGATCGAACGACCGTTCGATCGGGCAACAGTCCGATAGGTTAGGCGCTTCAGGGAGAACAAGTTCACAGCAGGTTGTCACTCGATCGGACGGTTGTTCGATCGGGTGGCATCCCTTGTGCATCGAACATGTTGCAAATTGTTTAAGTGTTGAAGTCAGTACGTTACACGATCGAGCGGCAATCCGTTCGGACGGTCATCCGTTCGGACAGGAGCTCGTTCCACGTCCACAACTTCCAATGTTTGAAATAAATAACAAGGGTGGGGCCAAGGTGCAAGCCGCTCGGGTGACAACCCTATCGGGTGACAGTCCGTTCGGACAGTAGTCTGATCGGACGGCATTCCGTCCTGGTCGTTCCGTTCGTCTTACACTTAGTTGTTTTGATTGTTTGTCATTTTATTGAGATGTTTTGATACCGTATTAAGCAATAGAAACTTCGTCAATACTTGGTACTCCTGATCGGACAGGAATCACCCAAATCCGGCCAGTTAACTGTTCGAGACGGTGGTCCATGTTTAACCCGATATCGGTGGTCTCATGGATAGAATCCAGATCTTGAGCCAACATAACCACAAGAATGAGTAGTAAGTCGGCAAAAGCTCCGATTCTATCGGTTTTGAATGCATTGAGTGTAAAAGAGTTGAAAGAAAGTTGGAAAACCATCTTTCAATCCTTTTCACAGCGAATATGTTTAGATCTATGAAAGATCCTTGTTTGTTTATGTGGAAATCGGTTAGATCTAAGTTGTTCTCGGTGGATTGAGGCCTAAACATGAAGTTCTCAAGAACACATGGTGACATCATCCTAGAACACCTTGAATCTTGATGATTTCATGGTTAAAATTTATTATTCAAAAGATAGAAAGGTGTAGGAGTGCGTGTTGATTAAGGAAGTACAAGATTTAGGACGAGATCTTACTGGGATTGCGAGAAATCGAAGGGAAATGAGGCTGGAGAGCTGGTCGGACAGAGAGTTGCCAAAAGTGGAAAGTAAGGTGGTGACATGGGGTATTTATAGGGTTACCCAAAATGGAAAGAAGCTGGTCGATCGTGTGGCAGCCCGGTCGAACAGCCTGACCGATCGGACAGCAGTCTGATCGAACGACTGGTCGATCGGCTGGTTATCTGATCGATCAGTCGCTTGGTTTGAGTGTTTGGTGCGACGAGTTTGGCTGTTTTGATTGCGATTGCGAGCGTTTCGATGCCTTAGAGCTTCCTAGTCAAATTACTTTTAATCCCAACTACTATATCAACATACAATCATCCTTATTTCGTATTTGATTAGCATTTGCGATTCAGCTGCGATTGAGTTCGATTGCGTTTCGATTGATTACCACACATAACATAAATAAGCATGCACAAGTAACACATAAGGCACACACACTTATAACAAAAACCAAAATGTGTAATTCGAGTTGCGAGTGCGATTGCGATAAGCGATAAATCGATTAAACATGCGATTAATAACGATCAATATGCGATTATTAATAGATACTCCACATAATACAATCAACGTGATAATAAAATAGACTAATTACAAGTCAAAGAAGTCAAAACAGGAATTTAGCAAGGAGAGACAAATCGCAATTAGCAATCTTTTCTTCCTTTGACTTCAATCTTGACTTTGACTTTGACTTCCGAAACACGGGGTGTTACAGCCTCCCCTAGTTAAGGGAATTTCGTCCAGAAATTAGGCTGATGCCGTAACAAACAACTGCAGGTACTTCGCCTTCATGTCGTGTTCGAGTTCCCAAGTGAACTCTGCGCCTCGTTTGCCTTCCCATCGGACTTTCACAATAGGAATGCGCGAGCGTTTGAGCTGCTTGGTTTGGCGGTCCATGATCTCGACAGGTTTCTCCACGAAGTGTAGTGTTTCGTTTACTTGGAGGTCATCGAGAGGTACAATTAAATCATGTTCAGCTAGGCACTTTCGGAGGTTTGACACATGGAAAGTCGGGTGAACATTGCTAAGTTCCTCCGGTAGTTCGAGTCTGTAGGCGACTTTTCCGATCCTTTCCAGAATCTTAAAAGGTCCAACATATCGAGGCGCTAGTTTCCCTTTCTTGCCGAATCTGACCACACCCTTCCAAGGTGATACCTTTAGGAGTACATAGTCGCCAACGTCAAATTCAAGGGGCTTGTGTCGTCTATCGGCATAACTTTTCTGTCGACTCCGAGCTTTCAACAAGTTGTCTCGAATTTGGAGGACTTTGTCGGTCGTTTCTTGCAATAGCTCGGGACCGGTTAGTTGCGAGTGACTGATCTCATGCCATACAATTGGCGATCAACATTTTCTTCCGTATAAGGCCTCGAATGGTGCCATTTGAATGCTGGTATGATAACTGTTGTTATACGAGAATTCGACCAATGACAGGTAAGCATCCCAATTACCACTAAAATCTATGACACACGAACGGAGCATGTCTTCAAGAGTACGGATCGTTCTTTCAATCTGACCGTCGCTTTGAGGGTGGAATGCGGTACTTAGGTTAAGCGTAGTACCGAGAGCCGCTTGAAACGTTTCCCACAGTCGTGAAGTAAACCGAGCATCACGGTCAGAGATGATGTCACGAGGCGTCTCATGTCGACAAATGATCTCATTGGTGTAGATTCGGGCTAGTCGTCCTACCTTGTAGTCTTCCTGTATCGGCAAAAAGTGAGCTGATTTGGTCAAACGGTCAACAACAACCCAGATGCTTTCGTGACCTGATGGCATGCACGGGAGCTTGGTTATGAAGTCCATAGCTATACTCTCCCACTTCCACATAGGGATCGGGGGTTGTTCGAGTAAGCCAGAGGGTCTTTGGTTTTCAGCCTTGACCTTCGAGCAAGTCAGGCACTTTCCAACGTAGAGAGCAATATCCCTTTTCATTCCCGGCCATCAGCACTTGTAGCGAAGGTCCTGGTACATTTTATCAGCACCGGGATGAATAGAATATCGGGATTTGTGGGCTTCGTCCATTAGATTCTGTCGCAAATTGGTCCGTTTAGGGATCCAAATTCGGTCCAGGAAGTGGAATATCCCATTCGACTTGTTCACAAGTTGGGCTCCATCGTGGTAGATTCTTTCCTTCTTCAGAGTGCGTTCATTAAAACAAGCATGCTGAGCTTCGCGGATGAGGGTCTCGAGATCGTATTAGGCTTGGGTATTACGAATGCTGAGCAGATAACTCCGTCTGTTGAAAGCGTCGGCAACGACATTTGCTTTGCCAGGATGATAACGAATCTCACAGTCTTAGTCGTTGAGAAGTTCTACCCATCGGCGTTGACGCATATTAAGTTCCTTCTGGTCAAAGATATATTGTAGGCTCCTATGATCGGTGAAGATCGTACACTTGGTACCATATAGGTAGTGTCGCCAAATCTTCAACGCAAAAACAACTACGCCTAGCTCGAGATCATGGGTTGTATAGTTCTTCTCGTGGATTTTGAGCTGACGAGATGCGTAAGCTATAATCTTGTCCCGTTGCATAAGAACGCAGCCAAGACCAAGGTTCGAGGCATCACAGTAGACAATGAAGTCGTCGTTTCTGTCGGGCAATGTGAGAACAGGAGCATTGCAAAGCATGCGTTTAAGAGTTTGGAAAGCAGATTCTTGTTCGGTTCCCCAAACAAAAGGTTTGTCTTTATGCATAAGAGCGGTAAGCGGCACAGCGATCTTTGAGAATCCTTCGATAAATCGACGATAATAGCCCGCTAGTCCGAGAAAAGAACGGACTTCAGACGGGTTCTTAGGTGTAATCCAACTCTTAACGGCTTCAGTCTTCACGGGATCGACGTGAATACCTTGACTATTTACAATGTGACCGAGGAATTGAATCTCCTCCTGCCAAAATTCACACTTGGAGAATTTGGCATAGAGTCGATTCCCCTGGAGTAGCTCGAGAACCAAACGTAGATGTTGCGTGTGTTCGGTCTTCGACTTGGAATAGATCAAGACACCGTCGATGAACACGATGACGAAACGGTCGAGATATGGTTTACACCCGCGATTCATCAGATCCATAAAAACCACAGGTGCGTTGGTTAAACCAAAAGGCATAACAATGAATTCATAGTGGCCATAGCGGGTGTGAAACGCGGTTTTGGGTATATCCTCCTCTTGAATGCGTAGTTGGTGATAGCCTGAACGTAGATCGATATTTGAGAAACACGTAGCACCTTGTAGTTGATCAAACAAATCATCAATGCGAGGCAGGGGATAGCGGTTCTTGATAGTCAACTTATTCAATTCCCGATAGTCGATGCACATCCTGAACGACCCATCCTTCTTTTTTACGAAAAGGAATGGCGCGCCCCAAGGAGAGGTGCTCGGGCGAATGAAGCCTTTCTCAAGTAATTCCTGGAGCTGACTCGAGAGTTCAAGCATTTCAAACGGTGCGAGTCGATAAAGAGCTTTGGCAACAGGGTTGGCTCCAGGGATGAGGTCGATACGAAAGTCGATATCACGAGTTGGCAGTAAACCTGGTAGATCATCAGGAAACACATTGGGAAATTCACACACAACGGGGACTTCGCTTACTCCCGGACTACCTTTCTTTTCCTTCTCCGCTACTATGATGTTAGCCAAGAAAGCTCGGTATTCCTTGTGGAGATACTTACTAGCTTGGACACATGACATAAGCTTGAGACCCTTCGAAGCAATTTCACCATAAACACACAATAGATCACCATTCGCGAGCGAGAATCGAATCATCTTATCAAAGCACATAACTTCAGCATGGTTTTCGCGAAGAAAGTCCATGCCTAATATGACGTCAAAACTTCCGAGTTGCATCGGGATAGGGTCGATTGGGAAGATGTGATTGTTGAGCTCAAGAGTACAATCACGAAGAACAGAATTTACGGCGACGGTTCTTCCGGTAGCGACTTCGACATTGAACGTCGATGGGAGATGGGAGCGTTTACGACTAAGGAGTTTCTCGAATTCAAACGACACAAAGCAGTTATCGGCTCCAGTATCAAATAAACATGAAGCATAAATACCATTCACAAGGAAGGTACCATTGACTACGTTGTTGTCGGCCTGGGCTTGGCACACGTTGATGTTGAAAGTTCTGGCGCGTGCGGCTTGTTGCTGTTGCTGAGGTTGTTGCTGCTTGTGTTGCTGAGGCTATTGCTTCACAACCCTGTTCGGGCACATGTTCGCAAAGTGGTTGGGATCACCACATGCGAAGCAGACTCGGGCGTTGACCGCGGGTGCCTGAGCCACTTGTTGGCCTTGTGGGGCTGGGAGCAGAGCTTGATGAGCAGTGGCTTTATCGATAGTTAAAATGTCAAAAGTGGCATGGCTCCTCAAGAGGTTGCAGCTATGAAAGACTGCATTGAGTTGCTGGTGCACAAGTTGGAAAAAATCACTTGAGGAGATGAGTCAACCGGGTTCCAAAGTTTCAGGGCTAGTGATAAGTGACATCCAGACTTGGGTCAGTTCTGCAATGACACATGAAGACACATGCTCTGAAGGGTTTAAGGGTGACTCGAAAATGAAACGTGCTGTGAGAGGAAAAATTATGAATGTCACACACTTAACCAGCAATGCTTTGGATTTGATCAACAGTTATGCTTCTTTATGCGAGTAGTTGAAGAGAGACCAAGGAAGTATGGGAAGCCCCACACCAAGGCCCCCACAACCACACCACATGGTCTGACATTGAAGAGGGACCAAGGACGTATGGGTATGGTGATATGGACCATGTCGTTCTTATGCAATAGCAGCTTGCTCAATGGCTTAAAGCCCATTGCTTGCAGGGCCCAAAAGTTGTATATTTCAACACAGCCAAACAACTCTTAACCATCAAAACATAAAATCTTACTCGTGTAAGACAAGTAAAGGGAAAACTTTATGTAATAGCAATCAAGTTTGAAAAATGTTTCAGTTAGGTTATTTATACTTTTCTTTTGTTCCAATTAGATCAACTGACATTCAAATTGAGCCGTTGTCACATTTTTTATATGTCTAGAAAGAAATGGGGGAGAAGATGTTGGGGTCCGGATTTTTAATAAATGTAATTATATTAAAAAAGAAAAAAAATTGTTAATTATTTTAAATTTTTTACATGTAAAAATCCACGTCATCAGTCGATAATCATAAAAAAAAAGCCACATGTGAAATAGATGAAAAACCCTATATTGTTTTTTTATAAAACAAGAAAATTGAGTGACCTAAACTATTAATATAAGAGCATGGTCGTAGCGTTGTTACTTATATGTGTACATATTATTTAGAAAGTAACTTTTTATGTATGCATGTTTTGTATTATGTTGGTATGTCTAACTGGTTTTAAAAAAAATATCATGTTATGTTGTTAAAAAAATAGCATGATATGTTCTAAACACTACTAGAAAACTGCCTACTTTGTGACAGTCAAATTTATAGCAAATTTGTAGGAAATTGGTCTTACCTACAGATTTGCTACAAAAAATTTCATGCAAAATAAACTTGTCGATAATCAGGTTAGCTACAAAATTATGACAAAATTTCTCACAAATTTTCGACAAATATCTATCGTCACAAACTTTGCCACAAAATGCCTACAAACCTGTTTTTTATGTTTTTCCTACAATTCTTCCACAATTATGCCTATTTTTGTATTTTATTTTATGATATTTTACTTTTATTATCCATAATTATTTTTATTTTGCAACAAAATTCCTACAAAATTATAAAACTTTCTCTTAATGGTTTGCTACAAATTTCCTACAAATAAAAATTTTATTTTTCAATGTTGTGACAAATTTCCTACAACTTAAAAAATGTTTTTTTATTTAAGTTTTGTGACAAAATTCCTACAAACCAAAGAAAAACAAAATTTAAAGGATACGACAAAATTCCTACAAACCAAAAAAAAAAAAATTTGAAGGTTGCCACAAAGTCCAACAACCTAGAAAGAAATCCTACAGCTGTTTGTTACAAATTTTCTATCAATTTCCAACAAATTTAATATTTTATTTTGAAAAATTATTTATTTTTCTAAAATTGATAAGTAACAAATAAATTTTCTTTTTTGTCGAAATTCTGTAGCAAGTAGTGTCAGTTTCCTACAAATTTTAGACAAATTTAACGTATTATTTTAAAATTATCTATTTTTCTAAAATTCAGTAATAACAAATAAATTAACTTATTTTTTGTAGGAAATCCGTAGCAACTGGAGTCAGTTAGCTACAACTTTCAGACAAATTTAGAAATTTTATTTTTTAAATTATTTATTTTGTTGTGGGTACAAATAATCCAAAATTTTAATGTATTTTGTCAGAATTTTGTCGAAAAGCTAATAAATGTTGTGACGAAATTGCTACAAATGGTTGTTGTGTGGAAATTTTGTTGGAAAATTAGAAAACTGTAGAAAACTTGTAACAAAATTTGAGTTGTGAGAAATTTGTGAAAAACTTCTGTAGGAAAATATGTAGTTTCTAGTAGTGAAATGTACTAAAATTAAACATTTTGATCGGTCTATCAAAGTATTCAAGTATCTGCGAGGTGCACATTTGTTTAAGCAAAACAGTAATTTACATCTAAAAAGTCGAGGTGCTTTGTGACCTACGTACACAACACAATACAGTAAATGAGCTTAAACATAACTGATATGTTTTAATCTATCATATATGTTTTTTAGCTATTGAAAGTCGCACAAGCTTAACATCTGGAAAACCACATATTTAAGCTTAAATCTCAATGATCACCTAATTTGGTTTGGTTGGTAACATTTCTATGTGCATGCACTATATGTAATAAAATGTTCAACAACACATTCTTGGCAGCGTCTTAAGTTCTGTTGTGTAATTACAAAAATGAATAAACGGGATGTTCGGGTATGATTCTATCTATGCTCTTCCTTAATTCATCGTGTGGCCATCTTCGTCTTCAAGAAGTGACAATAATTCCTCATAGTCTAGTACGTCCCAAAGATCATCATCAGTAGCATCCTCCTCCATGGATCGATTATAACCACCTTGCATGTCGACTAGTGTTTGACTATCTTCTTGGTAGGTGTTATGAACGTTTGTTGAAGCTGACATACATTGATTCTGATCGTAATGTTCACACGTTGAGCTCCCGGTAAAAGATTGAACTTGTTCTTGATTAGGGTCTTGAAATGTAGCCGGGGTGATCAGTGTGGGATTGGTGTTCGATCCCGGAAGATGGTCATGACCAATACGCAATGCTTGAGCACCCATCGCATTGGATAACCGGCTTCGTGCTCCAATGTTGTGAATAGCAGATTGATGGTTTGATGGGAACATGGATCCCAAATGATTATTAGTTTCTTGATGTTGAACTTGTTCACTTGGTTGATTTATTTCGGAATTTATTGACACTCTTGGTCTCTTTGCGGGTTGATTTATTTGGTTTTGTTGTTGGATTGCCTCCTCTTGATTCCTTGTGTTCTGAACTTGTTGATCCGGCTGATTGTTATGATTAACACTTTGGGTTGAATGTTTCTTGTATATCTTACACAATACCCAATCCGTCATCTACAAGAATAGAACAAAAGTTGGTCCAAAACCAAATGATAGATAAAAGGATAATACATATATATGTGTTGAAATAGTTTTCTCTTTATTCACTCTGCTAATACCCTTAGCCCTATAAACGTATCAAACGATTAGTGATCACTTTCGTGAACTATTCGCCGGATTTGTCCTGTCCATTCTTTTTCGTTTGTAAACGTTCGCTTATGTTTGTTCATTCACATTCATTTATGTTTATTCGTTTATATTCCTTAATATCTGTTAATTTACGTTCATTCATTTATGTCCGTTTACATATTCCTTTAAACTTATTTAGTAGTTATTAGTAATGAGCCCATTACGTTTACGTCCTTCCATTTATTTATTTACGTTCGTATAGAATATTGATGAACGAACATAAACGAACCCCGAATACATTCACCTACCTAGCAAACGAACATGAAAAGGAAAATCGGTTTGTCTAAGTGCTCATGTTCGTTTGATTAAGTTAAACAAACGAACATGAGCAAGTCTCGTTCATGCTCGTTTTGGTTCATTTATAGGCCTAAATGCCCTTGCTAACCAACGAGATATACCTCTAAGAGCTATAAGTAAATATACCTTTCCATTTGGGATATTTAGATTATTGCAAGTATACTCATACATTAGCCATTCGGTCTTTTGATCCTTCTCGTCATAAAAAGCTAAAGGTCTATTTGTTCCAACCACTCGTCTCGTCATAAAATCATACACCTTCGTATCTTTCTGGGTCGACTTCCAATACCCAAAGTCCTTGGTTCTTCTATTCACTCGTGTCCCCGTCGGGTGTTTTCGCTCTCTGATTGTAAAAAAGTACCATATGCCTTCACACGACCGGTAACGTTCTATTATCAACAAACCGTCAAGAAAGATTAATTGATTAGTGTAACGTTTTACGCTACTAAATAAATATTACACTACTAAATAAATATTACACTACTAAACAAAGAAGTATCAGTCGTCGGTAAAGTAGTCTATCAATATTTTTTCACAAATCAAATTACCACGACCATATTTTTTACAGCGATTTTACCAATGGTATTTCGTTGGTAACCACCTTTACCGACAGAATGCTAGTATATTTGGCCGTCGGTGATACTTCTTTGTTTTATAATTTATATATTATGAAAGATGCATGGTAGATCGCATTATACTTCACATACCTGTAAGTTCGTTAGGGTGGTGGCTATAAACATGAACATCGTATATCCGACATCTGGGTTGTTCGCCTAATTCAAGGTAGTAGATGATGAGCTCCGAGTCGGTTGGACAAAAGCGATAACCGGGTTCTAATGCATCATCATAATCACGCAATTCTTGTTGAATGTATGGAACAATTTGCTGGTCTTCAGCCATTTACGTCGAGCACAGGGTTTTAGAAAATTTGGAGATTTGAATGCATGAAAACAATACGTACTGCTTTATTATATATATCCGTGAAAAGAAAGCAATATATAAACTATGAAATTTTTTATCCATTTCTTGCGGAAGTCTCAGATTTTTTTGTGCAAACAAATTATCTATAAGTCTAATAAATGATGATAATATATTTCTTATTCAAAATCGAATCATTTAGGTTGTTTTCTTTTCATTAAAACTTAATTCGATGATTTATATTTTGACTTTTGAGTAACATGACCTAAATATTTCATGTAACAAACTGATATTTTGAAGACTTAATTATCTCTTGTAACAAACTGATATTTTGAATAATTTATTTATTTATTTTTGAGTAAACTGCCATTTTGGTCCATGAGGTTTGAGCAGTTTTGCCACTTTAGTCCAAATCTCAAACTTTTTGCATCTGGGTCCCTGTGGTTTCAGTTTTGTTGTCATTTTGATCCAAAAATAAATCAGGCCAGATTCCCCTAATTACACCCTCAAGTTTTGTCCTTTTGCACAGGGGTAATTTCGTCAATTACATCCACCCTATAAAAGCCCATCTCCTTCCCCAAATCCACCATAACTCAAACCCTAATTCACTATCACTCCCCCCATTCCCACCACCTCCGCCATGGCCATCACCCGCACCCTTCACCCAACCGGCCACCGCCACTCGACCACCCCCATCACCAGGCCACCGCCTCTTTTCTCTCTCTCCCTCCTCTCTCGCGAACACCACCGTTCACCGAAAACCGAGAATGTCCGACTGACACCTTCCATTCTTTGTTAGTTCTGATGAAAGGGGATGGAGGAAAGATGGTAATCAATTCCAAACTGAAGTGGGTAGGCTTAGTTGGACTTATACTCTCTGCTTTTATCTCTTTTCACTCACTTTCTTCTTGCAAGATATTCACACACAGATGACAACCTCACTGAGTATCAAGCTATTACCATTTTATCTTGGAGACCTATCTTTGAGAATGCAGATCTTGATCTTTCACCCAATGTAATCTTGCTCATAACCCACTTTCAATATCTCATTGTTTGTTAAAAGTTCATGTCTTTTCAGTGAATTTTTCATTTTTGGTGAATCTTGTTTATAGGGTTTATTGGTTTTTAGTATAATAGATGGAATTTTTAGTATTTGTTGAAGTCAATGTTGCATTTCTTGAATGTTTGATTGTATATTTTGCATATTTGATGAATCTTGTTCACAACGTTTACTGGTATTGTTGAAGTCAATGCTTGCATTTCTTGTATTGTGAATTTTGCATCTTTGATGAATCTTGTTATAGGGTTTACTGATTTTCAGTAAAAAGATGGGATTGTAATGTTTCTGGAAGTCAATGTCTGGGTTTCTTGTTTGTCTGGTTGTAAAAAGATGCATTTTTAATGAATTAAGTTTAATTAATTTAGTTATTCATATGTTATAATAAATTGAGATGGACAAAATTACCCCAGAACAAAAAGACAAAATAACCAACTTTCAACAGTCAAAGAAGAGGTGATTTTAATTTTGGACTAAAATGACAATAAAAGTAAAACCACAGAGACCCAGATTTAAAAAGTTTGAGATTTGGACTAAAATGACAAAAGTGCCAAAACCACAGGGACCAAAATGACAATTTACTTTTTATTTTTAATAAATAAAATCTTTTTGTTTATTAATATGTGTGGCTAAGCGTATAATATAAAACCTATAGAATTAAGAACCCTCAACTTTCAACATTCCATGTGTATATAAACTACAAGGTTAGAACCTCGTGTACTACACGGGTTAAATAAATGTAATTTTATATATTAAATAATAAAAAATTATATTTTTATGAACCCCGTATATTGTACGGGTTAAATAAATGTAATTTTTATATATCAAATAATAAAAAAAGTTATATCTTTAAAAAACCATGTGTATTATACAGATTAAATAAATGTAATTTTGTATACCAAATTACTAAAAATATCGTATCTTAAAAAAAACCGTGTGTAATTGGGTTGAATAAATCTACCAAATAATTAAAAAAAAATTACATCCTTAAAAACCCAGTATGTTACATGTGTTGAATAGATCTAAAAAAAAGTTGTATCTTTAAAAACCATGTGTATTACACATATTAAATAAATGTAATTTTGTATATTAAATACTAAAAATGTCGTATCTTTAAAAACCCCGTGTATAGTCAGGTTAAAGAATCTGCCAAATAATAAAAAAAAATATATCCTTAAAAACCACGTGTATTACACGTGTTGAATAAATTTAATTTTACATAGCAAATGATAAAAAGTTATATCTTTAAAAACTTCGTGTATTACGCGGATTATATAAATGTAACTTTGTATTGTAAATAATAAAAAAAGTTATATTTTTCAAAACCCCGCATTTTACACGAGTTAAATAAATATAATTTTGTAAACCAAATAATAAAAAAAGTTATATTTTTAACAAATTAGGATAACGTTTAATATTAATTTATTATTTATATATTTAATATAAGATAAGTAGGAAAAACATGTATTTGTTTTAAAAATATATTAAATTAACAATTTAGATTTGAAGATAATATTTTATTAAAGTATGATAAGATTTAATATTAATTTATTATTTATTTATTTTGTTAATTTAAGATAAGTATAGTGTAACACCCCAAAATGCGTAGATATTATTTATTATGTTGTGAGTGATGTCTTATTATAAATGTGTAGTAGAAACTTTAAATTAATAATTTTAGAATGTATGTTAAGGAAGAAAGTAAATAATATGAGGTTATTAATAAAAAATAAGTAACCTAGTTAGTGTTATGAGGAGTGTTAAGGTATAAGAAAGACATGAGTAAGAAGAACCTACTTCATTAAACATGAGGGACTAAAGGAGGGCATTTGGAAAGATGTTTTAATTAAAACAACTAAAGAAAAATTCAGGATTTTGGAAGTGTGGGGGTGGGTACGGGTTTAGAGAGAAGAAGAGGGAAGAACACCCCTTGACCTAGCACCCAAAATTCTGGAAATCGAACAGCGATTTGGGGCGGATTTCTTGCATGTTTGTCACCTCTCAATCTCCTTTACTCGCTGAACAAAAGGTATGTTGTAATTTGTGATTTGGTGAAGTTTAGTATGATGAGAAAGATTGAGTTTTCTGAAATTAGGTCAAGTTTTGATGTTAAACACTCAAATGTAAGTAAGAATTTCCTTGAAATTGTTGTTAGAATAAAAGTGCATGTAAACATAATTGTTGTGCTAATTGTAGAAGTGAAAACCTTGTAGGAAGAAGTGGGTCTCTAGACATGGTTATGAAATTGAATGATTAGTAGTTGGGTTCTTATCAAATGTTGTGTTGATTGAATCTATATTGATGAACTAGTAGTTATGGGGAATGAATTATGAAAGTGCAAGTTATGAACTCCTATGTTGTTGAATGAAAGCAAGAGTAGGAATTAAAGCATGAACTACTTGTACATTGTGCCTTATTTGTTGTACGCCCACAAAGTGTTTGATAAAATGCCTACATGAAACTTGAATTGATTCAAGTTTGTGTTTAAAAGTTAGTAAATTCGTCACTTTTGACAGCCCTAGATAGCCATCTTGTAAAGGCCGTATCTCATTCGTTATTAGGAGTTAGACAACGAGCCTTATATCGTTGGAAAGCTTGTTTCGCATGTTACAATTCTTATTTGGTCACAAGATGCTGGTTATGAGATTTGGTGGGTCAAAACAGCATGTAAAGTTAGTAAATTCGTCATTTTGACAGCCCTAGATAGCCATCTTGTAAAGGCCGTATCTCATTCGTTATTTGGAATTAGACAACGAGCCTTATATCGTTGGAAAGCTTGTTTCGCATGTTACAATTCTTATTTGGTCACAAGATGCTGGTTATGAGATTTGGTGGGTCAAAACAGCATGTAAAGTTAGTAAATTCGTCATTTTGACAGCCCTAGATAGCCATCTTGTAAAGGCCGTATCTCATTCGTTATTAAGAATTAGACAACGAGCCTTATATCGTTGGAAAGCTTATTTCGCATATTACAATTCTTATTTGAAAGTCGAAGTCGGATTAGGTGATTAAAAAGGGGGAAAATGACCCCGAACAGCTGCTGCGAGAAAAATGCGGCAATGAAAATAATGTGTTTTGTGAACTTAAAACATATGATTTTCTAGTCACCAATTTACTAAACACTAAATATTGCTTCGGGTGAATGTTACAGTTGTTAAGGTGTGTTTAAAGCGTTACTATGTGTAAAATTGGCGTTAATGTACAGCATGGTTAGCCTCTCCGATATGATTGTAATAGTAGAGAAGTCAGGCGTATTGTAGTAGATAATCTATGTGTCGCGTATGATGATAATTGAGTTGCTTGAATAAGGAACAAGGTGACTTTTAGTCTATATGCCTTATGTATGTGGTATTTGGTTAATAAAAAGTCAAGTAATGTATGAATGGAAAGAAACGAATGTAGTATGAATGAGCATATGTGCTAACCATAATGTAATTGTGATGACATGAAAGAATAGGAATCACATTAGCAAGGACTCGAAAACGGAAGGTTAACGGGTCAAGCAGAGGCGAGGAAACAAGCGTGAACACTAACGCTCGAGGTAAGTGACCTTCGATTCACTTCTTAGTATACATATAGAGTTTTCTTGTTATGGTTGAATGGGATGATTGATGTATATAAAATGGCCGACAAGTAGGTATGTATGAATGCATTTAGGAAAATTACGTAAGTACATGCACGTGTGAGCTAAGGTATGCACGGGTGTAGTTATAATTCATTTTATGAATGTATGTAAGTATGGAGTTATGTATGCATGTATGTATATATGTAGGTATTGGTGTATGTATGAACGTAAGTAGTTATGTATGAGCATGAGCATTTTGTATTTGAATATGAAAGTACATACGTGTGTAGGTACGAACGTATATATATATGTGGATGCAAGTAAGCATGTACGTATGTATGTGAGTAGGTATGTGTGTATGTAGTTATGTATGTATGTATGTAAATACATATGCGAAGATGTAATCATGTATGTATGTAATTAGATGCGTGGGTTTGCAAGTAAAGGTATGTATGTATGTAGATGTGAATTATGCGTATGCGAAGATACGTAGGTATATATGAAGGTATGTAGAGAAGTAGTAATGCATGCGCGTATGTAGATATGGGATTGGTATAGAAGAAGGTACGTATGAGTATATGCAGGTATGTAGAAATATAGGAGGGCATGTACGTATGTAGACGCATACGTATACATGTAAACATGTACATGTGCATGATTTAGATACGTAGAATTTTAACGTTACTAATTATGCGTTTGAGGTTGGTATGTGATGCAGGAACAAGTACACCGGATTCTTACGAAACTTAAACCGAACCCGGAATAAGAGGATGAGAAAGAATAATTGGATGAATTAATGTTAAATTAACGAACGTTATCCAATCTTTAATTACATGAGATTAATGTATATGATGATGCCTTTGACTAATGGCTAAGTTGTATGTGATGCCCACAGGTGTTACACGGACTTCTGCTGCTGCTAAGGAAGTGAAGCGGACGTAGATCGAGTCAAGAGCAAGGATTGTACGGATAGATTGGTCACTTAGTTGAAGTATATAACGTTAGGTAATCTAAATTTTAGTATGAATGTTGTAAAATTCTTTTACAGTACGTTTAACATTTTTAGGATTTGGAACCTTCGTGAAAGAAATGTTGTTAATACGGAAGAAAATTTTAAAGCTCTTTTTCCGCTGCGTCATTTTTAAGGTTAAACGTGTTGGGGTCTAACAAGTTTGGTATCAGAGCCCTGGTTTGAGAGAATCAAGTGTAAGAAGGTAAGTGCTTGAACTCAAACTTGTGTGCTCTTGTGATAAGAAACCCGTACAATCCAAGACTCGGTCAAGATCCAAAGGTAAAAGAGGATGTAAGTATGTACTTATGAATATGTATAAAGAAACTGACGGTTTTGTATATGCAAGGTAAGTATAAGTGTTTGAAGAGGATGATCCGCGAATGCGGTCAAGTACCGACACCAAGGCATGAAATAAGACAAAGTTGAACCCAGGTACGTAAATTCAATATGTGGGTATATGAAATGGTAAAATGCATTAAGGGAAAAAAAAATGCTAAATGAAGGACTATGATGGTATAGTAAACATGTTTTGAAAATGATACACGTGCCGAAACCTAATTCTTCGGACATAAGGTGACAATTACACGAAGACACGAAACTAGTATGTGGATTGTGTACCTGGCCAGTACACGTGAAGCATATGACGTTCGTGAGACCGTGATAATTGATACAGGTATGTCCGTTAGAATTAAGTAGTAGGTGGACGTGAGGGTGAAGGGAAATGTAAGACTCCCAGGAATGAAAGTATGAATGCTATGTTAGAATCCGCGAGACGGATTCGAAACATGAAAGAAGTTAAAGTATGAATGCTCTGTTGAATCCGCGAGGCGGATCCAAACAATGAAAGATATGAATGCAATGCTTGAATCCGCGAGATGGATTCAAGGGATGAAAAGCGTAAATGCAATGTTTGAATCCGTGAGACGGATTCAAAGAATGAAAGATATGAATGCAATGCTTGAATCCGCGAGACGGATTCAAGGGATGAAAAGCGTAAATGCAATGTTTGAATCCGTGAGACAGATTCAAAGAATGAAAGATATGAATGCAATGCTTGAATCCGCGAGACGGATTCAAGGGATGAAAAGCGTAAATGCAATGTTTGAATCCACGAGACGGATTCAAAATATAGAAGGTACGAAAGGTATGAAAAATGTGTTCGAATCCTCGAAACAGATTTAAGATATAAAAGACGGAACTAGTCTACATAAGAAGAAGTCAATAGCTTGACCATGTATGCGCCAAACAAGTCATATAAGTAAATGTAAAGCAAATGAACAAAAGAATGATAGGAATGAAAATATTCGAATGTGTAAGTAATTACGGACCAGACAAGTAAATATTTCTTAAGTGATATGATTCAAATTATGCTTAAACTTTCATGTATATATTTATACAAGTGCGTTGCATGCAATAATGGTCGAAAGGATAAATGGGTCATACGGGTCAGATGGCGATTGCCATCTGAACTCGTTAGTTAATGTTTTGATATGTTAAGTTTTGTACTCATAGGTGAGCTTGATGAATAGACACGCAATGTCACCAATCGGAAAGAAATGATCACCGTAAGATAAGGATGACGAATCAATGGAATCTACTTCCGTCAGATATCATAGTGTGATAAACCTATCAAGATCAGCGAAAGAATTCTCATGAGCGGAAGCTCAATACACAGATGAAAGAGATCAATCCTGGAATGGTTTGGATTTGTAATGAAGTGGTTGGTTTGCTTTCGCGTGTCGTGGCATTACGCCAAAATAGTAAGGTTAGTGAATTGTTTAATATGTGAATTTAAGTATAAAGTTATGAATTAAATAAGTACTTCCGCACGAACTAGTGGTAACGCAAGATGTGATATGATAAGGAAGGGTTGACTTTTAGAAGTTGACTAAGAATGAGTTTTAAATCTGGCTTAAGTAGTGGGCAGTGAGTGTATGAGTAAGAAGGTAGAAGTAAAACTCCAAGTATATACGAAATTATTAGAACTAATACTAACGGTGAATGTGGTAGCAAGTTCATATGAACTTCATTTCGCTTTTATGTAGATCATGGCATTAAACCCTTGGGTTCGCTTCTAGTTTGCACACTTTAGTTCTAGTACGATAATGTGATGGTACGAATTTGGATAGGTTATTTGTTGTAAGAATGGGAAAGAATTTCTAGGAATGATGTTCTTGTAACTATGACCTTGCCGACGAAATAAAACGATATTTAGGGAGCAGGTTTCGGGGACGAAACCATCCTTAAGGGGGGTAGACTTGTAACACCCCAAAATGCGTAGATATTATTTATTATGTTGTGAGTGATGTCTTATTATAAATGTGTAGTAGAAACTTTAAATTAATAATTTTAGAATGTATGTTAAGGAAGAAAGTAAATAATATGAGGTTATTAATAAAAAATAAGTAACCTAGTTAGTGTTATGAGGAGTGTTAAGGTATAAGAAAGACATGAGTAAGAAGAACCTACTTCATTAAACATGAGGGACTAAAGGAGGGCATTTGGAAAGATGTTTTAATTAAAACAACTAAAGAAAAATTCAGGATTTTGGAAGTGTGGGGGTGGGTACGGGTTTAGAGAGAAGAAGAGGGAAGAACACCCCTTGACCTAGCACCCAAAAATCTGGAAATCGAACAGCGATTTGGGGCGGATTTCTTGCATGTTTGTCACCTCTCAATCTCCTTTACTCGCTGAACAAAAGGTATGTTGTAATTTGTGATTTGGTGAAGTTTAGTATGATGAGAAAGATTGAGTTTTCTGAAATTAGGTCAAGTTTTGATGTTAAACACTCAAATGTAAGTAAGAATTTCCTTGAAATTGTTGTTAGAATGAAAGTGCATGTAAACATAATTGTTGTGCTAATTGTAGAAGTGAAAACCTTGTAGGAAGAAGTGGGTCTCTAGACATGGTTATGAAATTGAATGATTAGTAGTTGGGTTCTTATCAAATGTTGTGTTGATTGAATCTATATTGATGAACTAGTAGTTATGGGGAATGAATTATGAAAGTGCAAGTTATGAACTCCTATGTTGTTGAATGAAAGCAAGAGTAGGAATTAAAGCATGAACTACTTGTACATTGTGCCTTATTTGTTGTACGCCCACAAAGTGTTTGATAAAATGCCTACATGAAACTTGAATTGATTCAAGTTTGTGTTTAAAAGTTAGTAAATTCGTCACTTTTGACAGCCCTAGATAGCCATCTTGTAAAGGCCGTATCTCATTCGTTATTAGGAGTTAGACAACGAGCCTTATATCGTTTGAAAGCTTGTTTCGCATGTTACAATTCTTATTTGGTCACAAGATGCTGGTTATGAGATTTGGTGGGTCAAAACAGCATGTAAAGTTAGTAAATTCGTCATTTTGACAGCCCTAGATAGCCATCTTGTAAAGGCCGTATCTCATTCGTTATTTGGAATTAGACAACGAGCCTTATATCGTTGGAAAGCTTGTTTCGCATGTTACAATTCTTATTTGGTCACAAGATGCTGGTTATGAGATTTGGTGGGTCAAAACAGCATGTAAAGTTAGTAAATTCGTCATTTTGACAGCCCTAGATAGCCATCTTGTAAAGGCCGTATCTCATTCGTTATTAAGAATTAGACAACGAGCATTATATCGTTGGAAAGCTTGTTTCGCATATTACAATTCTTATTTGAAAGTCGAAGTCGGATTAGGTGATTAAAAAGGGGGAAAATGACCCCGAACAGCTGCTGCGAGAAAAATGCGGCAATGAAAATAATGTGTTTTGTGAACTTAAAACATATGATTTTCTAGTCACCAATTTACTAAACACTAAATATTGCTTCGGGTGAATGTTACAGTTGTTAAGGTGTGTTTAAAGCGTTACTATGTGTAAAATTGGCGTTAATGTACAGCATGGTTAGCCTCTCCGATATGATTGTAATAGTAGAGAAGTCAGGCGTATTGTAGTAGATAATCTATGTGTCGCGTATGATGATAATTGAGTTGCTTGAATAAGGAACAAGGTGACTTTTAGTCTATATGCCTTATGTATGTGGTATTTGGTTAATAAAAAGTCAAGTAATGTATGAATGGAAAGAAACGAATGTAGTATGAATGAGCATATGTGCTAACCATAATGTAATTGTGATGACATGAAAGAATAGGAATCACATTAGCAAGGACTCGAAAACGGAAGGTTAACGGGTCAAGCAGAGGCGAGGAAACAAGCGTGAACACTAACGCTCGAGGTAAGTGACCTTCGATTCACTTCTTAGTATACATATAGAGTTTTCTTGTTATGGTTGAATGGGATGATTGATGTATATAAAATGGCCGACAAGTAGGTATGTATGAATGCATTTAGGAAAATTACGTAAGTACATGCACGTGTGAGCTAAGGTATGCACGGGTGTAGTTATAATTCATTTTATGAATGTATGTAAGTATGGAGTTATGTATGCATGTATGTATATATGTAGGTATTGGTGTATGTATGAACGTAAGTAGTTATGTATGAGCATGAGCATTTTGTATTTGAATATGAAAGTACATACGTGTGTAGGTACGAACGTATATATATATGTGGATGCAAGTAAGCATGTACGTATGTATGTGAGTAGGTATGTGTGTATGTAGTTATGTATGTATGTATGTAAATACATATGCGAAGATGTAATCATGTATGTATGTAATTAGATGCGTGGGTTTGCAAGTAAAGGTATGTATGTATGTAGATGTGAATTATGCGTATGCGAAGATACGTAGGTATATATGAAGGTATGTAGAGAAGTAGTAATGCATGCGCGTATGTAGATATGGGATTGGTATAGAAGAAGGTACGTATGAGTATATGCAGGTATGTAGAAATATAGGAGGGCATGTACGTATGTAGACGCATACGTATACATGTAAACATGTACATGTGCATGATTTAGATACGTAGAATTTTAACGTTACTAATTATGCGTTTGAGGTTGGTATGTGATGCAGGAACAAGTACACCGGATTCTTACGAAACTTAAACCGAACCCGGAATAAGAGGATGAGAAAGAATAATTGGATGAATTAATGTTAAATTAACGAACGTTATCCAATCTTTAATTACATGAGATTAATGTATATGATGATGCCTTTGACTAATGGCTAAGTTGTATGTGATGCCCACAGGTGTTACACGGACTTCTGCTGCTGCTAAGGAAGTGAAGCGGACGTAGATCGAGTCAAGAGCAAGGATTGTACGGATAGATTGGTCACTTAGTTGAAGTATATAACGTTAGGTAATCTAAATTTTAGTATGAATGTTGTAAAATTCTTTTACAGTACGTTTAACATTTTTAGGATTTGGAACCTTCGTGAAAGAAATGTTGTTAATACGGAAGAAAATTTTAAAGCTCTTTTTCCGCTGCGTCATTTTTAAGGTTAAACGTGTTGGGGTCTAACAAGTTTGGTATCAGAGCCCTGGTTTGAGAGAATCAAGTGTAAGAAGGTAAGTGCTTGAACTCAAACTTGTGTGCTCTTGTGATAAGAAACCCGTACAATCCAAGACTCGGTCAAGATCCAAAGGTAAAAGAGGATGTAAGTATGTACTTATGAATATGTATAAAGAAACTGACGGTTTTGTATATGCAAGGTAAGTATAAGTGTTTGAAGAGGATGATCCGCGAATGCGGTCAAGTACCGACACCAAGGCATGAAATAAGACAAAGTTGAACCCAGGTACGTAAATTCAATATGTGGGTATATGAAATGGTAAAATGCATTAAGGGAAAAAAAAATGCTAAATGAAGGACTATGATGGTATAGTAAACATGTTTTGAAAATGATACACGTGCCGAAACCTAATTCTTCGGACATAAGGTGACAATTACACGAAGACACGAAACTAGTATGTGGATTGTGTACCTGGCCAGTACACGTGAAGCATATGACGTTCGTGAGACCGTGATAATTGATACAGGTATGTCCGTTAGAATTAAGTAGTAGGTGGACGTGAGGGTGATAACACGTACAAGCTTCCTATACAACATATTGATCCCTTCACATGAAATACATTGACGTGCGAAGGTATATGTACATACACACAGTGGTGGAACTAGAAGAAAAATTCAGGGGTATCCTTTTTTTTACCTAGGCGCGTCGCTAAGAATTTGAGGACCCTAAGGGGACTTATGCGGCTTAAAAATGGGCCCTTAGACATTTTTTTTTACTTAAGGTCATCCATGAGAATTAGGTTACAGACTTGTATTACACCGATTGAATAATAAAATATTAAACTAGATGGAGCCCCGCCGCGTTGCGGCCCGGGGCTTACAAATTAACGCTTAAGTATACAAACGCAAGATAGAAGCCCACCCGTGTTGTGGCGGAGAATGTTAGATAACACTAATCATTAACCATGTAAAACCTATGACAACACAAATGCCATTGACCTTCTACATACTTATATAAAGCTTGCTTCGGATCATTATCCCTTGATAATAAACATGTTCTTCCATCTACTTACTACGGGTTATATTAACACGTTTGATTGTATATTAACGTAACGCAAATTTACAATCAATCTTTATGAGACCAAACATAAAAACTATAAAGCTAATACTAAATTACAAATTAACAATTCTAGGCATCCCAAACTTGTCGACTTCCATATCTCAGTATTAAGTATTAAGAAGCATTGCATATAAAATTCATAAAAAACAACCATCCCACATTCCCACATGGTTTCTCAACTAAACATATGCTAAATACACTTATCAGGTCATCCTCTGAAAGGCATCAGTCATGTACCACTCATATGCAAAAAATGAATGACCATTCTTCAAGACTCTAAATATCTCTGAGATTTGATTAATTATTTTGTAATATGAAACATATCAAGCATTTAGATAACAAAGTGACAAAAAAAATCCATAAACTCAAGAGACTTAATATACTGAATATCGAGCATAGCAAGTAGCATTAGCTGAATATACTGCATCAAAACTAATATAAGAAATCTGAATCTTTATTAAATAAACCGGTAACATGTTTGGGTTCCAAAATTATAATTAGGTCCATTATGGCATCTTCGTTAAACCAACTTGTAACAATCTTGGATAAATCTTATTCTTTAAAACAATTATTTTAATGTATTTTTCATGTATTATTTAACTTTTAACCAAAAGAACCACAAGTTAATTTCATGAAAATTGTAGGTGTCTAACATTTTCAAGGAATCTTTTTTTATGCGGGTATTATGATAAATAAAGAAATTGAAAAAAATAATAATAAATGTTTACAATAAATTAAATATAGAAATGATAATTAATTAAAGTTTGACTGTGACTTCTTTGCAAGCAAGGTGTTGCTTTCACTTTTTCATTCCCAATGCTAATATTAAATATAACTCTTCTCCTTTTCATTACGAACTTCATCTTCTCCTTTCTTTAACCAGAGTCGCTACAGGTTTCTGTACGCCGGAAATTTTCATTTCCTTAATATCATTTTATTTTATCTTTACTTACACTTAGGGGTATCCTAATATTTGTTTTGGGGGTATCCCTTATGAATTAAAAGGAGATTTGAAAAAAATTACACTTCGTGGAGAAACTTGAGGGGTATCCCGGGCAACCCCTAACCACCGCATAAATCCGCCCCTGCATACACACATACCCTCAATGGAAACACAACTCAAGAGTAGTGCTAATATATGTAGATGCTTGTAATTTGTTTAGAACATCATAGGAATTTGTTTAATATACCCCAAGTCGAATGAGAAATAGCTTTAGTGAGAAAAAAAATTACACACAAAGAAAGGGATCTTTAAGCCAAGTGTCTCATCTATGTTTTGTTTTCTATTACTACTGGAATACCACAAGAAAGAGAAACTAAGAATCACATCAAATAAAAGCTCCTTAGACGACTTTTTCGGGAGAAAAATGACTTCGTTTTGGAATTTCTACAACGCCCACCAACTCATCTGAACGATCATCTCCAAAAGAAGTCCTTGTCTTGAGCCGGTAACACGTCCAGAGAGGCTGTAATCTCCGAAGGCCTTAGATCACCAAAACTGGGAATATCTAGCCACTTGAAAACCGAAAACCATACTTTCCAGCAATCGAACATTCCCCAAGAATATGATCTGTAGTCTCCTCGAAATCTAAACATATTGGAAACAAACTGACGGAATATCCAAACCTTTATTACTAAGATGACAATCTGTCAGGATCCAGTCACCTATAATACGTCAAGATAGAATATTAACCTTCCTTGGGACATAGTTATTCTACCTTATCAGCTGAGATCCTTCCGATAAAAGAATTAAATCAAGATGTTTACGAATAGCCTTTATAGAAAGTTCATTATATCCATCCAACTTCCACCTCTGATCATCCGAAATCGAAGAAAATTACAAAAGTAGGGGACAAGAAAAAGAAAAAGACTATGGATAAAAAATGTAACTTACAAAACTATAGGATAAAAATGGAAAATTTCAAAGTGTGGGGGGTAAATGATAGAATGGGTTACGATTTAACAAAGTGAAAATTGATGAATAATTTTTTTTTAATTTTGAATGTTGATGAGTCATACGAGTCAGAAACATGTCTAAAATGTGATTTTTAACTTGGAACGTATATTGAGGCATATAGGTAAGATTATGAAGATATCCATTGGATAGAATTAGAAGAATCGGACTTAGAATGATCAATTTGGTGATTTTGATATGCGTTGATGAAATGGTCATATTCGTTTGAAATAGATTGTTGTTGGATTGTGTAACATTGCTCGAGTTTTGGATTCTAGTAGTAGTAAGCCTAAATATGAAATATGTGATTTCAAAATAAGAAGTTATAAATGTTAAAAAGGATTTTGATAATTTAGTATTTTCTAAATATATCTACATGAAATGAGTCAAACTATGTGTGTACTTGTTAAATAAAAATGAGTGTTGCAAACGTTAAAAGAGTGATGGCTAGATTTGGAACACGTGTGGTACATTACATTATTTTATAACTTTCTTTCATGAGCTAACAAAAATAAATTGTTAGGATCTGAGGCTCTCATGATAGTGTTTGTTTGTTTGAAATGAATAATCAATGAGTATGAAAACATATTAGGTGCAGCGGAAATGAAAACAAACTTTGTAAACACAATCAAAAGAGAAAATAGTTTGATAAACAATTGCTTCACATAGATTCAAAAGATTACAAATCAAAGCAAAAGATTACAGTCATGCTTACAAACTATACTTCCCCTCAGCCTGATGCCCCAAAGTTGGATTGCACAAGATGAAAGGATTAGACATGAGAAGGGAAAACCAGCTCAGTCAAAATCAAATGTAACAGTACAGGATACAGATACATTTATAGGCAAACCAAACCACTGAGGTATCTCAGCTGACGTCACCATGAAAGCGACGTCTAACAGCATAACAACCTGTATCTACTGACCTTACACAAACACTGCTATCCTAACCACTGACTATACATAAAACAGATAATTCACTAAACAGCTGCTTTCTCTTTATGTCAGTGCTTTCCTCAAGGTTGATCAGTCCTTGACTGGGCAGTGCTTTATCATCAGTAGATAGGACCAGCAGTGTTGGATACATCAGGGTTTTCATCAGCAGTTGAAAGGGCAGCAGCAGTTGAGTATGAGCAACGGATAGAGACCATCAGTTGTTATAAATCACTTTCAAGGGGAGAGCAAAGTGTAAACCGCTGCTTATTGTGAATCCACTGTTGTGACCAGGTTTTGGCTTTACATTAGCTTGTTCTTTGAATTCAGCTTCAAATTCCTTTGCACTCTGGTCATCCTCATCCCTACACAGTGAAAGCCCAAGGAGATCCTGCAAATCTTGAACACTAAGGCCTAGTGCTTCTTTCCTTGATATGTGCTTCACATCGCCATTGGCTCTGACCAAGGTCAATACGTGAGTCTTTTGATCAGACATCCACTTTAGTATTTTTAAGCCAAGTGGGTTTCTTGGGAGAGATTTATTTGAAGATGAGTTGAGGGATAATGGCCTTGAAAACAACTGCAGACTTTCAGACATTCTTTTGAAAGCTTCTTCAAAGACTTTGTCAACTGCAGCTATATCTTCTGCAGTTTCTTGTTCAATGAGTTCTTGTTTTTCAGCTTCTGTCTTGTCTTTAGCAGTGTTTGGAGATGCAGTTTTGTTTAATGCCTTAAAAAGGCTTTGAAGCTTTGTTAAAGTTTCTTCTTTCAGACCCATTTTCGTGATGGTATCTTTGAAGTACTCTGCTTCTTTTTCTATTACCTCTTCTTCAGTCAGCTGTTCTCCTTCTTCTTGATTTGTTACAAAAGTAGACCGGAACAGTGTGTCGAGGTTTCCTATCTTCTGTTCAAGCTTCATCATTTGTTCTTTCCTTTTAGAAGTGCCTGAAACAGTTATCTTTCTTTTCTTCAGCCTTTCATAGGCTTCATCAGTCTGCTGTTTTGACCATTTTGATATGGCTTCAGCAGTATCCATTTTTGCATCCACTAGCTCCTTTTTCTTTCTTTTATACTCAGCAGTGAAGTCAGCAATGAGCTTTTTGAATTTGTTCCAGTTTGGAGCATTCTTCTTCTTTGTAGGATCTTTCTTAATTTTGTCAATCCTCTCAGCCTCATGCTTTAGAGCGATTATTGGCCATTCTTCAAACTGTTTTTCTTCAGCAGGATAGAATTTTTCTTTCATAATGTAGGCAAGATATTGTTTTCTAAGCTCTTTGCGTTGTTCAGCCTTTTCTTTGATTAGTTCCTGTGCGAAATCTTCCATCTGCTTTACCTTTTCAAGAAAGAAATCCAGTCTTTGAGCAATGCCTTCTTTGCTTAGACGTTCACGTTCACTTTCAAATTTAGCTCTTGCTTTAGCCTGTCTTGTCTTCAGTTTGAGGTAATCATCCATATCCTCTGGTGACATGTAGCCTATGAGTGAGGAGAACCTCCTTTTTGAAGGATCTTCTTCTGTATAGAATTGCCTCATCTCATTTTTGATAGCTTCAAGTTCCAGTGGATATTTTGCAGCATTAGGATCATGTGTACCCTCATCGACAGAGATTGGCTTTCTTATTCTGTTGAAGAGCTTTGGTTGTGAAGTAGAAAGGATGAGAGCAGTGGTGGATGCCTGACTAACATCTGTTGAAACAACTGGTGTCTCAACATCTGTTGTCATTACAACTGCTGATATGTCAGCAGTTGTCTTCTGCTTTTGAGCAGGGGATGGATGTGGTGAGGTGGTTTTGGATGATGGTGATGGTGGTGGTGAATCAACATCTGATATGAGATTCCTTCTCCTTTTTAATGAAGAAGGGGCAGATGATGTTTTGGGTGGATCAGTGGTGGTGGATTGGATAGCAGTGGTTTGTGGCAGTGATTGACTGACAGTGGTTGAAACAACTGGTGTTTCAATCACTGTCGTCATTACAGCAGATGTTGTAACATCTGCTGTCTTCTGCTTTATGGCAGGAGGTAGTGATGATGGTGTGATTGTAGATGATGGTGGCATAGCAGTAGTTGTGGTGGTGTGTGTTGAAAGTGTGTGTGTTGATGACATGGCAGCTGTTTGACTACTGACAGCAGTTTTTGTAACTACTGCTGTATCAGCTGTTTGGCTAATAGGTTTTGAGACCTGTTTTTCTTTTTCTTTTTCAGGTTCAATATGAAGGCCATGTTCAATTCCCTTTTTCTTCATTTGCTTCATTATCTCCCCCTTTTTGGCATTATCTGCAAGGGGGTCATTAAAGAATAGTAAAGTTGAAGGAGCCTTGCCAGTGGCAGTTTGGATACTGGCCTTAATAGCCTTGATATCTGCTTGAGTATCCTTGAACCTTGATTCCATCATGTTGGACAGCAGTTGTACTTGAACAGCATGCTTTTGATCAGCCATTTGTTGCTGTTTTTCCAGCATGGGTTGGAAAATATTCCAAAGCTCATTTGCAGCAGGTGCTTGAGCAGGAACAGCAGAGGATTGTGCTTTCTGAGCTTTTAAAATCTCTTGCACCATCTCCTTTATTTCAGAAACTGATTCTTCAAGTTTTTCCACTCTGCCCGTCAATTCCTGATATCTTGAATCATCACCCATTTTACTGGGATCATCTGAATCCCCACCTGTGGTGGTTATATCAACGTGTGACTTAGGAACAGAGTCCCAAAAATCACCCATTGATGCCCCTTGTTCTTGGTACTGGGGACTTCTTTCTTCAGCACTTGATAAACCTTTGATGGTGCCAGTGGTTAGATCCAACTCACTGGTGGTTATCGAAGTTGCCATGGAAGAAATTGCCTTCAAGGGAGTCTGATTTATGAAACAACTGGCCAACTGGAGACCTGTTGGTCCACCAGTTGTAGTTGCTGCTCCACTTGAACTACCACCAAGAGTTATATGTAACTCAGGGGGTGTAACCTCCTCAATTGTTGCTGGGATAGCAGAAGTAGTAGCATCAGACCCAGTCACTTGTGGAAGTATGCTCTCAGTGATAGGTGTTAGAGAGGAACTGGTTTGTGTCTGAGCTATATCAGCTGCATTCAACAAAGGTAGCATGGTTTGTGGTAATATGATTGGTGAGGGGATGGGAGTTGAAAGAGACATGTCCTTGGGATCAGGACTGAGGAAGATGGATCCAAGTGGATTCAGAGCTTCATAGTGTGGTGTCCCTGTGCTTACAACCTGATCCTTTTGTGAGGATGCAGGAGGAGTTTTAGGCATGGATTGAGATCTTCCTTCCAACTGCTGTGAGGAAGTAGCAGCAGTGGTTTCTGGTGACTTTTGTGTTATCACAGGCATTTCCTCTGGGATCTCATCTTCCAGAGTTGCCTTTCTTTTGGGATTGGTGGGTTTTCTGGATGTTTTCTTTTTGGTCTTTTTAGTGGTGGTAGGTGTGGGTTTCAAAGCAGTGGGAGTGCTGCTATGATCACCTGGAGCAGTGGGCTCAGCAGCTGATACCTGAGGAGCAGTTGTAACCGCTAAAGTCTGCTCAGGTACCCCTGCTTTTGTTTTTATTGGTGCCATCATCCTTGAAAATGTTTCTTTTGTTATACTTTTTATTTGACAATGAACACCTTGTTTGAGCAAATTTACATTTTTCTTTTCAAATTTTTGTTCAAAATAATAACTCAAAAATCTTGGAAAAAGTAAAAATGCTTTACTTTCAACGTTTTTCACCATGTCATTGAAAATCTCCTGGGAGTAGTTATAGTCTTTGTTATTCAAAATAGCGTAACCCAGGCTTTGAATTTTCAATGGTATTTCGTTGAAAGATGTTGTTTTATTTGAAGCACACATCAAGAGTGTGTGAAATAAAAATCTGGGTGCAGATGGAAAATAACCCTTTTGTAGGGTATCAACCTTTGGTTCTTCTGCATAACCCCTTTTCAGAAAATCAGCTTTTAACTCGTTTTTGTCAAAAGAGGTTTTACCGTTCTGATCGTCGAGTATGAAGACTTCTGATATCGATTTTGGTGTGACTTTGATCGCTTTTCCCTGTATCGAGGAGTTAATGGCTATGACTTTTCCGTCTTGTTTTTCAAGCGACGCCTTTTTCCAAAACTCTCTCTGGGTTTGCAGATAGATAGGAGCATTTGCTGTCAACAAAGTTTTGTACTTTGATGCAGATAATGCATCAATGATGGTGTCAAAGGTGTGATTATCAGTAGGTTTTGTGAATAAACCCAGATAGTTGTGAGATTGTTTGAATGGTATTTCGATGGGTTCTTCGGTCGTTTGAGCGACCTCTTTGGAAGGTGATGGTGATTTAGGTTTTGGTTTTGACTTTGACTTTGATTTTGTCATTTTTGCGGAGAAGAATGAAGGAGGATTTTGGAGAAGAAGAGTTGGAAACTGCTATGAGAAGAGAATTTTGGAATTCAATTCGACAGTGTAAAACCCTGTTTGGGGTTTAGGGCAGGTTTTATTTTAAAAATGATCGCTGATGTGGCAGCGGTTATTAAGATCTGAAGGCTAAAAACTGACCACGTGTCAAACACTGATGAAACGGATGAAGTATGGAGAACAGTTGTTTTAAGAGCCACTGACGTATCAAGCATCAGTGATTACAATGGTAAAAATTTTGGGCAGTGGATGATTTTTACTATCAGTAGATAGCATATCAGTGGATAAGAAACTGATTTTGAGCATCAGTGCTTACAAGAAAATGAGGGATCAGTGGTTAACTTTCAGCAGTGGACAGTGTTTAGAGATCAGATGTTGGAACAAAATAGTGGTTAGGGTAAATGGTGCAAATCTGAAGAACAGGTGTTTCAGCAACAGTTTTGAGAATTTTCATTCAAGGTTTTGCCACATGTCAATTTTGAAAGACAGTGGTTTAGTACCCCAGATGATGAAAACTTTTTACTAAGGCAACTCATTTTCGTTTAATATTCAATTAACACATGAGTACCCTAGTAATTTAATCACAGTTTGCAATCAACCTTTGATAAAAATTTAGGAGCAAACCTGAGTATGACATGATCATGACATATGTACCATTTCCTTTTGACCCATTTCTGAGGACACAAATACCATGCAAAAATAAGGTATTACATCCTGACAGGAGCTGAAACTATTGCCAACAAAAACAAGCAAAAGTTCCAAATATATTATATAAAAAATGAATAATATATCCTGGTTATTCGAGAGAATCCTTTGAACATAAAGAAAACTGGTTAAAGGATTTTCTAAGAATAGTTTCAAAAAGATCTAGTATAATTTCAATAGAGAATGTAATCACATCACTCACAGGTTTTTGAAAATGGTCAGTGGTTTGACAACAGTGGTAGGAAACTTTTGGATACATTTTGACCACTGTTTGGAACCATTTTCATTATCAGTTGATTGCAAACATGAGGACACATGGATAAATTTTTGAACATTTGTCTAGTCCTCTTTGGAGTTCATTCACTGGAATTAAAACCTTTCCCTGAACAGATGAATGCACATAGTTGCTTAATGACCATTATTACCCCAAACTTTGACTCATAAGTGTTTTATGTTTATCCTCTTTTTCTTTTGACAACAAAAGTTTTGAGATAAACACACTTCTGAGTTTTTGTGAATTTTAGTCCAAAATCACTTTGCAGTAATGTTTTTGAGAGACTTGGTCATGTTTTCATCACTTTTTCAACCAATCTCACACTACTTATGATACGGACTCTGATAACCCTTGGTTTTCTTAATGTATTTTTACATAGTTGATTTTGTCCTTTTGAAGAACTCAACCTGTTTTCAACACATAAGATCTAAATGACTAAAGTTTCAATTTCCTCTTTATAGAAAACAAAACACTAGTGTCCTATGAATCATAGGTTTTGTTAATCTGAGGTTCATACTTTAGTATTTAATGAAAACATCACAAATATCAAGACAACAGTTGAAATCAATTTTGAGAATATAGACCAATCCCATAATTTATCAGATATGTTTACAGATCTGAAAACTATGAGTGACTTGTGCATGATATCACTTGTTGTGTGAAATTTGTGTGTCATATGACATCTTGGTTGATTTACAGAGTTTTTGAATAACCACTTTGAACATGATCTACTCGTTACTCTGTTTTTCAACTGAATACAACCAACCTTAGTATCAATGAATTTTGAGCCGAACTGTTATGTCAAATTGATTGTTAGATCGAATTTGACTGTCCAGGCTCTGATACCAATTGTTAGGATCTGAGGCTCTCATGATAGTGTTTGTTTGTTTGAAATGAATAATCCATGAGTATGAAAACATATTAGGTGCAGCGGAAATGAAAACAAACTTTGTAAACACAATCAAAAGAGAAAATAGTTTGATAAACAATTGCTTCACATAGATTCAAAAGATTACAAATCAAAGCAAAAGATTACAGTCATGCTTACAAACTATACTTCCCCTCAGCCTGATGCCCCAAAGTTGGATTGCACAAGATGAAAGGATTAGACATGAGAAGGGAAAACCAGCTCAGTCAAAATCAAATGTAACAGTACAGGATACTGATACATTTATAGGCAAACCAAACCACTGAGGTATCTCAGCTGACGTCACCATGAAAGCGACGTCTAACAGCCTAACAACCTGTATCTACTGACCTTACACAAACACTGCTATCCTAACCACTGACTATACATAAAACATATAATTCACTAAACAGCTGCTTTCTCTTTATGTCAGTGCTTTCCTCAAGGTTGATCAGTCCTTGACTGGGCAGTGCTTTATCATCAGTAGATAGGACCAGCAGTGTTGGATACATCAGGGTTTTCATCAGCAGTTGAAAGGGCAGCAGCAGTTGAGTATGAGCAGCGGATAGAGACCATCAGTTGTTATAAATCACTTTCAAGGGGAGAGCAAAGTGTAAACCGCTGCTTATTGTGAATCCACTGTTGTGACCTGGTTTTGGCTTTACATTATCTGTTCCTCTGGTAGGGTTCAATCCCAACATAAATCAATCATAAACTTGGACTTCACAAATTAATTAAAAAAAAAGACTTGGACTTCACAAATTAATTAAAAAAAAAGACATATCACATCGAAGAAGAAATACGATGGCGACCACCGTGCATCTTAATAAACATGACTAAATCAATTGCTTAAAACACCCACCCACCCTTCTTCATTCGTTGTTTTACATAATTTAAATAAGACCTTTATTTTCCAAAACCTAACATATGAGTGGGATATTATAGAGTATGTGTTAAAATATAATATACCTTATATATTACTTCAGTTTAATAGTATAAGCGTTGGATTTTATTTTTTGTTACATGTTGCTGCTACTGGACGATATACTGGACCTGTTGCTGCTACTGGATGATATACTCGACCTGGGTTACATGCTGCTGGACTTCTATTGGACATGGGTTGTTTGGGCTTATTGCGAGATATTGGACCTGGGTGCTGTCAAGGGCGAAGGATCATGGGTGCTCGGGGGTGCACCCACCAACCCCAATGTTTCGGTTAGAAGTATATATGGTCTGACTTTTCGTCCGAAAAATTTAAAATTATATAGGATCGCCCCCCGATTATTTTTCCTAAATGATGTTTGGTAAATATATTTTAACTCTTATTTTTATTTGTTTAACCCTAGATTACCCACCATACAATAAACTTAATACCCAAATTATTAACTATCAAATATAATTATCTTGATCCAGCCGACATTCATATGTTTCTGCGATTCTTCTCTGCGCCTCTGCCGAAGACTTTTGGGGCCAATTTTTTTTTAGTGTTGCATCCTTATCCTTTTTACTTTTCCTGTTTTCCAATTCAAGATTTCCCAACTCATAATTTCCACTTTCCACCAAGGGTAACAATTCTTTATTTTTTTATTGTTATTAGGAATGCATTGGGTAACAATTCTATATTCTTTTATTGTTATTAGGAATGCATTAATGTTTATCTTTATTCATGAATAAGAATCATAATTACATAAATGATAGATCTAAAACACTTAATAGATAAAGAGGATTTATACCTTGATGATGAATTAATTAATGTATTATTAGTACTTTTTGTTAGGAATTCATGGGAAAGACGAAAACTATTGATTCTTTTTTCAAAAGAAAGGATGATGAACAAGAGATTAAACGTCAAAAAACTTCAACTAGTGAGCCTGAAGAGCATGAAGCGCCACCACCACCACAATCAAACACAATTCCAAGCGAAGCTCCACCACCACAATCAAACTCAAACGAAACTCCACAACCACAATCAGACACTAATAAAGTGGATGTTAATCTTTTAGAAAGAGATCCCGGTAAACGAAAACCAATGTCGGAGCATCCGGTTAATTTAAGAGAACAAGGCGTGCTTATCTTTCTTTTGGACCTTACCAAATAGAACTTACAGAATATAAAGTTAATGGTACAAAGAAGCAAGCTCGTAGGTTCCGATATCCTTGGTTCAAACTTTACCCTAATTGGTTAGAGTATTCTCCAACAACACATTCGGCTTATTGCTTTCTATGTTATCTTTTTTGTGACAAACCAAATATGAGCCATGGTCATGATACATTTACAGGTAAAGGGTTTGATAATTGGAATAAAGTTTGTGGGAAACAATGTGCATTCATGAAGCACATTAAAACTTCACATCAAAGAGACGCCCTTTTATTCGGTCAAAACTTATTGAACCAAGAAGCACATGTTGATAATTCCATATCGAAGCCAAATAAGGAGATAATTATGAAGAACCGTTTACGATTAAAGACCACTGTTGATGTAGTTCGTTGGTTGACATACTAAGCTTGTGCTTTACGAGGACATGATGAATCTGCTAGTTCTAAAAATCGAGGTAATTTTCTGGAATTGCTAACACTTCTTGCTTCTTATAATGATGAAGTTTCAAAGGTTATACTAGAGAATGCTCCTTATAATGCAAAGTATACTTCTGGAGATATTCAAAAAGAAATTCTTAGTATTATTGCAAATAAAATTCGAAAGCATATTCGTAGTGAAGTGGGGGATTCGGCCTTTTGTGTCATGGTTGATGAGTCACGAGATGAGTCAAAGAAAGAGCAAATGGCCATAGTTTTGAGATTTGTTGATGAAGAAGGGATGATACAAGAAAGGTTCTTGGATTTGGTTAATGTTAGGGATACTTTATCAGCAACCCTAAAAACAAGTTTGTGGAAACAACTTTTGCATTATCAGTTTGATGTTAGTAAAATTCGTGGGCAAGGTTATAACGGTGCTAGCAATATGAGAGGGAAATGGAACGGATTACAAGCACTTGTTCTTGAAGAATGTCCTTATGCGTATTACGTTCATTGCTTTGCTCACAGGTTAGTTACTTGGTTATTTTTTTCGGTCATTATTCAGTTTGACTAAAATACTTTTATGCTTATTACGGTTTTGCTTTTTGCTAATAGGTTACAACTTACCTTGGTTTGTGCTTCAAGGGAAGTTATTCCAGTACACCAATTCTTTACATACTTAGTTGACATAGTTAATGTGGTTTGTGCATCTAGTAAGCGGCATGATGAATTACAAAAGGCAAAGGCAAGCGAGGTTGAAAAGTTATTGGAACTGGGTGAAATCAATTCGGGGAAAGGACAGAATCAACTTGGGACTTTAAGAAGAGCTGGTGATACTCATTGGGGGTCTCACTATAACTCCGTTTGTAGTTTGATTAAGATGTTTGATGCCACTCGTGTTGTTCTCGCAGGAATAATCGATGACGTAGCTCATACTACTTTTGCTCAACGTGGAGATGCTGAAGGAGCTTGGCATAACATGAAATCATTTGAGTTTGTCTTTATTCTTCACTTGATAGAGAAAGTAATGGGAAAAACCGAAATACTTTCTCAAGCATTACAAAGGAAATCCCAAGATATTCTGAATGCCATGGAATTAGTTTCGGCAACAAAGATTACTCTAAATAATTACAGAAACGATGGATGGGATTCTTTAATTAAAGAAGTTACTTTGTTTTGTAACAAACATCTAATAGAAGTTCCGGATATAGAAGATCCATTTACATCTACTCGGTATCGGGCTCGTAAAAACGATCTTCAATTTACATTTGAACATTATTACCGAGTAGATCTGTTTACATCCACATTGGATAAACATATACATGAGTTAAATAGTAGATTCAATGAGCGCACGATTGAGTTGTTATCTCTTAGTTCTAGTCTAGTTTCAAAAGTGATTAACGTTGATCAGATTTTTCTTCTAGTTGAGAAGTTTTATCATGAAGATTTTACGGACCAAGAGATCACTGGGTTACGAAGACAGTTAGAGCTTTTTAATGTTGAATTGTCAAAGAATATCAGGCTAAGTAGTGTATCAACTCTTTCTGATCTATGCAAAACTCTTGTGAAAACTAACAAATGAGAGGAGTACACTTTGGTTGATAGAGTGGTTCGGCTAATCTTGACACTTCCAATTTCAACTGCAACAACAGAGCGGGAATTTTCGGCAATAAAAATATTCAAGAATCGCCTTCGCAATAAAATGGCAGATGAATATCTCACAAATAGCTTGGTGATTTACATAGAAAAAGAAATTGCTGATAAGTTTGATTCGGAAGACATAATTGATGAATTAAAAAATCTTAAAGGTCGTCGGGCTGAGTTGTAATTCTTCGTCCAGATTCCATTTATCTCATATCTTTATATATATATAAATATATAGGGTGAGGTTACTCTACAAAGTGTGTTTTTCTACAAAGTGTAGGAAGTATTTTGTGCCATTGGATGTGTTTGATCAGTGGTTGAGATTAGTTGGGTGACATTTTTGTAATATTTGTGTTTTAGTTATTGATTCATTTAATAGGCGAGGGGCATTGTAGTCATTAATCATGTTTTAAATAAAGAAATTACCATCAGTTCCTTTTATAGCCATTTCTTCATTAATTAGCCATCAATCTCTAAAATCATGGATCTAGACATCAACATGATTCAAGAACATTCAAACAATGGAGAACAATAACATAATAATCTATTCCAAAAAAATGTTTATACGTTTTTTTTTTTTTTTTTGCGATCTAATTTGTTTATACTAGTGTGTTATACGGAATGCAAGCTTTTATAATGGTGTGTTATACATAATCTAAGTTGTTTATATTGGTGAGTTATACTGGAGATCAAAGTTGTTTATACTTGTGTGTTATACGGAATCTAAGTTGTTTATACTAATATGTTATACTGGCGATCAAAGTAGTTTACACTGGTGTGTTATACGGAATCTAAGTTGTTTATACTAATGTGTTATACTGGCGATCAAAGTTGTTTACACTGGTGTGTTATACAGAATCTAATTTGTTTATACTAATGTGTTATACTGGCGATCAAAGTTGTTTACACTGGTGTGTTATACGGAATCTAAGCTGTTTATACTGGTGTGTTATATGGAATGTAAGTTGTTTATACTGGTGTTATACATGTAAGTTATTTATATTGGTGTATTATACAGAATCTAAACTATTTATACCAGTGTGTTATACGAAAATGTAGGTTGTTTACACTTGTAACTGATAAAACACAACGTGAATAAACTAATAACTGCTAAAACACAACGTCAAAAATTTGTTCATGAGTGATCGCATGTCATGTTAATTTGTTCTGTATACGTTATTTGTATTATAAGTAACTGACAATTTTGAATTCTTAAAAGATATGTTGTTTCCTTTAAAATCTTCTTATTTTGTTTAAGAAATAAATCTTCCATAAATAAGTTAATTATTCAGTTACCTTTATACCCTTTAATATAAAATCTCTAAATGACACATGTCACCCTTAGAACACTTCCTATACTTTGTAGGAAAAATAGACTTTGTAGCAAACTCTCACCATATATATATATATATATATATATATATAAGTCTTTTGTTTGTTATACAATATTTAGTTTTTCTATGTGCAAGAACGGGTCCTTTGAATGAGTGATTTTTTAGTTTTATTTGGAACTATTATTATTTGACCCAACTTGAATCGAATAGCCGACCTGACTCGACCCAAAACAAAACGATAGGAAAAAACATTTTGAGTCCTATCACTTTACGCCCCCTCGAAATTTTTGGTCAAGCTCTGCCACTGGGTGCTGTTTGGGCTTATTGTGAGGCTTATTGCGAGACCGGCTCTTATATCTTATATAAAAGAGTTCCTCACCTACTTTATATTACTTCAGTCAAGATAATTTGTTTCCAGAATTTTCTCTCGTTTCTCTCTCTAAACATCACTTAGGGTTTCTGTCTTTTTAATCACTGATTTGTTTTTTTATCAGTGATCTTGTTGTGAGATCTTGTGAGAATCGATGATTATCGTGTTGATAATCATCTGTAGTTGAGGGTTGAGAGTTAATATTGGTTGTATCTTTGTTTTGTTCTTTGTCTTTAGTTGTAATCATCAAGTCTGTTGGTTAATAAAGCTTTTGGTTCGAGTTCTTGTTGATTACAGTTTGATACCGTTGTTCTTGACAGTATGTTTGTACGATTGTATCCATTCCAAAATTCGTATCCTTTCTTGACATGGTATCAGAGCCATAAGGCTCCGATTTGAATGTTCTTCAGAAACTTGTAGCCCTAAATGAAGGCTACAAGGCTGGTTGCTTGGAGTTATACGCATCAGGTCGTGTTATTCTTTTCTTCAACTTTTAGTTATGTTCTTACATTAGGCACTACTGTTGCCAGAGTAGTTGGGTCGGTTTGTTGATTGGGACACAGAGAGGGTACACTATGTTGCATATTTTGTGATTTGTTGCCTTGATTGTGTGTATTCTTGTGTTGAATTTCTGTCTATGTGGTTGGTATGTGATCTTGTTGATTCTTGTCTTTTTTACTAGGGCATACACTTAATGTTTGCGACTACATTGGTATGCAAATAGATCTAGGATTCCTGTAAGAGTTAAATCCATTAGATCTAGTATATTTTGATACAAATTTTTGTGTTGGCAACTTGTTTAGTGATCTAGTGTGTATTTTAAGAGTTGTCTTGTTCATCCGATAATTGGTTGTTTGAAGATTTTGATAGTAACTCTTTGTAATTGTTAAGGAATTGATTCATACTACTCGTTACTCGTCTTGGAGCTTATCGCTCCCATCTTAGTCTGTAGTTTGTGCTTATGTCTTGTTGGTTATACTATTTAGCTTGGTCTTGTTATTAATCTTGAATGTGTTTTCATTAGATGTTATTTGTATTCTGGATTAATAAAAAGTTCTTGTTAATTTTTTTTTATTTACTTGTAAAGATCTGTAAAAAAGTTTATTTTTCAATAATAATGAGCTTTGACTTTGTACATGAAATCTTTAAAAATGGTACACTGAATATAGAATGTTTTAAAAAAAAAACAAAGTTCATGTTGTGATGTATAAAATGGAAAACCGGTTAAAAAGTTAAACCTGTTTGGAGGGAAAATGTGTTGGATTAGTGATTTTAAGAAAGCTATATTTTAACAAATAAAAGTGAAAGTCTAGCATATTTTATCACTCATATTTTCTCTTGTAGTCTCTTTTTCATATCGGTCTAGGGTTTGCGCATATATTGGTTTGTTTAACTGTTAGTTTGGGTGATGTGTGAGAATGAATCGTCATGTTGATGATCTAAGTGTGATTTGTGTAATTTTGTTGGGTGTTTTGAATTGTTTTTTGGTATGGTTTGATGTAACACCTCGAAAATTTACGTCCAATAATGTCTTGACACGTGTCATGGGCCTTGAATATGTGAAAACATACTTTAGAAGGACTAAAGTTGACAAACCGTGAAACTATGTGATTATAAGGGTCCAAAGTGTCAACAACGGATAAATAGGCCCTACAATAACCCTACATGGTGTTTATAATCTTAAATGATTAGATCATGGATCATACAAAGCGGAAAATGAAAAAAAGTGAGGAATTACAAACCACAGGGGCTAAAAGTGTCAACATGTTGAAAGTATACCTCTGAGTGATCTTTTGGCAAACCGGAAGCTTTGTAATGGTAAAATATACTCACTAGAATATGTGGTAAAAATTTCATCAAGTTTCGTTATCGTATGAGAAAGATATGATCAAAACCGTGCACGAAGGGTTAAATGTGTTAACGTTGAATTTCGTGACTTTTCGGGTAAGCACAAAGTTAACCAAGGACTTTACCATATTTGTAAATGTCCCAAGGCCCTTAAAAGTCAGGTTTTAGGGTCTAATGAGCAAGAAAAATAAGTAAAACCACGTTACAAAAGGACAAGGACTGAATTGCAAATGTCGAAAACTTGATAAGCTGGTTAACGACTTGTACGCGGCCCGCGAGAGGCCTGTCGCGACCCGCCTACAAGCTGCCAGCGACAGCAGCGAACAGATGTCAGTTATGAGCCTGTTTTCGAGTTGTTTACAGCTGTTGTCGATACCTGGGGCTCTCCAATGGGTTTTAATGCATGTAAGGGCACTTGTCCTCTTCTTACAACATCAGTAGACCTCTGTGGCAGCCTCACATGAGATCAAAATTGTGATAAAAGGGTCTTGAAGCTTGCAACCTTCAACACTTGCATGTTCAAAAATTCACAAGATCATCTCTGGAGCTCTCTGGACGTCAAGACAACCTTCTAGTGATCTCTAAGCTTTATTAGGACTCTTGTAAGTGTTTATAACCTCCTCAAATTCGTTCTAGCTTAGTTATTTAAGCAAAAGTCAAACCATCGTAATTTCAATTTGACTTTGAGATTAAACGAAATTTGCTCAGTCATTTCTCGAATTGAAAGTACCTACAAGTTGGTATTTATGTGGGTAACAAATCCTCAAAAGTGTATTTTCAAATTCCCACTCTAAGTATGATAATTGTCGAGTCAAAGCTTGTTTCAAAAAGTCAACAGAATTGTTATTTGCAAATTTAAGCATGATTAGAAATGTAGGGTACATGCAACCTGTTTGATCATTAAAATAACATGGTAATTAATGTAAGAACATGTCTCAACATGTTCAACTCGACAATTTTCAGTTTAAACCCGGATCGGAACCGAAAGTCGCATAAATTGACTTTTTATTTGACTTTCAGTTCTGACCCGTTCATGCATGTTTGAGATCTATTTTAGAGCTTATTTTGGACCAAGTTTCATATAAGTATAACTCTCTGAGATTTTACAACTTGGTTCAACACTTATCCGATTCATATGCATGTTTCCGATTTATGCTTAAATATGACTATTATGCCCTTTTTGTCTATAAAACATGATTTTTGAAAAAGTGAAAGAGTAGAAACATTTTTACTGATTTATAAACTTGCACCTAAAATTTGATATCAGTTTGTGGTCCAGAATAAGAGTTATGCTCATTAGCGTATTTTGAAAGCTTTATGTTAATTAATTGGCGTAATTAGCATATAACCTATTTAAACCCACTTTTTAATATCAAACTCTTTACCCACTGTTATAATATAATATTTTGGGATTTTTAAAGATTTTTATTTAATTTTTGGCTGAGCATAACATAGGTCTCTAAGTTAAATTCCGTTAATACCGATTTTGCCCTTTTAAGCCATAAAATGAGTTTTACAAATCCTTTTGACCCCAAACCTTTTTCTACTGATTTTATTTGATAAAAAAATATTTTGAGCATTCTGGAAATATAAAAATATCAGCTTTCTTTTAAAAACCCGGAAACGGCTCTAAATCGCCTTTTTAAGCGTTTTTAACGCATAGTATGTACTATAACCATATTAAACATATAAGGTTGATACCTACTGATGTTTTTAGTATATTTTTATAAAATAACAGTAAGTACAAGTTTTTGAACTCAGGTTTCCAATTTTGACCTTTTAATCCCTTGTGAAATTACCAAAATACCCCTAAGGTGCATAGTTTGGTTTTAAATGATGATTTTCACTTATGGGTCATACCCTACTGTTATAAGTATATTTACTGTATGAACCAGACCTGTAACTCAGATTTCTAATTTAACTCTTTTATAATCTTTTAAATGACCAAAATGCCCTTATGAGGCATAAATTGTGTTTAAATTTATTTGGGGCATAATAGAAGATATCTTACTGATATTATAACATATTTAAGCCATATTATCTTAGGGAACTTGCATATGACTCTTATGGTTACCCGTAACGCCCTTTTCGCGCTCGGTTCGGTTTATGTAACTAGTTTGCATAAATTGACCGAAACGGGTCAAACCTTATCATTTTTGTCTCAAAATCCAGAATGTATTTAGTATACCCATATTATACAAGTATTCAAACTTGTCGGGTCTAAATCACATTCTATCCGGTCTTCGCTTAATCGTGCGTTTGAACCGTATCGTCCTTAAAACTAGCCGGTCTAAGCTTAGGCTTAAATAAAGACCCGTTAGAAATCTAATAGGTTATTATAAACCTTTGTTCCAGAATAAGGAGAACCAGTAAAAGCTACATCCACTTGCTAGTTGTGATTTATACTTTACTCAGGTAAATACTTTTAACTTATTTTCCCTATACGGGCTTGGGTTACGGTATATAAAATACCGCTTGATCGAGCATCAAATCTTACATCTTTGGGTGGTTAAATGAATAATTTGATCGGCTCGTTTAAACAGTCTTGTTCACTTAAAGCCTTTGGGGGGTTAATGACCATGTCCTGGATATCCTTGGCATCATCTTACGAGATGGCCACGACCTGAGCACGGGGTGTAGGCGTACACCTGTCAGTGTATAACTCTATAATGTGGTGTGTCTATTGATCTTTAACCCGGACAAGATCCGGGCTACTGAACGCACAAGTAACATGTAATTTCGTTCACAAGATTATATTGCATAATTATCCCAAGTTGTAAAAAGGTTTTGTGCCACGTGCATTCAAATCAATTTTCAACCCTTTTCAAAATGAGTCAGTTAAATTGTATTTACCAGTGTAAACTGACGTATTTTTCCAAAAAGATTAAGTGCAGGTACTACTCGTACTTGGCTGGGGGTCTTCTAGAGCGTCCACAATAAGTCTCGCAAACTTGGATGACAATAAAGCTGTTGAACAATATCTTATTTTATTTTGATCCACCTGTGGATCCGTTTCAACTATTTGTGATATTTAATATTACACTTTATTAAAGTTGAAATGAATCTTTCTTTGCTTCCGCTGTGCATTTATATATTGTGTTGTATGTCTATGATGATAGCAACTACGTCACTATACTCCCCACCGGGCCCACCGGTGACACGTGGAAAATAGGGGTGTGACAGGTTGGTATCAGAGCCAACTCTGAGTGAATTAAACACTAGCCTTTTATGTTTAATCTCAGTTACACAATTGCACAATCCTCGATTCTCAAGTCTAGACAAAGAACTTAGGAATTTTCCAAATTTTTGGTTTTTATTTCTAACTTTGTCTTATATATTTGTTGTTTGTATCACTTGTTGTTTTGACAGGTTGTTCAAATGCCGCCACGTATGAGAGGAAGAGGAAGGGGACAAGGAGCACATGTAGCCCCAAACAACCACGAGGCCGGACCGTCACACCGGCGAACACCTTCGGACCCCCACAACACAGATGCTCAGGATCTTTGGAGGTCCTTTATTGAACCTGCTAGGCGCTCAGTTTCACTGAGTACCTCACCTTCAATCCCACACTCCTTTGGGCCTCATTATGAGAATGAGCCCCATAACTCTCACCAGTCCTTCATACCTCTCTAAGGACACCAATCACCTTTTGACCAACCATCACCTGTTTTCCAGGGCTTGTTCAACCCTGCTGACTGCCTTGATGTGCCTATGGGTGTTAACCCACTTGGACCCGAAGACCACTTTTCTGGTGGCAACCCGATGGACATCGATGAAGATACTGATCCTGTAATGCCGCCGTCCGGAACACCGAACCACCCCATCGAGATTTCAGATGGGTCACCGTTTATGGGATCACCATACAATGGTCCCGACATTTATGAGGAGATGTTCAAACAGTATGACTGGGCATTTACTCCCAGTTACCATAACTCTCCCTTGCACCAGCCACATCACTCTCCCCTGCACCAGCCACACCACTCTCCCCTGCACCAGCTTTAGCCCAACTCTCCCCTGCATCAGCAGCAGCAGAATCCTTCCGAGGATTCCCAACTAGTCGCGGTCACTCCGCCGGCAGCACCACCTCGACTTCAGCCTCCCTCGCCCCCGAGGCGTAGGAGAACGACAGTGCGAATATCCGCACGAGGGGGAATACGCATCAGCACCCCTCCATATTCAAGCAACAGCCGGTACTCGCCTGTCCACGAAGAACCAGAGACGGGAGAATCTTCACACCCCATCTCAGAAGTGAACAATGCGCCAGTCGCGCCACAGCCACCCTTGGGTTTTGGAGACCCAATTCCCACGTACACTGGTGCTACAGCATTCAACCCCTTCGAGCAGCAGATCCACCCAGGCTACAACTTTACAGAGGATCCCTACTGGATAGCAGCAAACTCCAACACTCTCCATCAGGAAGGTCCCTACGGAGGTCCCTGGGCTACGGGACAATCGACCTATGGATACCCACCATATGGGTATTAGCAACCGCAGCCTCCTCAACCTCCGCATTATCAACCACAGCCTCCTTAACCTCCGCATTATCAGCAACCACCTCAGGCGCCGGCGATGTCACCGCCCCAAATGCAAGAAATCCTTCATGAGATACAAGAGGTGCGTCAAGAGATGTGGCATGAGTTGCGGCATGATCGGAGGCATAACCGGGGAATGTTTAAGAAGATGGTGGATTTGATTAAGGGTAAAAGCAAGAAGGGTCACTGAATCCTTTGTTTTGTTTGGTTATCTTAGTGTGGTACTCATGTCCTTGCGTGGACATATATTTATTTCAGTACTCTACCCCTGCGTGAGTATTCTTTTTCTGTTCTGCCCCTGCGTGGGCATATCTTTTTATTTGACCCCTGCGTGGGTTTGTTTGTTTTGTTAGATTGGCCCCTGCGTGGGCATGTTGTTTATGTAAAAGTCCCGTTTAGGGCAAACTCGTACTGGTTTAATTTTTATTTGGAATGGTTAATTTAAGTTTTTCATTTTTAAAATTATGTGCATAAACATAGTATATGAATAAATGAAAAATAACATTTAATATTTTGATTTACCATTTTAATAATATAATAAGGATCTTAAAAGGTAAAACGTAGCTGTTATGTTGTCATAAATTTAGCCAATATGGTAGAACCTGTTTAAAAGATTCAATTCTCTGTTAACATCTGTAAACATGTTAACATTCTTGGCTAGTGTGATCTGTAAAATCACACATGTCACCCTTTTAATAAATTATCCAAGTTTATATTTTTATATATATTTGACTGTGACAAAATGCCTACGGGTTATAATTAATGTCATATAAAACAAAGGCAGCTGTAGTATATAGACTCCCTGCCAAGAAAAGGATTGATATGTTTTAATTATTCAAACCTTAATCCTATAAGATCTAAATTTATAATTTAGAAAAATTGTCTATGTGACTAGGCCTGTTGTGCCAATATTTTATTTCATTCTATGATTAAGTTACTAATACAAAGTCCTGAATGAAATTACTTAGCAAATTAACTAAGATGGCTTTTATTTCCCATGGTTAATAAGTCGTCAAGAACGATAATACTGTTTAGGCTTCTAAATAGACCTTGTCCTTATTTTTATGTAGCAATTTAGACTGCATGGCTAAGTCTGAAGAATTAAACAGTCGTCCAGCAGAAAACCCTGAAAATGCTAAGATATTAGTAACTGGTGCGGAGTTGAAAACATTAGTGAATGATGCTATTATCGAAGCACTAAATAGACAGTACAGTGATTCGAGCGGGACCCGAAGTAGGACCCGATCTGCACCACATTCCAAACCCAAAGTTCACTCGGAGGATCATAGCAAACCGCCCTCTAAGAAAGATGTACCCAAGAAGGATAAGCCAAAGAAGGATGATGATGAACGTCACTCCTCGAACCAACACAGTGTCCCGTCAAGGAAGGTCGAGCATAAACAGGAACCGCGTGATAAGTCCTGTACATACAAATACTTCGTTTCATGTAAACCTCGGGACTTTACTGGGGAGAAGGGAGTGGTTGACTGCATGACCTGGTTGGACGAAATGGATACGGTTGTGGACATCAGCGGTTGTGCTGAAAGGGACGTAGTGAAATATGTATCTCAATCGTTCAAAGGAGAGGCATTGGCGTGGTGGAAGTCTCTCATACAAGCTGCTGGAAAGATCCCACTTTACAACTTGTCATGGGATCAGTTTGTTGCCCTTATTAAGGATAATTATTGCCCGCAACACGAAGTCGAGAGGATCGAATCAGACTTCTTATCTTTGGTGATGAAGAATTTGGACTGTCAGGCATACCTCACAACTTTCAACACCCTATATAGGTTGGTTCCATACTTGGTAACCCCAAAACCTAAGAGGATTGCTCGCTTCATCGGGGGTTTAGCCCCAGAGATTAAAGCTAGTGTTAAGGCATCAAGGCCTGCTACCTTCAGATCAGCAGCTGATCTATCTCTCTCTCTCTCTTACCTTGGACGTAGTCAGGTTGAGAGCACTCAGGAATTCAGAAGAGAACAAAAGGAAGCGTGAGGACGATACCTCACGAAGATCAGGTAAGAAACACCGAGGTAATGACGACCACAAGAAAGGGTCGGGATCTAGGAGAGATGGGCAACAATCGGGGGATAAGCCCAAATGTAAAACATGCAAGAAGAATCATTTTGGGAAATGTCAATTTGAGTCGAAATCCCAGTCTCACACGAGATCCTGTGGGATTTGCAAGTCTACTGATCATAAGAATTTGGAGTGTAAGAAGCTGAAGGATCCAACATGTTACGGTTGCAATGAGAAAGGGCCCATTAAGTCTAATTGCCCAAAGAACACCAGGAAAACCGAAGATGGAAAGAAGACCAATGCGAGGGTCTTCAAAATGGACGCTAAGGAAGCTGTTCAGGATGACAACGTGATTACAGGTACTTTTCTCGTAAATGATGTTTTTGCTAGAGTATTGTTTGATTCTGGAGCAGATAAGTCTTTTGTAGATAATAAGTTTTGTGAGTTGTTGAAATTGCCTGTAAAACCCTTAAGCGTGAAATATGAGGTGGAATTAGCTGATGGAACCATAGAAACCACCTCGACTGTTTTAGATGGATGTGTTATATCCATTAGGAATCACTATTTTCCTTTATCCTTACTTCCCTTTAAGCTAGCCGGTTTTGACATAGTGATAGGTATGGATTGGTTATCGCATAACCAAGCCCAGATTGTGTGCAATAGAAAGCAAGTGGTAGTCAAAACTCCGTCTGGTGAGTCACTCACCATCCAAGGAGATACCCAGCATGGATTGCCTGAGCAAGTGTCTATGCTCAAGGCATCCAGATGTCTGCAGAAGGGCTGTGTCATTTATATGGCACAAGTTACTATAGACGAGCCAATGCCTAAGATTGAAGACATCCCTGTCATTTCGGAATATCCTGAAGTTTTTCCCGAAGAACTACCTGGTTTACCACCGGATAGGCAAGTGGAATTCCGAATCGACATCATCCCTGGTGCTGCACCAGTAGCAAGAGCACCTTATAGGTTAGCACCAACGGAGATGAAGGAGTTAAGGACGCAATTAGATGATCTGCTAGCCAAAGGTTTTATTAGACCTAGTTCGTCTCCTTAGGGAGCGCCGATCTTGTTTGTCAAGAAGAAGGATGGATCGATGCGTCTGTGCATCGATTACCGTGAGCTTAATAAAGTCACTATCAAGAATAGGTATCCTTTGCCCAGGATCGACGATCTGTTCGATCAGTTACAAGGGGCAAGCTACTTCTCTAAGATCGACTTGAGGTCAGGCTATCATCAGTTGAAGGTCAAGGATGAAGATGTGCACAAGACAGCGTTTAGGACTCGTTATGGACATTACGAGTTCCTAGTGATGCCTTTTGGTCTCACTAATGCACCGGCCGCATTCATGGATCTCATGAATCGCGTCTGCAAGCCTTACTTGGACAAATTCGTCATCGTATTTATTGACGACATCCTTATTTACTCGAAGAACCAAGCTGATCACGAGAAACACCTTCGTTGTATTCTTAAACTTCTACATCATGAGAAACTCTACGCCAAGTTTTCGAAGTGCGAATTTTGGCTTCGAGAAGTCCAATTTCTTGGACATGTGGTAAGTGAACGTGGTATCCAAGTGGATCCCGCTAAGGTAGAATCAGTTATGAATTGGCAAGAGCCAAAGACGCCTACTGAGATTCGCAGTTTTCTGGGTTTAGCAGGATATTATAGGCGTTTTATCGAAAACTTTTCAAGGATTGCTGCGCCCCTAACTTCGTTGACACGTAAGAAGGTTAAGTTTGATTGGGGCCCTAAGCAGCAGGAATCCTTTGACATTTTGAAGAAAAAGTTGAGCAATGCACCAGTGTTAACATTGCCCGATGGTATAGAAGAATTTGTGGTGTATTGTGATGCATCCCACACTGGTATGGGCTGTGTACTCATACAGAAAGGCAAGGTTATTGCCTACGCTTCACGATAGTTAAAGGTACACGAGAAAAACTACACCACCCACGACTTGGAGCTGGGTGCCGTTGTATTTGCATTGAAACTATGGAGGCATTATTTATATGGAACCAAGTGTGTGATCTATTCAGATCACAAGAGCCGTCAACATTTGTTCAATCAGAAGGACTTGAACATGCGACAAAGACGATGGATGGAAACTCTAAACGATTATGATTGTGAGATAAAATACCATCCAGGCAAAGCAAATGTAGTTGCTGACGCCTTAAGCAGAAAAGAAAGAGTAAAGCCGATAAGAATCAATGCCAAGCGCATTGAAATAAGGAATAGTTTAAACGAAAGGGTGCTAGCAGCACAGAAGGAAGCTGTGCTGGAAGCTAACTATCCTGAAGAAAAACTGGGAGTAACTGAGGAGCAGTTATCCCATGACAAAGACGGAATGCTAAGATTGAATGGACGAATATGGGTTCCAGTTTATGGAGGACTTCGAGATGTTATCCTCCAGGAAGCCCACAGCTCCAAATATTCTGTTCATCCTGGAGCTGATAAGATGTACCAGGATCTAAAAGCAAACTACTGGTGGATTGGTTAGAAAAAGTCTGTAGCTGCCTATGTAGCTAAATGTTTGACTTGTGCGCAAGTCAAAGCTGAGCATCAGTAGCCGTCAGGTTTGTTTCAACAATCTGAAATTCCCACATGGAAGTGGGAGATGGTGACGATGGATTTCATCACCAAGTTGCCAAAGACGAGAAAGGGAAATGATACTATATGGGTCATAGTGGATAGACTGACGAAGTCAGCACATTTTATACCCATCAAGGAGACTTATAGCTCCGATAGGTTAGCACAGTTATACGTTGATAAGATTGTAGCTTTGCATGGTATACCTGTGTCTATTATTTCGGATAGAGATACAAGATACACCTCTCATTTTTGGAAAAGTTTCCAACAATCTTTGGGTACTCGTTTAAATTTTAGTACGGCTTATCATCCTCAGACTAACGGTCAGAGTGAGCGTACTATTCAAACGTTGGAAGACATGCTACGTGCATGTGCGATCGACTTGGGTGGTAGTTGGGATAAGAACCTACCACTAATTGAGTTCTCCTACAACAATAGCTACCACACCAGCATAAAAGCTGCGCCTTTTGAGGCCTTATACGGTAGAAAGTGTAGATCGCCCATTTGTTGGGCGGAAGTTGGAGATGTCCAACTATCAGGACCAGAGATAGTTTTTGAAACAACGGACAAGATTGTCCAGATTCGCGATCGCTTGAAAGCTGCCAGGGATAGGCAGAAAAGCTATGCGGATCCAAAGCGTAAGGCTTTTCACTTCGAAGTAGGTGACAAAGTATTGCTTAAAGTATCACCCTGGAAAGGGGTGTTGCGATTTGGTAAGAAAGGCAAGCTAAGCCCAAGATATATAGGACCTTTCGAGGTTATCGAACGTGTCGGTTCAGTTGCTTATAAGTTAAACTTGCCTGAAGAGCTTAGCGCTATCCATAATGTGTTTCACATCTGTAATCTGAAGAAGTGTTTCGCTGATGAATCACTGGTAATACCGCATACGGATGTACATATAGATGAGAGCTTGAAATTCGTGGAGAAACCAATGTCGATTGAGGATCGACAGGTGAAGAAGCTTCGAAGGAAGCATGTGCCTATTGTCAAAGTCAAATGGGATGCCCGTAGAGGTCCCGAATACACATGGGAGGTAGAATCCACGATGAAAGAAAAATACCCTCATTTGTTTCAGTAAATCTCAAGGTCGAGATTTCTTTTAAGGGGGTGAGGATGTAACACCTCGAAAATTTACGTCCAATAATGTCTTGACACGTGTCATGGGCCTTGAATATGTGAAAACATACTTTAGAAGGACTAAAGTTGACAAACAGTGAAACTATGTGATTATAAGGGTCCAAAGTGTCAACAACGGATAAATAGGCCCTACAATAACCCTACATGGTGTTTATAATCTTAAATGATTAGATCATGGATCATACAAAGCGAAAAATGAAAGAAAGTGAGGAATTACAAACTACAGGGGCTAAAAGTGTCAACATGTTGAAAGTATACCTCTGAGTGATCTTTTGGCAAACCTGAAGCTTTGTAATGGTAAAACATACTCACTAGAATATGTGGTAAAAATTTCATCAAGTTTCGTTATCGTATGAGAAAGATATGATCAAAACCGTGCACGAAGGGTTAAATGCGTTAACGTTGAATTTCGTGACTTTTCGGGTAAGCACAAAGTTAACCAAGGACTTTACCATATTTGTAAATGTCCCAAGGCCCTTAAAACTCAGGTTTTAGGGTCTAATGAGCAAGAAAAATAAGTAAAACCACGTTACAAAAGGACAAGGACTGAATTGCAAATGTCGAAAACTTGATAAGCTGGTTAACGACTTATATGCAGCCCGCGAGAGGCCTGTCGCGGCCCGCCTACAAGCTGCCAGTGACAGCAGCGAACAAATGTCAGTTATGAGCCTGTTTTCGAGTTGTTTACAGCTGTTGTCGATACCCGGGGCTCTCCAATGGGTTTTAATGCATGTAAGGGCACTTGTCCTCTTCTTACAACATCAGTAGACCTCTGTGGCAGCCTCACATGAGATCAAAATTGTGATAAAAAGGTCTTGAAGCTTGCAACCTTCAACACTTTCATGTTCAAAAATTCACAAGATCATCTCTGGAGCTCTCTGGACGTCAAGACAACCTTCTAGTGATCTCTAAGCTTTATTAGGGCTCTTGTAAGTGTTTATAACCTCCTCAAATTCGTTCTAGCTTAGTTATTTAAGCAAAAGTCAAACCATCGTAATTTCAGTTTGACTTTGAGATTAAACGAAATTTGCTCAGTCATTTCTCGAATTGAAAGTACCTACAAGTTGGTATTTATGTGGGTAACAAATCCTCAAAAGTGTATTTTCAGATTCCCACTCTAAGTATGATAATTGTCGAGTCAAAGCTTGTTTCAAAAAGTCAACAAAATTGTTATTTGCAAATTTAAGCATGATTCGCAATGTAGGGTACATGCAACCTGTTTGATCATTAAAATAACATGGTAATTAATGTAAGAACATGTCTCAACATGTTCAACTCGACAATTTTCAGTTTAAACCCGGATCGGAACTGAAAGTCGCATAAATTGCCTTTTTCTTTGACTTTCAGTTCTGACCCGTTCATGCATGTTTGAGATCTGTCTTAGAGCTTATTTTGGACCAAGTTTCATATAATTATAACTCTCTGAGATTTTACAACTTGGTTCAACACTTATCCGATTCATATGCTTGTTTCCGATTTATGCTTAAATATGACTATTATGCCCTTTTGGCTATAAAACGTGATTTTTGAAAAAGTGAAAGAGTAGAAACATTTGTTACTGATTTATAAACTTGCACCTAAAATTTGATATCAGTTTGAGGTCCATAATAAGATTTATGCTCATTAGCGTATTTTGAAAGCTTTATGTTAATTAATTGGGGTAATTAGCATATAACCTATTTAAACCCACTTTTTAATATCAAACTCTTTACCCACTATTATAATATAATATTTTGGGATTTTTAAAGATTTTTATTTAATTTTTGGCTGAGCATAACATAGGTTTCTAAGTTAAATTCGGTTAATACCGATTTTGCCCTTTTAAGCCATAAAATGAGTTTTACAAATCCTTTTGACCCCAAACCTTTTTCTACTGATTTTATTTGATAAATAAAATATTTTGAGCATTCTGGAAATATAAAAATATCAGCTTTCTTTTAAAAACCCGGAAACGGCTCTAAATCGCCTTTTTAAGCGTTTTTTAACGCATAATATGTACTATAAACATATTAAACATATAAGGTTGATACCTACTGATGTTTTTAGTATATTTTTATAAAATAACAGTAAGTACAAGTTTTTGAACTCAGGTTTCCAATTTTAACTTTTTAAGCCCTTGTGAAATTACCAAAATACCCCTAAGGTGCATAGTTTGGTTTTAAATGATGATTTTCACTTATGGGTCATACCCTACTGTTATAACATGTTAAATTAAGTATATTTACTGTATGAACCAGACCTGTAACTCAGATTTCTAATTTAACTCTTTTATAATCTTTTAAATGACCAAAATGCCCTTATGAGGCATAAATTGTGTTTAAATTTATTTGGGGCATAATAGAAGATATCTTACTGATATTATAACATATTTAGGCCATATTATCTTAGGGAACTTGCATATGACTCTTATGGTTACCCGTAACGCCCTTTTCATGCTCGGTTCGGTTTATGTAACTAGTTTGCATAAATTGACCGAAACGGGTCAAACCTTATCATTTTTGTCTCAAAATCCAGAATGTATTTAGTATACCCATATTATACAAGTATTCAAACTTGTCGGGTCTAAATCACATTCTATCCGGTCTTCGCTTAATCGTGCGTTTGAACCGTATCGTCATTAAAACTAGCCGGTCTAAGCTTAGGCTTAAATAAAGACCCGTTAGAAATCTAATAGGTTATTATAAACCTTTGTTCCAGAATAAGGAGAACCAGTAAAAGCTACCTCCACTTGCTAGTTGTGATTTATACTTTACTCAGGTAAATACTTTTAACTTATTTTCCCTATACAGGCTTGGGTTACGGTATATAAAATACCGCTTGATCGAGCATCAAATCTTACATCTTTGGGTGGTGACGTGTGCGTATATATACATATTATTTTGCAATGAATTACACACGATTGGGTTTTAAATTTATAAAAGTGATTATTACTTTTACATCAAAACACACACGAAAGAGGCAAGTGTACCCCGTCATATATGTAATAAAGTATCGGTAAGAACCAAGTATCGATCCAAGGAAATGGGCGGAGAATTAGTACTAGACCTTTGTCACTAAACTACCGGTAAAAACATAGGTTTTGTGATTTTAAACTAAACTAAAGTAAACATAACCAAATACATAATAAAAACATAATAGAAAGTAGATAAAAAGCCTTGCTATATACACAACCAAAGCATGTCAACTAAGTCTGTTTTGGCACTAGAAGCATTCGATCAAATTTCCAATTTAAAACAGTTAGTATCCCTTTCGGGAATCCTAACATGACAATCATTCGGAAAGTTAAAACGATAGACACACTTTAACCACCTAAAATTGTTCTTTAACGTGCAATTGATAAATGTCTATGAAAATCTCTTAAAAATAAGTTAGGCAGCCGTTAGGATTATTCTAACCTCACTTAAACAAGGAAAGCGACACCGATAAACACAATGCAACCACCGAGATAAGCATAAACTAGATTAAATCACAACCGAGTTCATTTTACAAATCTTGCACAATAATTAACTAAGATAGCAATTTTGGCCTAAACTACTAACTAAGCTAACAAATCATGGCAAGAATTCATAACGACACCATCTAACCCGTTTAGGTCCTTCCGTGACGGCAAGCTCTCTTGATTAACAATAATTACATTTTATTAAATCACTAACCATTTCTAGTATCATGATGCATACATTTAAACCAAGTTAAACTAGTTAACCAAATTCAAAGTTTACTAATACAAGATTAATTAAGCTTCATTTTTCAACTATCTTAACTAACCAAGCACCAATCATCCAACATAATTACTTATAATCAAGAAATCAATATCAATAACAAGGTTGCAAACTAATCATCAAAGATTAACATAGAAAATACTTCAAATGTCATTACAAACAAAGTTTAACAAACTAATGGTTATAATCTAGCAAGGGATTGTTGTGTTTTTGCCCAAAGGCTACAATAAAACATAAATCATAATCTAAGTACTTGAAAGATTAACAAAAACTTGGAAAGATTAGAAAATCAAACCATAAACAAGTACTAGACTAAGGATCCGGGTAGTAATCGAGCTAATCGGGATAATGTGGCTTGAATCCGGGTGAAAGCTATTGCCTCCGGAGCCTGAAAATCGCCTAAGAGCTCTCCAAAAATCCAGAATATCGAGCAGAAAGTTTCTGCTGTGTTTTTATACTTTTTTGCTGATGCACGGTCGTTCTCCCTGAGGAATGACCGTTCACTTTATTCAATTATTGGTCATGGGTCACCATACCGCATACGTCATCGGATCGTTGACCAGATCTGAAATAGCACGGTCGTTCTTCGGGATGGAACGACCGTTCAGTTCCGGGCTTCATGTTGCACGCCAAGTCGCACCTACCGTTCAGTTCCGAGACTCTGTGGGTTCACCGGAGATGCACGATCGTTCCTCACCAAGTCGCTTGTTTTCCCTGGAACGCCCAGCCGCACCTACCGTTCATTGCCGAGATGATCAGTGTTGTCGGAGATGCACGGTCGTGCATCAGGTGGAACGGTCGTTCCACAGGCCCAGATCAAAATCCTTAACAGAAAGTCCGCAGATTTGTCGTTTTGTCCGGAAAGTCCTCGTTTTTGGTATCATCTTGTCTGAAATGCAGTTTTAGGCCTGTAAACACAAATGTAGATAAATAAGTATCCGAACGACGGTTTTACGGCCAAAAACGCATAAAATAGGGGTAAAACGGGGGACTAAAATATGTGTAAATTAGAGTGTATCAAATCTCCCCACACTTAAACCTTGCTTGTCCTCAAGCAAGCTAAACTAAAAAGCAATAAAAGACATAAACAAACAAGAACGATAATTTACACACTATTTTATTGAAAACTAATATATAAACGGTTAGCCGGTTTGTCGAAAGACAACATCAAAAGATTCAAAACCAACAAGCATATGCAAGTTTAAAAAAGCGACAACCAAAAAGCCGAGACTAAACATTTAATTGACTCGCATGTTAATCTTCACCCAACTCACAATGTTCACACACACTCGGTTTTATTTATGAATCATACATAAAATGTGTATGCGTAAACACTCAACGCCTAGTCAATGAAATGTGCAATATCATAAGCTTGTCATAAGATCTCGTCTCCACCAACTAACATGCAAATAAGTGTAAATCAAGAGGTCTTTACGGGTTGTAACGTTAGGCTTGGGCGAAGGGTATGGAAGTGAACATTTAAAATGGCGAAAACGGTTAAAACTCGGTAGTAGCGTTTAACTAGCAATAAACAATACAACTTTACATACAAACGCCTTAAAAAGGCGACTAAAGCGCAATCGAGCTAATCAACAAGATTTTTAACAATTAAGCATTCAAAATTGCTCGATTTCTATCAACTTCACCCTATTTTAGGGTGTTTTATTTTCTGTTTTTTTTTTTTTACAAACTATACAATGAAATATAAACAATAACAAGCTAGTTAAACTATTATTTTAGCCGAGTTTCAACACTAAAAAGGTTTAAAAACATAAAAAGGCTAAATTTGGATAAGTGGGCGATAATGTGGGTAAACAAAGGTGAACGGGAAGGCTCGACATGGTTAATCCTAAAGGGTAATATAAGGTGAACGGGAAGCACAACACAAAGAACAAGGTACACAACAAAGGGTTAATCTAAGTGCCTCTATCACGTTTACACAAATCCGCACGTTCATGGTCTTAACAAGCATACTAGTGACAAGTTCTAAATTGCACAAAACATCCGGCTCACTCCTATATCCGAAATGAACAAATATATAACAATCTAGGCTCAAATATGCTCACGTAACGGAAGGAATGGGTAAAAGTGTGAAAACTATCATGTAAGTCTTTCTTTGTTTGTCACGCTTTCCGGTTTCCTTTTTTCAAAAATATTTTTGCTTGTCGAGTTTTTATCAAGTCCGATGCTTTCTAAAACATAACCAACCGGTTTATTTACCAATATATACACAAAACACAAGTATTTTTAAATGATTTTTCTGATTTTCTGTTTTTTTTTTATAAATATAAATATAAATGAGGACAAACAAAGCTAAGTTAACAAAGTTAACCCCCTCCCCACACTTGAACTTCGCATTGTCCCCAATGCGAGACCCGAAATATAGAGAAAAGGATAAAAATACTCCCCTCAAGATGATGTTGGTGCCACGAGACTTCCGAAGCTCTAACTGGTACGTGCTCCGGTCCAAAATCCTATAGATAAAATCTGCAAGTATGTCGTGTACACCCAAAATAAAACAGAAAAAGAAAAACCAAACAACCATAATTTACATAAATACTATCATCCAAACAAAATACAAACGAAATTGTTTGAAAATACATATCCGGGGTGTTTTAAATACTAAGTCAAAAATAAACACCCAAAGAAAAACAAAGTACTGAAACATGAAACACCACCAAGTGCTACCACTACCGCAAACTACTCATCATCATCGTCATCATGCCTCGTGCCAGATGGGCCCTGATCGCCATAGCCAGGGGGGTTCCACGGTGGGAACTCTGGCGGGTGCTGAAAATAGTTGGGGTATGCGTGATGCATCTCCCCGAACAAATAAGAAAACCCCGCAGACACCCCTTGGTATAGAGTATCCTGGCGCTGCTCTAGTCGGTCATGTGCGGCTCGAAGCTCTGCCTGACTGGCTCTAATCTCGTCCTGGCTGGATCTGATCTGGTCAATGTATGTACCATGCTGCTCCTGTGTGACACGCATGTCCTGGAACTGCTGGTAAAAAGTAGGCCAATCATCATGCTGCTGAAATGCATGATGCTGCGGTGAGTGTGGTGGCGTCGGTGGCTGTGGCTCGTGCTGCTCACCCATATCAACGTCTTCATCCTCATGCTCCTCCTCAGCTGGAGGTAACGGTTCCCATATCTCTCCATTCAAACCCCTCAACCTATCTATCCCATCCAACTCAGCAATAACCCCCATAAACTTCAAAGACCGGATATCAATATGCACCCCCTCAGTGATCAAGGTGAGACCCCTAAGCACCCCCGGCGTCATTAATCGCTCATTGTACGCGTTCTCGGTCACGTACTGACCTCCGTGGATCTCACTATTGTGGGTCCGCCCTGAACACTTAACAAAGTATTCAGCCATTCTCGCGGCGAGGTTGATCGGTGCTTTGTCAACCAACGCATAAAGAAAGAGCAAATCAGGTGTTGGACAGTTACCTTGACTGTCCATGCGTCCGCAAATGGAATGGCTGAAAACGTGGTGCATCACGCGCACCAGAGGGTCTCGAAGGCGCGAAGCCTTTGACATCCGTGGGTTGTATGGGCCCCCAATAGCGTTACACGTCCAGAATGCCTCACGCGCTGCGTCATTAGGGAAGTTGAACTGATCGTTGAAGACGTCGGGATCATCCATGTCCTCCCGTGTATAAATTCCAAGCCTCCGTCCTAAACGACCCACTGACCATGTATGCCATCGACCACACAACCTGAAGGTTACCCGATTCCTGTAGCGGAAATCAGGTTCCGTATGTGCAACCGGCCTTTCATACTGATATGAGGCGAAGAACTCAATAGTTAACTCCCGGTAAACGGGTCGGTTACAACCGACCAGGTTTGCCAGCGCTGGCGTCATCATCTCATCCAGTCGGTCATATTGATTCAAATCCCTCATGACCTCCCAGTTCAACCATCGGGGTTCGCCAAACTGATCCCGCCTCGCCCACAATTGATCGCGCTTCGCGATGCATAATGCTTCCTTCTCGATGTTGGGGTTAAATTGTAGGAAAGGGTGATCCATCTACAATGGGGAATGTTGTTAGGAAGACAGAAACAGAAGAAAAATGAGTTGAAAACAAGCGAGCAGCCACTTATGAAGCTACTGTCCAAACTGTACTGGCAATATGGCACGGTCGTTCTCCGGGACGCACGGTCGTGCGTCACCGAGAACTAACAGGCCAAACCAGACGATATCGTGAATAGCCGGCGATGCACGACCGTTCTACCGAGGAACGACCGTGCACTTCCGAATTTGCAGAATACGATCCCTGAACTTATAACAATCAGATTTTGCAAAATTTCAACAAATAATGGGTCAACAGGGGTCTGCAAATCATCCGGGTATTCACGATACTTCGATTTAACAAGGGTTAGGGTTTCGATTTGCTTATGAAGAGAACCCTAAAAATTCCTTGAAAAAATCGGAAGAAAACTACACTACAAAGCAAGAAAACAAGAAATCTAACACTAGAGACGTACCGTGCGAAGTTGGATGCTTGATCGTGCGAAAAAAATCGAGCGAAACGGTGAAAAATCGCCTTGGAACGAGCTGCAGCTGCTAGGGTTCGCGAATGGTGAGTTTTGCAGCAGATAATGGTATATATAGTGTGCAAAATGACCAAATTGCCCTCAGCCTGTCGCACGGTCGTTCTCCGGAATGGAACGATCGTGCGTCACCGAGGTCGTTCAAACCCAGCAGCGTGTTCTCGGAAATGCACCGAGGGTGCGATCCACCGTTCCGGCTTGCTCGGCATTGCACGGTCGTTCCACAGGTGGAACGGTCGTGCATCAGCTGCAGATACATAATTTCTGCAGAAGCTATTTCCAGCACCCGTTTCGGCCGTTTTTCGCCGTTTTTTCGATACACCAACTGTTCTAATAATATTTCAATACAGAACCTTCGCCCGGCACGTACGGAAACAAAATAAACAAACGAAAACTACCTAACTATCCTAAATTACGCTAAAACTACAAAAACAAATAAAAGGACAATTTTGCCCTCATAGCGCCAAAGACGCTCCTGCTGCATTTTTGTCGGCGAGTCAGCAGCGTAGACTCATGCTAAATTTTTGTCGGCGAGTCGATAGCAAGACTCATGCTAAATTTTTGTCGGCGAGTCGATAGCAAGACTCATGTCCCCACACTTTACGTGTGCGGGCCATTACCACGCCCCTTCGGATTCTGCTCCGTGTTGCCCGGAAGACCACCCGGGGGTCTCTCCGACAACATTTTCGCCAACTGGCTCACTTGATTCTCAACATTCTGAATGGAAGCCTTTTGACTCCGCATTTCTCCTTCATTGACCAAGAACCGCTCCTCATGCTGCTGATATCGCTTTTCAGCCATTTGATTAGCACTATTGGAGTTGTTCAGCAGTTGTGCCATCATTTCCTCTAACTTTACATTGCTTTGAGAGGCGTGCGGCTGTGAACTGCTTCCTGAGCCTTGATTATGATATTGAGGCTGAAAGGATTGACCATGAGAATGTTGTGGCGCGGGAGCATGTTGAGCAAAACCGGGCGTGTTCTGGTTCCCCGAACCAGATTTCCACCCAAAGTTTGGGTGATTTCTCCACCCTGGATTGTACGTGTTGCTGTAAGGGTTGTTTTGGGGCCTGTTTTGATTGCCCATGTAGTTCACCTCTTCGTGACCGGTAAACATAACACCCTGCTCACACGTACCTGGCACATGTGACACTCCACACTGGTCACATCTAGGGCCAACTTGCGCGGCTGATTGGGATTTATCGAATTTCGTCGCCAGAGCCGAGATTTGCGCAGTAATGGCTGTGTAATCGTCCACAGCGTGAGCTCCTGGGCGAGATGATGATGATGTAGCCCGACCTCTATCGCCTTCCCGGCGCGAGCTGGATTTCAACGCAGCTTTCTCAATAATATCATATGCTTCCGCCGACGTCTTTGTTCCCAGATCGCCTCCTGCGTTAACATCTAATCGCTCCTGCGTGTTGTAGCTGAGCCCCTGATAGAATGTCAAAACCAGCTGTCTCTTGGAATAGCCGTGATGTGGCACATCAATCAACAAATCTTTGAATCTCTCCCAAGCTGCATGCAACGATTCGCCCTCGTCCTGGCGAAATGAAGTAATCCGGTTCCGTAGCTTGTTCGTTTTCTCAGGTGGGAAATATTTATGCATAAACTGCTCCGCCAACTGATTCCAGGTCCTGATGGACCCGGCTGGGAGTGACATAAGCCAAGCTCTGGCTTTATCACGCAACGAAAACGGAAACAACCTCAACCGAATCGCATCCTCCGAAACATCCCTAATCTTGAATGTAGAGCAAACATGGAGGAAAGCCGCAATGTGTCTCCCGGGATCCTCGTGTTCACGCCCGTCGAACTGCACTGAATTCTGCACCATGTTAATAATACTAGATTTTATTTCAAATGAAGGTGCATCAATAGTGGGTCTAATAATACTGGGCTCCAAGCCCTCTCGTCCGGGCTGATTCGTCTCATTCAAAGGTTGATTATCGTCTGCCATGGTCGCGTTTCTTGCTGCCCCTGAACCCTCGGCTTCAATGGGTACCACCTGCTCCTGCTCACCTGCTGCGAGTATCCGCCCAACTGCACGAGATTTCTCACGAAGACGTCTCCTCAGATCACGCTCGGGCTCGTCTGACGGTTCAATAGGATTGGGAGCTGGGGTCGAGAACATTAACCTGCAAACGACAATTTAACACGGTGAATACTTTATTCATAAAATAATAATTCTGCCCTTTTTTTCAGCTGAAAAGAAGCAGAAAGTTATTAGAAATGGGCTGAAAATTTTATAAAAATCCGAAAAATTGCCCGAAATTTTATAAAAATTCAACAAAATAAATAAATGAATTGACTAATACAAAAATGGCTTTAGGGTGCCGAAAACCCAAAGAATAAATGAATAAATAAAATTCGGATCGAATAAATAAATGGAACAACAAAAAAATAACGCAAAAATGAATAAATCGAATAAAAACAAGAAATATAAACAAATAAATGAACAAATAAAGAATCAAGAAATTATACACAAATATTAACAAGTATATACACCGATAACCAAATGACTCGGGTCGTTCCTAAAACTCGCCATTTCCCCGGCAACGGCGCCAAAAACTTGACGTGTGCGTATATATACATAATATTTTGCAATGAATTACACACGATTGGGTTTTAAATTTATAAAAGTGATTATTACTTTTACATCAAAACACACACGAAAGAGGCAAGTGTACCCCGTCATATATGTAATAAAGTATCGGTAAGAACCAAGTATCGATCCAAGGAAATGGGCGGAGAATTAATACTAGACCTTTGTCACTAAACTACCGGTAAAAACATAGGTTTTGTGATTTTAAACTAAACTAAAGTAAACATAACCAAATACATAATAAAAACATAATAGAAAGTAGATAAAAAGCCTTGCTATATACACAACCAAAGCATGTCAACTAAGTCTGTTTTGGCACTAGAAGCATTCGATCAAATTTCCAATTTAAAACAGTTAGTATCCCTTTCGGGAATCCTAACATGACAATCATTCGGAAAGTTAAAACGATAGACACACTTTAACCACCTAAAATTGTTCTTTAACGTGCAATTGATAAATGTCTATGAAAATCTCTTAAAAATAAGTTAGGCAGCCGTTAGGATTATTCTAACCTCACTTAAACAAGGAAAGCGACACCGATAAACACAATGCAACCACCGAGATAAGCATAAACTAGATTAAATCACAACCGAGTTCATTTTACAAATCTTGCACAATAATTAACTAAGATAGCAATTTTGGCCTAAACTACTAACTAAGCTAACAAATCATGGCAAGAATTCATAACGACACCATCTAACCCGTTTAGGTCCTTCCGTGACGGCAAGCTCTCTTGATTAACAATAATTACATTTTATTAAATCACTAACCATTTCTAGTATCATGATGCATACATTTAAACCAAGTTAAACTAGTTAACCAAATTCAAAGTTTACTAATACAAGATTAATTAAGCTTCATTTTTCAACTATCTTAACTAACCAAGCACCAATCATCCAACATAATTACTTATAATCAAGAAATCAATATCAATAACAAGGTTGCAAACTAATCATCAAAGATTAACATAGAAAATACTTCAAATGTCATTACAAACAAAGTTTAACAAACTAATGGTTATAATCTAGCAAGGGATTGTTGTGTTTTTGCCCAAAGGCTACAATAAAACATAAATCATAATCTAAGTACTTGAAAGATTAACAAAAACTTGGAAAGATTAGAAAATCAAACCATAAACAAGTACTAGACTAAGGATCCGGGTAGTAATCGAGCTAATCGGGATAATGTGGCTTGAATCCGGGTGAAAGCTATTGCCTCCGGAGCCTGAAAATCGCCTAAGAGCTCTCCAAAAATCCAGAATATCGAGCAGAAAGTTTCTGCTGTGTTTTTATACTTTTTTGCTGATGCACGGTCGTTCTCCCTGAGGAACGACCATTCACTTTATTCAATTATTGGTCATGGGTCACCATACCGCATACGTCATCGGATCGTTGACCAGATCTGAAATAGCACGGTCGTTCTTCGGGATGGAACGACCGTTCAGTTCCGGGCTTCATGTTGCACGCCAAGTCGCACCTACCGTTCAGTTCCGAGACTCTGTGGGTTCACCGGAGATGCACGATCGTTCCTCACCAAGTCGCTTGTTTTCCCTGGAACGCCCAGCCGCACCTACCGTTCATTGCCGAGATGATCAGTGTTGTCGGAGATGCACGGTCGTGCATCAGGTGGAACGGTCGTTCCACAGGCCCAGATCAAAATCCTTAACAGAAAGTCCGCAGATTTGTCGTTTTGTCCGGAAAGTCCTCGTTTTTGGTATCATCTTGTCTGAAATGCAGTTTTAGGCCTGTAAACACAAATGTAGATAAATAAGTATCCGAACGACGGTTTTACGGCCAAAAACGCATAAAATAGGGGTAAAACGGGGGACTAAAATATGTGTAAATTAGAGTGTATCAGGTGGTTAATTGAATAATTTGATCGGCTCGTTTAAACAGTCTTGTTCACTTAAAGCCTTTGGGGGGTTAATGACCATGTCCCGGATATCCTTGGCTTCATCTTACGAGATGGCCACGACCTGAGCACGGGGTGTAGGCGTACACCTGTCAGTGTATAACTCTATAATGTGGTGTGTCTATTGATCTTTAACCCGGACAAGATCCGGGCTACTGAACGCACAAGTAACATGTAATTTCGTTCACAAGATTATATTGCATAATTATCCCAAGTTATAAAAAGGTTTTGTGCCACGTGCATTCAAATCAATTTTCAACCCTTTTCAAAATGAGTCAGTTAAATTGTATTTACCAGTGTAAACTGACGTATTTTTCCAAAAAGATTAAGTGCAGGTACTACTCGTACTAGGCTGGGGGTCTTCTAGAGCGTCCACAATAAGTCTCGCAAACTTGGATGACAATAAAGCTGTTGAACAATATCTTATTTTATTTTGATCCGCCTGTGGATCCGTTTCAACTATTTGTGATATTTAATATTACACTTTATTAAAGTTGAAATGAATCTTTCTTTGCTTCCGCTGTGCATTTATATATTGTGTTGTTTGTCTATGATGATACCAACTACGTCACTATACTCCCCACCGGGCCCACCGGTGACACGTGGAAAATAGGGGTGTGACATTTGATCTTGTAAACTGTTTTGTTTTGTTTTAATTTTTGGTGGATGATCACTAAAGAAAAGTTGTGTTTTTAAAATGTATAAAGTCTAGCTTTATGATATAAAGTCATTTGTCACGTCAACTCTTCTTGTTTTTTCTTAAAGAACAACCAAATGGTAATGTCTTAGATGTTGTTTGGCTATGTAAAGAGATAAATAAGGTGTGTTTGTAAGTATGTTTTGTTTGTTAATCCTCGTATGAATGGCATATGACTGCATGAATTGTTGTCCGTTGTAAAGTCATGTGGATCTTGTTTTATCAGACTTGTTTTGCTGGTTGTGGAACTATGTGGTTCGTGAATTGACCATATCTTGATGGGTTTTTTGTTTATCAAATCGGATCATGAGGGTTTGTTGACCTGTGTCGTGATGGTTTGTTTGACCCGTATGTTCTGTTTTTTAAATGTTGTTCTTGGACTGTCGAAGTGTCTTTCGCACATGGTTCGTATGTCTTATTGTTTTTTGTTGTATGGTTAGTTAAACCATGTGGTTCAAGTGTTTTAACAAGTTGTGTTGTAAAAGTATTTATACAAACCAAGTTTTTAATCAAGGATTTAGGTACCCTGAAATATTTTTTAGGTATTGAAGTTTTGAATGTTGGTGATGGTTTATGTTTGTCACAAAGGAAGTATTGTTTAGATCTGCTTGCTGAGTATGGTATGTCAGGTTGTAAGCTGGTTAACAATTCTATTGAACAAAACCATGTGATGACTGCTTTATGTGAAAAAAAAAATGTGATAACTTTGTTAATGTCACGGGGTACCAAAAGTTAATAGGAAGATTAATCTATTTAACTCATACTCGACCTGACATAACTTATTCAGTCCATGTATTAGGTCAATACATGCATAAACCAACCAAAGCGCATATGATGTTGGCAATGAGAGTGTTAAGATATCTAAAAGTGCTCCCGGTAAAGGATTATATTTTGGTAAACATTCACACCTTAACTTGTCTGCATATGTAGATTCAGATTGGGGTAAGTGTCTTGTGTCTAGAAAATTTGTTACTGGGTACTGTGTGTTTCTTGGTACTTCTTTGATTGCTTGGAAAAGTAAATAAGCAGTCAACAATGTCTCGGTCTATAGCTGAAGCTGAGTACCGAGCTATGTGTACTGCAACATGTGAGTTAATATGGTTAGTAAATTTACTAAATGAGTTGAAAGTAAAGGTCAAATTACCTGTTTCTTTGTTTTGTGGTAATTCTGTTGCGTTGTCTATTGCAGCGAATCCTGTCTTTCATGACAGGATGAAACATTTTGAAATTGACTTTTTTCTTCTTTAGAGAGAAAAAAAGTCTGGTATAGTTAAAACAGTTGCAGTTAAAACTAAAATCTGGTTGCTGATATATTTACCAAGGGATTGTTAATTGATCAACATCATGTTATTTGTAAATGGTTAGGTATGTTAGATGTGTTTAGTAATAAAAGCGATATCTTTTTGTTAAAAATAAGATATCATTCGTTTTTATTATAACACATACATTTTATACACTAATCATTTATATTTGCTGACTATAAATGAAGACTGAAGGCTTATGGTGATGGGCTTGGGCACTGAAGACTTAATGGGCTCGTGACTAAAGGCTTGAACTAGTTCGGTGGATATATAAGTGAACTCATCAGCTTATCATCAAGTTAATTACATAAGTGTCTCTCTCTCTCCAGAATAGTCTCTCCAGGTCCAGCGATATCTTTCTCTCTCCTAGGGTTACGCTTTTTTTATCTTTCTTTGATGATCTCGTGTAGAGATCTTGTGTCAGGTTGTTAGATCATAGTATTGCAAGTGAGAGAAGGTTTGTGAGTGATGTGTTTGGGTATTAAACTGAGGGGGGTGTTAAAATATAATATACCTTATATATTACTTTTGTTTAATAGTATAAGTGTTGATTTTATTTTTTTTGTTACATGTTGCTGCTACTGGACAATATTGTCACACCCCAACCGATGGCGGAAACATCGGGGCATGGCACTGAGCGAAACAGATTGTCCAGAAGTTTCCATAACAACTATCATTACCAATTAATTAAACAACATGTCCCATACCATGTCTTAAAAGATAACATGATTATTACAGACAAGATCTAGTCAAATTGTTCTGTTCCGACAACTCAGATTCTTATTACAGACAATTGTTTATTGGTTTCTAGACTTGTCCTAGCCTCAATTTCATCACCACAAAATAAAGCATCCTAGCAACTTAAGCACCTGTCACATACGTTAAAATAAAAGTCAATACACATAGTGTAACGGTGAGCATACAAGTTCGATAATAACATATAGAGTTCGAAATTGTTACGCATAACCAGCACGTACACAGTGTAAAATGAGGCATGTTAGTTATCGACAAGAACCTGTCGATACCAATGACTGCGGGTTGACTTCCCAAGGCAGTTCACGATACAATCTCACCATTGTGAGCCATGTAGGTAATTGTCCTTAACAACCCCCTAGTGAACGGGTGCTGAGTCTAAACTAATAGTACTACCGTTGCTAAGGCAGGTAGACAGCATTCCATGTGTAAACATAACAAACAAGCATTCATTAAGTCACGTATAACATGCGGTAACGATTCGCGTTAAATTGTAGCGTAGTGTGTTCGATGTGATTTGGTATAAGTAACGTATGTAACACCCAAAAGTGTGTAAAGCAAAAAGTGATCGAGTATACTCACAGCGATTGGTGGATTGAAGGGAGCGCTAGAGAGTAGGGTTAGCCTGAACAGATTGATAGTATAACGATAAGCAACGTGTAAAACGATACAGAGTGCAAGTGGGTAGGACAGCAGTTCGATCGGAAGGTAGTCTGATCGAACAGCTGGTCGCTCGGATGACAGTCCGCTCGGATGGTCATCCGGTCGGGTGACCTTTCGAGTGGATTGTCTCTTCCTCTGCGAAGGATGTGTTTGTATACGATGGTTGGACCTTTGAAGTTTTCGTTGTAGTATTTTGAAAACATTGAAGTAACTCTACCCTTCAGGTCGATCGATCGAATGGCCGTTCGATCGGGCGACAGTCCGATAGGTTAGGCACTTCAGGGAGAACGAGTTCACAGCAGGTTGTCACTCGATCGGACGGTTGTTCGATCGGGTGGCATCCCTTGTGCATCGAACATGTTGCAAATTGTTTAAGTGTTGAAGTCAGTACGTTACACGATCGAGCGGCAATCCGTTCGGACGGTCATCCGTTCGGACAGGAGCTCGTTCCACGTCCACAACTTCCAATGTTTGAAATAAATAACAAGGGTGGGGCCAAGGTGAAAGCCGCTCGGGTGACAACCCGATCGGGTGACAGTCCATTCGGACAGTAGTCCGATCAGACGGCATTCTGTCCTGGTCGTTCCGTTCGTCTTACACTTAGTTGTTTTGATTGTTTGTCGTTTTATCGAGATGTTTTGATACCGTATTAAGCAATAGAAACTTCGTCAATACTAGGTACTCCTGATCGGACAGGAATCACCCAAATCCGGCCAGTTAACTGTTCGAGACGGTGGTCCATGTTTAACCCGATATCGGTGGTCTCATGGATAGAATCCAGATCTTGAGCCAACATAACCACAAGAATGAGTAGTAAGTCGGCAAAAGCTCTGATTCTATCGGTTTTGAATGCATTGAGTGTAAAAGAGTTGAAAGAAAGTTGGAAAACCATCTTTCAATCCTTTTCACAGTGAATATGTTTAGATCTATGAAAGACCCTTGTTTGTTTATGTGGAAATCGGTTAGATCTAAGTTGTTCTCGGTGGATTGAGGCCAAAACATGAAGTTCTTAAGGACACATGGTGACATCATCCTAGAACACCTTGAATCTTGATGATTTCATGGTTAAAAGTTATGATTCAAAAGATAGAAAGGTGTAGGAGTGCGTGTTGATTAAGGAAGTACAAGATTTAGGACGAGATCTTACTGGGATTGCGAGAAATCGAAGGGAAATGAGGTTGGAGAGCTGGTCGGACAGAGAGTTGCCAAAAGTGGAAAGTATGGTGGTGACATGGGGTATTTATAGGGTTACCCAAAGTGGAAAGAAGCTGGTCGATCGTGTGGTAGCCCGGTCGAACAGCCTGACCGATCGGACAGCAGTCCGATCGAACGGCTGGTCGATCGGCTGGTTATCTGATCGATCAGTCGCTTGGTTTGAGTGTTTGGTGCGTCGAGTTTGGCTGTTTTGATTGCGATTGCGAGCGTTTCGATGCCTTAGAGCTTCCTAGTCAAATTACTTTTAATCCCAACTACTATATCAACATACAATCATCCTTATTTCGTATTCGATTAGCATTTGCGATTCAGCTGCGATTGAGTTCGATTGCGTTTCGATTGATTACCACACATAACATAAATAAGCATGCACAAGTAACACATAAGGCACACACACACGTATAACAAAAACCAAAATGCGTAATTCGAGTTGCGAGTGCGATTGCGATAAGCGATAAATCGATTAAACATGCGATTAATAGCGATCAATATGCGATTATTAATAGATACTCCACATAATACAATCAACGTGAAAATAAAATAGACTAATTACAAGTCAAAGAAGTCAAAACAGGAATTTAGCAAGGAGAGACAAATCGCAATTAGCAATCTTTTCTTCCTTTGACTTCAATCTTGACTTTGACTTTGACTTCCGAAACACGGGGTGTTACAGCCTCCCCTAGTTAAGGGAATTTCGTCCCGAAATTAGGCTGATGCCGTAACAAACAACTGCAGGTACTTCGCCTTCATGTCGTGTTCGAGTTCCCAAGTGAACTCTGCGCCTCGTTTGCCTTCCCATCGGACTTTCACAATATGAATGCGCGAGCGTTTGAGCTGCTTGGTTTGGCGGTCCATGATCTCGACAGGCTTCTCAACGAAGTGTAGTGTTTCGTTTACTTGGAGGTCATCGAGAGGTACAATTAAATCATGTTCAGCTAGGCACTTTCGGAGGTTTGACACATGGAAAGTCGGGTGAACATTGCTAAGTTCCTCCGGTAGTTCGAGTCTGTAGGCGACTTTTCCGATCATTTCCAGAATCTTAAAAGGTCCAACATATCGAGGCGCTAGTTTCCCTTTCTTGCCGAATCTGACCACACCCTTCCAAGGTGATACCTTTAGGAGTACATAGTCACCAACGTCAAATTCAAGGGGCTTGTGTCGTCTATCGGCATAACTTTTCTGTCGACTCCGAGCTTTCAACAAGTTGTCTCGAATTTGGAGGACTTTGTCGGTCGTTTCTTGCAATAGCTCGGGACCGGTTAGTTGCGAGTGACTGATCTCATGCCATACAATTGGCGATCAACATTTTCTTCCGTATAAGGCCTCGAATGGTGCCATTTGAATGCTGGTATAATAACTGTTGTTATACGAGAATTCGACCAATGACAGGTAAGCATCCCAATTACCACTAAAATCTATGACACACGAACGGAGCATGTCTTCAAGAGTACGGATCGTTCTTTCAGTCTGACCGTCGGTTTGAGGGTGGAATGCGGTACTTAGGTTAAGCGTAGTACCGAGAGCCGCTTGAAACGTTTCCCACAGTCGTGAAGTAAACCGAGCATCACGGTCAGAGATGATGTCACGAGGCGTCTCATGTCGACAAATGATCTCATTGGTGTAGATTCGGGCTAGTTATTCTACCTTGTAGTCTTCCCGTATCGGCAAAAAGTGAGCTGATTTGGTCAAACGGTCAACAACAACCCAGATACTTTCGTGACCTGATGGCGTGCGCGGGAGCTTGGTTATGAAGTCCATAGCTATACTCTCCCACTTCCACATAGGGATCGGGGGTTGTTCGAGTAAGCCAGAGGGTCTTTGGTGTTCAGCCTTGACCTTCGAGCAAGTCAGGCACTTTCCAACGTAGAGAGCAATATCCCTTTTCATGCCCGGCCATCAGCACTTGTAGCGAAGGTCCTGGTACATTTTATCAGCAGCGGGATGAAAAGAATACCGGGATTTATGGGATTCGTCCATTAGAGTCTGTCGCAAATTGGTCCGTTTAGGGATCCAAATTCGGTCCAGGAAGTGGAATATCCCATTCGACTTGTTCACAAGTTGGGCTCCATCGTGGTAGATTCTTTCCTTCTTCAGAGTGCGTTCATTAAAACAAGCATGCTGAGCTTCGCGGATGAGGGTCTCGAGATCGTATTAGGCTTGGGTATTACGAATGCTGAGCAGATAACTCCGTCTGTTGAAAGCGTCGGCAACGACATTTGCTTTGCCAGGATGATAACGAATCTCACAGTCTTAGTCGTTGAGAAGTTCTACCCATCGGTGTTGACGCATATTAAGTTCCTTCTGGTCAAAGATATATTGTAGGCTCCTATGATTGGTGAAGATCGTACACTTGGTACCATACAGGTAGTGTCGCCAAATCTTCAACGCAAAAACAACTGCGCCTAGCTCGAGATCATGGGTTGTATAGTTCTTCTCGTGGATTTTGAGCTGACGAGATGCGTAAGCTATAACCTTGTCCCGTTGCATAAGAACGCAGCCAAGACCAAGGTTCGAGGCATCACAGTAGACAATGAAGTCGTTGTTTCTGTCGGGCAATGTGAGAACAGGAGCATTGCAAAGCATGCGTTTAAGAGTTTGGAAAGCAGATTCTTGTTCGGTTCCCCAAACAAAAGGTTTGTCTTTATGCATAAGAGCGGTAAGCGGCACAGCGATCTTTGAGAATCCTTCGATAAATCGTCGATAATAGCCCGCTAGTCCGAGAAAAGAACGGACTTCAGACGGGTTCTTAGGTGTAATCCAACTCTTAACGGCTTCAGTCTTCACGGGATCGACGTGAATACCTTGACTATTTACAATGTGACCGAGGAATTGAATCTCCTCCTGCCAAAATTCACACTTGGAGAATTTGGCATAGAGTCGATTCCCCTGGAGTAGCTCGGAAACCAAACGTAGATGTTGCGCGTGTTCGGTCTTCGACTTGGAATAGATCAAGACACCGTCGATGAACACGATGACGAAACGGTCGAGATATGGTTTACACACGCGATTCATCAGATCCATAAAAACCACAGGTGCGTTGGTTAAACCAAGAGGCATAACAATGAATTCATAGTGGCCATAGCTGGTGCGAAACGCGGTTTTGGGTATATCCTCCTCTTGAATGCGTAGTTGGTGATAGCCTGAACGTAGATCGATCTTTGAGAAACACGTAGCACCTTGTAGTTGATCAAACAAATCATCAATGCGAGGCAGGGGATAGCGGTTCTTGATAGTCAACTTATTCAATTCCCGATAGTCGATGCACATCCTGAACGACCCATCCTTCTTTTTAACGAAAAGGAATGGCGCGCCCCAAGGAGAGGTGCTCGGGCGAATGAATCCTTTCTCAAGTAATTCCTGGAGCTGACTCGAGAGTTCAAGCATTTCAAACGGTGCGAGTCGATAAAGAGCTTTGGCAACAGGGTTGGCTCCAGGGATGAGGTCGATATCACGAGTTGGCAGTAAACCTGGTAGATCATCAGGAAACACATTGGGAAATTCACACACAACGGGGACTTCGCTTACTCCCGGACTACCTTTCTTTTCCTTCTCCGCTACTATGATGTTAGCCAAGAAAGCTCGGTATTCCTAGCGGAGATACTTACTAGCTTGGACACATGACATGAGCTTGAGACCCTTCGAAGCAATTTAACCATAAACACACAATAGATCACCATTCGCGAGTGAGAATCGAATCATCTTATCATAGCACATAACTTCAGCATGGTTTTCGCGAAGAAAGTCCATGCCTAATATGACGTCAAAACTTCCGAGTTGCATCGGGATAGGGTCGATTGGGAAGATGTGATTGTTGAGCTCAAGAGTACAATCACGAAGAACAGAATTTACGGCGACGGTTCTTCCGGTAGCGACTTCGACATCGAACGTCAATGGGAGATGGGAGCGTTTACGACTAAGGAGCTTCTCGAATTCAAACGACATAAAGCAGTTATCGGCTCCAGTATCAAATAAACATGAAGCATAAATACCATTCACAAGGAAGGTACCATTGACTACGTTGTTGTCGGCCTGGGCTTGGCACACGTTGATGTTGAAAGTTCTGGCACGTGCGGCTTGTTGCTGTTGCTGAGGTTGTTGCTGCTTGTGTTGCTGAGGCTCTTGCTTCACAACCCTGTTCGGGCACATATTCGCAAAGTGGTTGGGATCACCACATGCGAAGCAGACTCGGGCGTTGACCGCGGGTGCCTGAGCCGCTTGTTGGCCTTGTGGGGCTGGGAGCAGAGCTTGATGAGCAGTGGCTTTATCGATAGTTAAAATGTCAAAAGTGGCATGGCTCCTCAAGAGGTTGCAGCTATGAAAGACTGCATTGAGTTGCTGGTGCACAAGTTGGAAAAAATCACTTGAGGAGATGAGTCAACCGGGTTCCAAAGTTTCAGGGCTAGTGATAAGTGACATCCAGACTTGGGTCAGTTCTGCAATGACACATGAAGACACATGCTCTGAAAGGTTTAAGGGTGACTCGAAAATGAAACGTGCTGTGAGAGGAAAAATTATGAATGTCACACACTTAACCAGCAATGCTTTGGATTTGATCAACAGTTATGCTTCTTTATGCGAGTAGTTGAAGAGAGACCAAGGAAGTATGGGAAGCCCCACACCAAGGCCCCCACAACCACACCACATGGTCTGACATTGAAGAGGGACCAAGGACGTATGGGTATGGTGATATGGACCATGTCGTTCTTATGCAATAGCAGCTTGCTCAATGGCTTAAAGCCCATTGCTTGCAGGGCCCAAAAGTTGTATATTTCAACACAGCCAAACAACTCTTAACCATCAAAACATAAAATCTTACTCGTGTAAGACAAGTAAAGGGAAAACTTTATGTAATAGCAATCAAGTTTGAAAATTGTTTCAGTTAGGTTATTTATACTTTTCTTTTGTTCCAATTAGATCACCTGACATTCAAATTGAGCCGTTGTCACATTTTTTATATGTCTAGAAAGAAATGGGGGAGAAGATGTTGGGGTCCGGATTTTTAATAAATGTAATTATATTAAAAAAGAAAAAAATTGTTAATTATTTTAAATTTTTTACATGTAAAAATCCACGTCATCAGTCGATAATCGTAAAAAAAGCCACATCACCACAATTACATTTGAAATAGATGAAAAACCATATATTGTTTTTTTATAAAACAAGAAAATTGAGTGACCTAAACTATTAATATAAGAGCATGGTCGTAGCGTTGTTACTTATATGTGTACATATTATTTAGAAAGTAACTTTTTATGTATGCATGTTTTGTATTGTGTTGGTATGTCTAACTGGTTTTAAAAAAAAATATCATGTGATGTTGTTAAAAAAATATCATGATATGTTCTAAACACTACTAGAAAACTGCCTACTTTGTGACAGCCAAATTTATAGCAAATTTGTAGGAAATTGGTCTTACCTACAGATTTGCTACAAAAAATTTCATGCAAAATAAACTTGTCGATAATCAGGTTAGCTACAAAATTATGACAAAATTTCTCACAAATTTTCGACAAATATCTATCGTCACAAACTTTGCCACAAAATACCTACAAACCTGTTTTTTATTTTTTTCCTACAATTCTTCCACAATTATGCCTATTTTTGTATTTTATTTTATGATATTTTACTTTTATTATCCATAATTATTTTTATTTTGCGACAAAATTCCTACAAAATTATAAAACTTTCTCTTAATGGTTTGCTACAAATTTCCAACAAATAAAAAATTAATTTTTCAATGTTGTGACAAATTTCCTACAACTTAAAAAATGTTTTTTTTTTATTTAAGTTTTGTGACAAAATTCCTACAAACAAAAAAAAAACAAAATTTAAAGGATACGACAAAATTCCTACAAACAAAAAAAAACAATTTTTTTTAAAGGTTGCCACAAAGTCCAACAACCTAGAAAGAAATCCTACAGCTGTTTGCTACAAATTTTCTATCAATTTCCGACAAATTTAATATTTTATTTTGAAAAATTATTTATTTTTCTAAAATTGATAAGTAACAAATAAATTTTCTTTTTTGTCGAAATTCTGTAGCAAGTAGTGTCAATTTGCTACAAATTTTAGAGAAATTTAACGTATTATTTTAAAATTATCTATTTTTCTAAAATTCAGTAATAACAAATAAATTAACTTATTTTTTGTAGGAAATCCGTAGCAACTGGAGTTAGTTAGCTACAACTTTCAGACAAATTTAGAAATTTTATTTTTTAAATTATTTATTTTGTTGTGGGTACAAATAATACAAAATTTTAATGTATTTTGTCAGAATTTTGTCGAAAAGCTAATAAATGTTGTGACGAAATTGCTACAAATGGTTGTTGTGTGGAAATTTTGTTGGAAAATTAGAAAACTGTAGAAAATTTGTAACAAAATTTGAGTTGTGAGAAATTTGTGAAAAACTTCTGTAGGAAAATATGTAGTTTTCTAGTAGTGAAATGTACTAAAATTAAACATTTTGATCGGTCTATCAAAGTATTCAAGTATCTGCGAGGTGCACATTTGTTTAAGCAAAACAGTAATTTACATCTAAAAAGTCGAGGTGCACATTTGTGACCTACGTACACAACACAATACATTAAATAAGCTTAAACATAACTGATATGTTTTAATCAATCATATATGTTTTTTCTCTATTGAAAGTCGCACAAGCTTAACATCTGGAAAACCACATATTTAAGCTTAAATCTCAATGATCACCTAATTTGGTTTGGTTGGTAACATTTCTATGTGCATGCACTATATGTAATAAAATGTTCAACAACACATTCTTGGCAGCGTCTTAAGTTCTGTTGTGTAATTACAAAAATGAATAAACGGAATGTTCGGGTATGATTCTATCTATGCTCTTCCTTAATTCATCGTGTGGCCATCTTCGTCTTCAAGAAATGACAATAATTCCTCATAGTCTAGTACGTCCCAAAGATCATCATCAGTAGCATCCTCCTCCATGGATCGATTATAACCACCTTGCATGTTGACTAGTGTTTGACTATCTTCTTGGTAGGTGTTATGAACGTTTGTTGAAGCTGACATACATTGATTCTGATCGTAATGTTCACACGTTGAGCTCCCGGTAAAAGATTGAACTTGTTCTTGATTAGGGTCTTGAAATGTAGCCGGGGTGATCAGTGTGGGATTGGTGTTCGATCCCGGAAGATGGTCATGACCAATACGCAATGCTTGAGCACCCATCGCATTGGATAACCGGCTTCGTGCTCCAATGTTGTGAATAGCAGATTGATGGTTTGATGGGAACATGGATCCCAAATGATTATTAGTTTCATGATGTTGAACTTGTTCACTTGGTTGATTTATTTCGGAATTTACTGACACTCTTGGTCTCTTTGCGGGTTGATTTATTTGGTTTTGTTGTTGGATTGCCTCCTCTTGATTCCTTGTGTTCTGAACTTGTTGATCCGGCTGATTGTTATGATTAACACTTTGGGTTGAATGTTTCTTGTATATCTTACACAATACCCAATCCGTCATCTACAAGAATAGAACAAAAGTTGGTCCAAAACCAAATGATAGATAAAAGGATAATACATATATATGTGTTGAAATAGTTTTCTCTTTATTCACTCTGCTAATACCCTTAGCCCTATAAACGTATCAAACGATTAGTGATCACTTTCGTGAACTATTCGCCGGATTTGTCCTGTCCATTCTTTTTCGTTTGTAAACGCTCGCTTATGTTTGTTCATTCACATTCATTTATGTTTATTCATTTATATTCCTTAATATCTGTTAATTTACGTTCATTCATTTATGTCCGTTTACATATTCCTTTAAACTTATTTAGTAGTTATTAGTAATGAGCCCATTACGTTTACGTCCTTCCATTTATTTATTTACGTTCGTATAGAATATTGATGAACGAACATAAACGAACCCCGAATACATTCACCTACCTAGCAAACGAACATGAAAAGGAAAATCGGTTTGTCTAAGTGCTCATGTTCGTTTGATTAAGTTAAACAAACGAACATGAGCAAGTCTCGTTCATGCTCGTTTTGGTTCATTTATAGGCCTAAATGCCCTTGCTAACCAACGAGATATACCTCTAAGAGCTATAAGTAAATATACCTTTCCATTTGGGATATTTAGATTATTGCAAGTATACTCATACATTAGCCATTCGGTCTTTTGATCCTTCTCGTCATAAAAAGCTAAAGGTCTTTTTGTTCCAACCACTCGTCTCGTCATAAAATCATACACCTTCGTATCTTTCTGGGTCGACTTCCAATACCCAAAGTCCTTGGTTCTTCTGTAGGTCCCGAAATCTGAGGATCGATTACGAACCAAATCACTTGTTTATAGTAAACACGGTTACGTGTGCGGAATCCACGTAACTATGCCAAATCAAACATATATAGCATAAATAACAACGGATTAATCAATGAAACACAATCTATTGATTAATGGGATGCGAACCGATTACAACTGATACAAACACAGTTCAGACGAAATTTTGGCAGAGTTTTGTTACTATGGTCTGTTTCTCATCTCTCTGTGATAATGAAACAGAACTGTTGTTTATATAGTCCCTGGCCACTGATATCGACGAAACACAGAAGTGTTTGACGAATCTGAACATGGGCCAGACATTGGGCCTGGAACAGCCCAATACATGACGAATCAAGGTCTGATTCGTCAGTTCATGACGAATCAAGGTCTGATTCGTCATGACCTTCAACGAAACAGAAGTTTGATCATTGGCCTGTTTCGCCATGAAGTGTTCCGACGAAACAGAAGTCTGATTCGTCGAGGACTGCAACTGTTGAGTTTGTTCCTGTTATCAGACAGCAACAATCAGCAACACATAAACATAGTAATGACAAAACTACCCTTTAATGCAACATGCATTGTTCATAATACATTACATACCAAAAGAGACAAATAAGTTGTACACAAGTAGATAGGAGGATATCTGACTTGGTCAACATAACATACAGACTCGATAATTAATAAAAGACCATATAAATTACATCGTTAAATAAGACTAGTTACAGACACTAAAAATGCATCAACAAACTCCCCCTTGTCTGTTACTCGTCTTTGGTCTTCTAATCTTCCATCAGTGTTGTTCGGACCACGTATTGCCCGAATGAATACCCCTGTAGTAGCAAAAACAAGCTACTCGCTGAAACTTTAACGCTTGACGTGCATCTTGGTCTTCATAGAAAATATCATGACGATATAATCTTCCAATATCAGCTTCAGACATGTTGACGATCCACATCGGATCCAACATCCTGTAGTTAGCACGACCATCTCTGAACACAATAACAGCTTCATGAGTATCCGAGTCGTAGCACCACAATGCCATGTCTTCCAGAAAATCCTGCTTCATAGGCATCAATGGGATTTTATCTACTACCCTCGGAGGTTGATATACAAGTTTATATCTGCAAGTGTTGGTGTCCGGATCAAGAGTAAACTTGATCGGTTGATAAACAGGAAATTGTGGCTTGTAGGATTCATCCTTCCAGCCTGACTTCTTGTTTACTTTCACCAGACGCTCAAATAAAGTAGCGCCATCGTATTTTTCACGATTGATAAGCTGAAGCCTTGTCAACGCAGAGACATCATAAAATGGCAAGGAAAGAATGCTCAGTAGTGAATTGAAATACAGAATTCCATATTCACGTTTAATAGCAATGCAGTGAATATCTTTAACAAACATCCAGCACAAAATCCTTCCACTTGGCTTCTTCTCAAATTGCAGATAGTCTACTTGAACTTTTTCAGGTAACGGCTTGGACACTTTGGATAAAAACTGTTTTCTCCATTCAGCAAAAGCATTTGTGTCTTTTTCAGATGAATTCCGATTCTTCAAGTGCTCGTCTATGTCATCAATGTTTTCTTTCATCCAATTTTCATCAAATGATGCAAATTCAGTACCATCTTCTCTGACATATGTTGATTTTGGAGCTTCACCTTCAACTACAATTTCATCAATCTCTTCAACATTCGTTGTATCAGTCTCAGTAGACATTTTTTCTATCTCAGCATCATCTACTTCTCTCATAGATTGTAAAATACTCAATTGCTCCGGAGAAAGATCTTCTATCAACTCCCCTTCTTCAAGCAACTCTCCTGTAAATGGATGAACAGCTTGTAGAGCAATATCAGCACTGCTAAATATAGAAGAAGTACCTTCTATCTGTTGTACTTTTCCAGTAGATGTTCCCTGAGATGATTCAACAACGGTAGGTTGAACTGTAACAACTTCAGAAGCAAGTGTGGTTGGTTGTTTCTGTGATGTACCAGAGGTATCAGGATTTCCTTGATCTTCTGTATCATCATCCTTTTTCTTTAACACCTCTTGTTGTTTGCAATGATAGTCCCACAGAATGGCAAGCCTTCTCTCTTTCTCTTCATCAATAGCCTTCAAGCGAGCATTTTCAGTTTTAAGCGCATCAATTTCACCTTGTTGTCGCTCTATAACTGTTTGCTGTTGACCAACCATTGACTTTAACTTGTTAATCTCCACAGATTGTTTAAGTTGATCATGCTTCGTGAGATTTCCAAAATGAGATTGCCTTTGAAGACGATCAGCAGCCGCTTCAAGTGTAGAAAACAGATAGTTGATCTTTTTATCTTGAGAAAATCCAGCAAATGTCCTATGACGTTCAGCACTGATTTCCGAAGTAGTTGCCCTGATAGCTGAAGCCATAGATCTTACAGGAACTTCCTGAGGAACAACAGATGGAGTAGCAGTAACTGGTGTAACAACTGGAGCAACTGGAGTTTCTGTAGCTGAAGTAATTACAGTAGGAATTTCTTGCACAGGCTCCTGAGGAATAGATTGAACAGGCTCCTGAGCAATAGATGAAGACTCCTGAGGCACAGATTTCCGAGTATAAGTACTTAGATATCTCCTAGGTTTCTTCTTTTGTACTTCAACAGCTTTCTCTGCTCTTCTTTTTGTTCTCCTTTCACCTTCAGGATCTTCTGGAACATACTCTGGGTCATCCTCTGTTCTAATCTTTCTGTACCTTCTTACTCCACGTATATCAATATACATTTCATAACCAGGTTCAACTAAATGATCACTAGAACTCGAATCAGTTCCATCATCACCACTCGCTGATGAACTACTATCTGATGTACCAGAAACAGCACCCTTGCTTGATGTACCAACAGCAGTACTAACAGCAGTACCAACAGCACCTGCATCACCTGCATCACTATCTCCACCACTTTCATCATCATCACTACCAGATTCATCTGAATCAATTGGGTCAGGACCAAATTTTTCTATCCTTAACCTTTCCAACTCAGGTTCTTCATTGTCTGATTGGCTATCTTCATGACGCCATTTGTCATTTGCAGGAGCAACATAATCAGGATTCACTAGAGCTCCAAAAAGCTTCCTTGGAGGAACACTTTCTGTGTATCTTTTGGCAGCCATAGTCTTGATTAGTCGTAAGGAATTGAAATTCATTGCCTCTATTTTCAACAGATCATTTTCATCTTTAGGAAGGTCTGGATGCTGAACATTCATTATCATTTGCAGAAACCGTGGATACATCCAAAACTTGTTCCCTGTGGTTCTACTACCAGTCCTTGTCATGTTCTCTTTCATGTTGCTGAAAATGTACTTCGAAATGCTAAACGGTTTGTTTAACACCAAAGCAACCATGAAGCCAACAAGATCATCTCCCGCCATATCATATCCAGCTCGTCTATTGCTGAGACTCTGAATAAGCACATGTAATAAAAACTTGTATCTTAATGGAAGATCACCTTTGTTAATTTGTTTGACGAAAAGATCTCCTTTGCATTTCATCCTTAGTAAACAGCCTCGCGAACACATGATTGGTATTGAATATGGTGCATTCGGTTGATCTTGTAATTGAAGAACTTGATTCAATATCTCCGGAGTAACAACGACATACAGATCATTCACACGACCTCTGATAATATCCTTTCCATCGATTTGAACGACGTTTGCAGAATCCCAGAACGCTTTAATGAGAGATTTGTAGACGGGTGTCGAGTATGTAACAGCATAATTGATGCGTGACTCCCTGATCCACTTCGTCATGTCTTTAAATTCAACGAGCTTGTCTTTCGGATCCAAATATGCAACTTGATTATGGCGTTTTTCTGACATAATCTCTTCTTCAGTTTTGTTTTCTTTCTTGATCGCCTTCTTGCGTTTTCCCTTTTCTTGCTGTGCTTTAGGAGCCATCTGTACATGAAAATGTCCAGAATAGGTCACAATATATATAACATAGCATTTAGACATGTATGAATACACTTTCATGTTTTCACATATCAGATAACCTATTTAAACATGTCTACTGTGAACAAACAGCAACATCAGAAAACTGCTAAGGCATTGACGACGAAACAGAGTATCAACGACGAAACAGAAATTGAACGACGAAACAGAGGGTTGACCATTTGACTGGTTTGATTCGTCGACTTTTTGATTCGTCGAGTCTATTTCGTTCCTTTCTGATTCGTCATGTTTGATTCGTCGTCTGATTCGTCGAATATTTGATTCGCCGGAATTAGGGTTAAATCAGATTCGTCAATTTGGGGGTTTTCTCAGTTTCGCCGTATTGGGTTTAAACAAACATCAGATATAAACATTTACACATTCAATCAACATCATTTATACCCAACCCATTTATAAACACCTATAAATGATTTTCCGGACAAAAACCTTTGTATAAACAGATAATACCATTTTCAAAAACAAACCCCTGTTTTTGTGATAAAAACCCACATCCAAATCAAAGCAAATCAAACATAGATAAACCTATATCTATCAGATTAGAATGAAAACATAAGAACATGCAACAACAACACCTATATAATCAAAGAAAACAATGTTTTCAAAGGGTTTCGGATGAAAAACCGAACGGTTCAAAGTGTTCGGAATGTAAATCAGTACATGTTTCTACCTTTGAAGTTTGTAAAATTTTGATTAAAAACAGATGATATGAGCGATTTTGCAGAGAAACCGTAGGTTTGGGTTTTGGTTGTGTGAAGAAGAAGATAACTGATGTTTTGAAAAAGTGAACAAGTGGGACCTATATATATACTACCTTGTCTCGACGAATCAGAGGATTCGACGAAACAGAAATGGGCCCGGCGAAACAGAACTTTGGGCTTGAACTTGGGCCTAAACTTTAGCCCATGACGAAACATAATTGGGCTCCTGTGATTCGTCGTCTGTTATGACGAATCAGATTTGATTCGCCGACTAAGGTCTGATTCGTCGACAATTGTGATTCGTCGACGCTTGTGATTCGGTGACAAGTCTGTTTCACCAACAGATTTTTCAAAACAGCAACACCCAGGCTGGAAATATTTTGCAGTCAAAACAGATTATGAACACAATTCCATTCAGTTTGAATTTTCAAATGCAAGAACGTTTTTATGAAGAAGGTTTCAGGCTTCCGGTAGAAAACACCAAGCAACAACTTCGGCTTAATCAAAAACGAACTTTACACAAATATACTAAAAACAAATTTAAAGCATGGTAAACTAAATGAAAATGCGGAAAACTGTTAAAAACACTAAACAACTGTACAAGTGCAATATTTTTGCGAATCTCAAGGACAAGGAATCATACCAGCTTACGGTCTTAGTCAACATGATTTTGATTCTGTTTAAAGCTCTGGATAAGTATACTACCTCGATTATCGGTATTGTGGTCCACATAAGCTCAAACTGATCAGACATAATCATAATTTAAGAGATACGATTAACGGTAAGGATTATACTTACAAGTCGATGTAAATCCACTCACGACACATTCCCGTATCAAGGTATGCACGAGAATTCATCTTACCGGTGAGTATACCGATTATCATCTGTTTGACCGTATAAAAATGTGAGAGACTCACTTATTTTGATTGAAAACAAGTCCTATGTGATAAAATCACTTATTGATGAGGAACTTGATTTTCAGATGCATGAGGGCACAGGAGCAAGTCCGTGAACAGGTCAGTACTTTCGTACAGCAGAGAGACGAACTTGACTCCCGCAAAGAATCTGTGATAATTTACCACTTATTTTGTTTGGACATGTGATTGTTGATCACTTATTGAGGTCGAATGCAGTATGTACACGTATGTATAGTATCATGGAAGATCTTAGACTTCGTCTCCGTTATTTTTACGGTTTGATACAACCATGATACCCAGATGATAAGCAGCATAAAGACCGAATATTTCAGATCTCGGCAATCTCTCAAACGAGATTTCGGTACTAAGACCATATGCCAATGAGCAGTTCCCACCTGACTTGAAGTCTGTTAGGTTTGTATCATCCTGCACATTTTAGTCTGATTGTGAGCCTACCGATACATCGTTAGTAGAGATACTTATCATTTTTCTTTTTATTTTGCATTTTGAGCACATTGACCGACCACACCAGTGAATTTCATCATTTTCCTTTATCCAAGAAACTCATTTTTGGTTTTTCTATTGTTTTTGAATTTTTGAATTTTTCAAACGAAACGACAGAAAGTAAAGACATCTTTTTGGATTTTGAACTTTTGCAATGTTTTTGTATTTTCTTGAAATATCTCCCCCTAAAATTCGCAAAGTTTACGAAAACTAAAATCTTTTTGAATTTTCAAAGTTTATAAAGAAAATATTTACAAAAACGATCAGCCAAAGAAGTTTACTCGGGTATCACCTTAATGCCATTGACCAAAAGTAGATAATCAAAACGTGATTTATCAAAAGCTTTTGTAAACAGGTCGGCACGTTGGTGATCAGTGGGGACATGAACGACATCGATTAACCTCTTATCAAAACAGTCACGGATAAAGTGATATTTAATGTCGATGTGTTTAGTCTTAGAATGTTGCACAGGATTTCTAGTGATTTGCAAGGCAGCATTATTATCAACAAAAATACGAGTAGATAGGAATTCTAAACCGTAGTCGCGCATTTGTTGTTGTATCCAAAGAACTTGGGAGCAACAACTCGAGGCAGCAATATATTCTGCTTCACATGTTGATGTAGCAACACACGTTTTGCTTCTTGCACTGCCACGTTACCAGTCGATTTCCTAGAAACTGACATCCTGCTGTTGTTGATTTGCCATCGATTTTGCAACCACCGAAATCAGAATCACTGTATGCAATTAATTCAAAACTATCATCCCTAGGGTACCAAAGACCGAGGTCTGGGCATCCCTTCAAATAGCGTAGAATCCTTTTGACAGCTGACAGATGAGAGGCCTTCGGGTTTGCTTGATATCTTGCTAGTAAGCATGTTGGGTACATGATATCAGGCCTCGAAGCGGTAAGATACATGAGAGATCCGATTATGGCACGATAGTACGAGGAGTTGATGCTTTCTCCCTTCAAATCCGGAGTAATCCCGTGATTCTGCGGAAGTGGGGTACCAATGGGCGTTGCATCTGACATTTGGAATCGGCTCAAAATGTCACCAACATATTTAGTCTGATGGATGAATATCCCAGACTCTGTTTGTTGAACTTGAAGGCCCAAAAAGAAATTCATCTCTCCCATAGCGCTCATTTCGAACTTTTCTTGCATAACACGTTCGAATTGCCTGCACAAAGAGTCATTAGTAGACCCAAATATTATATCATCAACATATACCTGCACCAGCAGAAGATCTTCATCTTGTTCTTTGATAAAGAGTGTGCAATCAATAAGACCTCGTCTAAATCCATTCTCCAGAAGATAGTTTGATAAGGTTGCGTACCAAGCCCTAGGTGCTTGATGTAGACCATAAAGAGCTTTGTTGAGCAACCAAACCCGATCGGGGTGAATAGGATCTTCAAAACCTGGAGGTTGTTCGACATGCACCTCTTCTTGAACAATACCATGAAGAAAAGCACTTTTAACGTCCATCTGGTAAACTTTGAATCCTTTGAAAGAAGCATAAGCTAAGAAGATTCTAATAGCTTCCAGACGTGCAACAGGTGCATAAACTTCATTGTAGTCAATGCCTTCAATCTGACGAAAGCCCTGAACAACCAGTCTCGCTTTGTTGCGAATAACAACTCCACGATCATCTTTCTTGCATTTATAAACCCATCGTGTTCCAATTTTCTTGTAATTCTCCGGTTTTTCAACAAGCTTCCAAACACCAAGCTTTTGAAATTGCTGCAGTTCGTCCTGCATGGCTTCAACCCATGAATTATCTTTTAAAGCTTCCTTATAAGATTTTGGTTCTTCTTGTGAAACGTAACACGCGAAAGACCAATCATTTTGTAGACCAGATTCTCTAATAGCTGAATACAAACCAGCACTCGGGTTGTTTCTCAGCTGATTACGTGTCTGCACACCTTGTTGGACATCTCCTATGATATTCTGCTGTGGATGGGTATCGTGTATCCTCATTTCAGGATTTTCAGGAACACGAGCATTAACACCCAAATTGTTAATATTAAGATCAACAACCAACTCTACACCTGGAATATGCGTAGAAGTGGATGCATTTCCTTCAGCAGTATCATCGACTTGCACATGAGGAGTATCAACAGAAATACCCTGAACTGGAACAACTGGAGATTTAGTGCCTTCAGTCGCATCCAGATTTTCTTCATCTTCTTCTGATGACTCATTGTATTCAGTAGCATTTTCAACTTCCTCATTTTGAACCGTGTTGTTAGACGAATTAGAACTTTGTGAGTTAACAACAACCGGTCTAACTAATGATGACTCAGCAGCATTGTCACTATCAAATATCATTCTAGCAGCTGCAGAATCTTCATCAAAAGTTGGCAGGTCAAAGGAATTGAATAGCCCATCATAATCAAACATCCAAGGATCACCTGGAGCTTTAACAGGATCTGTATATCTTTGAACCCTTACTTCACTCCATAGTTCAATCTTTTTGGTAGTCAGATTCCAAACACGAAAATTTGGTGTAGCATATCCAAGGAAGAAACCCTCGATAGCTTTCGCTCCAAACTTTCCATCCGGATCAATCATAGTGCATGGACCACCAAAAGGTTCTAGAATTGAAAGATCTGGTTTCCTTTTCTGTAGAAGTTCGAAACAAGTCTTGCCATGTCTCTTAACCGTAAGAACTCGGTTTAATGTGTAGCAAGCAGTCGACACAGCCTCTGCCCAGAACTGAACAGGAAACGCCGACTCTACCAGCATTGTTCTTGCAGTTTCAATTATCGTCCGATTCTTCCTCTCCGCGACACCATTTTGTTGTGGAGTGTAAGGAGAACTGTATTCATGAAGAATGCCTTTAGAAGTACAGAACTCATCCATAACACGGTTTTTGAATTCAGTTCCATTGTCGCTTCTGATCCTCTTAACTTTCAATGAGTAGAGATTTTCCAACATTGTAAGAAGATCCTTGAGGATTTGAGGAGTATCACTCTTGTGTGCCATAAAAGCTACCCAAGAAAATCTAGAGTAGTCATCAGTAACTACTAAACAATACACATCTCCGAACGTTGTTTTGTGTCTCATAGGTCCAAAGAGGTCCATATGAAGACGTTCGAGAGGCATGCTAACAGTGTTGATTTTCTTCAAAGGGTGAGACTTCTTTGTTTGTTTCCCTTTCTGGCACGAAACACAGATATCTTGTAGATGAAAACTTCTCACGGGTACGCCATTCACAAGATTGTTTTTCACCAAATGGTTCATTTTTCTCAAGTGAATGTGTCCCATTCTTCTGTGCCAAGATATAGACTCCTTCTCCGTGGCTTTCGAGACAAAACATGTGACTTGTGCAGAAGTCGTAATTGCTTGACTCATATCAAGAACATAAAGATCATTGATTCTTGGAGCCGATAAGAGAATCCATTCATCAGGAATTGTGAAACCAGGTTTAAGCACATAACAACCGGCATCATCGAAATGCACGGTGAACTTTTTATCGCAGATTTGCGACACACTGAGAAGATTATGATCAATTTGACGAACATAATTGATCTTATCGAAACATACCACACCATTGGAAATCATTCCCTCTCCAGTGATGTAACCGCCTTTGTCTCCAGCGAAAGCAACATAGCCTCCTTTAATGTTTCTCACATCATATAGAAGCCGTAAGTCGCCCGTCATGTGCCTAGATGCCCCACTATCAACAATCCAATGACTATTAATAGTTCCTCCTGGAACATCCTGCACATATCATCCAATGATTAGTTAAGGATGGGGACCCAAGCCAAAGTGGTCTTGGGTCGTCCCTGAGCATCACGAATAGTGATCTCGATTTGTTGATGGTTTTCCAAACAAACAGCTCCCCCTGAACCTTCACTCTTCCTAGGTTTCCAAGTTTGTTTTTGTTTACCAGATTGAGTTTTGTAAACAAATTTTGAAATTTCTGGTTTTACAGGTGAACTTGGTTCCCTTGGAACAGAATTTACCTTAGATTTTAAAGCCTTTTCTATTTTCTTCACATCTTGATGTCGTTGTTTCGATTCCTGTTCTTTAATAGTTCTTTTATCATGTTTAGGTGAAACAGGACGACATTTAGGGTGAATCGATTCAGGTGATGCTCTTTCAACAAATTTCGTTTTCGGAGTGTTAGCACAATCTTTGATGATGTGCCCAAACTCTCCACATTTAAAACACGTTCTCCTTTCAACAAACTTAGGAGAACTGGATCGACGATCAGATGTCGAACTTGTGTAACCCGAGGTACTAGCTTTTTCATCACACCCGTTTGAATGTTGAGTGTAATTGTTTTGACTATCACGTTTTAAAATTTTGACTTGTACAAAATCAGTGTTTGACTTGTTAGCAAAAGTCTCAATTTTATCTGTACCCCTCGATTCCACAAATTTAACATTGCTGTTTTTCTTCTGATAACGAGCCCCTTTTGTTTCAAATTTTGATTTAGAAACATTTGACAATTTAGCTCGTTGATCTTGTTTACCCTTAAAAGTGATAGGTTGTTGCTTTGAAGGTGATTTCTGATTTCCAAATTTCTTTTTAATTTCAGTCTTAGGAATTGGATTACATTGAGTCACATTAACTCCCTGAATCGACTTTCCCACAAACTTACTTGTGTTATTTTCAAAAACATTATCAATCAATGAAGGATTGACATTTTTAATTGGAAAATCATTATCTGAATAGATTTTAGAGTCACCAACCAAAGTGTACAACACAATATTACTTTTAACAGTAGACACAGGATTTATCACTTGTTGAACAACAGATTTAACAGCAGGGGTAGGAGGATCACACAGTATATGATTCTCAATTGGAACTTCTACTCCTTTAAGTTTGTCAAGTGATTTATCCTGATTACTCACATCTGATTCAGATTCATCATCCGACGACTCATAGTCCTCAATGGTTGGAGGACCTTGTTTCGTAGATGTTGACTCTTTTTGCTCAGAATTTGTACTTGGAGAATTGTCCGATTTGAACCCTAGGCCAGTAGTAACTTCCTCATAATCAAGAGGCACACTGGATTCAAACCGTGGCATTTCTTCTTCATCAGGCATATAAGTATAATCATGTCTCAAAGGGGGCGGACACTTCTTATACCCAACACCTTTCTTGTTTCCCTTTAGTTGTTGAACATTAATAATGTGATCGAGCACAAATCGGGAGTTAGAGTAACTCTCCAATTTTTGCTTGATTGCATCATGCTCACATTTGGCAATGGCTAGTTCCTTTTTAGTTTCCTCAACAATGTTAATGTATTCATTTATACTAACTTGTTTATGATAAACAGTTTTTGTCACTTCGGAAACATTTTTCTTTTGAATTTCAATCATAGATTTAAATTCTTTTTCGTTTCGAATCAAAGCCATATTTGATTCTTTGCATTTAGCCATTTCAACAACTAAACTCTGATTGTGAATATGAATCGAATCACAGTGAAGCTTTATTCTATCAAATTCACTTTTCATATACTCACAATCTCTACAGTTGATAAGAATTTCAGATTTTACCTGACTTGTAGAATCTGAGACATTTTCCATAAAGGCAGTCTGATAAGAGAAAGATCCGTCTTCAGAAAAGAACTTCTCCATTTCTTTAGATACTACCTCAGCCTTCTTGATCAGAACTGATTTCTGACATTTCAACTCTTCTGCTTCATTCAATAAGTCATCAAGATTAGAACTTGCTTCTTTGCTCACATCAGATTCAGAACTCGAAGTAGAACTTTCTTCATCAGAACTCCCGGTATGACCAGAACTGTCGTCACTATCAGAAAATTCTTCCTTATGAACGTGCTTGATGTGATTGATAATCTTAGCATAACACGCCGTTCCTCCTTTACCTTGATCACTTTCCCCAAGTTGTAAAGACCAATTAAACCCTTCATCAGCTTGTACGGTTAATGCACGACTTTCATTTGATGGTCCAGACTGATTCTGGTTAGTGGTGTTGTTTACTGCCACTATCCCTTTTCCACGATTGTCTTGATTTGCATTTGAAGTACTCGTCTGATTACGGAATGGGTTCTGATTGCCTTGTCTGCTTGGTCGAGTGCACTCACGTTTGAAGTGACCCTTTTCCCCACAATTGAAGCATGTAACTGCTTCTTTATCAAAACCGTACTTTGTATCTTGTTTGCTTTCCAAAGAACTTCTTCCTGTTCGAACCATAAAGTCCTTCGCCCTTCTAACAGCACTTGCGAATGCCCACTTTATATCCATCAACTCCATTTCATCACGGTTAATTTGTAGATAGTCTTCGTTGGTTAAATTGATGTTTCCAATTTAACCGGCGACCAAACCGCAGTAAGCACTGACCATGGTATTAATAAGTTCCATATGTTCCTTTGCTACTTCAATGCTAACATTTGAGAGGTTTGATGTATCAACTTTGACTGTGTTAGGGTTTGGAGTTGGAGGATTGTTGGTATAATGAGCTTGCTATTGTTGTTGTGGTTGGACTTGTGGTTGTGGTAGGGATGGATTAAAACCTCCTCCTGAATATGCCTGAGGTTGAGTAGCAACTGGAGGTATAAAAGGAATAAAACCTCCTCCAGAATAAGTCTGAGTTTGTTGAGGAAACGGAGAAGAGTTTGTATCTGATACAAACGCCGTTTGTAATTTTGGTTGCCTCAGACTAGCTGATGGGTCAAAACCTCCACCACAATACATTTCAATATTCTGAGGAGCAGCAATGCGTTTTGCTTTTCGGATTTCTTCATCATTTTTATGTTCCAGCTTCTGTACAAATTCATAGATAGTTATAGTGTCAGCATCTAGAATACCTGTATGTTTTAGAAGCTCAATGTATGGACTCCACTTTGGTGGTAGAGAATCAGCAAATCGTGCACAAACTTCCTTTTGAGATGCAGTAACAGCATAGGCAAACATCTCACTAATCAAATGATAAAACCGTGTGGTCATATCATTTAGAGTTTCGTTTTCCAAGAACTGGAATGATTCGAACTCTTTCTTTAATAAATCATGCCGTGTCTTTCTGGAAGCTGCGTTTCCTTCTCCTCTTGTCACCAAACAATCCCATAAGGATTTCGTGTCCGTACAATAAGAAAACTGATGATAGATATCTTTATGAAGTGCTTGAGTAAGAACAGCAAACGACTTTTTCTCAAATTCATATGCTTTCTTGTCATTTTCCTGCATGTTAGTAAAACCTTCGGCCGTTGACGCTGCTACTTCAAGAGCATCATTGCGTGGAGTAATGAAACACCTCCAAATATCAGTGCTTTGACCTTGAACATATGTAATGAAACGACCTTTCCATGATGGAAACTCGTTCATATGATTCAACTTTGGCGGGCGATTGTTGCTACCCGTTTCGCTCTCACTGATCAAAAGATTTTGAATGTTTTGGTTCTGATTGGATGCCAAAGCCCATTGTCCGGCACTTATAGTTGGTTGACCAAAAACACTCTTCACCCACGCTGCTGCGGACGTCGGATCTTCACGTGGTCTAGAATCCATACTCCAATCCCATGGACTAGTACAACTTATATTTGATGTATGTATGATAGTACCTGCACAAATTCTTGAAAACAAACAGTAAGCAAGCTGATATAAGTCTTCTGTTTAAAACAGATCTGTTTTCGACGAAACAGAGTTCACGAAACAGGTTTGTTTCGTCTGAATGAATGACGACGAAACAGACTTGTGATAATTGTGATTCGTGGCGAAACAGAATTTGTTTCGTCAAAGATGTTGCGGCGAAACAGACGTTAGATTCGTCAAAGAGGTTGCGACGAAACAGATGTGATTCGTCGGCTGTGTGTTTCGTCAAAACTGGGTAAAAGTCAGTTGATTTAGATATTTAAAATATCTATTGACCAGTCATGGATAAGAAGAGACACAAAGATATTTAACCTGACACAAGGATGTTTGTAACTTCTATTTTCAACGAAACAGTGACTTTACTGAAACCAATTATAACCTTTTACACAAAAGTCAAGTAATGTTATTTTAAGTTATAACACTTGTTTTAACAATTATAACAGATCAAATACTCAGTTTTTATAAGAACACTTATGAAGATATGAAGAACACCACCAAGAACATGAAGTTTCCGATGAGTTTTCCGATCACCGATAAATTTCCGAAACACGAAAATACACTAGATTTTCACTAAAAACCCGGTTTAAAGCATAAACAAACAATCTAACTTAGGTTTTTGATAAAAATCTGTAGCAAACAACACTAAAACAGCAGATTTATGAATATTTTTCCAGAAAATATTAATTTTTCAAGAACAAGTTTTCAGAAAAACACACACAAAATACTTGATAAAAACCGAACAAGTTTGATTTTAAACAAGGATAAGAGCCAATGCTCTGATACCACTTGTAGGTCCCGAAATCTGAGGATCGATTACGAACCGAATCACTTGTTTATAGTAAACACGGTTACGTGTGCGGAATCCACGTAACTATGCCAAATCAAACATATATAGCATAAATAACAACGGATTAATCAATGAAACACAATCTATTGATTAATGGGATGAGAACCGATTACAACTGATACAAACACAGTTCAGACGAAATTTTGGCAGAGTTTTGTTACTATGGTCTGTTTCTCATCTCTCTGTGATAATGAAACAGAACTGTTGTTTATATAGTCCCTGGCCACTGATATCGACGAAACACAGAAGTGTTTGACGAATCTGAACATGGGCCAGACATTGGGCCTGGAACAGCCCAATACATGACGAATCAAGGTCTGATTCGTCAGTTCATGACGAATCAAGGTCTGATTCGTCATGACCTTCAACGAAACAGAAGTTTGATCATTGGCCTGTTTCGCCATGAAGTGTTCCGACGAAACAGAAGTCTGATTCGTCGAGGACTGCAACTGTTGAGTTTGTTCCTGTTATCAGACAGCAACAATCAGCAACACATAAACATAGTAATGACAAAACTACCCTTTAATGCAACATGCATTGTTCATAATACATTACATACCAAAAGAGACAAATAAGTTGTACACAAGTAGATAGGAGGATATCTGACTTGGTCAACATAACATACAGACTCGATAATTAATAAAAGACCATATAAATTACATCGTTAAATAAGACTAGTTACAGACACTAAAAATGCATCAACATCTTCTATTCACTCATGTCCCCGTCGGGTGTTTTCGCTCTCTGATTGTAAAAAAGTACCATATGCCTTCACACGACCGGTAACGTTCTATTATCAACAAACCGTCAAGAAAGATTAATTGATTAGTGTAACGTTTTACGCTACTAAATAAATATTACACTACTAAATAAATATTACACTACTAAACAAAGAAGTATCAGTCGTCGGTAAAGTAGTCTATCAATATTTTTTCACAAATCAAATTACCACGACCATATTTTTTACAGCGATTTTACCAATGGTATTTCGTTGGTAACCACCTTTACCGACAGAATGCTAGTATATTTGGCCGTCGGTGATACTTCTTTGTTTTATAATTTATATATTATGAAAGATGCATGGTAGATCGCATTATACTTCACATACCTGTAAGTTCGTTAGGGTGGTGGCTATAAACATGAACATCGTATATCCGACATCTGGGTTGTTCGCCTAATTCAATCTTTCGTTTAAGGTAGTAGATGATGAGCTCCGAGTCGGTTGGACAAAAGCGATAACCGGGTTCTAATGCATCATCATAATCACGCAATTCTTGTTGAATGTATGGAACAATTTGCTGGTCTTCAGCCATTTACGTCGAGCACAGGGTTTTAGAAAATTTGGAGATTTGAATGCATGAAAACAATACGTACTGCTTTATTATATATATCCGTGAAAAGAAAGCAATATATAAACTATGAAATTTTTTATCCATTTCTTGCGGAAGTCTCAGATTTTTTTGTGCAAACAAATTATCTATAAGTCTAATAAATGATGATAATATATTTCTTATTCAAAATCGAATCATTTAGGTTGTTTTCTTTTCATTAAAACTTAATTCGATGATTTATATTTTGACTTTTGAGTAACATGACCTAAATATTTCATGTAACAAACTGATATTTTGAAGACTTAATTATCTCTTGTAACAAACTGATATTTTGAATAATTTATTTATTTATTTTTGAGTAAACTGCCATTTTGGTCCCTGAGGTTTGAGCAGTTTTGCCACTTTAGTCCAAATCTCAAACCTTTTGCATCTGGGTCCCTGTGGTTTCAGTTTTGTTGTCATTTTGATCCAAAAATAAATCAGGCCAGATTCCCCTAATTACACCCTCAAGTTTTGTCCTTTTGCACAGGGGTAATTTCGTCAATTACATCCACCCTATAAAAGCCCATCTCCTTCCCCAAATCCACCATAACTCAAACCCTAATTCACTATCACTCCCCCCATTCCCACCACCTCCGCCATGACCATCACCCGCACCTTTCACCCAACCGGCCACCGCCACTCGACCACCCCCATCACCAGGCCACCGCCTCTTTTCTCTCTCTCCCTCCTCTCTCGCGAACACCACCGTTCACCGAAAACCGAGAATGTCCGACTGACACCTTCCATTCTTTGTTAGTTCTGATGAAAGGGGATGGAGGAAAGATGGTAATCAATTCCAAACTGAAGTGGGTAGGCTTAGTTGGACTTATACTCTCTGCTTTTATCTCTTTTCACTCACTTTCTTCTTGCAAGATATTCACACACAGATGACAACCTCACTGAGTATCAAGCTATTACCATTTTATCTTGGAGACCTATCTTTGAGAATGCAGATCTTGATCTTTCACCCAATGTAATCTTGCTCATAACCCACTTTCAATATCTCATTGTTTGTTAAAAGTTCATGTCTTTTCAGTGAATTTTTCATTTTTGGTGAATCTTGTTTATAGGGTTTATTGGTTTTTAGTATAATAGATGGAATTTTTAGTATTTGTTGAAGTCAATGTTGCATTTCTTGAATGTTTGATTGTATATTTTGCATATTTGATGAATCTTGTTCACAACGTTTACTGGTATTGTTGAAGTCAATGCTTGCATTTCTTGTATTGTGAATTTTGCATCTTTGATGAATCTTGTTATAGGGTTTACTGATTTTCAGTAAAAAGATGGGATTGTAATGTTTCTGGAAGTCAATGTCTGGGTTTCTTGTTTGTCTGGTTGTAAAAAGATGCATTTTTAATGAATTAAGTATAATTAATTTAGTTATTCATATGTTATAATAAATTGAGATGGACAAAATTACCCCAGAACAAAAAGACAAAATAACCAACTTTCAACAGTCAAAGAAGAGGTGATTTTAATTTTGGACTAAAATGACAATAAAAGTAAAACCACAGAGACCCAGATTTAAAAAGTTTGAGATTTGGACTAAAATGACAAAAGTGCCAAAACCACAGGGACCAAAATGACAATTTACTTTTTATTTTTAATAAATAAAATCTTTTTGTTTATTAATATGTGTGGCTAAGCGTATAATATAAAACCTATAGAATTAAGAACCCTCAACTTTCAACATTCCATGTGTATATAAACTACAAGGTTAGAACCTCGTGTACTACACGGGTTAAATAAATGTAATTTTATATATTAAATAATAAAAAATTATATTTTTATGAACCCCGTATATTGTACGGGTTAAATAAATGTAATTTTTATATATCAAATAATAAAAAAAGTTATATCTTTAAAAAACCATGTGTATTATACAGATTAAATAAATGTAATTTTGTATACTAAATACTAAAAATATCGTATCTTAAAAAAAACCGTGTGTAATTGGGTTGAATAAATCTACCAAATAATTAAAAAAAAATTACATCCTTAAAAACCCAGTATGTTACATGTGTTGAATAGATCTAAAAAAAAGTTGTATCTTTAAAAACCATGTGTATTACACATATTAAATAAATGTAATTTTGTATATTAAATACTAAAAATGTCGTATCTTTAAAAACCCCGTGTATAGTCAGGTTAAAGAATCTGCCAAATAATAAAAAAAAATTATATCCTTAAAAACCACGTGTATTACACGTGTTGAATAAATTTAATTTTACATAGCAAATGATAAAAAGTTATATCTTTAAAAACTTCGTGTATTACGCGGATTATATAAATGTAACTTTGTATTGTAAATAATAAAAAAAGTTATATTTTTCAAAACCCCGCATTTTACACGAGTTAAATAAATATAATTTTGTAAACCAAATAATAAAAAAAGTTATATTTTTAACAAATTAGGATAACGTTTAATATTAATTTATTATTTATATATTTAATATAAGATAAGTAGGAAAAACATGTATTTGTTTTAAAAATATATTAAATTAACAATTTAGATTTGAAGATAATATTTTATTAAAGTATGATAAGATTTAATATTAATTTATTATTTATTTATTTTGTTAATTTAAGATAAGTATAGATTTGATGATACCTTAAATGAATGACATGTGTCCAAAAGTTGGTTTCTTTTATTATAGTAGATAGATACGAATTTGGCAATGTCTCTGCGTGGCAATGTCTTCGTGTAGTTTGCACGACGCAGACAGAAGAGACTACGCAGATCTTTTTTAGAAAAACAAACACCACCTTAGGGGGGCCTAAAAAACTCTACAAACCTTTGATACACCGCGTGTTCGTTATAGTGTGTTGAGACAAAGCTACTATACATTTGATATACCGGGTTAAATGAGTTTGACACGAGTTGTTCTTTTCTAAGGGTGTATTGTGTTTGTTGGTCATTAAGTAGTTAGAAGTTGGTTCTCTCTTCTATAGTAGCTTCGACTCAACACACCATGTTTGATAAATGGACCAATATTAACCACGGATACCAACAATTAGATTACAGTTTGAGTGTTTGACTTGATTGTACTGAACGTGTGGAAGGTTTTTGGATGACATGTTAGATGGTTTGATCTCATGTTTTCAAGCTTTGAACTTGTGTTTATGCCTTTAGTACCAAACCTAAACCGGAAGTGATTCCTTGATTTATGCCTTAATTTACAAACCAATTTATGCCATCTTGTGTTTGATCTCATGTTTTCAAGCTTTGAACTTGTGTTTAATTTAGCTGTATGAAGTATGGCGGTTATCACTCATTCCAACAAGGATCATTCTCTTGTGCATATAAATTATAATGGTGGTGATAACACGTACAAGCTTCCTATACAACATATTGATCCCTTCACATGAAATACATTGACGTGCGAAGGTATATGTACATACACACAGTGGTGGAACTAGAAGAAAAATTCAGGGGTATCCTTTTTTTTACCTAGGCGTGTCGCTAAGAATTTGAGGACCCTAAGGGGACTTATGCGGCTTAAAAATGGGCCCTTAGACATTTTTTTTTACTTAAGGTCATCCATGAGAATTAGGTTACAGACTTGTATTACACCGATTGAATAATAAAATATTAAACTAGATGGAGCCCCGCCGCGTTGCGGCCCGGGGCTTACAAATTAACGCTTAAGTATACAAACGCAAGATAGAAGCCCACCCGTGTTGTGGCGGAGAATGTTAGATAACACTAATCATTAACCATGTAAAACCTATGACAACACAAATGCCATTGACCTTCTACATACTTATATAAAGCTTGCTTCGGATCATTATCCCTTGATAATAAACATGTTCTTCCATCTACTTACTACGGGTTATATTAACACGTTTGATTGTATATTAACGTAACGCAAATTTACAATCAATCTTTATGAGACCAAACATAAAAACTATAAAGCTAATACTAAATTACAAATTAACAATTCTAGGCATCCCAAACTTGTCGACTTCCATATCTCAGTATTAAGTATTAAGAAGCATTGCATATAAAATTCATAAAAAACAACCATCCCACATTCCCACATGGTTTCTCATCTAAACATATGCTAAATACACTTATCAGGTCATCATCTGAAAGGCATCAGTCATGTACCACTCATATGCAAAAAATGAATGACCATTCTTCAAGACTCTAAATATCTCTGAGATTTGATTAATTATTTTGTAATATGAAACATATCAAGCATTTAGATAACAAAGTGACAAAAAAAATCCATAAACTCAAGAGACTTAATATACTGAATATCGAGCATAGCAAGTAGCATTAGCTGAATATACTGCATCAAAACTAATATAAGAAATCTGAATCTTTATTAAATAAACCGGTAACATGTTTGGGTTCCAAAATTATAATTAGGTCCATTATGGCATCTTCGTTAAACCAACTTGTAACAATCTTGGATAAATCTTATTCTTTAAAACAATTATTTTAATGTATTTTTCATGTATTATTTAACTTTTAACCAAAAGAACCACAAGTTAATTTCATGAAAATTGTAGGTGTCTAACATTTTCAAGGAATCTTTTTTTATGCGGGTATTATGATAAATAATGAAATTGAAAAAAATAATAATAAATGTTTACAATAAATTAAATATAGAAATGATAATTAATTAAAGTTTGACTGTGACTTCTTTGCAAGCAAGGTGTTGCTTTCACTTTTTCATTCCCAATGCTAATATTAAATATAACTCTTCTCCTTTTCATTACGAACTTCATCTTCTCCTTTCTTTAACCAGAGTCGCTACAGGTTTCTGTACGCCGGAAATTTTCATTTCCTTAATATCATTTTATTTTATCTTTACTTACACTTAGGGGTATCCTAATATTTGTTTTGGGGGTATCCCTTATGAATTAAAAGGAGATTTGAAAAAAATTACACTTCGTGGAGAAACTTGAGGGGTATCCCGGGCAACCCCTAACCACCGCATAAATCCGCCCCTGCATACACACATACCCTCAATGGAAACACAACTCAAGAGTAGTGCTAATATATGTAGATGCTTGTAATTTGTTTAGAACATCATAGGAATTTGTTTAATATACCCCAAGTCGAATGAGAAATAGCTTTAGTGAGAAAAAAAATTACACACAAAGAAAGGGATCTTTAAGCCAAGTGTCTCATCTATGTTTTGTTTTCTGTTACTACTGGAATACCACAAGAAAGAGAAACTAAGAATCACATCAAATAAAAGCTCCTTAGACGACTTTTTCGGGAGAAAAATGACTTCGTTTTGGAATTTCTACAACGCCCACCAACTCATCTGAACGATCATCTCCAAAAGAAGTCCTTGTCTTGAGCCGGTAACACGTCCAGAGAGGCTGCAATCTCCGAAGGCCTTAGATCACCAAAACTGGGAATATCTAGCCACTTGAAAACCGAAAACCATACTTTCCAGCAATCGAACATTCCCCAAGAATATGATCTGTAGTCTCCTCGAAATCTAAACATATTGGAAACAAACTGACGGAATATCCAAACCTTTATTACTAAGATGACAATCTGTCAGGATCCAGTCACCTATAATACGTCAAGATAGAATATTAACCTTCCTTGGGACATAGTTATTCTACCTTATCGGCTGAGATCCTTCCGATAAAAGAATTAAATCAAGATGTTTACGAATAGCCTTTATAGAAAGTTCATTATATCCATCCAACTTCCACCTCTGATCATCCGAAATCGAAGAAAATTACAAAAGTAGGGGACAAGAAAAAGAAAAAGACTATGGATAAAAAATGTAACTTACAAAACTATAGGATAAAAATGGAAAATTTCAAAGTGTGGGGGGTAAATGATAGAATGGGTTACGATTTAACAAAGTGAAAATTGATGAATAATTTTTTTTTAATTTTGAATGTTGATGAGTCATACGAGTCAGAAACATGTCTAAAATGTGATTTTTAACTTGGAACGTATATTGAGGCATATAGGTAAGATTATGAAGATATCCATTGGATAGAATTAGAAGAATCGGACTTAGAATGATCAATTTGGTGATTTTGATATGCGTTGATGAAATGGTCATATTCGTTTGAAATAGATTGTTGTTGGATTGTGTAACATTGCTCGAGTTTTGGATTCTAGTAGTAGTAAGCCTAAATATGAAATATGTGATTTCAAAATAAGAAGTTATAAATGTTAAAAAGGATTTTGATAATTTAGTATTTTCTAAATATATCTACATGAAATGAGTCAAACTATGTGTGTACTTGTTAAATAAAAATGAGTGTTGCAAACGTTAAAAGAGTGATGGCTAGATTTGGAACACGTGTGGTACATTACATTATTTTATAACGTTCTTTCATGAGCTAACAAAAATAAATTGTTAGGATCTGAGGCTCTCATGATAGTGTTTGTTTGTTTGAAATGAATAATCAATGAGTATGAAAACATATTAGGTGCAGCGGAAATGAAAACAAACTTTATAAACACAATCAAAAGAGAAAATAGTTTGATAAACAATTGCTTCACATAGATTCAAAAGATTACAAATCAAAGCAAAAGATTACAGTCATGCTTACAAACTATACTTCCCCTCAGCCTGATGCCCCAAAGTTGGATTGCACAAGATGAAAGGATTAGACATGAGAAGGGAAAACCAGCTCAGTCAAAATCAAATGTAACAGTACAGGATACTGATACATTTATAGGCAAACCAAACCACTGGGGTATCTCAGCTGACGTCACCATGAAAGCGACGTCTAACAGCATAACAACCTGTATCTACTGACCTTACACAAACACTGCTATCCTAACCACTGACTATACATAAAACAGATAATTCACTAAACAGCTGCTTTCTCTTTATGTCAGTGCTTTCCTCAAGGTTGATCAGTCCTTGACTGGGCAGTGCTTTATCATCAGTAGATAGGACCAGCAGTGTTGGATACATCAGGGTTTTCATCAGCAGTTGAAAGGGCAGCAGCAGTTGAGTATGAGCAGCGGATAGAGACCATCAGTTGTTATAAATCACTTTCAAGGGGAGAGCAAAGTGTAAACCGCTGCTTATTGTGAATCCACTGTTGTGACCAGGTTTTGGCTTTACATTAGCTTGTTCTTTGAATTCAGCTTCAAATTCCTTTGCACTCTGGTCATCCTCATCCCTACACAGTGAAAGCCCAAGGAGATCCTGCAAATCTTGAACACTAAGGCCTAGTGCTTCTTTCCTTGATATGTGCTTCACATCGCCATTGGCTCTGACCAAGGTCAATACGTGAGTCTTTTGATCAGACATCCACTTTAGTATTTTTAAGCCAAGTGGGTTTCTTGGGAGAGATTTATTTGAAGATGAGTTGAGGGATAATGGCCTTGAAAACAACTGCAGACTTTCAGACATTCTTTTGAAAGCTTCTTCAAAGACTTTGTCAACTGCAGCTATATCTTCTGCAGTTTCTTGTTCAATGAGTTCTTGTTTTTCAGCTTCTGTCTTGTCTTTAGCAGTGTTTGGAGATGCAGTTTTGTTTAATGCCTTAAAAAGGCTTTGAAGCTTTGTTAAAGTTTCTTCTTTCAGACCCATTTTCGTGATGGTATCTTTGAAGTACTCTGCTTCTTTTTCTATTACCTCTTCTTCAGTCAGCTGTTCTCCTTCTTCTTGATTTGTTACAAAAGTAGACCGGAACAGTGTGTCGAGGTTTCCTATCTTCTGTTCAAGCTTCATCATTTGTTCTTTCCTTTTAGAAGTGCCTGAAACAGTTATCTTTCTTTTCTTCAGCCTTTCATAGGCTTCATCAGTCTGCTGTTTTGACCATTTTGATATGGCTTCAGCAGTATCCATTTTTGCATCCACTAGCTCCTTTTTCTTTCTTTTATACTCAGCAGTGAAGTCAGCAATGAGCTTTTTGAATTTGTTCCAGTTTGGAGCATTCTTCTTCTTTGTAGGATCTTTCTTAATTTTGTCAATCCTCTCAGCCTCATGCTTTAGAGCGATTATTGGCCATTCTTCAAACTGTTTTTCTTCAGCAGGATAGAATTTTTCTTTCATAATGTAGGCAAGATATTGTTTTCTAAGCTCTTTGCGTTGTTCAGCCTTTTCTTTGATTAGTTCCTGTGCGAAATCTTCCATCTGCTTTACCTTTTCAAGAAAGAAATCCAGTCTTTGAGCAATGCCTTCTTTGCTTAGACGTTCACGTTCACTTTCAAATTTAGCTCTTGCTTTAGCCTGTCTTGTCTTCAGTTTGAGGTAATCATCCATATCCTCTGGTGACATGTAGCCTATGAGTGAGGAGAACCTCCTTTTTGAAGGATCTTCTTCTGTATAGAATTGCCTCATCTCATTTTTGATAGCTTCAAGTTCCAGTGGATATTTTGCAGCATTAGGATCATGTGTACCCTCATCGACAGAGATTGGCTTTCTTATTCTGTTGAAGAGCTTTGGTTGTGAAGTAGAAAGGATGAGAGCAGTGGTGGATGCCTGACTAACATCTGTTGAAACAACTGGTGTCTCAACATCTGTTGTCATTACAACTGCTGATATGTCAGCAGTTGTCTTCTGCTTTTGAGCAGGGGATGGATGTGGTGAGGTGGTTTTGGATGATGGTGATGGTGGTGGTGAATCAACATCTGATATGAGATTCCTTCTCCTTTTTAATGAAGAAGGGGCAGATGATGTTTTGGGTGGATCAGTGGTGGTGGATTGGATAGCAGTGGTTTGTGGCAGTGATTGACTGACAGTGGTTGAAACAACTGGTGTTTCAATCACTGTCGTCATTACAGCAGATGTTGTAACATCTGCTGTCTTCTGCTTTATGGCAGGAGGTAGTGATGATGGTGTGATTGTAGATGATGGTGGCATAGCAGTAGTTGTGGTGGTGTGTGTTGAAAGTGTGTGTGTTGATGACATGGCAGCTGTTTGACTACTGACAGCAGTTTTTGTAACTACTGCTGTATCAGCTGTTTGGCTAACAGGTTTTGAGACCTGTTTTTCTTTTTCTTTTTCAGGTTCAATATGAAGGCCATGTTCAATTCCCTTTTTCTTCATTTGCTTCATTATCTCCCCCTTTTTGGCATTATCTGCAAGGGGGTCATTAAAGAATAGTAAAGTTGAAGGAGCCTTGCCAGTGGCAGTTTGGATACTGGCCTTAATAGCCTTGATATCTGCTTGAGTATCCTTGAACCTTGATTCCATCATGTTGGACAGCAGTTGTACTTGAACAGCATGCTTTTGATCAGCCATTTGTTGCTGTTTTTCCAGCATGGGTTGGAAAATATTCCAAAGCTCATTTGCAGCAGGTGCTTGTTGTGGAGCAGGTGCTTGAGCAGGAACAGCAGAGGATTGTGCTTTCTGAGCTTTTAAAATCTCTTGCACCATCTCCTTTATTTCAGAAACTGATTCTTCAAGTTTTTCCACTCTGCCCGTCAATTCCTGATATCTTGAATCATCACCCATTTTACTGGGATCATCTGAATCCCCACCTGTGGTGGTTATATCAACGTGTGACTTAGGAACAGAGTCCCAAAAATCACCCATTGATGCCCCTTGTTCTTGGTACTGGGGACTTCTTTCTTCAGCACTTGATAAACCTTTGATGGTGCCAGTGGTTAGATCCAACTCACTGGTGGTTATCGAAGTTGCCATGGAAGAAATTGCCTTCAAGGGAGTCTGATTTATGAAACAACTGGCCAACTGGAGACCTGTTGGTCCACCAGTTGTAGTTGCTGCTCCACTTGAACTACCACCAAGAGTTATATGTAACTCAGGGGGTTTAACCTCCTCAATTGTTGCTGGGATAGCAGAAGTAGTAGCATCAGACCCAGTCACTTGTGGAAGTATGCTCTCAGTGATAGGTGTTAGAGAGGAACTGGTTTGTGTCTGAGCTATATCAGCTGCATGCAATAAAGGTAGCATGGTTTGTGGTAATATGATTGGTGAGGGGATGGGAGTTGAAAGAGACATGTCCTTGGGATCAGGACTGGGGAAGATGGATCCAAGTGGATTCAGAGCTTCATAGTGTGGTGTCCCTGTGCTTACAACCTGATCCTTTTGTGAGGATGCAGGAGGAGTTTTAGGCATGGATTGAGATCTTCCTTCCAACTGCTGTGAGGAAGTAGCAGCAGTGGTTTCTGGTGACTTTTGTGTTGTCACAGGCATTTCCTCTGGGATCTCATCTTCCAGAGTTGCCTTTGTTTTGGGATTGGTGGGTTTTCTGGATGTTTTCTTTTTGGTCTTTTTAGTGGTGGCAGGTGTGGGTTTCAAAGCAGTGGGAGTGCTGCTATGATCACCTGGAGCAGTGGGCTCAGCAGCTGATACCTGAGGAGCAGTTGTAACCGCTAAAGTCTGCTCAGGTACCCCTGCTTTTGTTTTTATTGGTGCCATCATCCTTGAAAATGTTTCTTTTGTTATACTTTTTATTTGACAATGAACACCTTGTTTGAGCAAATTTACATTTTTCTTTTCAAATTTTTGTTCAAAATAATAACTCAAAAATCTTGGAAAAAGTAAAAATGCTTTACTTTCAACGTTTTTCACCATGTCATTGAAAATCTCCTGGGAGTAGTTATAGTCTTTGTTATTCAAAATAGCGTAACCCAGGCTTTGAATTTTCAATGGTATTTCGTTGACAGATGTTGTTTTATTTGAAGCACACATCAAGAGTGTGTGAAATAAAAATCTGGGTGCAGATGGAAAATAACCCTTTTGTAGGGTATCAACCTTTGGTTCTTCTGCATAACCCCTTTTCAGAAAATCAGCTTTTAACTCGTTTTTGTCAAAAGAGGTTTTACCGTTCTGATCGTCGAGTATGAAGACTTCTGATATCGATTTTGGTGTGACTTTGATCGCTTTTCCCTGTATCGAGGAGTTAATGGCTATGACTTTTCCGTCTTGTTTTTCAAGCGACGCCTTTTTCCAAAACTCTCTCTGGGTTTGCAGATAGATAGGAGCATTTGCTGTCAACAAAGTTTTGTACTTTGATGCAGATAATGCATCAATGATGGTGTCAAAGGTGTGATTATCAGTAGGTTTTGTGAATAAACCCAGATAGTTGTGAGATTGTTTGAATGGTATTTCGATGGGTTCTTCGGTCGTTTGAGCGACCTCTTTGGAAGGTGATGGTGATTTAGGTTTTGGTTTTGACTTTGACTTTGACTTTGATTTTGTCATTTTTGCGGAGAAGAATGAAGGAGGATTTTGGAGAAGAAGAGTTGGAAACTGCTATGAGAAGAGAATTTTGGAATTCAATTCGACAGTGTAAAACCCTGTTTGGGGTTTAGGGCAGGTTTTATTTTAAAAATGATCGCTGATGTGGCAGCGGTTATTAAGATCTGAAGGCTAAAAACTGACCACGTGTCAAACACTGATGAAACGGATGAAGTATGGAGAACAGTTGTTTTAAGAGCCACTGACGTATCAAGCATCAGTGATTACAACGGTAAAAATTTTGGGCAGTGGATGATTTTTACTATCAGTAGATAGCATATCAGTGGATAAGACACTGATTTTGAGCATCAGTGCTTACAAGAAAATGAGGGATCAGTGGTTAACTTTCAGCAGTGGACAGTGTTTAGAGATCAGATGTTGGAACAAAACAGTGGTTAGGGTAAATGGTGCAAATCTGAAGAACAGGTGTTTCAGCAACAGTTTTGAGAATTTTCATTCAAGGTTTTGCCACATGTCAATTTTGAAAGACAGTGGTTTAGTACCCCAGATGATGAAAACTTTTTACTAAGGCAACTCATTTTCGTTTAATATTCAATTAACACATGAGTACCCTAGTAATTTAATCACAGTTTGCAATCAACCTTTGATAAAAATTTAGGAGCAAACCTGAGTATGACATGATCATGACATATGTACCATTTCCTTTTGACCCATTTCTGAGGACACAAATACCATGCAAAAATAAGGTATTACATCCTGACAGGAGCTGAAACTATTGCCAACAAAAACAAGCAAAAGTTCCAAATATATTATATAAAAAATGAATAATATATCCTGGTTATTCGAGAGAATCCTTTGAACATAAAGAAAAATGGTTAAAGGATTTTCTAAGAATAGTTTCAAAAAGATCTAGTATAATTTCAATAGAGAATGTAATCACATCACTACAGGTTTTTGAAAATGGTCAGTGGTTTGACAACAGTGGTAGGAAACTTTTGGATACATTTTGACCACTGTTTGGAACCATTTTCATTATCAGTTGATTGCAAACATGAGGACACATGGATAAATTTTTGAACATTTGTCTAGTCCTCTTTGGAGTTCATTCACTGGAATCAAAACCTTTCCCTGAACAGATGAATGCACATAGTTGCTTAATGACCATTATTACCCCAAACTTTGACTCATAAGTGTTTTATGTTTATCCTCTTTTTCTTTTGACAACAAAAGTTTTGAGATAAACACACTTCTGAGTTTTTGTGAATTTTAGTCCAAAATCACTTTGCAGTAATGTTTTTGAGAGACTTGGTCATGTTTTCATCACTTTTTCAACCAATCTCACACTACTTATGATACGGACTCTGATGACCCTTGGTTTTCTTAATGTATTTTTACATAGTTGATTTTGTCCTTTTGAAGAACTCAACCTGTTTTCAACACATAAGATCTAAATGACTAAAGTTTCAATTTCCTCTTTATAGAAAACAAAACACTAGTGTCCTATGAATCATAGGTTTTGTTAATCTGAGGTTCATACTTTAGTATTTAATGAAAACATCACAAATATCAAGACAACAGTTGAAATCAATTTTGAGAATATAGACCAATCCCATAATTTATCAGATATGTTTACAGATCTGAAAACTATGAGTGACTTGTGCATGATATCACTTGTTGTGTGAAATTTGTGTGTCATATGACATCTTGGTTGATTTACAGAGTTTTTGAATAACCACTTTGAACATGATCTACTCGTTACTCTGTTTTTCAACTGAATACAACCAACCTTAGTATCAATGAATTTTGAGCCGAACTGTTATGTCAAATTGATTGTTAGATCGAATTTGACTGTCCAGGCTCTGATACCAATTGTTAGGATCTGAGGCTCTCATGATAGTGTTTGTTTGTTTGAAATGAATAATCAATGAGTATGAAAACATATTAGGTGCAGCGGAAATGAAAACAAACTTTGTAAACACAATCAAAAGAGAAAATAGTTTGATAAACAATTGCTTCACATAGATTCAAAAGATTACAAATCAAAGCAAAAGATTACAGTCATGCTTACAAACTATACTTCCCCTCAGCCTGATGCCCCAAAGTTGGATTGCACAAGATGAAAGGATTAGACATGAGAAGGGAAAACCAGCTCAGTCAAAATCAAATGTAACAGTACAGGATACTGATACATTTATAGGCAAACCAAACCACTGAGGTATCTCAGCTGACGTCACCATGAAAGCGACGTCTAACAGCCTAACAACCTGTATCTACTGACCTTACACAAACACTGCTATCCTAACCACTGACTATACATAAAACATATAATTCACTAAACAGCTGCTTTCTCTTTATGTCAGTGCTTTCCTCAAGGTTGATCAGTCCTTGACTGGGCAGTGCTTTATCATCAGTAGATAGGACCAGCAGTGTTGGATACATCAGGGTTTTCATCAGCAGTTGAAAGGGCAGCAGCAGTTGAGTATGAGCAGCGGATAGAGACCATCAGTTGTTATAAATCACTTTCAAGGGGAGAGCAAAGTGTAAACCGCTGCTTATTGTGAATCCACTGTTGTGACCTGGTTTTGGCTTTACATTATCTGTTCCTCTGGTAGGGTTCAATCCCAACATAAATCAATCATAAACTTGGACTTCACAAATTAATTAAAAAAAAAAGACTTGGACTTCACAAATTAATTAAAAAAAAAAGACATATCACATCGAAGAAGAAATACGATGGCGACCACCGTGCATCTTAATAAACATGACTAAATCAATTGCTTAAAACACCCACCCACCCTTCTTCATTCGTTGTTTTACATAATTTAAATAAGACCTTTATTTTCCAAAACCTAACATATGAGTGGGATATTATAGAGTATGTGTTAAAATATAATATACCTTATATATTACTTCAGTTTAATAGTATAAGCGTTGGATTTTATTTTTTGTTACATGTTGCTGCTACTGGACGATATACTGGACCTGTTGCTGCTACTGGATGATATACTCGACCTGGGTTACATGCTGCTGGACTTCTATTGGACATGGGTTGTTTGGGCTTATTGCGAGATATTGGACCTGGGTGCTGTCAAGGGCGAAGGATCATGGGTGCTCGGGGGTGCACCCACCAACCCCAATGTTTCGGTTAGAAGTATATATGGTCTGACTTTTCGTCCGAAAAATTTAAAATTATATAGGATCGCCCCCCGATTATTTTTCCTAAATGATGTTTGGTAAATATATTTTAACTCTTATTTTTATTTGTTTAACCCTAGATTACCCACCATACAATAAACTTAATACCCAAATTATTAACTATCAAATATAATTATCTTGATCCAGCCGACATTCATATGTTTCTGCGATTCTTCTCTGCGCCTCTGCCGAAGACTTTTGGGGCCAATTTTTTTTTTAGTGTTGCATCCTTATCCTTTTTACTTTTCCTGTTTTCCAATTCAAGATTTCCCAATTCATAATTTCCACTTTCCACCAAGGGTAACAATTCTTTATTTTTTTTATTGTTATTAGGAATGCATTGGGTAACAATTCTATATTCTTTTATTGTTATTAGGAATGCATTAATGTTTATCTTTATTCATGAATAAGAATCATAATTACATAAATGATAGATCTAAAACACTTAATAGATAAAGAGGATTTATACCTTGATGATGAATTAATTAATGTATTATTAGTACTTTTTGTTAGGAATTCATGGGAAAGACGAAAACTATTGATTCTTTTTTCAAAAGAAAGGATGATGAACAAGAGAGTAAACGTCAAAAAACTTCAACTAGTGAGCCTGAAGAGCATGAAGCGCCACCACCACCACAATCAAACACAATTCCAAGCGAAGCTCCACCACCACAATCAAACTCAAACGAAACTCCACAACCACAATCAGACACTAATAAAGTGGATGTTAATCTTTTAGAAAGAGATCCCGGTAAACGAAAACCAATGTCGGAGCATCCGGTTAATTTAAGAGAACAAGGCGTGCTTATCTTTCTTTTGGACCTTACCAAATAGAACTTACAGAATATAAAGTTAATGGTACAAAGAAGCAAGCTCGTAGGTTCCGATATCCTTGGTTCAAACTTTACCCTAATTGGTTAGAGTATTCTCCAACAACACATTCGGCTTATTGCTTTCTATGTTATCTTTTTTGTGACAAACCAAATATGAGCCATGGTCATGATACATTTACAGGTAAAGGGTTTGATAATTGGAATAAAGTTTGTGGGAAACAATGTGCATTCATGAAGCACATTAAAACTTCACATCAAAGAGACGCCCTTTTATTCGGTCAAAACTTATTGAACCAAGAAGCACATGTTGATAATTCCATATCGAAGCCAAATAAGGAGATAATTATGAAGAACCGTTTACGATTAAAGACCACTGTTGATGTAGTTCGTTGGTTGACATACCAAGCTTGTGCTTTACGAGGACATGATGAATCTGCTAGTTCTAAAAATCGAGGTAATTTTCTGGAATTGCTAACACTTCTTGCTTCTTATAATGATGAAGTTTCAAAGGTTATACTAGAGAATGCTCCTTATAATGCAAAGTATACTTCTGGAGATATTCAAAAAGAAATTCTTAGTATTATTGCAAATAAAATTCGAAAGCATATTCGTAGTGAAGTGGGGGATTCGGCCTTTTGTGTCATGGTTGATGAGTCACGAGATGAGTCAAAGAAAGAGCAAATGGCCATAGTTTTGAGATTTGTTGATGAAGAAGGGATGATACAAGAAAGGTTCTTGGATTTGGTTAATGTTAGGGATACTTTATCAGCAACCCTAAAAACAAGTTTGTGGAAACAACTTTTGCATTATCAGTTTGATGTTAGTAAAATTCGTGGGCAAGGTTATAACGGTGCTAGCAATATGAGAGGGAAATGGAACGGATTACAAGCACTTGTTCTTGAAGAATGTCCTTATGCGTATTACGTTCATTGCTTTGCTCACAGGTTAGTTACTTGGTTATTTTTTTCGGTCATTATTCAGTTTGACTAAAATACTTTTATGCTTATTACGGTTTTGCTTTTTGCTAATAGGTTACAACTTACCTTGGTTTGTGCTTCAAGGGAAGTTATTCCAGTACACCAATTCTTTACATACTTAGTTGACATAGTTAATGTGGTTTGTGCATCTAGTAAGCGGCATGATGAATTACAAAAGGCAAAGGCAAGCGAGGTTGAAAAGTTATTGGAACTGGGTGAAATCAATTCGGGGAAAGGACAGAATCAACTTGGGACTTTAAGAAGAGCTAGTGATACTCATTGGGGGTCTCACTATAACTCCGTTTGTAGTTTGATTAAGATGTTTGATGCCACTCGTGTTGTTCTCGCAGGAATAATCGATGACGTAGCTCATACTACTTTTGCTCAACGTGGAGATGCTGAAGGAGCTTGGCATAACATGAAATCATTTGAGTTTGTCTTTATTCTTCACTTGATAGAGAAAGTAATGGGAAAAACCGAAATACTTTCTCAAGCATTACAAAGGAAATCCCAAGATATTCTGAATGCCATGGAATTAGTTTCGGCAACAAAGATTACTCTAAATAATTACAGAAACGATGGATGGGATTCTTTAATTAAAGAAGTTACTTTGTTTTGTAACAAACATCTAATAGAAGTTCCGGATATAGAAGATCCATTTACATCTACTCGGTATCGGGCTCGTAAAAACGATCTTCAATTTACATTTGAACATTATTACCGAGTAGATCTGTTTACATCCACATTGGATAAACATATACATGAGTTAAATAGTAGATTCAATGAGCGCACGATTGAGTTGTTATCTCTTAGTTCTAGTCTAGTTTCAAAAGTGATTAACGTTGATCAGATTTTTCTTCTAGTTGAGAAGTTTTATCATGAAGATTTTACGGACCAAGAGATCACTGGGTTACGAAGACAGTTAGAGCTTTTTAATGTTGAATTGTCAAAGAATATCAGGCTAAGTAGTGTATCAACTCTTTCTGATCTATGCAAAACTCTTGTGAAAACTAACAAATGAGAGGAGTACACTTTGGTTGATAGAGTGGTTCGGCTAATCTTGACACTTCCAATTTCAACTGCAACAACAGAGCGGGAATTTTCGGCAATGAAAATATTCAAGAATCGCCTTCGCAATAAAATGGCAGATGAATATCTCACAAATAGCTTGGTGATTTACATAGAAAAAGAAATTGCTGATAAGTTTGATTCGGAAGACATAATTGATGAATTAAAAAATCTTAAAGGTCGTCGGGCTGAGTTGTAATTCTTCGTCCAGATTCCATTTATCTCATATCTTTATATATATATAAATATATAGGGTGAGGTTACTCTACAAAGTGTGTTTTTCTACAAAGTGTAGGAAGTATTTTGTGCCATTGGATGTGTTTGATCAGTGGTTGAGATTAGTTGGGTGACATTTTTGTAATATTTGTGTTTTAGTTATTGATTCATTTAATAGGCGAGGGGCATTGTAGTCATTAATCATGTTTTAAATAAAGAAATTACCATCAGTTCCTTTTATAGCCATTTCTTCATTAATTAGCCATCAATCTCTAAAATCATGGATCTAGACATCAACATGATTCAAGAACATTCAAACAATGGAGAACAATAACATAATAATCTATTCCAAAAAAATGTTTATACGTTTTTTTTTTTTGCGATCTAATTTGTTTATACTAGTGTGTTATACGGAATGCAAGCTTTTATAATGGTGTGTTATACATAATCTAAGTTGTTTATATTGGTGAGTTATACTGGAGATCAAAGTTGTTTATACTGGTGTGTTATACGGAATCTAAGTTGTTTATACTAATATGTTATACTGGCGATCAAAGTAGTTTACACTGGTGTGTTATACGGAATCTAAGTTGTTTATACTAATGTGTTATACTGGCGATCAAAGTTGTTTACACTGGTGTGTTATACAGAATCTAATTTGTTTATACTAATGTGTTATACTGGCGATCAAAGTTGTTTACACTGGTGTGTTATACGGAATCTAAGCTGTTTATACTGGTGTGTTATATGGAATGTAAGTTGTTTATACTGGTGTTATACATGTAAGTTATTTATATTGGTGTATTATACAGAATCTAAACTATTTATACCAGTGTGTTATACGAAAATGTAGGTTGTTTACACTTGTAACTGATAAAACACAACGTGAATAAACTAATAACTGCTAAAACACAACGTCAAAAATTTGTTCATGAGTGATCGCATGTCATGTTAATTTGTTCTGTATACGTTATTTGTATTATAAGTAACTGACAATTTTGAATTCTTAAAAGATATGTTGTTTCCTTTAAAATCTTCTTATTTTGTTTAAGAAATAAATCTTCCATAAATAAGTTAATTATTCAGTTACCTTTATACCCTTTAATATAAAATCTCTAAATGACACATGTCACCCTTAGAACACTTCCTATACTTTGTAGGAAAAATAGACTTTGTAGCAAACTCTCACCATATATATATATATATATATATATATATATAAGTCTTTTGTTTGTTATACAATATTTAGTTTTTCTATGTGCAAGAACGGGTCCTTTGAATGAGTGATTTTTTAGTTTTATTTGGAACTATTATTATTTGACCCAACTTGAATCGAATAGCCGACCTGACTCGACCCAAAACAAAACGATAGGAAAAAACATTTTGAGTCCTATCACTTTACGCCCCCTCGAAATTTTTTGTCAAGCTCTGCCACTGGGTGCTGTTTGGGCTTATTGTGAGGCTTATTGCGAGACCGGCTCTTATATCTTATATAAAAGAGTTCCTCACCTACTTTATATTACTTCAGTCAAGATAATTTGTTTCCAGAATTTTCTCTCGTTTCTCTCTCTAAACATCACTTAGGGTTTCTGTCTTTTTAATCACTGATTTGTTTTTTTATCAGTGATCTTGTTGTGAGATCTTGTGAGAATCGATGATTATCGTGTTGATAATCATCTGTAGTTGAGGGTTGAGAGTTAATATTGGTTGTATCTTTGTTTTGTTCTTTGTCTTTAGTTGTAATCATCAAGTCTGTTGGTTAATAAAGCTTTTGGTTCGAGTTCTTGTTGATTACAGTTTGATACCGTTGTTCTTGACAGTATGTTTGTATGATTGTATCCATTCCAAAATTCGTATCCTTTCTTGACATGGTATCAGAGCCATAAGGCTCCGATTTGAATGTTCTTCAGAAACCTGTAGCCCTAAATGAAGGCTACAAGGCTGGTTGCTTGGAGTTATACGCATCAGGTTGTGTTATTCTTTTCTTCAACTTTTAGTTATGTTCTTACATTAGGCACTACTGTTGCCAGAGTAGTTGGGTCGGTTTGTTGATTGGGACACAGAGAGGGTACACTATGTTGCATATTTTGTGATTTGTTGCCTTGATTGTGTGTATTCTTGTGTTGAATTTCTGTCTATGTGGTTGGTATGTGATCTTGTTGATTCTTGTCTTTTTTACTAGGGCATACACTTAATGTTTGCGACTACATTGGTATGCAAATAGATCTAGGATTCCTGTAAGAGTTAAATCCATTAGATCTAGTATATTTTGATACAAATTTTTGTGTTGACAACTTGTTTAGTGATCTAGTGTGTATTTTAAGAGTTGTCTTGTTCATCCGATAATTGGTTGTTTGAAGATTTTGATAGTAACTCTTTGTAATTGTTAAGGAATTGATTCATACTACTCGTTACTCGTCTTGGAGCTTATCGCTCCCATCTTAGTCTGTAGTTTGTGCTTATGTCTTGTTGGTTATACTATTTAGCTTGGTCTTGTTATTAATCTTGAATGTGTTTTCATTAGATGTTATTTGTATTCTGGATTAATAAAAAGTTCTTGTTAATTTTTTTTTATTTACTTGTAAAGATCTGTAAAAAAGTTTATTTTTCAATAATAATGAGCTTTGACTTTGTACATGAAATCTTTAAAAATGGTACACTGAATATAGAATGTTTTCAAAAAAAACAAAGTTCATGTTGTGATGTATAAAATGGAAAACCGGTTAAAAAGTTAAACCTGTTTGGAGGGAAAATGTGTTGGATTAGTGATTTTAAGAAAGCTATATTTTAACAAATAAAAGTGAAAGTCTAGCATATTTTATCACTCATATTTTCTCTTGTAGTCTCTTTTTCATATCGGTCTAGGGTTTGCGCATATATTGGTTTGTTTAACTGTTAGTTTGGGTGATGTGTGAGAATGAATCGTCATGTTGATGATCTAAGTGTGATTTGTGTAATTTTGTTGGGTGTTTTGAATTGTTTTTTGGTATGGTTTGATGTAACACCTCGAAAATTTACGTCCAATAATGTCTTGACACGTGTCATGGGCCTTGAATATGTGAAAACATACTTTAGAAGGACTAAAGTTGACAAACAGTGAAACTATGTGATTATAAGGGTCCAAAGTGTCAACAACGGATAAATAGGCCCTACAATAACCCTACATGATGTTTATAATCTTAAATGATTAGATCATGGATCATACAAAGCGGAAAATGAAAAAAAGTGAGGAATTACAAACCACAGGGGCTAAAAGTGTCAACATGTTGAAAGTATACCTCTGAGTGATCTTTTGGCAAACCGGAAGCTTTGTAATGGTAAAATATACTCACTAGAATATGTGGTAAAAATTTCATCAAGTTTCGTTATCGTATGAGAAAGATATGATCAAAACCGTGCACGAAGGGTTAAATGTGTTAACGTTGAATTTCGTGACTTTTCGGGTAAGCACAAAGTTAACCAAGGACTTTACCATATTTGTAAATGTCCCAAGGCCCTTAAAAGTCAGGTTTTAGGGTCTAATGAGCAAGAAAAATAAGTAAAACCACGTTACAAAAGGACAAGGACTGAATTGCAAATGTCGAAAACTTGATAAGCTGGTTAACGACTTGTACGCGGCCCGCGAGAGGCCTGTCGCGACCCGCCTACAAGCTGCCAGCGACAGCAGCGAACAGATGTCAGTTATGAGCCTGTTTTCGAGTTGTTTACAGCTGTTGTCGATACCTGGGGCTCTCCAATGGGTTTTAATGCATGTAAGGGCACTTGTCCTCTTCTAACAACATCAGTAGACCTCTGTGGCAGCCTCACATGAGATCAAAATTGTGATAAAAGGGTCTTGAAGCTTGCAACCTTCAACACTTGCATGTTCAAAAATTCACAAGATCATCTCTGGAGCTCTCTGGACGTCAAGACAACCTTCTAGTGATCTCTAAGCTTTATTAGGACTCTTGTAAGTGTTTATAACCTCCTCAAATTCGTTCTAGCTTAGTTATTTAAGCAAAAGTCAAACCATCGTAATTTCAGTTTGACTTTGAGATTAAACGAAATTTGCTCAGTCATTTCTCGAATTGAAAGTACCTACAAGTTGGTATTTATGTGGGTAACAAATCCTCAAAAGTGTATTTTCAGATTCCCACTCTAAGTATGATAATTGTCGAGTCAAAGCTTGTTTCAAAAAGTCAACAGAATTGTTATTTGCAAATTTAAGCATGATTAGAAATGTAGGGTACATGCAACCTGTTTGATCATTAAAATAACATGGTAATTAATGTAAGAACATGTCTCAACATGTTCAACTCGATAATTTTCAGTTTAAACCCGGATCGGAACCGAAAGTCGCATAAATTGACTTTTTATTTGACTTTCAGTTCTGACCCGTTCATGCATGTTTGAGATCTGTTTTAGAGCTTATTTTGGACCAAGTTTCATATAAGTATAACTCTCTGAGATTTTACAACTTGGTTCAACACTTATCCGATTCATATGCATGTTTCCGATTTATGCTTAAATATGACTATTATGCCCTTTTGTCTATAAAACGTGATTTTTGAAAAAGTGAAAGAGTAGAAACATTTTTACTGATTTATAAACTTGCACCTAAAATTTGATATCAGTTTGTGGTCCAGAATAAGAGTTATGCTCATTAGCGTATTTTGAAAGCTTTATGTTAATTAATTGGCGTAATTAGCATATAACCTATTTAAACCCACTTTTTAATATCAAACTCTTTACCCACTGTTATAATATAATATTTTGGGATTTTTAAAGATTTTTATTTAATTTTTGGCTGAGCATAACATAGGTCTCTAAGTTAAATTCCGTTAATACCGATTTTGCCCTTTTAAGCCATAAAATGAGTTTTACAAATCCTTTTGACCCCAAACCTTTTTCTACTGATTTTATTTGATAAAAAAATATTTTGAGCATTCTGGAAATATAAAAATATCAGCTTTCTTTTAAAAACCCGGAAACGGCTCTAAATCGCCTTTTTAAGCGTTTTTAACGCATAGTATGTACTATAACCATATTAAACATATAAGGTTGATACCTACTGATGTTTTTAGTATATTTTTATAAAATAACAGTAAGTACAAGTTTTTGAACTCAGGTTTCCAATTTTGACCTTTTAATCCCTTGTGAAATTACCAAAATACCCCTAAGGTGCATAGTTTGGTTTTAAATGATGATTTTCACTTATGGGTCATACCCTACTGTTATAACATGTTAAATTAAGTATATTTACTGTATGAACCAGACCTGTAACTCAGATTTCTAATTTAACTCTTTTATAATCTTTTAAATGACCAAAATGCCCTTATGAGGCATAAATTGTGTTTAAATTTATTTGGGGCATAATAGAAGATATCTTACTGATATTATAACATATTTAAGCCATATTATCTTAGGGAACTTGCATATGACTCTTATGGTTACCCGTAACGCCCTTTTCGCGCTCGGTTCGGTTTATGTAACTAGTTTGCATAAATTGACCGAAACGGGTCAAACCTTATCATTTTTGTCTCAAAATCCAGAATGTATTTAGTATACCCATATTATACAAGTATTCAAACTTGTCGGGTCTAAATCACATTCTATCCGGTCTTCGCTTAATCGTGCGTTTGAACCGTATCGTCCTTAAAACTAGCCGGTCTAAGCTTAGGCTTAAATAAAGACCCGTTAGAAATCTAATAGGTTATTATAAACCTTTGTTCCAGAATAAGGAGAACCAGTAAAAGCTACATCCACTTGCTAGTTGTGATTTATACTTTACTCAGGTAAATACTTTTAACTTATTTTCCCTATACGGGCTTGGGTTACGGTATATAAAATACCGCTTGATCGAGCATCAAATCTTACATCTTTGGGTGGTTAAATGAATAATTTGATCGGCTCGTTTAAACAGTCTTGTTCACTTAAAGCCTTTGGGGGGTTAATGACCATGTCCCGGATATCCTTGGCATCATCTTACGAGATGGCCACGACCTGAGCACGGGGTGTAGGCGTACACCTGTCAGTGTATAACTCTATAATGTGGTGTGTCTATTGATCTTTAACCCGGACAAGATCCGGGCTACTGAACGCACAAGTAACATGTAATTTCGTTCACAAGATTATATTGCATAATTATCCCAAGTTGTAAAAAGGTTTTGTGCCACGTGCATTCAAATCAATTTTCAACCCTTTTCAAAATGAGTCAGTTAAATTGTATTTACCAGTGTAAACTGACGTATTTTTCCAAAAAGATTAAGTGCAGGTACTACTCGTACTTGGCTGGGGGTCTTCTAGAGCGTCCACAATAAGTCTCGCAAACTTGGATGACAATAAAGCTGTTGAACAATATCTTATTTTATTTTGATCCACCTGTGGATCCGTTTCAACTATTTGTGATATTTAATATTACACTTTATTAAAGTTGAAATGAATCTTTCTTTGCTTCCGCTGTGCATTTATATATTGTGTTGTATGTCTATGATGATAGCAACTACGTCACTATACTCCCCACCGGGCCCACCGGTGACACGTGGAAAATAGGGGTGTGACAGGTTGGTATCAGAGCCAACTCTGAGTGAATTAAACACTAGCCTTTTATGTTTAATCTCAGTTACACAATTGCACAATCCTCGATTCTCAAGTCTAGACAAAGAACTTAGGAATTTTCCAAATTTTTGGTTTTTATTTCTAACTTTGTCTTATATATTTGTTGTTTGTATCACTTGTTGTTTTGACAGGTTGTTCAAATGCCGCCACGTATGAGAGGAAGAGGAAGGGGACAAGGAGCACATGTAGCCCCAAACAACCACGAGGCCGGACCGTCACACCGGCGAACACCTTCGGACCCCCACAACACAGATGCTCAGGATCTTTGGAGGTCCTTTATTGAACCTGCTAGGCGCTCAGTTTCACTGAGTACCTCACCTTCAATCCCACACTCCTTTGGGCCTCATTCTGAGAATGAGCCCCATAACTCTCACCAGTCCTTCATACCTCTCTAAGGACACCAATCACCTTTTGACCAACCATCACCTGTTTTCCAGGGCTTGTTCAACCCTGCTGACTGCCTTGATGTGCCTATGGGTGTTAACCCACTTGGACCCGAAGACCACTTTTCTGGTGGCAACCCGATGGACATCGATGAAGATACTGATCCTGTAATGCCGCCGTCCGGAACACCGAACCACCCCATCGAGATTTCAGATGGGTCACCGTTTATGGGATCACCATACAATGGTCCCGACATTTATGAGGAGATGTTCAAACAGTATGACTGGGCATTTACTCCCAGTTACCATAACTCTCCCTTGCACCAGCCACATCACTCTCCCCTGCACCAGCCACACCACTCTCCCCTGCACCAGCTTTAGCCCAACTCTCCCCTGCATCAGCAGCAGCAGAATCCTTCCGAGGATTCCCAACTAGTCGCGGTCACTCCGCCGGCAGCACCACCTCGACTTCAGCCTCCCTCGCCCCCGAGGCGTAGGAGAACGACAGTGCGAATATCCGCACGAGGGGGAATACGCATCAGCACCCCTCCATATTCAAGCAACAGCCGGTACTCGCCTGTCCACGAAGAACCAGAGACGGGAGAATCTTCACACCCCATCTCAGAAGTGAACAATGCGCCAGTCGCGCCACAGCCACCCTTGGGTTTTGGAGACCCAATTCCCACGTACACTGGTGCTACAGCATTCAACCCCTTCGAGCAGCAGATCCACCCAGGCTACAACTTTACAGAGGATCCCTACTGGATAGCAGCAAACTCCAACACTCTCCATCAGGAAGGTCCCTACGGAGGTCCCTGGGCTACGGGACAATCGACCTATGGATACCCACCATATGGGTATTAGCAACCGCAGCCTCCTCAACCTCCGCATTATCAACCACAGCCTCCTTAACCTCCGCATTATCAGCAACCACCTCAGGCGCCGGCGATGTCACCGCCCCAAATGCAAGAAATCCTTCATGAGATACAAGAGGTGCGTCAAGAGATGTGGCATGAGTTGCGGCATGATCGGAGGCATAACCGGGGAATGTTTAAGAAGATGGTGGATTTGATTAAGGGTAAAAGCAAGAAGGGTCACTGAATCCTTTGTTTTGTTTGGTTATCTTAGTGTGGTACTCATGTCCTTGCGTGGACATATATTTATTTCAGTACTCTACCCCTGCGTGAGTATTCTTTTTCTGTTCTGCCCCTGCGTGGGCATATCTTTTTATTTGACCCCTGCGTGGGTTTGTTTGTTTTGTTAGATTGGCCCCTGCGTGGGCATGTTGTTTATGTAAAAGTCCCGTTTAGGGCAAACTCGTACTGGTTTAATTTTTATTTGGAATGGTTAATTTAAGTTTTTCATTTTTAAAATTATGTGCATAAACATAGTATATGAATAAATGAAAAATAACATTTAATATTTTGATTTACCATTTTAATAATATAATAAGGATCTTAAAAGGTAAAACGTAGCTGTTATGTTGTCATAAATTTAGCCAATATGGTAGAACCTGTTTAAAAGATTCAATTCTCTGTTAACATCTGTAAACATGTTAACATTCTTGGCTAGTGTGATCTGTAAAATCACACATGTCACCCTTTTAATAAATTATCCAAGTTTATATTTTTATATATATTTGACTGTGACAAAATGCCTACGGGTTATAATTAATGTCATATAAAACAAAGGCAGCTGTAGTATATAGACTCCCTGCCAAGAAAAGGATTGATATGTTTTAATTATTCAAACCTTAATCCTATAAGATCTAAATTTATAATTTAGAAAAATTGTCTATGTGACTAGGCCTGTTGTGCCAATATTTTATTTCATTCTATGATTAAGTTACTAATACAAAGTCCTGAATGAAATTACTTAGCAAATTAACTAAGATGGCTTTTATTTCCCATGGTTAATAAGTCGTCAAGAACGATAATACTGTTTAGGCTTCTAAATAGACCTTGTCCTTATTTTTATGTAGCAATTTAGACTGCATGGCTAAGTCTGAAGAATTAAACAGTCGTCCAGCAGAAAACCCTGAAAATGCTAAGATATTAGTAACTGGTGCGGAGTTGAAAACATTAGTGAATGATGCTATTATCGAAGCACTAAATAGACAGTACAGTGATTCGAGCGGGACCCGAAGTAGGACCCGATCTGCACCACATTCCAAACCCAAAGTTCACTCGGAGGATCATAGCAAACCGCCCTCTAAGAAAGATGTACCCAAGAAGGATAAGCCAAAGAAGGATGATGATGAACGTCACTCCTCGAACCAACACAGTGTCCCGTCAAGGAAGGTCGAGCATAAACAGGAACCGCGTGATAAGTCCTGTACATACAAATACTTCGTTTCATGTAAACCTCGGGACTTTACTGGGGAGAAGGGAGTGGTTGACTGCATGACCTGGTTGGACGAAATGGATACGGTTGTGGACATCAGCGGTTGTGCTGAAAGGGACGTAGTGAAATATGTATCTCAATCGTTCAAAGGAGAGGCATTGGCGTGGTGGAAGTCTCTCATACAAGCTGCTGGAAAGATCCCACTTTACAACTTGTCATGGGATCAGTTTGTTGCCCTTATTAAGGATAATTATTGCCCGCAACACGAAGTCGAGAGGATCGAATCAGACTTCTTATCTTTGGTGATGAAGAATTTGGACTGTCAGGCATACCTCACAACTTTCAACACCCTATATAGGTTGGTTCCATACTTGGTAACCCCAAAACCTAAGAGGATTGCTCGCTTCATCGGGGGTTTAGCCCCAGAGATTAAAGCTAGTGTTAAGGCATCAAGGCCTGCTACCTTCAGATCAGCAGCTGATCTATCTCTCTCTCTTACCTTGGACGTAGTCAGGTTGAGAGCACTCAGGAATTCAGAAGAGAACAAAAGGAAGCGTGAGGACGATACCTCACGAAGATCAGGTAAGAAACACCGAGGTAATGACGACCACAAGAAAGGGTCGGGATCTAGGAGAGATGGGCAACAATCGGGGGATAAGCCCAAATGTAAAACATGCAAGAAGAATCATTTTGGGAAATGTCGATTTGAGTCGAAATCCCAGTCTCACACGAGATCCTGTGGGATTTGCAAGTCTACTGATCATAAGAATTTGGAGTGTAAGAAGCTGAAGGATCCAACATGTTACGGTTGCAATGAGAAAGGGCCCATTAAGTCTAATTGCCCAAAGAACACCAGGAAAACCGAAGATGGAAAGAAGACCAATGCGAGGGTCTTCAAAATGGACGCTAAGGAAGCTGTTCAGGATGACAACGTGATTACAGGTACTTTTCTCGTAAATGATGTTTTTGCTAGAGTATTGTTTGATTCTGGAGCAGATAAGTCTTTTGTAGATAATAAGTTTTGTGAGTTGTTGAAATTGCCTGTAAAACCCTTAAGCGTGAAATATGAGGTGGAATTAGCTGATGGAACCATAGAAACCACCTCGACTGTTTTAGATGGATGTGTTATATCCATTAGGAATCACTCTTTTCCTTTATCCTTACTTCCCTTTAAGCTAGCCGGTTTTGACATAGTGATAGGTATGGATTGGTTATCGCATAACCAAGCCCAGATTGTGTGCAATAGAAAGCAAGTGGTAGTCAAAACTCCGTCTGGTGAGTCACTCACCATCCAAGGAGATACCCAGCATGGATTGCCTGAGCAAGTGTCTATGCTCAAGGCATCCAGATGTCTGCAGAAGGGCTGTGTCATTTATATGGCACAAGTTACTATAGACGAGCCAATGCCTAAGATTGAAGACATCCCTGTCATTTCGGAATATCCTGAAGTTTTTCCCGAAGAACTACCTGGTTTACCACCGGATAGGCAAGTGGAATTCCGAATCGACATCATCCCTGGTGCTGCACCAGTAGCAAGAGCACCTTATAGGTTAGCACCAACGGAGATGAAGGAGTTAAGGACGCAATTAGATGATCTGCTAGCCAAAGGTTTTATTAGACCTAGTTCGTCTCCTTGGGGAGCGCCGATCTTGTTTGTCAAGAAGAAGGATGGATCGATGCGTCTGTGCATCGATTACCGTGAGCTTAATAAAGTCACTATCAAGAATAGGTATCCTTTGCCCAGGATCGACGATCTATTCGATCAGTTACAAGGGGCAAGCTACTTCTCTAAGATCGACTTGAGGTCAGGCTATCATCAGTTGAAGGTCAAGGATGAAGATGTGCACAAGACAGCGTTTAGGACTCGTTATGGACATTACGAGTTCCTAGTGATGCCTTTTGGTCTCACTAATGCACCGGCCGCATTCATGGATCTCATGAATCGCGTCTGCAAGCCTTACTTGGACAAATTCGTCATCGTCTTTATTGACGACATCCTTATTTACTCGAAGAACCAAGCTGATCACGAGAAACACCTTCGTTGTATTCTTAAACTTCTACATCATGAGAAACTCTACGCCAAGTTTTCGAAGTGCGAATTTTGGCTTCGAGAAGTCCAATTTCTTGGACATGTGGTAAGTGAACGTGGTATCCAAGTGGATCCCGCTAAGGTAGAATCAGTTATGAATTGGCAAGAGCCAAAGACGCCTACTGAGATTCGCAGTTTTCTGGGTTTAGCAGGATATTATAGGCGTTTTATCGAAAACTTTTCAAGGATTGCTGCGCCCCTAACTTCGTTGACACGTAAGAAGGTTAAGTTTGATTGGGGCCCTAAGCAGCAGGAATCCTTTGACATTTTGAAGAAAAAGTTGAGCAATGCACCAGTGTTAACATTGCCCGATGGTATAGAAGAATTTGTGGTGTATTGTGATGCATCCCACACTGGTATGGGCTGTGTACTCATACAGAAAGGCAAGGTTATTGCCTACGCTTCACGATAGTTAAAGGTACACGAGAAAAACTACACCACCCACGACTTGGAGCTGGGTGCCGTTGTATTTGCATTGAAACTATGGAGGCATTATTTATATGGAACCAAGTGTGTGATCTATTCAGATCACAAGAGCCGTCAACATTTGTTCAATCAGAAGGACTTGAACATGCGACAAAGACGATGGATGGAAACTCTAAACGATTATGATTGTGAGATAAAATACCATCCAGGCAAAGCAAATGTAGTTGCTGACGCCTTAAGCAGAAAAGAAAGAGTAAAGCCGATAAGAATCAATGCCAAGCGCATTGAAATAAGGAATAGTTTAAACGAAAGGGTGCTAGCAGCACAGAAGGAAGCTGTGCTGGAAGCTAACTATCCTGAAGAAAAACTGGGAGTAACTGAGGAGCAGTTATCCCATGACAAAGACGGAATGCTAAGATTGAATGGACGAATATGGGTTCCAGTTTATGGAGGACTTCGAGATGTTATCCTCCAGGAAGCCCACAGCTCCAAATATTCTGTTCATCCTGGAGCTGATAAGATGTACCAGGATCTAAAAGCAAACTACTGGTGGATTGGTTTGAAAAAGTCTGTAGCTGCCTATGTAGCTAAATGTTTGACTTGTGCGCAAGTCAAAGCTGAGCATCAGTAGCCGTCAGGTTTGTTACAACAATCTGAAATTCCCACATGGAAGTGGGAGATGGTGACGATGGATTTCATCACCAAGTTGCCAAAGACGAGAAAGGGAAATGATACTATATGGATCATAGTGGATAGACTGACGAAGTCAGCACATTTTATACCCATCAAGGAGACTTATAGCTCCGATAGGTTAGCACAGTTATACGTTGATAAGATTGTAGCTTTGCATGGTATACCTGTGTCTATTATTTCGGATAGAGATACAAGATACACCTCTCATTTTTGGAAAAGTTTCCAACAATCTTTGGGTACTCGTTTAAATTTTAGTACGGCTTATCATCCTCAGACTAACGGTCAGAGTGAGCGTACTATTCAAACGTTGGAAGACATGCTACGTGCATGTGCGATCGACTTGGGTGGTAGTTGGGATAAGAACCTACCACTAATTGAGTTCTCCTACAACAATAGCTACCACACCAGCATAAAAGCTGCGCCTTTTGAGGCCTTATACGGTAGAAAGTGTAGATCGCCCATTTGTTGGGCGGAAGTTGGAGATGTCCAACTATCAGGACCAGAGATAGTTTTTGAAACAACGGACAAGATTGTCCAGATTCGCGATCGCTTGAAAGCTGCCAGGGATAGGCAGAAAAGCTATGCGGATCCAAAGCGTAAGGCTTTTCACTTCGAAGTAGGTGACAAAGTATTGCTTAAAGTATCACCCTGGAAAGGGGTGTTGCGATTTGGTAAGAAAGGCAAGCTAAGCCCAAGATATATAGGACCTTTCGAGGTTATCGAACGTGTCGGTTCAGTTGCTTATAAGTTAAACTTGCCTGAAGAGCTTAGCGCTATCCATAATGTGTTTCACATCTGTAATCTGAAGAAGTGTTTCGCTGATGAATCACTGGTAATACCGCATACGGATGTACATATAGATGAGAGCTTGAAATTCGTGGAGAAACCAATGTCGATTGAGGATCGACAGGTGAAGAAGCTTCGAAGGAAGCATGTGCCTATTGTCAAAGTCAAATGGGATGCCCGTAGAGGTCCCGAATACACATGGGAGGTAGAATCCACGATGAAAGAAAAATACCCTCATTTGTTTCAGTAAATCTCAAGGTCGAGATTTCTTTTAAGGGGGTGAGGATGTAACACCTCGAAAATTTACGTCCAATAATGTCTTGACACGTGTCATGGGCCTTGAATATGTGAAAACATACTTTAGAAGGACTAAAGTTGACAAACAGTGAAACTATGTGATTATAAGGGTCCAAAGTGTCAACAACGGATAAATAGGCCCTACAATAACCCTACATGGTGTTTATAATCTTAAATGATTAGATCATGGATCATACAAAGCGAAAAATGAAAGAAAGTGAGGAATTACAAACTACAGGGGCTAAAAGTGTCAACATGTTGAAAGTATACCTCTGAGTGATCTTTTGGCAAACCTGAAGCTTTGTAATGGTAAAATATACTCACTAGAATATGTGGTAAAAATTTCATCAAGTTTCGTTATCGTATGAGAAAGATATGATCAAAACCGTGCACGAAGGGTTAAATGCGTTAACGTTGAATTTCGTGACTTTTCGGGTAAGCACAAAGTTAACCAAGGACTTTACCATATTTGTAAATGTCCCAAGGCCCTTAAAAGTCAGGTTTTAGGGTCTAATGAGCAAGAAAAATAAGTAAAACCACGTTACAAAAGGACAAGGACTGAATTGCAAATGTCGAAAACTTGATAAGCTGGTTAACGACTTGTATGCAGCCCGCGAGAGGCCTGTCGCGGCCCGCCTACAAGCTGCCAGTGACAGCAGCGAACAAATGTCAGTTATGAGCCTGTTTTCGAGTTGTTTACAGCTGTTGTCGATACCTGGGGCTCTCCAATGGGTTTTAATGCATGTAAGGGCACTTGTCCTCTTCTTACAACATCAGTAGACCTCTGTGGCAGCCTCACATGAGATCAAAATTGTGATAAAAGGGTCTTGAAGCTTGCAACCTTCAACACTTTCATGTTCAAAAATTCACAAGATCATCTCTGGAGCTCTCTGGACGTCAAGACAACCTTCTAGTGATCTCTAAGCTTTATTAGGGCTCTTGTAAGTGTTTATAACCTCCTCAAATTCGTTCTAGCTTAGTTATTTAAGCAAAAGTCAAACCATCGTAATTTCAGTTTGACTTTGAGATTAAACGAAATTTGCTCAGTCATTTCTCGAATTGAAAGTACCTACAAGTTGGTATTTATGTGGGTAACAAATCCTCAAAAGTGTATTTTCAGATTCCCACTCTAAGTATGATAATTGTCGAGTCAAAGCTTGTTTCAAAAAGTCAACAAAATTGTTATTTGCAAATTTAAGCATGATTAGCAATGTAGGGTACATGCAACCTGTTTGATCATTAAAATAACATGGTAATTAATGTAAGAACATGTCTCAACATGTTCAACTCGACAATTTTCAGTTTAAACCCGGATCGGAACTGAAAGTCGCATAAATTGCCTTTTTCTTTGACTTTCAGTTCTGACCCGTTCATGCATGTTTGAGATCTGTCTTAGAGCTTATTTTGGACCAAGTTTCATATAATTATAACTCTCTGAGATTTTACAACTTGGTTCAACACTTATCCGATTCATATGCTTGTTTCCGATTTATGCTTAAATATGACTATTATGCCCTTTTGGCTATAAAACGTGATTTTTGAAAAAGTGAAAGAGTAGAAACATTTGTTACTGATTTATAAACTTGCACCTAAAATTTGATATCAGTTTGAGGTCCATATTAAGAGTTATGCTCATTAGCGTATTTTGAAAGCTTTATGTTAATTAATTGGGGTAATTAGCATATAACCTATTTAAACCCACTTTTTAATATCAAACTCTTTACCCACTATTATAATATAATATTTTGGGATTTTTAAAGATTTTTATTTAATTTTTGGCTGAGCATAACATAGGTTTCTAAGTTAAATTCGGTTAATACCGATTTTGCCCTTTTAAGCCATAAAATGAGTTTTACAAATCCTTTTGACCCCAAACCTTTTTCTACTGATTTTATTTGATAAATAAAATATTTTGAGCATTCTGGAAATATAAAAATATCAGCTTTCTTTTAAAAACCCGGAAACGGCTCTAAATCGCCTTTTTAAGCGTTTTTAACGCATAATATGTACTATAAACATATTAAACATATAAGGTTGATACCTACTGATGTTTTTAGTATATTTTTATAAAATAACAGTAAGTACAAGTTTTTGAACTCAGGTTTCCAATTTTAACTTTTTAAGCCCTTGTGAAATTACCAAAATACCCCTAAGGTGCATAGTTTGGTTTTAAATGATGATTTTCACTTATGGGTCATACCCTACTGTTATAACATGTTAAATTAAGTATATTTACTGTATGAACCAGACCTGTAACTCAGATTTCTAATTTAACTCTTTTATAATCTTTTAAATGACCAAAATGCCCTTATGAGGCATAAATTGTGTTTAAATTTATTTGGGGCATAATAGAAGATATCTTACTGATATTATAACATATTTAAGCCATATTATCTTAGGGAACTTGCATATGACTCTTATGGTTACCCGTAACGCCCTTTTCACGCTCGGTTCGGTTTATGTAACTAGTTTGCATAAATTGACCGAAACGGGTCAAACCTTATCATTTTTGTCTCAAAATCCAGAATGTATTTAGTATACCCATATTATACAAGTATTCAAACTTGTCGGGTCTAAATCACATTCTATCCGGTCTTCGCTTAATCGTGCGTTTGAACCGTATCGTCATTAAAACTAGCCGGTCTAAGCTTAGGCTTAAATAAAGACCCGTTAGAAATCTAATAGGTTATTATAAACCTTTGTTCCAGAATAAGGAGAACCAGTAAAAGCTACCTCCACTTGCTAGTTGTGATTTATACTTTACTCAGGTAAATACTTTTAACTTATTTTCCCTATACGGGCTTGGGTTACGGTATATAAAATACCGCTTGATCGAGCATCAAATCTTACATCTTTGGGTGGTGACGTGTGCGTATATATACATATTATTTTGCAATGAATTACACACGATTGGGTTTTAAATTTATAAAAGTGATTATTACTTTTACATCAAAACACACACGAAAGAGGCAAGTGTACCCCGTCATATATGTAATAAAGTATCGGTAAGAACCAAGTATCGATCCAAGGAAATGGGCGGAGAATTAGTACTAGACCTTTGTCAGTAAACTACCGGTAAAAACATAGGTTTTGTGATTTTAAACTAAACTAAAGTAAACATAACCAAATACATAATAAAAACATAATAGAAAGTAGATAAAAAGCCTTGCTATATACACAACCAAAGCATGTCAACTAAGTCTGTTTTGGCACTAGAAGCATTCGATCAAATTTCCAATTTAAAACAGTTAGTATCCCTTTCGGGAATCCTAACATGACAATCATTCGGAAAGTTAAAACGATAGACACACTTTAACCACCTAAAATTGTTCTTTAACGTGCAATTGATAAATGTCTATGAAAATCTCTTAAAAATAAGTTAGGCAGCCGTTAGGATTATTCTAACCTCACTTAAATAAGGAAAGCGACACCGATAAACACAATGCAACCACCGAGATAAGCATAAACTAGATTAAATCACAACCGAGTTCATTTTACAAATCTTGCACAATAATTAACTAAGATAGCAATTTTGGCCTAAACTACTAACTAAGCTAACAAATCATGGCAAGAATTCATAACGACACCATCTAACCCGTTTAGGTCCTTCCGTGACGGCAAGCTCTCTTGATTAACAATAATTACATTTTATTAAATCACTAACCATTTCTAGTATCATGATGCATACATTTAAACCAAGTTAAACTAGTTAACCAAATTCAAAGTTTACTAATACAAGATTAATTAAGCTTCATTTTTCAACTATCTTAACTAACCAAGCACCAATCATCCAACATAATTACTTATAATCAAGAAATCAATATCAATAACAAGGTTGCAAACTAATCATCAAAGATTAACATAGAAAATACTTCAAATGTCATTACAAACAAAGTTTAACAAACTAATGGTTATAATCTAGCAAGGGATTGTTGTGTTTTTGCCCAAAGGCTACAATAAAACATAAATCATAATCTAAGTACTTGAAAGATTAACAAAAACTTGGAAAGATTAGAAAATCAAACCATAAACAAGTACTAGACTAAGGATCCGGGTAGTAATCGAGCTAATCGGGATAATGTGGCTTGAATCCGGGTGAAAGCTATTGCCTCCGGAGCCTGAAAATCACCTAAGAGCTCTCCAAAAATCCAGAATATCGAGCAGAAAGTTTCTGCTGTGTTTTTATACTTTTTTGCTGATGCACGATCGTTCTCCCTGAGGAACGACCATTCACTTTATTCAATTATTGGTCATGGGTCACCATACCGCATACGTCATCGGATCGTTGACCAGATCTGAAATAGCACGGTCGTTCTTCGGGATGGAACGACCGTTCAGTTCCGGGCTTCATGTTGCACGCCAAGTCGCACCTACCGTTCAGTTCCGAGACTCTGTGGGTTCACCGGAGATGCACGATCGTTCCTCACCAAGTCGCTTGTTTTCCCTGGAACGCCCAGCCGCACCTACCGTTCATTGCCGAGATGATCAGTGTTGTCGGAGATGCACGGTCGTGCATCAGGTGGAACGGTCGTTCCACAGGCCCAGATCAAAATCCTTAACAGAAAGTCCGCAGATTTGTCGTTTTGTCCGGAAAGTCCTCGTTTTTGGTATCATCTTGTCTGAAATGCAGTTTTAGGCCTGTAAACACAAATGTAGATAAATAAGTATCCGAACGACGGTTTTACGGCCAAAAACGCATAAAATAGGGGTAAAACGGGGGACTAAAATATGTGTAAATTAGAGTGTATCAAATCTCCCCACACTTAAACCTTGCTTGTCCTCAAGCAAGCTAAACTAAAAAGCAATAAAAGACATAAACAAACAAGAACGATAATTTACACACTATTTTATTGAAAACTAATATATAAACGGTTAGCCGGTTTGTCGAAAGACAACATCAAAAGATTCAAAACCAACAAGCATATGCAAGTTTAAAAAGCGACAACCAAAAAGCCGAGACTAAACATTTAATTGACTCGCATGTTAATCTTCACCCAACTCACAATGTTCACACACACTCGGTTTTATTTATGAATCATACATAAAATGTGTATGCGTAAACACTCAACGCCTAGTCAATGAAATGTGCAATATCATAAGCTTGTCATAAGATCTCGTCTCCACCAACTAACATGCAAATAAGTGTAAATCAAGAGGTCTTTACGGGTTGTAACGTTAGGCTTGGGCGAAGGGTATGGAAGTGAACATTTAAAATGGCGAAAACGGTTAAAACTCGGTAGTAGCGTTTAACTAGCAATAAACAATACAACTTTACATACAAACGCCTTAAAAAGGCGACTAAAGCGCAATCGAGCTAATCAACAAGATTTTTAACAATTAAGCATTCAAAATTGCTCGATTTCTATCAACTTCACCCTATTTTAGGGTGTTTTATTTTCTGTTTTTTTTTTTTACAAACTATACAATGAAATATAAACAATAACAAGCTAGTTAAACTATTATTTTAGCCGAGTTTCAACACTAAAAAGGTTTAAAAACATAAAAAGGCTAAATTTGGATAAGTGGGCGATAATGTGGGTAAACAAAGGTGAACGGGAAGGCTCGACATGGTTAATCCTAAAGGGTAATATAAGGTGAACGGGAAGCACAACACAAAGAACAAGGTACACAACAAAGGGTTAATCTAAGTGCCTCTATCACGTTTACACAAATCCGCACGTTCATGGTCTTAACAAGCATACTAGTGACAAGTTCTAAATTGCACAAAACATCCGGCTCACTCCTATATCCGAAATGAACAAATATATAACAATCTAGGCTCAAATATGCTCACGTAACGGAAGGAATGGGTAAAAGTGTGAAAACTATCATGTAAGTCTTTCTTTGTTTGTTACGCTTTCCGGTTTCCTTTTTTCAAAAATATTTTTGCTTGTCGAGTTTTTATCAAGTCCGATGCTTTCTAAAACATAACCAACCGGTTTATTTACCAATATATACACAAAACACAAGTATTTTTAAATGATTTTTCTGATTTTCTGTTTTTTTTTATAAATATAAATATAAATGAGGACAAACAAAGCTAAGTTAACAAAGTTAACCCCCTCCCCACACTTGAACTTCGCATTGTCCCCAATGCGAGACCCGAAATATAGAGAAAAGGATAAAAATACTCCCCTCAAGATGATGTTGGTGCCACGAGACTTCCGAAGCTCTAACTGGTACGTGCTCCGGTCCAAAATCCTATAGATAAAATCTGCAAGTATGTCGTGTACACCCAAAATAAAACAGAAAAAGAAAAACCAAACAACCATAATTTACATAAATACTATCATCCAAACAAAATACAAATGAAATTGTTTGAAAATACATATCCGGGGTATTTTAAATACTAAGTCAAAAATAAACACCCAAAGAAAAACAAAGTACTGAAACATGAAACACCACCAAGTGCTACCACTACCGCAAACTACTCATCATCATCGTCATCATGCCTCGTGCCAGATGGGCCCTGATCGCCATAGCCAGGGGGGTTCCACGGTGGGAACTCTGGCGGGTGCTGAAAATAGTTGGGGTATGCGTGATGCATCTCCCCGAACAAATAAGAAAACCCCGCAGACACCCCTTGGTATAGAGTATCCTGGCGCTGCTCTAGTCGGTCATGTGCGGCTCGAAGCTCTGCCTGACTGGCTCTAATCTCGTCCTGGCTGGATCTGATCTGGTCAATGTATGTACCATGCTGCTCCTGTGTGACACGCATGTCCTGGAACTGCTGGTAAAAAGTAGGCCAATCATCATGCTGCTGAAATGCATGATGCTGCGGTGAGTGTGGTGGCGTCGGTGGCTGTGGCTCGTGCTGCTCACCCATATCAACGTCTTCATCCTCATGCTCCTCCTCAGCTGGAGGTAACGGTTCCCATATCTCTCCATTCAAACCCCTCAACCTATCTATCCCATCCAACTCAGCAATAACCCCCATAAACTTCAAAGACCGGATATCAATATGCACCCCCTCAGTGATCAAGGTGAGACCCCTAAGCACCCCCGGCGTCATTAATCGCTCATTGTACGCGTTCTCGGTCACGTACTGACCTCCGTGGATCTCACTATTGTGGGTCCGCCCTGAACACTTAACAAAGTATTCAGCCATTCTCGCGGCGAGGTTGATCGGTGCTTTGTCAACCAACGCATAAAGAAAGAGCAAATCAGGTGTTGGACAGTTACCTTGACTGTCCATGCGTCCGCAAATGGAATGGCTGAAAACGTGGTGCATCACGCGCACCAGAGGGTCTCGAAGGCGCGAAGCCTTTGACATCCGTGGGTTGTATGGGCCCCCAATAGCGTTACACGTCCAGAATGCCTCACGCGCTGCGTCATTAGGGAAGTTGAACTGATCGTTGAAGACGTCGGGATCATCCATGTCCTCCCGTGTATAAATTCCAAGCCTCCGTCCTAAACGACCCACTGACCATGTATGCCATCGACCACACAACCTGAAGGTTACCCGATTCCTGTAGCGGAAATCAGGTTCCGTATGTGCAACCGGCCTTTCATACTGATATGAGGCGAAGAACTCAATAGTTAACTCCCGGTAAACGGGTCGGTTACAACCGACCAGGTTTGCCAGCGCTGGCGTCATCATCTCATCCAGTCGGTCATATTGATTCAAATCCCTCATGACCTCCCAGTTCAACCATCGGGGTTCGCCAAACTGATCCCGCCTCGCCCACAATTGATCGCGCTTCGCGATGCATAATGCTTCCTTCTCGATGTTGGGGTTAAATTGTAGGAAAGGGTGATCCATCTACAATGGGGAATGTTGTTAGGAAGACAGAAACAGAAGAAAAATGAGTTGAAAACAAGCGAGCAGCCACTTATGAAGCTACTGTCCAAACTGTACTGGCAATATGGCACGGTCGTTCTCCGGGACGCACGGTCGTGCGTCACCGAGAACTAACAGGCCAGACCAGACGATATCGTGAATAGCCGGCGATGCACGACCGTTCTACCGAGGAACGACCGTGCACTTCCGAATTTGCAGAATACGATCCCTGAACTTATAACAATCAGATTTTGCAAAATTTCAACAAATAATGGGTCAACAGGGGTCTGCAAATCATCCGGGTGTTCACGATACTTCGATTTAACAAGGGTTAGGGTTTCGATTTGCTTATGAAGAGAACCCTAAAAATTCCTTGAAAAAATCGGAAGAAAACTACACTACAAAGCAAGAAAACAAGAAATCTAACACTAGAGACGTACCGTGCGAAGTTGGATGCTTGATCGTGCGAAAAAAATCGAGCGAAACGGTGAAAAATCGCCTTGGAACGAGCTGCAGCTGCTAGGGTTCGCGAATGGTGAGTTTTGCAGCAGATAATGGTATATATAGTGTGCAAAATGACCAAATTGCCCTCAGCCTGTCGCACGGTCGTTCTCCGGAATGGAACGATCGTGCGTCACCGAGGTCGTTCAAACCCAGCAGCGTGTTCTCGGAAATGCACCGAGGGTGCGATCCACCGTTCCGGCTTGCTCGGCATTGCACGGTCGTTCCACAGGTGGAACGGTCGTGCATCAGCTGCAGATACAGAATTTCTGTAGAAGCTATTTCCAGCACCCGTTTCGGCCGTTTTTCGCCGTTTTTTCGATACACCAACTGTTCTAATAATATTTCAATACAGAACCTTCGCCCGGCACGTACGGAAACAAAATAAACAAACGAAAACTACCTAACTATCCTAAATTACGCTAAAACTACAAAAACAAATAAAAGGACAATTTTGCCCTCATAGCGCCAAAGACGCTCCTGCTGCATTTTTGTCGGCGAGTCAGCAGCGTAGACTCATGCTAAATTTTTGTCGGCGAGTCGATAGCAAGACTCATGCTAAATTTTTGTCGGCGAGTCGATAGCAAGACTCATGTCCCCACACTTTACGTGTGCGGGCCATTACCACGCCCCTTCGGATTCTGCTCCGTGTTGCCCGGAAGACCACCCGGGGGTCTCTCCGACAACATTTTCGCCAACTGGCCCACTTGATTCTCAACATTCTGAATGGAAGCCTTTTGACTCCGCATTTCTCCTTCATTGACCAAGAACCGCTCCTCATGCTGCTGATATCGCTTTTCAGCCATTTGATTAGCACTATTGGAGTTGTTCAGCAGTTGTGCCATCATTTCCTCTAACTTTACATTGCTTTGAGAGGCATGCGGCTGTGAACTGCTTCCTGAGCCTTGATTATGATATTGAGGCTGAAAGGATTGACCATGAGAATGTTGTGGCGCGGGAGCATGTTGAGCAAAACCGGGCGTGTTCTGGTTCCCCGAACCAGATTTCCACCCAAAGTTTGGGTGATTTCTCCACCCTGGATTGTACGTGTTGCTGTAAGGGTTGTTTTGGGGCCTGTTTTGATTGCCCATGTAGTTCACCTCTTCGTGACCGGTAAACATAACACCCTGCTCACACGTACCTGGCACATGTGACACTCCACACTGGTCACATCCAGGGCCAACTTGCGCGGCTGATTGGGATTTATCGAATTTCGTCGCCAGAGCCGAGATTTGCGCAGTAATGGCTGTGTAATCGTCCACAGCGTGAGCTCCTGGGCGAGATGATGATGATGTAGCCCGACCTCTATCGCCTTCCCGGCGCGAGCTGGATTTCAACGCTGCTTTCTCAATAATATCATATGCTTCCGCCGACGTCTTTGTTCCCAGATCGCCTCCTGCGTTAACATCTAATCGCTCCTGCGTGTTGTAGCTGAGCCCCTGATAGAATGTCAAAACCAGCTGTCTCTTGGAATAGCCGTGATGTGGCACATCAATCAACAAATCTTTGAATCTCTCCCAAGCTGCATGCAACGATTCGCCCTCGTCCTGGCGAAATGAAGTAATCCGGTTCCGTAGCTTGTTCGTTTTCTCAGGTGGGAAATATTTATGCATAAACTGCTCCGCCAACTGATTCCAGGTCCTGATGGACCCGGCTGGGAGTGACATAAGCCAAGCTCTGGCTTTATCACGCAACGAAAACGGAAACAACCTCAACCGAATCGCATCCTCCGAAACATCCCTAATCTTGAATGTAGAGCAAACATGGAGGAAAGCCGCAATGTGTCTCCCGGGATCCTCGTGTTCACGCCCGTCGAACTGCACTGAATTCTGCACCATGTTAATAATACTAGATTTTATTTCAAATGAAGGTGCATCAATAGTGGGTCTAATAATACTGGGCTCCAAGCCCTCTCGTCCGGGCTGATTCGTCTCATTCAAAGGTTGATTATCGTCTGCCATGGTCGCGTTTCTTGCTGCCCCTGAACCCTCGGCTTCAATGGGTACCACCTGCTCCTGCTCACCTGCTGCGAGTATCCGCCCAACTGCACGAGATTTCTCACGAAGACGTCTCCTCAGATCACGCTCGGGCTCGTCTGACGGCTCAATAGGATTGGGAGCTGGGGTCGAGAACATTAACCTGCAAACAACAATTTAACACGGTGAATACTTTATTCATAAAATAATAATTCTGCCCTTTTTTTTTCAGCTGAAAAGAAGCAGAAAGTTATTAGAAATGGGCTGAAAATTTTATAAAAATCCGAAAAATTGCCCGAAATTTTATAAAAATTCAACAAAATAAATAAATGAATTGACTAATACAAAAATGGCTTTAGGGTGCCGAAAACCCAAAGAATAAATGAATAAATAAAATTCGGATCGAATAAATAAATGGAACAACAAAAAAATAACGCAAAAATGAATAAATCGAATAAAAACAAGAAATATAAACAAATAAATGAACAAATAAAGAATCAAGAAATTATACACAAATATTAACAAGTATATACACCGATAACCAAATGACTCGGGTCGTTCCTAAAACTCGCCATTTCCCCGGCAACGGCGCCAAAAACTTGACGTGTGCGTATATATACATAATATTTTGCAATGAATTACACACGATTGGGTTTTAAATTTATAAAAGTGATTATTACTTTTACATCAAAACACACACGAAAGAGGCAAGTGTACCCCGTCATATATGTAATAAAGTATCGGTAAGAACCAAGTATCGATCCAAGGAAATGGGCAGAGAATTAATACTAGACCTTTGTCACTAAACTACCGGTAAAAACATAGGTTTTGTGATTTTAAACTAAACTAAAGTAAACATAACCAAATACATAATAAAAACATAATAGAAAGTAGATAAAAAGCCTTGCTATATACACAACCAAAGCATGTCAACTAAGTCTGTTTTGGCACTAGAAGCATTCGATCAAATTTCCAATTTAAAACAGTTAGTATCCCTTTCGGGAATCCTAACATGACAATCATTCGGAAAGTTAAAACGATAGACACACTTTAACCACCTAAAATTGTTCTTTAACGTGCAATTGATAAATGTCTATGAAAATCTCTTAAAAATAAGTTAGGCAGCCGTTAGGATTATTCTAACCTCACTTAAATAAGGAAAGCGACACCGATAAACACAATGCAACCACCGAGATAAGCATAAACTAGATTAAATCACAACCGAGTTCATTTTACAAATCTTGCACAATAATTAACTAAGATAGCAATTTTGGCCTAAACTACTAACTAAGCTAACAAATCATGGCAAGAATTCATAACGACACCATCTAACCCGTTTAGGTCCTTCCGTGACGGCAAGCTCTCTTGATTAACAATAATTACATTTTATTAAATCACTAACCATTTCTAGTATCATGATGCATACATTTAAACCAAGTTAAACTAGTTAACCAAATTCAAAGTTTACTAATACAAGATTAATTAAGCTTCATTTTTCAACTATCTTAACTAACCAAGCACCAATCATCCAACATAATTACTTATAATCAAGAAATCAATATCAATAACAAGGTTGCAAACTAATCATCAAAGATTAACATAGAAAATACTTCAAATGTCATTACAAACAAAGTTTAACAAACTAATGGTTATAATCTAGCAAGGGATTGTTGTGTTTTTGCCCAAAGGCTACAATAAAACATAAATCATAATCTAAGTACTTGAAAGATTAACAAAAACTTGGAAAGATTAGAAAATCAAACCATAAACAAGTACTAGACTAAGGATCCGGGTAGTAATCGAGCTAATCGGGATAATGTGGCTTGAATCCGGGTGAAAGCTATTGCCTCCGGAGCCTGAAAATCACCTAAGAGCTCTCCAAAAATCCAGAATATCGAGCAGAAAGTTTCTGCTGTGTTTTTATACTTTTTTGCTGATGCACGATCGTTCTCCCTGAGGAACGACCATTCACTTTATTCAATTATTGGTCATGGGTCACCATACCGCATACGTCATCGGATCGTTGACCAGATCTGAAATAGCACGGTCGTTCTTCGGGATGGAACGACCGTTCAGTTCCGGGCTTCATGTTGCACGCCAAGTCGCACCTACCGTTCAGTTCCGAGACTCTGTGGGTTCACCGGAGATGCACGATCGTTCCTCACCAAGTCGCTTGTTTTCCCTGGAACGCCCAGCCGCACCTACCGTTCATTGCCGAGATGATCAGTGTTGTCGGAGATGCACGGTCGTGCATCAGGTGGAACGGTCGTTCCACAGGCCCAGATCAAAATCCTTAACAGAAAGTCCGCAGATTTGTCGTTTTGTCCGGAAAGTCCTCGTTTTTGGTATCATCTTGTCTGAAATGCAGTTTTAGGCCTGTAAACACAAATGTAGATAAATAAGTATCCGAACGACGGTTTTACGGCCAAAAACGCATAAATTAGGGGTAAAACGGGGGACTAAAATATGTGTAAATTAGAGTGTATCAGGTGGTTAATTGAATAATTTGATCGGCTCGTTTAAACAGTCTTGTTCACTTAAAGCCTTTGGGGGGTTAATGACCATGTCCCGGATATCCTTGGCTTCATCTTACGAGATGGCCACGACCTGAGCACGGGGTGTAGGCGTACACCTGTCAGTGTATAACTCTATAATGTGGTGTGTCTATTGATCTTTAACCCGGACAAGATCCGGGCTACTGAACGCACAAGTAACATGTAATTTCGTTCACAAGATTATATTGCATAATTATCCCAAGTTATAAAAAGGTTTTGTGCCACGTGCATTCAAATCAATTTTCAACCCTTTTCAAAATGAGTCAGTTAAATTGTATTTACCAGTGTAAACTGACGTATTTTTCCAAAAAGATTAAGTGCAGGTACTACTCGTACTAGGCTGGGGGTCTTCTAGAGCGTCCACAATAAGTCTCGCAAACTTGGATGACAATAAAGCTGTTGAACAATATCTTATTTTATTTTGATCCGCCTGTGGATCCGTTTCAACTATTTGTGATATTTAATATTACACTTTATTAAAGTTGAAATGAATCTTTCTTTGCTTCCGCTGTGCATTTATATATTGTGTTGTTTGTCTATGATGATACCAACTACGTCACTATACTCCCCACCGGGCCCACCGGTGACACGTGGAAAATAGGGGTGTGACATTTGATCTTGTAAACTGTTTTGTTTTGTTTTAATTTTTGGTGGATGATCACTAAAGAAAAGTTGTGTTTTTAAAATGTATAAAGTCTAGCTTTATGATATAAAGTCATTTGTCACGTCAACTCTTCTTGTTTTTTCTTAAAGAACAACCAAATGGTAATGTCTTAGATGTTGTTTAGCTATGTAAAGAGATAAATAAGGTGTGTTTGTAAGTATGTTTTGTTTGTTAATCCTCGTATGAATGGCATAGGACTGCATGAATTGTTGTCCGTTGTAAAGTCATGTGGATCTTGTTTTATCAGACTTGTTTTGCTGGTTGTGGAACTATGTGGTTCGTGAATTGACCATATCTTGATGGGTTTTTTGTTTATCAAATCGGATCATGAGGGTTTGTTGACCTGTGTCGTGATGGTTTGTTTGACCCGTATGTTCTGTTTTTTAAATGTTGTTCTTGGACTGTCGAAGTGTCTTCCGCACATGGTTCGTATGTCTTATTGTTTTTTGTTGTATGGTTAGTTAAACCATGTGGTTCAAGTGTTTTAACAAGTTGTGTTGTAAAAGTATTTATACAAACCAAGTTTTTAATCAAGGATTTAGGTACCCTGAAATATTTTTTAGGTATTGAAGTTTTGAATGTTGGTGATGGTTTATGTTTGTCACAAAGGAAGTATTGTTTAGATCTGCTTGCTGAGTATGGTATGTCAGGTTGTAAGCTGGTTAACAATTCTATTGAACAAAACCATGTGATGACTGCTTTATGTGAAAAAAAAATGTGATAACTTTGTTAATGTCACGGGGTACCAAAAGTTAATAGGAAGATTAATCTATTTAACTCATACTCGACCTGACATAACTTATTCAGTCCATGTATTAGGTCAATACATGCATAAACCAACCAAAGCGCATATGATGTTGGCAATGAGAGTGTTAAGATATCTAAAAGTGCTCCCGGTAAAGGATTATATTTTGGTAAACATTCACACCTTAACTTGTCTGCATATGTAGATTCAGATTGGGGTAAGTGTCTTGTGTCTAGAAAATTTGTTACTGGGTACTGTGTGTTTCTTGGTACTTCTTTGATTGCTTGGAAAAGTAAATAAGCAGTCAACAATGTCTCGGTCTATAGCTGAAGCTGAGTACCGAGCTATGTGTACTGCAACATGTGAGTTAATATGGTTAGTAAATTTACTAAATGAGTTGAAAGTAAAGGTCAAATTACCTGTTTCTTTGTTTTGTGGTAATTCTGTTGCGTTGTCTATTGCAGCGAATCCTGTCTTTCATGACAGGATGAAACATTTTGAAATTGACTTTTTTCTTCTTTAGAGAGAAAAAAAGTCTGGTATAGTTAAAACAGTTGCAGTTAAAACTAAAATCTGGTTGCTGATATATTTACCAAGGGATTGTTAATTGATCAACATCATGTTATTTGTAAATGGTTAGGTATGTTAGATGTGTTTAGTAATAAAAGCGATATCTTTTTGTTAAAAATAAGATATCATTCGTTTTTATTATAACACATACATTTTATACACTAATCATTTATATTTGCTGACTATAAATGAAGACTGAAGGCTTATGGTGATGGGCTTGGGCACTGAAGACTTAATGGGCTCGTGACTAAAGGCTTGAACTAGTTCGGTGGATATATAAGTGAACTCATCAGCTTATCATCAAGTTAATTACATAAGTGTCTCTCTCTCTCCAGAATAGTCTCTCCAGGTCCAGCGATATCTTTCTCTCTCCTAGGGTTACGCTTTTTTTATCTTTCTTTGATGATCTCGTGTAGAGATCTTGTGTCAGGTTGTTAGATCATAGTATTGCAAGTGAGAGAAGGTTTGTGAGTGATGTGTTTGGGTATTAAACTGAGGGGGGTGTTAAAATATAATATACCTTATATATTACTTTTGTTTAATAGTATAAGTGTTGATTTTATTTTTTTTGTTACATGTTGCTGCTACTGGACAATATTGTCACACCCCAACCGATGGCGGAAACATCGGGGCATGGCACTGAGCGAAACAGATTGTCCAGAAGTTTCCATAACAACTATCATTACCAATTAATTAAACAACATGTCCCATACCATGTCTTAAAAGATAACATGATTATTACAGACAAGATCTAGTCAAATTGTTCTGTTCCGACAACTCAGATTCTTATTACAGACAATTGTTTATTGGTTTCTAGACTTGTCCTAGCCTCAATTTCATCACCACAAAATAAAGCATCCTAGCAACTTAAGCACCTGTCACATACGTTAAAATAAAAGTCAATACACATAGTGTAACGGTGAGCATACAAGTTCGATAATAACATATAGAGTTCGAAATTGTTACACATAACCAGCACGTACACAGTGTAAAATGAGGCATGTTAGTTATCGACAAGAACCTGTCGATACCAATGACTGCGGGTTGACTTCCCAAGGCAGTTCACGATACAATCTCACCATTGTGAGCCATGTAGGTAATTGTCCTTAACAACCCCCTAGTGAACGGGTGCTGAGTCTAAACTAATAGTACTACCGTTGCTAAGGCAGGTAGACAGCATTCCATGTGTAAACATAACAAACAAGCATTCATTAAGTCACGTATAACATGCGGTAACGATTCGCGTTAAATTGTAGCGTAGTGTGTTCGATGTGATTTGGTATAAGTAACGTATGTAACACCCAAAAGTGTGTAAAGCAAAACGTGATCGAGTATACTCACAGCGATTGGTGGATTGAAGGGAGCGCTAGAGAGTAGGGTTAGCCTGAACAGATTGATAGTATAACGATAAGCAACGTGTAAAACGATACAGAGTGCAAGTGGGTAGGACAGCAGTTCGATCGGAAGGTAGTCTGATCGAACAGCTGGTCGCTCGGATGACAGTCCGCTCGGATGGTCTGTCATCCGGTCGGGTGACCTTTCGAGTGGATTGTTTCTTCCTCTGTGAAGGATGTGTTTGTATACGATGGTTGGACCTTTGAAGTTTTCGTTGTAGTATTTTGAAAACATTGAAGTAACTCTACCCTTCAGGTCGATCGATCGAATGGCCGTTCGATCGGGCGACAGTCCGATAGGTTAGGCACTTCAGGGAGAACGAGTTCACAGCAGGTTGTCACTCGATCGGACGGTTGTTCGATCGGGTGGCATCCCTTGTGCATCGAACATGTTGCAAATTGTTTAAGTGTTGAAGTCAGTACGTTACACGATCGAGCGGCAATCCGTTCGGACGGTCATCCGTTCGGACAGGAGCTCGTTCCACGTCCACAACTTCCAATGTTTGAAATAAATAACAAGGGTGGGGCCAAGGTGAAAGCCGCTCGGGTGACAACCCGATTGGGTGACAGTCCATTCGGACAGTAGTCCGATCGGACGGCATTCTGTCCTGGTCGTTCCGTTCGTCTTACACTTAGTTGTTTTGATTGTTTGTCGTTTTATCGAGATGTTTTGATACCGTATTAAGCAATAGAAACTTCGTCAATACTAGGTACTCCTGATCGGACAGGAATCACCCAAATCCGGCCAGTTAACTGTTCGAGACGGTGGTCCATGTTTAACCCGATATCGGTGGTCTCATGGATAGAATCCAGATCTTGAGCCAACATAACCACAAGAATGAGTAGTAAGTCGGCAAAAGCGCTGATTCTATCGGTTTTGAATGCATTGAGTGTAAAAGAGTTGAAAGAAAGTTGGAAAACCATCTTTCAATCCTTTTCACAGTGAATATGTTTAGATCTATGAAAGACCCTTGTTTGTTTATGTGGAAATCGGTTAGATCTAAGTTGTTCTCGGTGGATTGAGGCCAAAACATGAAGTTCTTAAGGACACATGGTGACATCATCCTAGAACACCTTGAATCTTGATGATTTCATGGTTAAAAGTTATGATTCAAAAGATAGAAAGGTGTAGGAGTGCGTGTTGATTAAGGAAGTACAAGATTTAGGACGAGATCTTACTGGGATTGCGAGAAATCGAAGGGAAATGAGGTTGGAGAGCTGGTCGGACAGAGAGTTGCCAAAAGTGGAAAGTATGGTGGTGACATGGGGTATTTATAGGGTTACCCAAAGTGGAAAGAAGTTGGTCGATCGTGTGGCAGCCCGGTCGAACAGCCTGACCGATCGGACAGCAGTCCGATCGAACGGCTGGTCGATCGGCTGGTTATCTGATCGATCAGTCGCTTGGTTTGAGTGTTTGGTGCGTCGAGTTTGGCTGTTTTGATTGCGATTGCGAGCGTTTCGATGCCTTAGAGCTTCCTAGTCAAATTACTTTTAATCCCAACTACTATATCAACATACAATCATCCTTATTTCGTATTCGATTAGCATTTGCGATTCAGCTGCGATTGAGTTCGATTGCGTTTCGATTGATTACCACACATAACATAAATAAGCATGCACAAGTAACACATAAGGCACACACACACGTATAACAAAAACCAAAATGCATAATTCGAGTTGCGAGTGCGATTGCGATAAGCGATAAATCGATTAAACATGCGATTAATAGCGATCAATATGCGATTATTAATAGATACTCCACATAATACAATCAACGTGATAATAAAATAGACTAATTACAAGTCAAAGAAGTCAAAACAGGAATTTAGCAAGGAGAGACAAATCGCAATTAGCAATCTTTTCTTCCTTTGACTTCAATCTTGACTTTGACTTTGACTTCCGAAACACGGGGTGTTACAGCCTCCCCTAGTTAAGGGAATTTCGTCCCGAAATTAGGCTGATGCCGTAACAAACAACTGCAGGTACTTCGCCTTCATGTCGTGTTCGAGTTCCCAAGTGAACTCTGCGCCTCGTTTGCCTTCCCATCGGACTTTCACAATATGAATGCGCGAGCGTTTGAGCTGCTTGGTTTGGCGGTCCATGATCTCGACAGGCTTCTCAACGAAGTGTAGTGTTTCGTTTACTTGGAGGTCATCGAGAGGTACAATTAAATCATGTTCAGCTAGGCACTTTCGGAGGTTTGACACATGGAAAGTCGGGTGAACATTGCTAAGTTCCTCCGGTAGTTCGAGTCTGTAGGCGACTTTTCCGATCATTTCCAGAATCTTAAAAGGTCCAACATATCGAGGCGCTAGTTTCCCTTTCTTGCCGAATCTGACCACACCCTTCCAAGGTGATACCTTTAGGAGTACATAGTCGCCAACGTCAAATTCAAGGGGCTTGTGTCGTCTATCGGCATAACTTTTCTGTCGACTCCGAGCTTTCAACAAGTTGTCTCGAATTTGGAGGACTTTGTCGGTCGTTTCTTGCAATAGCTCGGGACCGGTTAGTTGCGAGTGACTGATCTCATGCCATACAATTGGCGATCAACATTTTCTTCCGTATAAGGCCTCGAATGGTGCCATTTGAATGCTGGTATAATAACTGTTGTTATACGAGAATTCGACCAATGACAGGTAAGCATCCCAATTACCACTAAAATCTATGACACACGAACGGAGCATGTCTTCAAGAGTACGGATCGTTCTTTCAGTCTGACCGTCGGTTTGAGGGTGGAATGCGGTACTTAGGTTAAGCGTAGTACCGAGAGCCGCTTGAAACGTTTCCCACAGTCGTGAAGTAAACCGAGCATCACGGTCAGAGATGATGTCACGAGGCGTCTCATGTCGACAAATGATCTCATTGGTGTAGATTCGGGCTAGTTGTTCTACCTTGTAGTCTTCCCGTATCGGCAAAAAGTGAGCTGATTTGGTCAAACGGTCAACAACAACCCAGATACTTTCGTGACCTGATGGCGTGCGCGGGAGCTTGGTTATGAAGTCCATAGCTATACTCTCCCACTTCCACATAGGGATCGGGGGTTGTTCGAGTAAGCCAGAGGGTCTTTGGTGTTCAGCCTTGACCTTCGAGCAAGTCAGGCACTTTCCAACGTAGAGAGCAATATCCCTTTTCATGCCCGGCCATCAGCACTTGTAGCGAAGGTCCTGGTACATTTTATCAGCAGCGGGATGAAAAGAATACCGGGATTTGTGGGATTCGTCCATTAGAGTCTGTCGCAAATTGGTCCGTTTAGGGATCCAAATTCGGTCCAGGAAGTGGAATATCCCATTCGACTTGTTCACAAGTTGGGCTCCATCGTGGTAGATTCTTTCCTTCTTCAGAGTGCGTTCATTAAAACAAGCATGCTGAGCTTCGCGGATGAGGGTCTCGAGATCGTATTAGGCTTGGGTATTACGAATGCTGAGCAGATAACTCCGTCTGTTGAAAGCGTCGGCAACGACATTTGCTTTGCCAGGATGATAACGAATCTCACAGTCTTAGTCGTTGAGAAGTTCTACCCATCGGTGTTGACGCATATTAAGTTCCTTCTGGTCAAAGATATATTGTAGGCTCCTATGATCGGTGAAGATCGTACACTTGGTACCATACAGGTAGTGTCGCCAAATCTTCAACGCAAAAACAACTGCGCCTAGCTCGAGATCATGGGTTGTATAGTTCTTCTCGTGGATTTTGAGCTGACGAGATGCGTAAGCTATAACCTTGTCCCGTTGCATAAGAACGCAGCCAAGACCAAGGTTCGAGGCATCACAGTAGACAATGAAGTCGTTGTTTCTGTCGGGAAATGTGAGAACAGGAGCATTGCAAAGCATGCGTTTAAGAGTTTGGAAAGCAGATTCTTGTTCGGTTCCCCAAACAAAAGGTTTGTCTTTATGCATAAGAGCGGTAAGCGGCACAGCGATCTTTGAGAATCCTTCGATAAATCGTCGATAATAGCCCGCTAGTCCGAGAAAAAAACGGACTTCAGACGGGTTCTTAGGTGTAATCCAACTCTTAACGGCTTCAGTCTTCACGGGATCGACGTGAATACCTTGACTATTTACAATGTGACCGAGGAATTGAATCTCCTCCTGCCAAAATTCACACTTGGAGAATTTGGCATAGAGTCGATTCCCCTGGAGTAGCTCGGAAACCAAACGTAGATGTTGCGCGTGTTCGGTCTTCGACTTGGAATAGATCAAGACACCATCGATGAACACGATGACGAAACGGTCGAGATATGGTTTACACACGCGATTCATCAGATCCATAAAAACCACAGGTGCGTTGGTTAAACCAAAAGGCATAACAATGAATTCATGGTGGCCATAGCGGGTGCGAAACGCGGTTTTGGGTATATCCTCCTCTTGAATGCGTAGTTGGTGATAGCCTGAACGTAGATCGATCTTTGAGAAACACGTAGCACCTTGTAGTTGATCAAACAAATCATCAATGCGAGGCAGGGGATAGCGGTTCTTGATAGTCAACTTATTCAATTCCCGATAGTCGATGCACATCCTGAACGACCCATCCTTCTTTTTAACGAAAAGGAATGGCGCGCCCCAAGGAGAGGTGCTCGGGCGAATGAATCCTTTCTCAAGTAATTCCTGGAGCTGACTCGAGAGTTCAAGCATTTCAAACGGTGCGAGTCGATAAAGAGCTTTGGCAACAGGGTTGGCTCCAGGGATGAGGTCGATATCACGAGTTGGCAGTAAACCTGGTAGATCATCAGGAAACACATTGGGAAATTCACACACAACGGGGACTTCGCTTACTCCCGGACTACCTTTCTTTTCCTTCTCCGCTACTATGATGTTAGCCAAGAAAGCTCGGTATTCCTTGCGGAGATACTTACTAGCTTGGACACATGACATGAGCTTGAGACCCTTCGAAGCAATTTAACCATAAACACACAATAGATCACCATTCGTGTAACACCCTTAATTTATACTAGAATTAACCACTAGCTTTAAACATGATTATACCAAAAGATAATATATTTTGGTGACATTAATCGTAGTCAACACATGACCAAGTTAGAAAATTCAAAAGTTGTTTAAAGATGTGTTTACAACCCATACATAAGGGCTACAAAAGATCTAAATCGTTGCGGAAGCTTCAAAAACGTAGTGTTCGGTTCTTCGTCATATCACTTGATCGTCATCCGTGAGACTCGTTGATTTACCTATGATCAAAACCAATTAAAACATTAGTTTTGATGTTATCGTATACTATAAACACAAGATTGAACGTGACATTTGAAATAACAAAAGCAAAAATAACCTTCCTGGATCCACCGTAAATTACGGTATCACCGTAATTTACGGTGATCCCTGATAGTTCCTGGTCACCGTAAATCAGGAAGTCTGCACCGTAAACTGATATCTTCTTCACCGTAAATTACGGTATCACCGTAATTTACGGTGGTACCTGGATATTTCGAGTTTTGCTTGTTTTGATCATTTCACTCAATTCCAACTCTTAGAATTTAGTTTTCTAACATATACCACATCAATTTCTAGAAGTTCTAACATGTTATATAGTGAGCTATATCAAAGATCAATCCATCATATTCCGAACTTTAATCAAACTTTACTTGATTAATTGACCCGTTTGGCTCGTCTACGAAGTCCACCTCCATGACGACTACCAACGAGTACTAACAAGTTTAATAAATCAATCAATTTGACGATTTCATCGCTTACTTCAACAACTCTTATTCAAGGATTCATTTACACAATAAAATCATCAAGCCTAATAAATGTAACGGGTCAAGTTACATACCTTAGCGCACGCCCTTCAATCGTGAGTCACCACCGGCTTATGCATTCGACGTTCCGGTATCTTGTCCTATAGAGTTCAATGTTATCATGTTTAGAACTCTTTGTAACCACATTTCACATAATAGTCAAAACATCACGATTAGGTGTTTTTAACTACAAAATTCTAGTTTTCAAGCCTTCTTTGAGGCATTTCAACAAACACTTCATATGCAGAATTTGTATATCTTTAGAAATCAACTTCATAGCTTGCTAATTAGCTAACTTGACAACATAAAGTCCTCCTATAGTGTTTAAGCATCATATCTTTCTGGAATCACTATTCTATAATCAATTTACACTAGGATAATCATCTAAACCCTAGTGTTCATCATCATCATGAAAAACCCACAACCCACCTTCAAGGTGTTCATGGAAATTTCCTGAATTTGGTCATGATTTTACACGTAGCTGATTAGGTTTTACTTCTAAACACCATATCAACTCTAATCTAACCATATAACACACATGCAACCTTAAATTTCCAGATTTCCTAAATCATGAGAATTTCAAGTTTAGAGATTTCACAAGATTTTACATACCTTATGATCCTCTTGTGATGAGGATCACGATTCTAGGCTCCGATTTCGTTTTAGACCAGATTTGCACATCCAATTTGAGAGTTTTAGTGATTTTGAGGTTTGGAGCTATGGGGTGTCGCCCCTGCTCTTGTTCTGTACGACCAACCCTCCTAATGGGGGTGTTTGGTTTGTTTTATTTCTTTAGTTACAACTCAAGTTTCAATTCTTTACAAGTTAAGCCCCTCCATTTTAATTATCTTTCCATCTAGCTGCTTTTAACCCTAGTTTGAGTTATTCCTAGAAATTAACTAACTAGGTTAAAGTCCCGATTAAATAAATTCTTGTTTATTTAAACTTTATAATTCTATTATAAAGTTTTTAAAATTTTCGGGGTGTTACAAGTCCACCCCCCTTAAAAGGGTTTCGTCCTCGAAACCTTCTTTATGCAGTCCTTTGGTCTTGACCTAACTATCTTTATTGCCTTCTTGACCAGGCTGTGTTTTAACCCTCCAGTCACTGAGCCCGTCAGTATGCTTACTTCACGCTAGTCTTATGTTGACAAGCGTTCTATATAGGTCACCACATTATTTTGATCACAACTTGTTTATTGCCTAGAATAATTGGTCATCATCTTACCTCATACCTCGTCATTCGGGTATACTATATCACCGTCATCAGCCCTTTGTGTGTTTATGATTGCACATCCAGAGACTCATATTACAACGTGGTTGTACTCTGTGTCCCATCATGCCATATTTAGGTTTTCATCAGCATTTTCATTATTATGAATCTTCTCTCGAATACGTCGTCTTACACTTCTCGGCGTTAAGACTTATATCCTTTAGTATTAACCATTTTCTGGCTTCTCTCATATTGCTCATATTTGTTTGAACATTGTTTCTTTCCAAAGACTGAATTTTAATTTAATGTTTTTCTCTTTAATACATGTTGATTAGTCATCTCCAGAGAATTGACGACAAGATTATTCTTCCCTGTTATCAATTTACGCGAGAAATCATAACTGGTTCCCACGCTTTATGTTATCGACCCTATGGTCATTTCAGTTCCGTAGACCTTTGTAATTGTTTATAACCTGAAGGTTATGGTGATCCCATGGATCATCTTCTATTCATATCTTTATTTTATTGCATAAGTATACATATGGTGTCAAAGCACCCCCTTTTTATATTTTGAATAAATGACTTTTGTCCTCAAAATTTATTTGACCTTAACCGTAGTCTAAAGCTATACTCATTTTCTTTCGGATTATCCTTCCAACTCTATGACTTCTTATGTTACTTTCGCATTGGTTTATTTTACTTAATCCATTATCTGGTTTATGCCTCTAATTCCTTTCAACCCGTTACCGGGTTCGTTATCTTATTATATATATATATATATATTTTTTTTTTTTACACTCCGGTTTTATTGGTTTGCGTTTTCCTTTCCATACTCTTTCACGACCTATCGCATAGATTTCAGTAATATTTCGCGCTCGAATCGAATAAAATTTGTGTTAAAATTAAATTCACAAGAAACATACCCGAAACGATATCAGGTTCCACCTTTACTTCGGTTGCAGTTAATTGGAAGGATCTGGCCCTTGCCTTTTGTGCCTCCATCTGCACATCCTTCTCATTCCTTTTCCCATCCGATTCCGGGCACTCCGACTTTTTGTGGCCCGGCTGATAGCACTTATAACACACGGAAACTTTCCCGGGACACAGCGCGGCCGTATGCCCTGTCTTTCCGCATATGGGGCATGGTTTGTCTTTAAAGCGGCATTCGCCCTTGTGCCCCTTTCCACAAACTTTACAACTCGGTGTTCCACCCTTCGACTTGTAACACCCTTAATTTATACTAGAATTAACCACTAGCTTTAAACATGATTATACCAAAAGATAATATATTTTGGTGACATTAATCGTAGTCAACACATGACCAAGTTAGAAAATTCAAAAGTTGTTTAAAGATGTGTTTACAACCCATACATAAGGGCTACAAAAGATCTAAATCGTTGCGGAAGCTTCAAAAACGTAGTGTTCGGTTCTTCGTCATATCACTTGATCGTCATCCGTGAGACTCGTTGATTTACCTATGATCAAAACCAATTAAAACATTAGTTTTGATGTTATCGTATACTATAAACACAAGATTGAACGTGACATTTGAAATAACAAAAGCAAAAATAACCTTCCTGGATCCACCGTAAATTACGGTATCACCGTAATTTACGGTGATCCCTGATAGTTCCTGGTCACCGTAAATCAGGAAGTCTGCACCGTAAACTGATATCTTCTTCACCGTAAATTACGGTATCACCGTAATTTACGGTGGTACCTGGATATTTCGAGTTTTGCTTGTTTTGATCATTTCACTCAATTCCAACTCTTAGAATTTAGTTTTCTAACATATACCACATCAATTTCTAGAAGTTCTAACATGTTATATAGTGAGCTATATCAAAGATCAATCCATCATATTCCGAACTTTAATCAAACTTTACTTGATTAATTGACCCGTTTGGCTCGTCTACGAAGTCCACCTCCATGACGACTACCAACGAGTACTAACAAGTTTAATAAATCAATCAATTTGACGATTTCATCGCTTACTTCAACAACTCTTATTCAAGGATTCATTTACACAATAAAATCATCAAGCCTAATAAATGTAACGGGTCAAGTTACATACCTTAGCGCACGCCCTTCAATCGTGAGTCACCACCGGCTTATGCATTCGACGTTCCGGTATCTTGTCCTATAGAGTTCAATGTTATCATGTTTAGAACTCTTTGTAACCACATTTCACATAATAGTCAAAACATCACGATTAGGTGTTTTTAACTACAAAATTCTAGTTTTCAAGCCTTCTTTGAGGCATTTCAACAAACACTTCATATGCAGAATTTGTATATCTTTAGAAATCAACTTCATAGCTTGCTAATTAGCTAACTTGACAACATAAAGTCCTCCTATAGTGTTTAAGCATCATATCTTTCTGGAATCACTATTCTATAATCAATTTACACTAGGATAATCATCTAAACCCTAGTGTTCATCATCATCATGAAAAACCCACAACCCACCTTCAAGGTGTTCATGGAAATTTCCTGAATTTGGTCATGATTTTACACGTAGCTGATTAGGTTTTACTTCTAAACACCATATCAACTCTAATCTAACCATATAACACACATGCAACCTTAAATTTCCAGATTTCCTAAATCATGAGAATTTCAAGTTTAGAGATTTCACAAGATTTTACATACCTTATGATCCTCTTGTGATGAGGATCACGATTCTAGGCTCCGATTTCGTTTTAGACCAGATTTGCACATCCAATTTGAGAGTTTTAGTGATTTTGAGGTTTGGAGCTATGGGGTGTCGCCCCTGCTCTTGTTCTGTACGACCAACCCTCCTAATGGGGGTGTTTGGTTTGTTTTATTTCTTTAGTTACAACTCAAGTTTCAATTCTTTACAAGTTAAGCCCCTCCATTTTAATTATCTTTCCATCTAGCTGCTTTTAACCCTAGTTTGAGTTATTCCTAGAAATTAACTAACTAGGTTAAAGTCCCGATTAAATAAATTCTTGTTTATTTAAACTTTATAATTCTATTATAAAGTTTTTAAAATTTTCGGGGTGTTACAATTCGCGAGTGAGAATCGAATCATCTTATCATAGCACATAACTTCAGCATGGTTTTCGCGAAGAAAGTCCATGCCTAATATGACGTCAAAACTTCCGAGTTGCATCGGGATAGGGTCGATTGGGAAGATGTGATTGTTGAGCTCAAGAGTACAATCACGAAGAACATAATTTACGGCGACGGTTCTTCCGGTAGCGACTTCGACATCGAACGTCAATGGGAGATGGGAGCGTTTACGACTAAGGAGCTTCTCGAATTCAAACGACATAAAGCAGTTATCGGCTCCAGTATCAAATAAACATGAAGCATAAATACCATTCACAAGGAAGGTACCATTGACTACGTTGTTGTCGGCCTGGGCTTGGCACACGTTGATGTTGAAAGTTCTGGCACGTGCGGCTTGTTGCTGTTGCTGAGGTTGTTGCTGCTTGTGTTGCTGAGGCTCTTGCTTCACAACCCTGTTCGGGCACATATTCGCAAAGTGGTTGGGATCACCACATGCGAAGCAGACTCGGGCGTTGACCGCGGGTGCCTGAGCCGCTTGTTGGCCTTGTGGGGCTGGGAGCAGAGCTTGATGAGCAGTGGCTTTATCGATAGTTAAAATGTCAAAAGTGGCATGGCTCCTCAAGAGGTTGCAGCTATGAAAGACTGCATTGAGTTGCTGGTGCACAAGTTGGAAAAAATCACTTGAGGAGATGAGTCAACCGGGTTCCAAAGTTTCAGGGCTAGTGATAAGTGACATCCAGACTTGGGTCAGTTCTGCAATGACACATGAAGACACATGCTCTGAAAGGTTTAAGGGTGACTCGAAAATGAAACGTGCTGTGAGAGGAAAAATTATGAATGTCACACACTTAACCAGCAATGCTTTGGATTTGATCAACAGTTATGCTTCTTTATGCGAGTAGTTGAAGAGAGACCAAGGAAGTATGGGAAGCCCCACACCAAGGCCCCCACAACCACACCACATGGTCTGACATTGAAGAGGGACCAAGGACGTATGGGTATGGTGATATGGACCATGTCGTTCTTATGCAATAGCAGCTTGCTCAATGGCTTAAAGCCCATTGCTTGCAGGGCCCAAAAGTTGTATATTTCAACACAGCCAAACAACTCTTAACCATCAAAACATAAAATCTTACTCGTGTAAGACAAGTAAAGGGAAAACTTTATGTAATAGCAATCAAGTTTGAAAATTGTTTCAGTTAGGTTATTTATACTTTTCTTTTGTTCCAATTAGATCACCTGACATTCAAATTGAGCCGTTGTCACATTTTTTATATGTCTAGAAAGAAATGGGGGAGAAGATGTTGGGGTCCGGATTTTTAATAAATGTAATTATATTAAAAAAGAAAAAAAATTGTTAATTATTTTAAATTTTTTACATGTAAAAATCCACGTTATCAGTCGATAATCGTAAAAAAAGCCACATCACCACAATTACATTTGAAATAGATGAAAAACCATATATTGTTTTTTTATAAAACAAGAAAATTGAGTGACCTAAACTATTAATATAAGAGCATGGTCGTAGCGTTGTTACTTATATGTGTACATATTATTTAGAAAGTAACTTTTTATGTATGCATGTTTTGTATTGTGTTGGTATGTCTAACTGGTTTTAAAAAAAAATATCATGTTATGTTGTTAAAAAAATATCATGATATGTTCTAAACACTACTAGAAAACTGCCTACTTTGTGACAGCCAAATTTATAGCAAATTTGTAGGAAATTGGTCTTACCTACAGATTTGCTACAAAAAATTTCATGCAAAATAAACTTGTCGATAATCAGGTTAGCTACAAAATTATGACAAAATTTCTCACAAATTTTCGACAAATATCTATCGTCACAAACTTTGCCACAAAATACCTACAAACCTGTTTTTTATTTTTTTCCTACAATTCTTCCACAATTATGCCTATTTTTGTATTTTATTTTATGATATTTTACTTTTATTATCCATAATTATTTTTATTTTGCGACAAAATTCCTACAAAATTATAAAACTTTCTCTTAATGGTTTGCTACAAATTTCCTACAAATAAAAAATTAATTTTTCAATGTTGTGACAAATTTCCTACAACTTAAAAAATGTTTTTTTTTATTTAAGTTTTGTGACAAAATTCCTACAAACAAAAAAAAACAAAATTTAAAGGATACGACAAAATTCCTACAAACAAAAAAAAACAATTTTTTTTAAAGGTTGCCACAAAGTCCAACAACCTAGAAAGAAATCCTACAGCTGTTTGCTACAAATTTTCTATCAATTTCTGACAAATTTAATATTTTATTTTGAAAAATTATTTATTTTTCTAAAATTGATAAGTAACAAATAAATTTTCTTTTTTGTCGAAATTCTGTAGCAAGTAGTGTCAGTTTGCTACAAATTTTAGAGAAATTTAACGTATTATTTTAAAATTATCTATTTTTCTAAAATTCAGTAATAACAAATAAATTAACTTATTTTTTGTAGGAAATCCGTAGCAACTGGAGTTAGTTAGCTACAACTTTCAGACAAATTTAGAAATTTTATTTTTTAAATTATTTATTTTGTTGTGGGTACAAATAATACAAAATTTTAATGTATTTTGTCAGAATTTTGTCGAAAAGCTAATAAATGTTGTGACGAAATTGCTACAAATGGTTGTTGTGTGGAAATTTTGTTGGAAAATTAGAAAACTGTAGAAAATTTGTAACAAAATTTGAGTTGTGAGAAATTTGTGAAAAACTTCTGTAGGAAAATATGTAGTTTTCTAGTAGTGAAATGTACTAAAATTAAACATTTTGATCGGTCTATCAAAGTATTCAAGTATCTGCGAGGTGCACATTTGTTTAAGCAAAACAGTAATTTACATCTAAAAAGTCGAGGTGCACATTTGTGACCTACGTACACAACACAATACATTAAATAAGCTTAAACATAACTGATATGTTTTAATCAATCATATATGTTTTTTCTCTATTGAAAGTCGCACAAGCTTAACATCTGGAAAACCACATATTTAAGCTTAAATCTCAATGATCACCTAATTTGGTTTGGTTGGTAACATTTCTATGTGCATGCACTATATGTAATAAAATGTTCAACAACACATTCTTGGCAGCGTCTTAAGTTCTGTTGTGTAATTACAAAAATGAATAAACGGAATGTTCGGGTATGATTCTATCTATGCTCTTCCTTAATTCATCGTGTGGCCATCTTCGTCTTCAAGAAGTGACAATAATTCCTCATAGTCTAGTACGTCCCAAAGATCATCATCAGTAGCATCCTCCTCCATGGATCGATTATAACCACCTTGCATGTTGACTAGTGTTTGACTATCTTCTTGGTAGGTGTTATGAACGTTTGTTGAAGCTGACATACATTGATTCTGATCGTAATGTTCACACGTTGAGCTCCCGGTAAAAGATTGAACTTGTTCTTGATTAGGGTCTTGAAATGTAGCCGGGGTGATCAGTGTGGGATTGGTGTTCGATCCCGGAAGATGGTCATGACCAATACGCAATGCTTGAGCACCCATCGCATTGGATAACCGGCTTCGTGCTCCAATGTTGTGAATAGCAGATTGATGGTTTGATGGGAACATGGATCCCAAATGATTATTAGTTTCATGACGTTGAACTTGTTCACTTGGTTGATTTATTTCGGAATTTACTGACACTCTTGGTCTCTTTGCGGGTTGATTTATTTGGTTTTGTTGTTGGATTGCCTCCTCTTGATTCCTTGTGTTCTGAACTTGTTGATCCGGCTGATTGTTATGATTAACACTTTGGGTTGAATGTTTCTTGTATATCTTACACAATACCCAATCCGTCATCTACAAGAATAGAACAAAAGTTGGTCCAAAACCAAATGATAGATAAAAGGATAATACATATATATGTGTTGAAATAGTTTTCTCTTTATTCACTCTGCTAATACCCTTAGCCCTATAAACGTATCAAACGATTAGTGATCACTTTCGTGAACTATTCGCCGGATTTGTCCTGTCCATTCTTTTTCGTTTGTAAACGCTCGCTTATGTTTGTTCATTCACATTCATTTATGTTTATTCATTTATATTCCTTAATATCTGTTAATTTACGTTCATTCATTTATGTCCGTTTACATATTCCTTTAAACTTATTTAGTAGTTATTAGTAATGAGCCCATTACGTTTACGTCCTTCCATTTATTTATTTACGTTCGTATAGAATATTGATGAACGAACATAAACGAACCCCGAATACATTCACCTACCTAGCAAACGAACATGGAAAGGAAAATCGGTTTGTCTAAGTGCTCATGTTCGTTTGATTAAGTTAAACAAACGAACATGAGCAAGTCTCGTTCATGCTCGTTTTGGTTCATTTATAGGCCTAAATGCCCTTGCTAACCAACGAGATATACCTCTAAGAGCTATAAGTAAATATACCTTTCCATTTGGGATATTTAGATTATTGCAAGTATACTCATACATTAGCCATTCGGTCTTTTGATCCTTCTCGTCATAAAAAGCTAAAGGTCTTTTTGTTCCAACCACTCGTCTCGTCATAAAATCATACACCTTCGTATCTTTCTGGGTCGACTTCCAATACCCAAAGTCCTTGGTTCTTCTATTCACTCGTGTCCCCGTCGGGTGTTTTCGCTCTCTGATTGTAAAAAAGTACCATATGCCTTCACACGACCGGTAACGTTCTATTATCAACAAACCGTCAAGAAAGATTAATTGATTAGTGTAACGTTTTACGCTACTAAATAAATATTACACTACTAAATAAATATTACACTACTAAACAAAGAAGTATCAGTCGTCGGTAAAGTAGTCTATCAATATTTTTTCACAAATCAAATTACCACGACCATATTTTTTACAGCGATTTTACCAATGGTATTTCGTTGGTAACCACCTTTACCGACAGAATGCTAGTATATTTGGCCGTCGGTGATACTTCTTTGTTTTATAATTTATATATTATGAAAGATGCATGGTAGATCGCATTATACTTCACATACCTGTAAGTTCGTTAGGGTGGTGGCTATAAACATGAACATCGTATATCCGACATCTGGGTTGTTCGCCTAATTCAATCTTTCGTTTAAGGTAGTAGATGATGAGCTCCGAGTCGGTTGGACAAAAGCGATAACCGGGTTCTAAACTTCTAATGCATCATCATAATCACGCAATTCTTGTTGAATGTATGGAACAATTTGCTGGTCTTCAGCCATTTACGTCGAGCACAGGGTTTTAGAAAATTTGGAGATTTGAATGCATGAAAACAATACGTACTGCTTTATTATATATATCCGTGAAAAGAAAGCAATATATAAACTATGAAATTTTTTATCCATTTCTTGCGGAAGTCTCGGATTTTTTTGTGCAAACAAATTATCTATAAGTCTAATAAATGATGATAATATATTTCTTATTCAAAATCGAATCATTTAGGTTGTTTTCTTTTCATTAAAACTTAATTCGATGATTTATATTTTGACTTTTGAGTAACATGACCTAAATATTTCATGTAAGGCTATGGGGTGTGGATGGAGCCCCATAGGGCTTTATAGGTGACACATAGGATCCACATAGGATTCACTGTGCTATAACGCCCCTCTTTAACATGGAGGGTGTGGTGATGGAGCCCCCTAGGGGCGCTATAGAGAAAGAAAACACGTGGGTCCTAGCTGAAAACCCCTTTCTCTCTCGCCATCACTCGTTACCATGTTAGCGGGGCTTCAATGGCGCCCCCGCTATAGCGCCCAGGGTGTGGGAAAAAGTTGAGGGGGGCGCTATAGGTGCTTATGTGGCCATGGGATGGCGCCTCACACCCTCCAGCCTAACAAACTGATATTTTGAAGACTTAATTATCTCTTGTAACAAACTGATATTTTGAATAATTTATTTATTTATTTTTGAGTAAACTGCCATTTTGGTCCCTGAGGTTTGAGCAGTTTTGCCACTTTAGTCCAAATCTCAAACCTTTTGCATCTGGGTCCCTGTGGTTTCAGTTTTGTTGTCATTTTGATCCAAAAATAAATCAGGCCAGATTCCCCTAATTACACCCTCAAGTTTTGTCCTTTTGCACAGGGGTAATTTCGTCAATTACATCCACCCTATAAAAGCCCATCTCCTTCCCCAAATCCACCATAACTCAAACCCTAATTCACTATCACTCCCCCCATTCCCACCACCTCCGCCATGGCCATCACCCGCACCCTTCACCCAACCGGCCACCGCCACTCGACCACCCCCATCACCAGGCCACCGCCTCTTTTCTCTCTCTCCCTCCTCTCTCGCGAACACCACCGTTCACCGAAAACCGAGAATGTCCGACTGACACCTTCCATTCTTTGTTAGTTCTGATGAAAGGGGATGGAGGAAAGATGGTAATCAATTCCAAACTGAAGTGGGTAGGCTTAGTTGGACTTATACTCTCTTCTTTTATCTCTTTTCACTCACTTTCTTCTTGCAAGATATTCACACACAGATGACAACCTCACTGAGTATCAAGCTATTACCATTTTATCTTGGAGACCTATCTTTGAGAATGCAGATCTTTCACCCAATGTAATCTTGCTCATAACCCACTTTCAATATCTCATTTTTTGTTAAAAGTTCATGTCTTTTCAGTGAATTTTTCATTTTTGGTGAATCTTGTTTATAGGGTTTATTGGTTTTTAGTATAATAGATGGAATTTTTAGTATTTGTTGAAGTCAATGTTGCATTTCTTGAATGTCTGATTGTATATTTTGCATATTTGATGAATCTTGTTCACAACGTTTACTGGTATTGTTGAAGTCAATGCTTGCATTTCTTGTATTGTGAATTTTGCATCTTTGATGAATCTTGTTATATGGTTTACTGATTTTCAGTAAAAAGATGGGATTGTAGTGTTTCTGGAAGTCAATGTCTGGGTTTCTTGTTTGTCTGATTGTAAAAAGATGCATTTTAATGAATTAAGTATAATTAATTTAGTTATTCATATGTTATAATAAATTGAGATAGACAAAATTACCCCAGAACAAAAAGACAAAATAACCAACTTTCAATAGTCAAAGAAGAGGTGATTTGAATTTTGGACTAAAATGGCAATAAAAGTAAAACCACAGGGACCCAGATTTAAAAAGTTTGAGATTTGGACTAAAATGACAAAAGTGCCCAAACCACAGGGACCAAAATGGCAATTTACTCTTTATTTTTAATAAATAAAATCTTTTTGTTTATTAATATGTGTAGCTAAGCGTATAATATAAAACCTATAGAATTAAGAACCCTCAACTTTCAACATTCCATGTGTATATAAACTACAAGGTTAGAACCTCGTGTACTACACGGGTTAAATAAATGTAATTTTATATATTAAATAATAAAAAATTATATTTTTATGAACCCCGTATATTGTACGGGTTAAATAAATGTAATTTTTATATATCAAATAATAAAAAAAAGTTATATCTTTCAAAAACCATGTGTATTATACAGATTAACTAAATGTAATTTTGTATACTAAATACTAAAAATATCGTATCTTTAAAAAAAACCGTGTGTAATTGGGTTGAATAAATCTACCAAATAATTAAAAAAAATTACATCCTTAAAAACCCAGTATGTTACATGTGTTGAATAAATCTAAAAAAAGTTTGTAGGTCCCGAAATCTGAGGATCGATTACGAACCGAATCACTTGTTTATAGTAAACACGGTTACGTGTGCGGAATCCACGTAACTATGCCAAATCAAACATATAAAGCAATAATAACAACGGATTAATCAATGATACACACTCGATTGATTAACAGGATGAGAACCGATTACAACTGATACAAACACAGTTCAGACAGAATTTCGGCAGAGTTTTGTTACTATGGTCAATATCTCATCTCTATGTTCAAATGAAACAGAGATGTTGTTTATATAGTCCCTGGGCCAATGATATCGACGAAACACACAAAGTGTTTGACGAATCTGAACATGGGCCAGACATTGGGCCTGGAACAGCCCAGTACATGACGAATCAAGGTCTGATTCGTCATGACCTTCAACGAAACAGAAGTTTGAACACTGGTCTGTTTCGCCATGAAGTGTTCCGACGAAACAGGTCTGTTTCGTCGAGGACTGCAACTGTTGTGGTTGTTTCTGTTAACCACAGCAACAAACAGCAACATATAAACATAGTAATGACCAAACTACCCTTTAATGCAACATGCATTGTTCATAATACTTTACATATCAAAAGAGACAAATAAGTTGTACACAAGTAGATAGGAGGATATCTGACTTGGTCAACATAACATACAGACTCGATAATTAATAAAAGACCATACAAAATACATCGTTAAACAAGACTAGTTACAGACACTAAAAATGCATCAACAAACTCCCCCTTGTCTGTTACTCGTCTTCGGTCTTCTAATCTTCCATCAGTGTTGTTCGGACCACGAACTGCCCGAATGTATACCCCTGTAGTAGCAAAAACACGCTACTCGCTGAAACTTTAAAGCTTGTCGTGCATCTTGATCTTCATAGAAAATATCATGACGATATAATCTGCTAATATCAGCTTCAGACATGTTGACGATCCACATCGGATCCAACATTCGGTAATTTGCACGGTTATCTTTAAACACAATTACAGCTTTATGAGTATCCGAGTCGTAGCACCACAATGCCATGTCTTCAAGAAATTCCTGCTTCATAGGCATCAATGGGATTTTATCTACTACCCTCGGAGGCTGGTACACAAGTTTATATCTGCAAGTGTTGGTGTCCGGATCAAGAGTAAACTTGATCGGTTGATAAACAGGAAATTGTGGCTTGTAGGATTCATCCTTCCAGCCTGACTTCTTGTTTACTTTCACCAGACGCTCAAATAACGTAGCACCATCGTATTTTGCACGATTGATAAGCTCAAGCCTTGTCAACGCAGAGACATCATAAAATGGCAAGGAAAGAATGCTCAGCAGTGAATTGAAATACAGAATTCCATATTCACGTTTAATAGCAATGCAGTGAATATCTTGAACAAACATCCAGCAAAGAATCCTTCCACTTGGCTTCTTTTCAAATTGCAAATAGTCTACTTGAGCTTTTTCAGGTACAGGTTTGGACACTTTAGATAAAAACTGTTTTCTCCATTCAGAAAAAGCATCTGTGTCTTTTTCAGACGAATTCCGATTCTTCAAGTGCTCGTCTATGTCATCAATGTTTTCTTTCATCCAATTTTCATCAAATGATGCAAATTCAGTACCATCTTCTCTGACATATGTTGATTTTGGTGCTTCACCTTCAAACACAATCTCATCAATCTCTTCAACATTCGTTGTATCAGTCTCAGTAGACATTTTGTCTATCTCAGCATCATCTATTTCTCTCATAGACTGTAAAATACTCAATTGCTCCTGAGAAAGATCTTCTATTAACTCCCCTTCTTCAAGCAACTCTCCTGTAAATGGATGAATAGCTTGTAGAGCAATATCAGCACTGCTAACTATAGAAGAAGTACCTTCTATCTGTTGAACTTTTCCAGTAGAAGTTCCCTGAGATGATTCAACAACTGTAGTTTGTACTGCAACAACTTCAGAAGCAAGTGCGGTTGGCTGCTTCTGTGATGTACCAGAGGTATCAGGATTTCCTTGGTCTTCCGTATCATCATCCTTTTTCTTTAGTACCTCTTGTTGTTTACAATGATAGTCCCACAGAATGGCAAGCCTTCTCTCTTTCTCTTCATCAAGAGCCTTCAAGCGAGCATTTTCAGCTTTAAGCAAATCAATTTCACCTTGTTGTCGCTCTATAACTGTTTGCTGTTGACCAACCATTGACTTCAATTTGTTAATTTCCACTGATTGTTTAAGTTGATCATGCTTTGTGAGATTACCAAAATGAGATTGCCTTTGAAGACGATCAGCAGCCGCTTCAAGTGTAGAAAACAGATATTTGATCTTTTCATCTTGAGAAAATCCGGCAAATGTCCTATGACGTTCAGCACTGATTTGTGAAGTGGTTGCTCGGATTGCTGAAGCCATAGTTCTTTCAGGAACTGCCTGAGGAATAACAGATGGAGTAACAGTAGCTGATGTAACAACTGGAGCAACTGGAGTTTCTGTAGCTGAAGTAACTACAGGAGCTTCTTGTACAGGCTCCTGAGGTACAGATTGTACAGATTGAGTTGGCTCCTGAGGAATAGATGAAGACTCTTGAGGCACAGATTTTCGAGTATAAGTACTCAAATATCTCCTAGACTTCTTCTTTTGTACTTCAACAGCTTTTTCTGCTCTTCTTTTTGTTCTTCTTTCACCTTCAGGATCCTCTGGAACATATTCTGGATCATCCTCTGTTCTAATCTTTCTATACCTTCTTACTCCACGTATATCAATATACATTTCATAACCAGGTTCAACTATATGATCACTAGAACTCGAATCAGTTCCATCATCACCACTTGCTGACGAACTACTATCTGATGTACCAGAAACAGCACCTTTGCTTGATGTACCAACAGCACCTGCATCACCTGCATCACTATCTCCACTACTTTCATCATCATCACTACCAGATTCATCTGAATCAACTGGGTCAGGACCAAATTTTTCTATCCTTAACCTTTCCAACTCAGGTTCTTCATTGTCTGATTGGTTGTCTTCATGACGCCATTTGTCATTGGCAGGAGCAACATAATCAATATTCACTAGTGCGCCAAAAAGCTTCCTTGGAGGAACACTTTCTGTGTATCTTTTGGCCGCCATCGTCTTGATTAGCCGTAAAGAGTTGAAATTCATCGCCTCTATTTTCAAAAGATCATTTTCAGCTTTAGGAAGGTCTGGATGCTGAACATTCATAATCATTTGCAGAAACCGTGGATACATCCAAAACTTGTTCCCGGTGGTTCTACTACCAGTCCTTGTCATATTCTCTTTCATGTTGCTGAAAATATACTTTGAGATGCTAAACGGTTTGTTTAACACCAAAGCAACCATGAAACCAACTAGATCATCTCCAGCCATATCATATCCAGATCGTCTATTGCTGAGACACTGAATAAGAACATGCAATAAAAACTTGTATCTTAATGGAAGATCACCTTTGTTGATTTGTTTGACGAAAAGATCTCCTTTACATTTCATCCTTAGCAAACAGCCTCGCGAACACATGATTGGAATTGAATAAGGAGCATTCGGTTGATCTTGTAATTGAAGAACTTCATTCAATATCTCCGGAGTAACAACGACATACAGATCATTCACACGACCTCTGATAATCTCCTTTCCATCAATTTTGACGACGCTTGCAGAATCCCAGAACGCTTTAATTAGAGATTTGTAGACGGGTGTCGAGTATGTAACAGCATGATTGATACGTGACTCCCTGATCCACTTCGTCATATCTTTAAATTCAATGAGCTTGTCTTCCGGATCCAAATATGCAACTTGATTATGGCGTTTTTCTGACATAATCTCTTCTTCAGTTTTGTTTTCTTTCTTTATCGCCTTCTTGCGTTTTCCTTTTTCTTGCGGTGCTTTAGGAGCCATCTGTACATAAAAATGTCCAGAATAAGTCACATTTGATATAACATTGCATTTTGACATGTATGAATACACTTTCATGTATTCACATAATAGATAACTTATCAAACAAGTCTACTGGGATCAAACAGCAACATCAGAAAATTGCTAAGGCATGTACGACGAAACAGAAGATCAACGACGAAACAAAAGTTTGAACGACGAAACAGAGGGTTGACCATTGACTGGTTTGATTCGTCGACTTTTTGATTCGTCGAGTCTATTTCGTTCCTTTTCTGATTCGTCGTCTGATTCGTCATATGTTTGATTCGCCGGAATTAGGGTTAAATTTGATTCGTCAAATTAGGGGTTTTGTGTTTCGCCGTTTTGTGGTATAAACAAGGAAACAAATAAAGACACAAACACATTCAGTATCATTATTCATACCCAAACCATTTATAAACACCCATCAATGATTTCCGAACACAAACCCTTGTAAAAACAGTTAATAACATTAATAAAAAAAAACCCCTGTTTTTGTTATAAAAACCCATTAACAAATCAAAGAAAATCAAACATTGATAAACCTAAATCTATCAGATTAAGAAGTAAAACAAAAAAACATGCAACAACAACACATATATAATCAAAGAAAACAAGGTTTCAAAAGGTTTCGGATGAAAAACCGAACGGTTCAAAGTGTTCGGAATGTGAATCAGAACATGTTACTACCTTTGAAGTTTGTAAAATTTTGATTAAAAACTGATGTTTTGAGCGATTTGGAAGAGAAACCGTAGGTATGGGTTTTTGGTTGTGTGAAGAAGATGAGAACAGATGATTTGAAAAAGTGACCAAGTGGGACCTATATATACTCCGCCCTGTCTCGACGAATTAGAAAACTCGACGAAACTGAAATGGGCTCGGCGAAACAGAAATTTGGGCTTGAACTTGGGCCTAAACTTTTAGCCCATGACGAAACAGAGTTGGGCTCCTGTGATTCGTCGTCTGTTTTGACGAAACAGATTTGATTCGCCAACTATGGTCTGATTCGTTGACTATGTTGATTCGTCGACTATGTTGATTCGTCGACTGTTCTGATTCGTCGACTGTTCTGTTTCACCAACAGATTTTTCAAAACAGCAACACAAAAGCTGGAAATATTTTGCAGTCAAAACAGTGGTAAGATTTTGCAGTCTAAACAGATTATGAACACATTTCCATTCAGTTTGAATTTTCAAATGCAAGAACATTTTTATGAAGAAGGTTTCAGGCTTCCGGTAGAAAACACCAAGCAACAACTTCGGCTTAATCAAAAACGAACTTTACACAAATATACTAAAAATAAATTTAAAGCACGGTAAACTAAATGAAAATGCGAAAAACTGTTAAAAACAGTAAACAACTGTACAAGTGCAATCTTTTTGCGAATCTCAAGGACAAGGAATCATACCAGCTTACGGTCTTAGTCAACATGATTTTGATTTCTGTTTAAAGCTCTGGATAAGTATACTACCTCGATTATCGGTATTGTGGTCCACATAAGCTCAAACTGATCAGACATAATCATAATTTAAGAGATACGATTAACGGTAAGGATTATACTTACAAGTCGATGTAAATCCACTCACGACACATTCCCGTATCAAGGTATGCACGAGAATTCATCTTACCGGTGAGTATACCGATTATCATCTGTTTGACCGTATAAAAATGTGAGAAAATCACTTATTTTGATTGAAAACAAGCCCTATGTGATAGAATCACTTATTGATGAGGAACTTGATTTTCAGATGCATGAGGGCACAGGAGCAAGTCCGTGAACAGGTCAGTACTTCCGTACAGCAGAGAGACGAACTTGACTCCCGCAAAGAATCTGTGATAATTTATCACTTATTTTGTTTGGACATGTGATTGTTGATCACTTATTGAGGTCGAATGCAGTATGTACACGTATATATAGTATCATGGAAGATCTTAGACTCCGTCTCCGTTATTTTTACGGTTTGATACAACCATGATACCCAGATGATAAGCAGCATAAAGACCGAATATTTCAGATCTCGGCAATCTCTCAAACGAGATTTCGGTACTAAGACCATATGCCAATGAGCGGTTCCCACCTGACTTTGAAGTCTGTTAGGTTTGTATCATCCTGCACATTTTAGTCTGATTGTGAGCCTACCGATACATCGTTAGTAGAGATACTTATCATTTTTCTTTTTATTTTGCATTTTGAGCACATTGACCGACCACACCAGTGAATTTCATCATTTTCCTTTATCCAAGAAACTCATTTTTGGATTTTCTATTGTTTTTGAATTTTTTTTTTTTAATTTTTCAAACGAAAACGACAGAAAGTAAAGACATCTTTTTGGATTTTGAACTTTTGCAATGTTTTTGTATTTTCTTGAAATATCTCCCCCTAAAATTCGCAAAGTTTACGAAAACTAAAATCTTTTTGAATTTTCAAAGTTTATAAAGAAAATATTTACAAAAACGATTAGCCAAAGAAGTTTACTCAGGTATCACCTTAATGCCATTGACCAAAAGTAGATAATCAAAACGTGATTTATCAAAAGCTTTTGTAAACAGGTCGGCACGTTGGTGATCAGTGGGGACATGAACGACATCGATTAACCTCTTGTCAAAACAATCACGGATAAAGTGATATTTAATGTCGATGTGTTTAGTCTTAGAATGTTGCACAGGATTTCTAGTGATCTGTAAAGCAGCATTATTATCAACAAAAATACGAGTAGATAGGAATTCTAAACCGTAGTCGCGCATTTGTTGTTGTATCCAAAGAACTTGGGAGCAACAACTCGAGGCAGCAATGTATTCTGCTTCACATGTTGATGTAGCAACACACGTTTGCTTCTTGCACTGCCACGTGACCAGGCGATTTCCTAGGAACTGACATCCTGCTGTTGTCGATTTGCCATCGATTTTGCAACCACCGAAATCAGAATCACTGTATGCAATTAATTCAAAACTATCATCCCTAGGGTACCAAAGACCGAGGTCTGGGCATCCCTTCAAATAGCGTAAAATCCTTTTGACAGCTGACTGATGAGAAGCCTTCGGGTTTGCTTGATATCTTGCTAGCAAGCATGTTGGGTACATGATATCAGGCCTCGAAGCGGTAAGATACATGAGAGATCCGATTATGGCACGATAGTACGAGGAGTTGATGCTTTCTCCCTTCAAATCCGGAGTAATCCCGTGATTCTGCGGAAGTGGGGTACCAATGGGCGTTGCATCTGACATTTGGAATCGGCTCAAAATGTCACCAACATATTTAGTCTGATGGATGAATATCCCAGACTCTGTTTGTTGAACTTGAAGGCCCAAAAAGAAATTCATCTCTCCCATAGCGCTCATTTCGAACTTTTCTTGCATAACACGTTCGAATTGCCTGCACAAAGAGTCATTAGTAGACCCAAATATTATATCATCAACATATACCTGCACCAGCAGAAGATCTTCATCTTGTTCTTTGATAAAGAGTGTGCAATCAATAAGACCTCGTCTAAATCCATTCTCCAGAAGATAGTTTGATAAGGTTGCGTACCAAGCCCTAGGTGCTTGATGTAGACCATAAAGAGCTTTGTTGAGTAACCAAACCCGATCGGGGTGAATAGGATCTTCAAAACCTGGAGGTTGTTCGACATGCACCTCTTCTTGAACAATACCATGAAGAAAAGCACTTTTAACGTCCATCTAGTAAACTTTGAATCCTTTGAAAGAAGCATAAGCTAAAAAGATCCTAATAGCTTCCAGACGTGCAACAGGTGCATAAACTTCATTGTAGTCAATGCCTTCAATCTGACGAAAACCCTGAACAACCAGTCTCGCTTTGTTGCGAATAACAACTCCACGATCGTCTTTCTTGCATTTATAAACCCATCGTGTTCCAATTTTCTTGTAATTCTCCGGTTTTTCAACAAGCTTCCAAACACCAAGCTTTTGAAATTGCTGCAGTTCGTCCTGCATGGCTTCAACCCACGAATTATCTTTTAAAGCTTCCTTCCAAGATTTTGGTTCTTCTTGTGAAACGTAACACGCGAAAGACCAATCGTTTTGTAGACCAGATTCTCTAATAGCTGAATACAAACCAGCACTCTGGTTGTTTCTCAGCTGATTACGTGTCTGCACACCTTGTTGGACATCTCCTATGATATTCTGCTGTGGATGGGTATCGTGTATCCTCATTTCAGGATTTTCAGGAACACGAGCATTAACACCCAAATTGTTAATATTAAGATCAACAACCAACTCTACACCTGGAATATGCGTAGAAGTGGATGCATTTCCTTCAGCAGTATCATCGACTTGCACATGAGGAGTATCAACAGAAATACCCTGAACTGGAACAACTGGAGATTTAGTGCCTTCAGTCGCATCCAGATTTTCTTCATCTTCTTCTGATGACTCATTGTATTCATTAGCATTTTCAACTTCCTCATTTTGAACTGTGTTGTTAGACGAATTAGAACTTTGTGAGTTAACAACAACAGGTCTGACTAATGACGACTCAGCAGCATTGTCACTATCAAATATCATTCTAGCAGCTGCGGAATCTTCATCAAAGATTGGCAGATCAAAGGAGTTGAAAAGCCCATCATAATCGAACATCCAAGGATCACCTGGAGCTTTAACAGGATTTGTATATCTCTGAACCCTTACTTCACTCCATAATTCAATCTTTTTGGTAGTCAAATTCCAAACACGAAAATTTGGTGTAGCATATCCAAGGAAGAAACCCTCGATAGCTTTCGCTCCAAACTTTCCATCCGGATCAATCATAGTCCATGGACCACCAAAAGGTTCTAGAATTGAAAGATCAGGTTTCCTTTTCTGTAGAAGTTCGAAACAAGTCTTGCCATGTCTCTTAACAGTAAGAACTCGGTTTAATGTGTAACAAGCAGTCGACACAGCCTCTGCCCAGAACTGAACAGGAAACGCCGACTCTACCAACATTGTTCTTGCAGTTTCAATTATTGTCCTATTCTTCCTCTCCGCGACACCATTTTGTTGTGGAGTGTAAGGAGAACTGTATTCATGAAGAATGCCTTTAGAAGTACAGAACTCATCCATAACACGATTTTTGAATTCAGTTCCATTGTCGCTTCTGATCCTCTTAACTTTCAACGAGTAGAGATTTTCCAACATTGTAAGAAGATCCTTGAGGATGCCAGGAGTATCACTCTTGTGTGCCATAAAAGCTACCCAAGAAAATCTAGAGTAGTCATCAGTAACTACTAAACAATACACATCTCTGAACGTTGTTTTGTGTCTCATAGGTCCAAAGAGGTCCATATGAAGACGTTCGAGAGGCATGCCAACAGTGTTGATTTTCTTTAAAGGGTGAGACTTCTTTGTTTGTTTCCCTTTCTGGCACGAAACACAGATATCTTGTAGATGAAAACTTCTCACGAGCACGCCATTCACAAGATTGTTTTTCACCAAATGGTTCATTTTTCTCAAGTGAATGTGTCCCATTCTTCTGTGCCAAGATATAGACTCCTTCTCCGTGGCTTTCGAGACAAAACATGTGACTTGTGCAGAAGTCGTAATCGCTTGACTCATATCAAGAACATAAAGATCATTGATTCTTGGAGCCGATAAGAGAATCCATTCATCAGGAATTTTGAAACCAGGTTTAAGCACATAACAACCGGCATCATCGAAATGCACGGTGAACTTTTTATCGCAGATTTGCGACACACTGAGAAGATTATGATCAATTTGACGAACATAATTGATCTTATCGAAACATACAACACCATTAGAGATCATTCCCTCTCCAGTGATGTATCCGCCTTTGTCTCCAGCGAAAGCAACATAGCCTCCTTTAATGTTTCTCACATCATATAAAAGCCGTAAGTCGCCCGTCATGTGCCTGGATGCCCCACTATCAACAATCCAATGACTATTGATAATTCCTCCTGGAACATCCTGCACATATCATCCAATGATTAGTTAAGGATGGGGACCCAAGCCAAAGTGGTCTTGGGTCGTCCCTGAGCATCACGAATAGTGATCTCGATTTGTTGATGGTTTTCCAAACGAACAGCTCCCCCTGAACTTTCACCCTTCCTAGGTTTCCAAGTTTGTTTTTGTTTACCAGATTGAGTTTTGTAAACAAATTTTGAAATTTCTGGTTTTACAGGTGAACTTGGTTCCCTTGGAACAGAATTGACCTTAGGTTTTAAAGCCTTTTCTATTTTCTTCACATTTTGATGTCGTTGTTTCGTTTCCTGTTCTTTAATAGTTCTTTTATCATGTTTAGGTGAAACAGGACGACATGTAGGGTGAATCGATTCAGGTGATGCTCTTTCAACAAATTTCTCTTTCGGAGTGTTAGCACAATCTTTGATGATGTGCCCAAACTCTCCACATTTAAAACACGTTCTCCTTTCAACAAACTTAGGAGAACTGGATCGACGATCAGATGTCGAATTTGTATAACCCGAGGTACTACCTTTTTCATCACACCCATTTGAATGTTGAGTGTAATTGTTTTGACTATCACGTTTTAAAATTTTGACTTGTACAAAATCAGTGTTTGACTTGTTAGCAAAAGTCTCAATTTTATCTGTACCCCTCGATTCCACAAATTTAACATTGCTGTTTTTCTTCTGATAACGAGCTCCTTTTGTTTCAAATTTTGATTTAAAAACATTTGGCAATTTAGCTCGTTGATCTGATTGTTTACCCTTAGAAGCAACAGGTTGTTGCTTTGAAGGTGATTTCTGATTTCCAAATTTCTTTTTGATTTCAGCCTTAGGAATTGGATTACATTGAGTCACAATAACTCCCGGAATCGACTTTTCCAAAAACTTACTTGTATTATTTTCAAAAACATTATCAATCGATGATGGATTGACATTTTTAATTGGAAAATCATTATCTGAATAGATTTTAGAATCACCAACCAAAGTGTACAACACAATCTTACTTTTAATGGTAGACACAGGATCTATCACTTGTTGAACCACAGGTTGAACATCAGGAGTAGGAGGATCACACAGAATATGATTCTCAATTGGAACTTCTACTCCTTTAAGTTTGTCAAGTGATTTATCCTGATTACTCACATCTGATTCAGGTTCATCATCCGACGACTCATAGTCCTCAATGGTGGGAGGACCTTGTTTCGTAGATGTTGAATCTTTTTGCTCAGAATTTGTACTTGGAGAATTGTCCGATTTGAACCCTAGGACAGTAGTAACTTCCTCATAATCAAGAGGCACACTGGATTCAAACCGTGGCATTTCTTCTTCATCAGGCATATAAGCATAATCATGTCTCAAAGGGGGCGGACACTTCTTATACCCAACACCTTTCTTGTTTCCCTTTAGTTGTTGAACATCAATAATGTGATTGAGCACAAATCGGGAGTTAGAGTAACTCTCCAATTTTTGCTTGATTGCATCATGCTCACATTTGGCAATGGCTAGTTCCTTTTTGGTTTCCTCAACAATGTTAATGTAATCATTTATACTAACTTGTTTATGATAAACAGTTTTTGTCACTTCGGAAACATTTTTCTTTAGAGTTTCAATCATAGATTTAAATTCTTTTTCGTTTCGAACTAAAGCCATATTCGATTCTTTGCATTTAGCCATTTCAACAACTAAACTCTGATTGTGAATATGAATCGAATCACAGTGAAGCTTTATTCTATCAAATTCATTTTTCATATACTCACAATCTCTACAGTTGATAAGAATTTCAGATTTTACCTGACTTGTAGAATCTGAGACATTTGCCATAAAGGCAGTCTGATAAGAGAAAGATCCGTCTTCAGAAAAGAACTTTTCCATTTCTTTAGATACTACCTCAGCCTTCTTAATCAGAACTGATTTCTGACATTTCAACTCTTCTGCTTCATTCAATAAGTCATCAAGATTTGAACTTGCTTCTTTGTTCACATCAGATTCAGAACTCGAAGTAGAACTTTCTTCATCAGAACTCCCGGTATTACCAGAACTGTCGTCACTATCAGAAAATTCTTCCTTATGAACGTGCTTGATGTGATTGATAATCTTAGCATAACACGCTGTTCCTCCTTTATCTTGATCACTTTCCCCAAGTTGTAAAGACCAATTAAACCCTTCATCAGCTTGTACGGTTAATGCACGACTTTCATTTGATGGTCCAGACTGATTCTGGTTAGTGGTGTTGTTTACAGCCACTATCCCTTTTCCACGATTGTCTTGATTAGCATTTGAAGTACTCGTCTGATTACGGATTGGGTTCTGATTGCCTTGTCTGCTTGGTCTAGTGCACTCACGTTTGAAGTGACCCTTTTCGCCACAATTGAAGCATGTAACTGCTTCTTTATCAAAACCATACTTTGTATCTTGTTTGCTTTCCAAAGAACTCCTTCCTGTTCGAACCATAAAGTCCTTCGCCCTTCTAACAGCACTTGCGAATGCCCACTTTATATCCATCAACTCCATTTCATCACGGTTGATTTGTAGATAGTCTTCGTTGGTTAAATTGATGTTTCCAATTTGACCTGCGACCAAACCGCAGTAAGCACTGACCATGGTATTAATAAGTTCCATATGTTCCTTTGCTACTTCAATGCTAACATTTGAGAGGTTTGATGTATCAACTTTGACTGTGTTAGGGTTTGGAGTTGGAGGATTGTTGGTATAATGAGCTTGCTGTTGTTGTTGTGGTTGGACTTGTGGTTGTGGTAGGGATGGAATAAAACCTCCTCCAGAATATGCCTGAGGTTGAGTAGTAGAAACTGGAGGTATAAAAGGAATAAAACCTTCTCCAGAATAAGTCTGAGTTTGTTGAGGAAACGGAGAAGAGTTTGTATTTGATACAAACGCCGTTTGTAACTTTGGTTGCCTCAGACTAGCTGACGGGTCAAAACCTCCACCACAATACATTTCGATATTCTGAGGAGCAGCAATGCGTTTTGCTTTCCGGATTTCTTCATCATTCTTATGTTCCAGCTTCTGTACGAATTCATAGATAGTTATAGTGTCAGCATCTAGAATACCTGTATGCTTTAGAAGCTCAATGTATGGACTCCACTTTGGTGGTAGAGAATCAGCAAACCGTGCACAAACTTCCTTTTCACTTGCAACAACACTATAAGCAAACATTTCACTGATCAAATGATAAAAACGTGTAGTCATATCATTTAGAGTTTCATTTTCTAAGAACTGAAATGACTCAAACTCTTTCTTCAATAGATCATGCCGTGTCTTTCTGGAAGCTGCATTTCCTTCTCCTCTTGTTACCAAACAATCCCATAAGGATTTCGTGTCCTTACAATAAGAAAACTGATGATAAATATCTTTGTGAAGTGCTTGAGTAAGAACAGCAAACGACTTTTTCTCAAATTCATAGGCTTTCTTGTCATTTTCTTGCATGTTAGAAAAACCTTCGGCCGTTGAAGTATCAGTCGTCGGTAAAGTAGTCTATCAATATTTTTTCACAAATCAAATTACCACGACCATATTTTTTACAGCGATTTTACCAATGGTATTTCGTTGGTAACCACCTTTACCGACAGAATGCTAGTATATTTGGCCGTCGGTGATCCTTCTTTGTTTTATAATTTATATATTATGAAAGATGCATGGTAGATCGCATTATACTTCACATACCTGTAAGTTCGTTAGGGTGGTGGCTATAAACATGAACATCGTATATCCGACATCTGGGTTGTTCGCCTAATTCAATCTTTCGTTTAAGGTAGTAGATGATGAGCTCCGAGTCGGTTGGACAAAAGCGATAACCGGGTTCTAATGCATCATCATAATCACGCAATTCTTGTTGAATGTATGGAACAATTTGCTGGTCTTCAGCCATTTACGTCGAGCACAGGGTTTTAGAAAATTTGGAGATTTGAATGCATGAAAACAATACGTACTGCTTTATTATATATATCCGTGAAAAGAAAGCAATATATAAACTATGAAATTTTTTATCCATTTCTTGCGGAAGTCTCAGATTTTTTTGTGCAAACAAATTATCTATAAGTCTAATAAATGATGATAATATATTTCTTATTCAAAATCGAATCATTTAGGTTGTTTTCTTTTCATTAAAACTTAATTCGATGATTTATATTTTGACTTTTGAGTAACATGACCTAAATATTTCATGTAAGGCTATGGGGTGTGGATGGAGCCCCATAGGGCTTTATAGGTGACACATAGGATCCACATAGGATTCACTGTGCTATAACGCCCCTCTTTAACATGGAGGGTGTGGTGATGGAGCCCCCTAGGGGCGCTATAGAGAAAGAAAACACGTGGGTCCTAGCTGAAAACCCCTTTCTCTCTCGCCATCACTCGTTACCATGTTAGCGGGGCTTCAATGGCGCCCCCGCTATAGCGCCCAGGGTGTGGGAAAAAGTTGAGGGGGGCGCTATAGGTGCTTATGTGGCCATGGGATGGCGCCTCACACCCTCCAGCCTAACAAACTGATATTTTGAAGACTTAATTATCTCTTGTAACAAACTGATATTTTGAATAATTTATTTATTTATTTTTGAGTAAACTGCCATTTTGGTCCCTGAGGTTTGAGCAGTTTTGCCACTTTAGTCCAAATCTCAAACCTTTTGCATCTGGGTCCCTGTGGTTTCAGTTTTGTTGTCATTTTGATCCAAAAATAAATCAGGCCAGATTCCCCTAATTACACCCTCAAGTTTTGTCCTTTTGCACAGGGGTAATTTCGTCAATTACATCCACCCTATAAAAGTCCATCTCCTTCCCCAAATCCACCATAACTCAAACCCTAATTCACTATCACTCCCCCCATTCCCACCACCTCCGCCATGGCCATCACCCGCACCCTTCACCCAACCGGCCACCGCCACTCGACCACCCCCATCACCAGGCCACCGCCTCTTTTCTCTCTCTCCCGCCTCTCTCGCGAACACCACCGTTCACCGAAAACCGAGAATGTCCGACTGACACCTTCCATTCTTTGTTAGTTCTGATGAAAGGGGATGGAGGAAAGATGGTAATCAATTCCAAACTGAAGTGGGTAGGCTTAGTTGGACTTATACTCTCTTCTTTTATCTCTTTTCACTCACTTTCTTCTTGCAAGATATTCACACACAGATGACAACCTCACTGAGTATCAAGCTATTACCATTTTATCTTGGAGACCTATCTTTGAGAATGCAGATCTTTCACCCAATGTAATCTTGCTCATAACCCACTTTCAATATCTCATTTTTTGTTAAAAGTTCATGTCTTTTCAGTGAATTTTTCATTTTTGGTGAATCTTGTTTATAGGGTTTATTGGTTTTTAGTATAATAGATGGAATTTTTAGTATTTGTTGAAGTCAATGTTGCATTTCTTGAATGTCTGATTGTATATTTTGCATATTTGATGAATCTTGTTCACAACGTTTACTGGTATTGTTGAAGTCAATGCTTGCATTTCTTGTATTGTGAATTTTGCATCTTTGATGAATCTTGTTATATGGTTTACTGATTTTCAGTAAAAAGATGGGATTGTAGTGTTTCTGGAAGTCAATGTCTGGGTTTCTTGTTTGTCTGATTGTAAAAAGATGCATTTTAATGAATTAAGTATAATTAATTTAGTTATTCATATGTTATAATAAATTGAGATAGACAAAATTACCCCAGAACAAAAAGACAAAATAACCAACTTTCAATAGTCAAAGAAGAGGTGATTTGAATTTTGGACTAAAATGGCAATAAAAGTAAAACCACAGGGACCCAGATTTAAAAAGTTTGAGATTTGGACTAAAATGACAAAAGTGCCCAAACCACAGGGACCAAAATGGCAATTTACTCTTTATTTTTAATAAATAAAATCTTTTTGTTTATTAATATGTGTAGCTAAGCGTATAATATAAAACCTATAGAATTAAGAACCCTCAACTTTCAACATTCCATGTGTATATAAACTACAAGGTTAGAACCTCGTGTACTACACGGGTTAAATAAATGTAATTTTATATATTAAATAATAAAAAATTATATTTTTATGAACCCCGTATATTGTACGGGTTAAATAAATGTAATTTTTATATATCAAATAATAAAAAAAAGTTATATCTTTCAAAAACCATGTGTATTATACAGATTAAATAAATGTAATTTTGTATACTAAATACTAAAAATATCGTATCTTTAAAAAAAAACCGTGTGTAATTGGGTTGAATAAATCTACCAAATAATTAAAAAAAATTACATCCTTAAAAACCCAGTATGTTACATGTGTTGAATAAATCTAAAAAAAGTTTGTAGGTCCCGAAATCTGAGGATCGATTACGAACCGAATCACTTGTTTATAGTAAACACGGTTACGTGTGCGGAATCCACGTAACTATGCCAAATCAAACATATAAAGCAATAATAACAACGGATTAATCAATGATACACACTCGATTGATTAACGGGATGAGAACCGATTACAACTGATACAAACACAGTTCAGACAGAATTTCGGCAGAGTTTTGTTACTATGGTCAATATCTCATCTCTATGTTCAAATGAAACAGAGATGTTGTTTATATAGTCCCTGGGCCAATGATATCGACGAAACACACAAAGTGTTTGACGAATCTGAACATGGGCCAGACATTGGGCCTGGAACAGCCCAGTACATGACGAATCAAGGTCTGATTCGTCATGACCTTCAACGAAACAGAAGTTTGAACACTGGTCTGTTTCGCCATGAAGTGTTCCGACGAAACAGGTCTGTTTCGTCGAGGACTGCAACTGTTGTGGTTGTTTCTGTTAACCACAGCAACAAACAGCAACATATAAACATAGTAATGACCAAACTACCCTTTAATGCAACATGCATTGTTCATAATACTTTACATATCAAAAGAGACAAATAAGTTGTACACAAGTAGATAGGAGGATATCTGACTTGGTCAACATAACATACAGACTCGATAATTAATAAAAGACCATACAAAATACATCGTTAAACAAGACTAGTTACAGACACTAAAAATGCATCAACAAACTCCCCCTTGTCTGTTACTCGTCTTCGGTCTTCTAATCTTCCATCAGTGTTGTTCGGACCACGAACTGCCCGAATGTATACCCCTGTAGTAGCAAAAACACGCTACTCGCTGAAACTTTAAAGCTTGTCGTGCATCTTGATCTTCATAGAAAATATCATGACGATATAATCTGCTAATATCAGCTTCAGACATGTTGACGATCCACATCGGATCCAACATTCGGTAATTTGCACGGTTATCTTTAAACACAATTACAGCTTCATGAGTATCCGAGTCGTAGCACCACAATGCCATGTCTTCAAGAAAATCCTGCTTCATAGGCATCAATGGGATTTTATCTACTACCCTCGGAGGCTGGTACACAAGTTTATATCTGCAAGTGTTGGTGTCCGGATCAAGAGTAAACTTGATCGGTTGATAAACAGGAAATTGTGGCTTGTAGGATTCATCCTTCCAGCCTGACTTCTTGTTTACTTTCACCAGACGCTCAAATAACGTAGCACCATCGTATTTTGCACGATTGATAAGCTCAAGCCTTGTCAACGCAGAGACATCATAAAATGGCAAGGAAAGAATGCTCAGCAGTGAATTGAAATACAGAATTCCATATTCACGTTTAATAGCAATGCAGTGAATATCTTGAACAAACATCCAGCAAAGAATCCTTCCACTTGGCTTCTTTTCAAATTGCAAATAGTCTACTTGAGCTTTTTCAGGTACAGGTTTGGACACTTTAGATAAAAACTGTTTTCTCCTTTCAGAAAAAGCATCTGTGTCTTTTTCAGACGAATTCCGATTCTTCAAGTGCTCGTCTATGTCATCAATGTTTTCTTTCATCCAATTTTCATCAAATGATGCAAATTCAGTACCATCTTCTCTGACATATGTTGATTTTGGTGCTTCACCTTCAAACACAATCTCATCAATCTCTTCAACATTCGTTGTATCAGTCTCAGTAGACATTTTGTCTATCTCAGCATCATCTATTTCTCTCATAGACTGTAAAATACTCAATTGCTCCTGAGAAAGATCTTCTATTAACTCCCCTTCTTCAAGCAACTCTCCTGTAAATGGATGAATAGCTTGTAGAGCAATATCAGCACTGCTAACTATAGAAGAAGTACCTTCTATCTGTTGAACTTTTCCAGTAGAAGTTCCCTGAGATGATTCAACAACTGTAGTTTGTACTGCAACAACTTCAGAAGCAAGTGCGGTTGGCTGCTTCTGTGATGTACCAGAGGTATCAGGATTTCCTTGGTCTTCCGTATCATCATCCTTTTTCTTTAGTACCTCTTGTTGTTTACAATGATAGTCCCACAGAATGGCAAGCCTTCTCTCTTTCTCTTCATCAAGAGCCTTCAAGCGAGCATTTTCAGCTTTAAGCAAATCAATTTCACCTTGTTGTCGCTCTATAACTGTTTGCTGTTGACCAACCATTGACTTCAATTTGTTAATTTCCACTGATTGTTTAAGTTGATCATGCTTTGTGAGATTACCAAAATGAGATTGCCTTTGAAGACGATCAGCAGCCGCTTCAAGTGTAGAAAACAGATATTTGATCTTTTCATCTTGAGAAAATCCGGCAAATGTCCTATGACGTTCAGCACTGATTTGTGAAGTGGTTGCTCGGATTGCTGAAGCCATAGTTCTTTCAGGAACTGCCTGAGGAATAACAGATGGAGTAACAGTAGCTGATGTAACAACTGGAGCAACTGGAGTTTCTGTAGCTGAAGTAACTACAGGAGCTTCTTGTACAGGCTCCTGAGGTACAGATTGTACAGATTGAGCTGGCTCCTGAGGAATAGATGAAGACTCTTGAGGCACAGATTTTCGAGTATAAGTACTCAAATATCTCCTAGACTTCTTCTTTTGTACTTCAACAGCTTTTTCTGCTCTTCTTTTTGTTCTTCTTTCACCTTCAGGATCCTCTGGAACATATTCTGGATCATCCTCTGTTCTAATCTTTCTATACCTTCTTACTCCACGTATATCAATATACATTTCATAACCAGGTTCAACTATATGATCACTAGAACTCGAATCAGTTCCATCATCACCACTTGCTGACGAACTACTATCTGATGTACCAGAAACAGCACCTTTGCTTGATGTACCAACAGCACCTGCATCACCTGCATCACCTGCATCACTATCTCCACTACTTTCATCATCATCACTACCAGATTCATCTGAATCAACTGGGTCAGGACCAAATTTTTCTATCCTTAACCTTTCCAACTCAGGTTCTTCATTGTCTGATTGGCTGTCTTCATGACGCCATTTGTCATTTGCAGGAGCAACATAATCAGTATTCACTAGTGCGCCAAAAAGCTTCCTTGGAGGAACACTTTCTGTGTATCTTTTGGCCGCCATCGTCTTGATTAGCCGTAAAGAGTTGAAATTCATCGCCTCTATTTTCAAAAGATCATTTTCAGCTTTAGGAAGGTCTGGATGCTGAACATTCATAATCATTTGCAGAAACCATGGATACATCCAAAACTTGTTCCCGGTGGTTCTACTACCAGTCCTTGTCATATTCTCTTTCATGTTGCTGAAAATATACTTTGAGATGCTAAACGGTTTGTTTAACACCAAAGCAACCATGAAACCAACTAGATCATCTCCAGCCATATCATATCCAGATCGTCTATTGCTGAGACACTGAATAAGAACATGCAATACAAACTTGTATCTTAATGGAAGATCACCTTTGTTGATTTGTTTGACGAAAAGATCTCCTTTACATTTCATCCTTAGCAAACAGCCTCGCGAACACATGATTGGAATTGAATAAGGAGCATTCGGTTGATCTTGTAATTGAAGAACTTCATTCAATATCTCCGGAGTAACAACGACATACAGATCATTCACACGACCTCTGATAATCTCCTTTCCATCAATTTTGACGACGCTTGCAGAATCCCAGAACGCTTTAATTAGAGATTTGTAGACGGGTGTCGAGTATGTAACAGCATGATTGATACGTGACTCCCTGATCCACTTCGTCATATCTTTAAATTCAATGAGCTTGTCTTCCGGATCCAAATATGCAACTTGATTATGGCGTTTTTCTGACATAATCTCTTCTTCAGTTTTGTTTTCTTTCTTTATCGCCTTCTTGCGTTTTCCTTTTTCTTGCGGTGCTTTAGGAGCCATCTGTACATAAAAATGTCCAGAATAAGTCACATTTGATATAACATTGCATTTTGACATGTATGAATACACTTTCATGTATTCACATAACAGATAACTTATCAAACAAGTCTACTGTGATCAAACAGCAACATCAGAAAATTGCTAGGGCATGTACGACGAAACAGAAGATCAACGACGAAACAGAAGTTTGAACGACGAAACAGAGGGTTGACCATTGACTGGTTTGATTCGTCGACTTTTTGATTCGTCGAGTCTATTTCGTTCCTTTTCTGATTCGTGATATTTGATTCGTCGTCTGATTCGTCATATGTTTGATTCGCCGGAATTAGGGTTAAATTTGATTCGTCAAATTGGGGGTTTTGTGTTTCGCCGTTTTGTGGTATAAACAAGGAAACAAATAAAGACACAAACACATTCAGTATCATTATTCATACCCAAACCATTTATAAACACCCATCAATGATTTCCGAACACAAACCCTTGTAAAAACAGTTAATAACATTAATAAAAAAAAAACCCATGTTTTTGTTATAAAAACCCATTAACAAATCAAAGAAAATCAAACATTGATAAACCTAAATCTATCAGATTAAGAAGTAAAACACAAAAACATGCAACAACAACACATATATAATCAAAGAAAACAAGGTTTCAAAAGGTTTCGGATGAAAAACCGAACGGTTCAAAGTGTTCGGAATGTGAATCAGAACATGTTACTACCTTTGAAGTTTGTAAAATTTTGATTAAAAACTGATGTTTTGAGCGATTTGGAAGAGAAACCGTAGGTATGGGTTTTTGGTTGTGTGAAGAAGATGAGAACAGATGATTTGAAAAAGTGACCAAGTGGGACCTATATATACTCCGCCCTGTCTCGACGAATTAGAAAACTCGACGAAACTGAAATGGGCTCGGCGAAACAGAAATTTGGGCTTGAACTTGGGCCTAAACTTTTAGCCCATGACGAAACAGAGTTGGGCTCCTGTGATTCGTCGTCTGTTTTGACGAAACAGATTTGATTCGCCAACTATGGTCTGATTCGTTGACTATGTTGATTCGTCGACTATGTTGATTCGTCGACTGTTCTGATTCGTCGACTGTTCTGTTTCACCAACAGATTTTTCAAAACAGCAACACAAAAGCTGGAAATATTTTGCAGTCAAAACAGTGGTAAGATTTTGCAGTCTAAACAGATTATGAACACATTTCCATTCAGTTTGAATTTTCAAATGCAAGAACATTTTTATGAAGAAGGTTTCAGGCTTCCGGTAGAAAACACCAAGCAACAACTTCGGCTTAATCAAAAACGAACTTTACACAAATATACTAAAAATAAATTTAAAGCACGGTAAACTAAATGAAAATGCGGAAAACTGTTAAAAACAGTAAACAACTGTACAAGTGCAATCTTTTTGCGAATCTCAAGGACAAGGAATCATACCAGCTTACGGTCTTAGTCAACATGATTTTGATTTCTGTTTAAAGCTCTGGATAAGTATACTACCTCGATTATCGGTATTGTGGTCCACATAAGCTCAAACTGATCAGACATAATCATAATTTAAGAGATACGATTAACGGTAAGGATTATACTTACAAGTCGATGTAAATCCACTCACGACACATTCCCGTATCAAGGTATGCACGAGAATTCATCTTACCGGTGAGTATACCGATTATCATCTGTTTGACCGTATAAAAATGTGAGAAAATCACTTATTTTGATTGAAAACAAGCCCTATGTGATAGAATCACTTATTGATGAGGAACTTGATTTTCAGATGCATGAGGGCACAGGAGCAAGTCCGTGAACAGGTCAGTACTTCCGTACAGCAGAGAGACGAACTTGACTCCCGCAAAGAATCTGTGATAATTTATCACTTATTTTGTTTGGACATGTGATTGTTGATCACTTATTGAGGTCGAATGCAGTATGTACACGTATATATAGTATCATGGAAGATCTTAGACTCCGTCTCCGTTATTTTTACGGTTTGATACAACCATGATACCCAGATGATAAGCAGCATAAAGACCGAATATTTCAGATCTCGGCAATCTCTCAAACGAGATTTCGGTACTAAGACCATATGCCAATGAGCGGTTCCCACCTGACTTTGAAGTCTGTTAGGTTTGTATCATCCTGCACATTTTAGTCTGATTGTGAGCCTACCGATACATCGTTAGTAGAGATACTTATCATTTTTCTTTTTATTTTGCATTTTGAGCACATTGACCGACCACACCAGTGAATTTCATCATTTTCCTTTATCCAAGAAACTCATTTTTGGATTTTCTATTGTTTTTGAATTTTTTTTTTTTTAATTTTTCAAACGAAAACGACAGAAAGTAAAGACATCTTTTTGGATTTTGAACTTTTGCAATGTTTTTGTATTTTCTTGAAATATCTCCCCCTAAAATTCGCAAAGTTTACGAAAACTAAAATCTTTTTGAATTTTCAAAGTTTATAAAGAAAATATTTACAAAAACGATTAGCCAAAGAAGTTTACTCAGGTATCACCTTAATGCCATTGACCAAAAGTAGATAATCAAAACGTGATTTATCAAAAGCTTTTGTAAACAGGTCGGCACGTTGGTGATCAGTGGGGACATGAACGACATCGATTAACCTCTTGTCAAAACAATCACGGATAAAGTGATATTTAATGTCGATGTGTTTAGTCTTAGAATGTTGCACAGGATTTCTAGTGATCTGTAAAGCAGCATTTATTATCAACAAAAATACGAGTAGATAGGAATTCTAAACCGTAGTCGCGCATTTGTTGTTGTATCCAAAGAACTTGGGAGCAACAACTCGAGGCAGCAATGTATTCTGCTTCACATGTTGATGTAGCAACACACGTTTGCTTCTTGCACTGCCACGTGACCAGGCGATTTCCTAGGAACTGACATCCTGCTGTTGTCGATTTGCCATCGATTTTGCAACCACCGAAATCAGAATCACTGTATGCAATTAATTCAAAACTATCATCCCTAGGGTACCAAAGACCGAGGTCTGGGCATCCCTTCAAATAGCGTAAAATCCTTTTGACAGCTGACTGATGAGAAGCCTTCGGGTTTGCTTGATATCTTGCTAGCAAGCATGTTGGGTACATGATATCAGGCCTCGAAGCGGTAAGATACATGAGAGATCCGATTATGGCACGATAGTACGAGGAGTTGATGCTTTCTCCCTTCAAATCCGGAGTAATCCCGTGATTCTGCGGAAGTGGGGTACCAATGGGCGTTGCATCTGACATTTGGAATCGGCTCAAAATGTCACCAACATATTTAGTCTGATGGATGAATATCCCAGACTCTGTTTGTTGAACTTGAAGGCCCAAAAAGAAATTCATCTCTCCCATAGCGCTCATTTCGAACTTTTCTTGCATAACACGTTCGAATTGCCTGCACAAAGAGTCATTAGTAGACCCAAATATTATATCATCAACATATACCTGCACCAGCAGAAGATCTTCATCTTGTTCTTTGATAAAGAGTGTGCAATCAATAAGATCTCGTCTAAATCCATTCTCCAGAAGATAGTTTGATAAGGTTGCGTACCAAGCCCTAGGTGCTTGATGTAGACCATAAAGAGCTTTGTTGAGCAACCAAACCCGATCGGGGTGAATAGGATCTTCAAAACCTGGAGGTTGTTCGACATGCACCTCTTCTTGAACAATACCATGAAGAAAAGCACTTTTAACGTCCATCTGGTAAACTTTGAATCCTTTGAAAGAAGCATAAGCTAAAAAGATCCTAATAGCTTCCAGACGTGCAACAGGTGCATAAACTTCATTGTAGTCAATGCCTTCAATCTGACGAAAACCCTGAACAACCAGTCTCGCTTTGTTGCGAATAACAACTCCACGATCGTCTTTCTTGCATTTATAAACCCATCGTGTTCCAATTTTCTTGTAATTCTCCGGTTTTTCAACAAGCTTCCAAACACCAAGCTTTTGAAATTGCTGCAGTTCGTCCTGCATAGCTTCAACCCACGAATTATCTTTTAAAGCTTCCTTCCAAGATTTTGGTTCTTCTTGTGAAACGTAACACGCGAAAGACCAATCGTTTTGTAGACCAGATTCTCTAATAGCTGAATACAAACCAGCACTCTGGTTGTTTCTCAGCTGATTACGTGTCTGCACACCTTGTTGGACATCTCCTATGATATTCTGCTGTGGATGGGTATCGTGTATCCTCATTTCAGGATTTTCAGGAACACGAGCATTAACACCCAAATTGTTAATATTAAGATCAACAACCAACTCTACACCTGGAATATGCGTAGAAGTGGATGCATTTCCTTCAGCAGTATCATCGACTTGCACATGAGGAGTATCAACAGAAATACCCTGAACTGGAACAACTGGAGATTTAGTGCCTTCAGTCGCATCCAGATTTTCTTCATCTTCTTCTGATGACTCATTGTATTCATTAGCATTTTCAACTTCCTCATTTTGAACTGTGTTGTTAGACGAATTAGAACTTTGTGAGTTAACAACAACAGGTCTGACTAATGACGACTCAGCAGCATTGTCACTATCAAATATCATTCTAGCAGCTGCGGAATCTTCATCAAAGATTGGCAGATCAAAGGAGTTGAAAAGCCCATCATAATCGAACATCCAAGGATCACCTGGAGCTTTAACAGGATTTGTATATCTCTGAACCCTTACTTCACTCCATAATTCAATCTTTTTGGTAGTCAAATTCCAAACACGAAAATTTGGTGTAGCATATCCAAGGAAGAAACCCTCGATAGCTTTCGCTCCAAACTTTCCATCCGGATCAATCATAGTCCATGGACCACCAAAAGGTTCTAGAATTGAAAGATCAGGTTTCCTTTTCTGTAGAAGTTCGAAACAAGTCTTGCCATGTCTCTTAACAGTAAGAACTCGGTTTAATGTGTAACAAGCAGTCGACACAGCCTCTGCCCAGAACTGAACAGGAAACGCCGACTCTACCAACATTGTTCTTGCAGTTTCAATTATTGTCCTATTCTTCCTCTCCGCGACACCATTTTGTTGTGGAGTGTAAGGAGAACTGTATTCATGAAGAATGCCTTTAGAAGTACAGAACTCATCCATAACACGATTTTTGAATTCAGTTCCATTGTCGCTTCTGATCCTCTTAACTTTCAACGAGTAGAGATTTTCCAACATTGTAAGAAGATCCTTGAGGATGCCAGGAGTATCACTCTTGTGTGCCATAAAAGCTACCCAAGAAAATCTAGAGTAGTCATCAGTAACTACTAAACAATACACATCTCTGAACGTTGTTTTGTGTCTCATAGGTCCAAAGAGGTCCATATGAAGACGTTCGAGAGGCATGCCAACAGTGTTGATTTTCTTTAAAGGGTGAGACTTCTTTGTTTGTTTCCCTTTCTGGCACGAAACACAGATATCTTGTAGATGAAAACTTCTCACGAGCACGCCATTCACAAGATTGTTTTTCACCAAATGGTTCATTTTTCTCAAGTGAATGTGTCCCATTCTTCTGTGCCAAGATATAGACTCCTTCTCCGTGGCTTTCGAGACAAAACATGTGACTTGTGCAGAAGTCGTAATCGCTTGACTCATATCAAGAACATAAAGATCATTGATTCTTGGAGCCGATAAGAGAATCCATTCATCAGGAATTTTGAAACCAGGTTTAAGCACATAACAACCGGCATCATCGAAATGCACGGTGAACTTTTTATCGCAGATTTGCGACACACTGAGAAGATTATGATCAATTTGACGAACATAATTGATCTTATCGAAACATACAACACCATTAGAGATCATTCCCTCTCCAGTGATGTATCCGCCTTTGTCTCCAGCGAAAGCAACATAGCCTCCTTTAATGTTTCTCACATCATATAAAAGCCGTAAGTCGCCCGTCATGTGCCTGGATGCCCCACTATCAACAATCCAATGACTATTGATAATTCCTCCTGGAACATCCTGCACATATCATCCAATGATTAGTTAAGGATGGGGACCCAAGCCAAAGTGGTCTTGGGTCGTCCCTGAGCATCACGAATAGTGATCTCGATTTGTTGATGGTTTTCCAAACGAACAGCTCCCCCTGAACTTTCACCCTTCCTAGGTTTCCAAGTTTGTTTTTGTTTACCAGATTGAGTTTTGTAAACAAATTTTGAAATTTCTGGTTTTACAGGTGAACTTGGTTCCCTTGGAACAGAATTGACCTTAGGTTTTAAAGCCTTTTCTATTTTCTTCACATTTTGATGTCGTTGTTTCGTTTCCTGTTCTTTAATAGTTCTTTTATCATGTTTAGGTGAAACAGGACGACATGTAGGGTGAATCGATTCAGGTGATGCTCTTTCAACAAATTTCGCTTTCGGAGTGTTAGCACAATCTTTGATGATGTGCCCAAACTCTCCACATTTAAAACACGTTCTCCTTTCAACAAACTTAGGAGAACTGGATCGACGATCAGATGTCGAATTTGTATAACCCGAGGTACTACCTTTTTCATCACACCCATTTGAATGTTGAGTGTAATTGTTTTGACTATCACGTTTTAAAATTTTGACTTGTACAAAATCAGTGTTTGACTTGTTAGCAAAAGTCTCAATTTTATCTGTACCCCTCGATTCCACAAATTTAACATTGCTGTTTTTCTTCTGATAACGAGCTCCTTTTGTTTCAAATTTTGATTTAAAAACATTTGGCAATTTAGCTCGTTGATCTGATTGTTTACCCTTAGAAGCAACAGGTTGTTGCTTTGAAGGTGATTTCTGATTTCCAAATTTCTTTTTGATTTCAGCCTTAGGAATTGGATTACATTGAGTCACAATAACTCCCGGAATCGACTTTTCCAAAAACTTACTTGTATTATTTTCAAAAACATTATCAATCGATGATGGATTGACATTTTTAATTGGAAAATCATTATCTGAATAGATTTTAGAATCACCAACCAAAGTGTACAACACAATCTTACTTTTAATGGTAGACACAGGATCTATCACTTGTTGAACCACAGGTTGAACATCAGGAGTAGGAGGATCACACAGAATATGATTCTCAATTGGAACTTCTACTCCTTTAAGTTTGTCAAGTGATTTATCCTGATTACTCACATCTGATTCAGGTTCATCATCCGACGACTCATAGTCCTCAATGGTGGGAGGACCTTGTTTCGTAGATGTTGAATCTTTTTGCTCAGAATTTGTACTTGGAGAATTGTCCGATTTGAACCCTAGGCCAGTAGTAACTTCCTCATAATCAAGAGGCACACTGGATTCAAACCGTGGCATTTCTTCTTCATCAGGCATATAAGCATAATCATGTCTCAAAGGGGGCGGACACTTCTTATACCCAACACCTTTCTTGTTTCCCTTTAGTTGTTGAACATCAATAATGTGATTGAGCACAAATCGGGAGTTAGAGTAACTCTCCAATTTTTGCTTGATTGCATCATGCTCACATTTGGCAATGGCTAGTTCCTTTTTGGTTTCCTCAACAATGTTAATGTAATCATTTATACTAACTTGTTTATGATAAACAGTTTTTGTCATTTCGGAAACATTTTTCTTTAGAGTTTCAATCATAGATTTAAATTCTTTTTCGTTTCGAACTAAAGCCATATTCGATTCTTTGCATTTAGCCATTTCAACAACTAAACTCTGATTGTGAATATGAATCGAATCACAGTGAAGCTTTATTCTATCAAATTCATTTTTCATATACTCACAATCTCTACAGTTGATAAGAATTTCAGATTTTACCTGACTTGTAGAATCTGAGACATTTGCCATAAAGGCAGTCTGATAAGAGAAAGATCCGTCTTCAGAAAAGAACTTTTCCATTTCTTTAGATACTACCTCAGCCTTCTTAATCAGAACTGATTTCTGACATTTCAACTCTTCTGCTTCATTCAATAAGTCATCAAGATTTGAACTTGCTTCTTTGTTCACATCAGATTCAGAACTCGAAGTAGAACTTTCTTCATCAGAACTCCCGGTATTACCAGAACTGTCGTCACTATCAGAAAATTCTTCCTTATGAACGTGCTTGATGTGATTGATAATCTTAGCATAACACGCTGTTCCTCCTTTATCTTGATCACTTTCCCCAAGTTGTAAAGACCAATTAAACCCTTCATCAGCTTGTACGGTTAATGCACGACTTTCATTTGATGGTCCAGACTGATTCTGGTTAGTGGTGTTGTTTACAGCCACTATCCCTTTTCCACGATTGTCTTGATTAGCATTTGAAGTACTCGTCTGATTACGGATTGGGTTCTGATTGCCTTGTCTGCTTGGTCTAGTGCACTCACGTTTGAAGTGACCCTTTTCGCCACAATTGAAGCATGTAACTGCTTCTTTATCAAAACCATACTTTGTATCTTGTTTGCTTTCCAAAGAACTCCTTCCTGTTCGAACCATAAAGTCCTTCGCCCTTCTAACAGCACTTGCGAATGCCCACTTTATATCCATCAACTCCATTTCATCACGGTTGATTTGTAGATAGTCTTCGTTGGTTAAATTGATGTTTCCAATTTGACCTGCGACCAAACCGCAGTAAGCACTGACCATGGTATTAATAAGTTCCATATGTTCCTTTGCTACTTCAATGCTAACATTTGAGAGGTTTGATGTATCAACTTTGACTGTGTTAGGGTTTGGAGTTGGAGGATTGTTGGTATAATGAGCTTGCTGTTGTTGTTGTGGTTGGACTTGTGGTTGTGGTAGGGATGGAATAAAACCTCCTCCAGAATATGCCGGAGGTTGAGTAGTAGAAACTGGAGGTATAAAAGGAATAAAACCTTCTCCAGAATAAGTCTGAGTTTGTTGAGGAAACGGAGAAGAGTTTGTATTTGATACAAACGCCGTTTGTAACTTTGGTTGCCTCAGACTAGCTGACGGGTCAAAACCTCCACCACAATACATTTCGATATTCTGAGGAGCAGCAATGCGTTTTGCTTTCCGGATTTCTTCATCATTCTTATGTTCCAGCTTCTGTATGAATTCATAGATAGTTATAGTGTCAGCATCTAGAATACCTGTATGCTTTAGAAGCTCAATGTATGGACTCCACTTTGGTGGTAGAGAATCAGCAAACCGTGCACAAACTTCCTTTTCACTTGCAACAACACTATAAGCAAACATTTCACTGATCAAATGATAAAAACGTGTAGTCATATCATTTAGAGTTTCATTTTCTAAGAACTGAAATGACTCAAACTCTTTCTTCAATAGATCATGCCGTGTCTTTCTGGAAGCTGCATTTCCTTCTCCTCTTGTTACCAAACAATCCCATAAGGATTTCGTGTCCTTACAATAAGAAAACTGATGATAAATATCTTTGTGAAGTGCTTGAGTAAGAACAGCAAACGACTTTTTCTCAAATTCATAGGCTTTCTTGTCATTTTCTTGCATGTTAGAAAAACCTTCGGCCGTTGAAGCTGCTACTTCGAGAGCATCATTGCGTGGAGTAATGAAACACCTCCAAAGATCAGTACTTTGACCTTGAACATATGTATGAAAACGACCTTTCCATGATGAAAACTCGTTCATATGATTCAACTTTGGCGGGCGATTGTTGCTGCCCGTTTCGCTCTCGCTAATCAAAAGATTTTGAATGTTTTGGTTCTGATTGGATGCCAAAGCCCATTGTCCGGCACTTATAGTAGGTTGACCAAAAACACTCTTCACCCACGCTGCTGCGGAAGTCGGATCTTCACGTGGTCTCGAGTCCATACTCCAATCCCATGGACTAGTACAACTCATATTTGATGTATGTATGATAGTACCTGCACAAATTCTTGAAAACAAAGAGTAAGCAAGCTGTTACAAGTCCTCTGTGTAAAACAGATCTGTTCTCGACGAAACAGATTTCACGAAACAGGTTTGTTTCGTCTAAATGACTGATGACGAAGCAGACTTGTGATAATAGTGATTTGTGGCGAAACAGAATTTGTTTCGTCAAAGATGTTGTGGCGAAACAGACGTTTGATTCGTCAAGGATGTTGTGACGAAACAGATGTGATTCGTCGGCTGCTTATTTCGTCAAAACTGGGTAAGAGACAGTTGGTTTAGATATTTAAAATATCTACTGATCAGTCAAAGGATAAGACCAGACAGCAAGATATTTAAAAACTGACACAAGTATGTTTGTAACACCTTATTTTCAACGAAACAGACTGTGACCAATTATCAACTTTTACACAAAAGTCAAGTTATTATTTTATAAGTTGCAACACTTGTTTTAATCAAATTATCAGATCAAATTCTCAGTTTATATAAGAACAACTATGAAGATTTTCAAGAACACATCCAAGAACATGAGTTTTCCGATGAGTTTTCCGATCACCGATAATTTTCCGAAACACGAAAATACACTAGATTTTCACTAAAAACCCGGTTTAAAGCATAAACAAACAATCTAACTTAGGTTTTTGATAAAAATCTTTAGCAAACAACAATAAAACAGCAGATTTATGAATATTTTTCCAGAAAATAAAATTTTTCAAGAACTCATTTTCAGAAAAACACACACAAAATACTTGATAAAAACCGAACAAGTTTGATTTTAAACAAGGATAAGAGCCAATGCTCTGATACCACTTGTAGGTCCCGAAATCTGAGGATCGATTACGAACCGAATCACTTGTTTATAGTAAACACGGTTACGTGTGCGGAATCCACGTAACTATGCCAAATCAAACATATAAAGCAATAATAACAACGGATTAATCAATGATACACACTCGATTGATTAACGGGATGAGAACCGATTACAACTGATACAAACACAGTTCAGACAGAATTTCGGCAGAGTTTTGTTACTATGGTCAATATCTCATCTCTATGTTCAAATGAAACAGAGATGTTGTTTATATAGTCCCTGGGCCAATGATATCGACGAAACACACAAAGTGTTTGACGAATCTGAACATGGGCCAGACATTGGGCCTGGAACAGCCCAGTACATGACGAATCAAGGTCTGATTCGTCATGACCTTCAACGAAACAGAAGTTTGAACACTGGTCTGTTTCGCCATGAAGTGTTCCGACGAAACAGGTCTGTTTCGTCGAGGACTGCAACTGTTGTGGTTGTTTCTGTTAACCACAGCAACAAACAGCAACATATAAACATAGTAATGACCAAACTACCCTTTAATGCAACATGCATTGTTCATAATACTTTACATATCAAAAGAGACAAATAAGTTGTACACAAGTAGATAGGAGGATATCTGACTTGGTCAACATAACATACAGACTCGATAATTAATAAAAGACCATACAAAATACATCGTTAAACAAGACTAGTTACAGACACCAAAAATGCATCAACAAAGTTGTATATTTAAAAACCATGCGTATTACACATATTAAATAAATGTAATTTTGTATATTAAATACTAAAAATGTCGTATCTTTAAAAACCCCGTGTATAGTCAGGTTAAAGAATCTGCCAAATAAAAAAAATTATATACTTAAAAACCACGTGTATTACACGTGTTGAATAAATTTAATTTTACATAGCAAATGATAAAAGGTTATATCTTTAAAAACTTCGTGTATTACGCGGATTATATAAATGTAACTTTGTATAGTAAATAATAAAAAAAAAGTTATATTTGTCAAAACCCCGCATTTTACACGAGTTAAATAAATATAATTTTGTATACCAAATAATAAAAAAAGTTATATTTTTAACAAATTAAGATAACGTTTAATATTAATTTATTATTTATATATTTAATATAAGATAAGTAGGAAAAACATGTATTTGTTTTAAAAATATATTAAATTAACAATTTAGATTTGAAGATAATATTTTATTAAAGTATGATAAGATTTAATATTAATTTATTATTTATTTATTTTGTTAATATAAGATAAGTATAGATTTGATGATACCTTAAATGAATGACATGTGTCCAAAAGTTGGTTTCTTTTATTATAGTAGATAGATACGAATTTGGCAATGTCTCTGCGTGGCAATGTCTTCGTGTAGTTTGCACGACACAGACAGAAGAGACTACGCAGATCTTTTTTAGAAAAACAAACACCACCTTAGGGGGCCTAAAAAAACTCTACAAACCTTTGATACACCGCGTGTTCGTTATAGTGTGTTGAGACAAAGCTACTATACATTTGATATACCGGGTTAAATGAGTTTGACACGAGTTGTTCTTTTCTAAGGGTGTATTGTGTTTGTTGGTCATTAAGTAGTTAGAAGTTGGTTCTCTCTTCTATAGTAGCTTCGACTCAACACACTATGTTTGATAAATGGACCAATATTAACCACGGATACCAACAATTAGATTACAGTTTGAGTGTTTGACTTGATTGTACTGAACATGTGGAAGGTTTTTGGATGACATGTTAGATGGTTTGATCTCATGTTTTCAAGCTTTGAACTTGTGTTTATGCCTTTAGTACCAAACCTAAACCGGAAGTGACTCCTTGATTTATGCCTTAATTTACAAACCAATTTATGCCATCTTGTGTTTGATCTCATGTTTTCAAGCTTTGAACTTGTGTTTAATTTAGCTGTATGAAGTATGGCGGTTATCACTCATTCCAACAAGGATCATTCTCTTGTGCATATAAATTATAATGGTGGTGATAACACGTACAAGCTTCCTATACAACATATTGATCTCTTCACATGAAATACATTGACGTGCGAAGGTATATGTACATACACACAGTGGTGGAACTAGAAGAAAAATTCAGGGGTATCCTTTTTTTACCTAGGCGCGTCGCTAAAAATTTGAGGACCCTAAGGGGACTTATGCGGCTTAAAAATGGGCCCTCAAACATTTTTTTTTACTTAAGGTCATCCATGAGAATTAGGTTACAGACTTGTATTACACCGATTGAATAATAAAATATTAAACTAGATGGAGCCCCCGCCTCGTTGCTGCCCGGGGCTTACAAATTAGCGCTTAAGTATACAAACGCTAGATAGAAGCCCACCCGTGTTGTGGCGGAGAATGTTAGATAACACTAATCATTAACCATGTAAAACCTATGACAACACAAATGCCATTGACCTTCTACATACTTATATAAAGCTTGCTTCGGATCATTATCCCTTGATAATAAACATGTTCTTCCATCTACTTACTACGGGTTATATTAACACGGTTGATTGTATATTAACGTAACGCAAATTTACAATCAATCTTTATGAGACCAAGCATAAAAACTATAAAGCTAATACTAAATTACAAATTAACAATTCTAGGCATTCCAAACTTGTCGACTTCCATATCTCAGTATTAAGTATTAAGAAGCATTGCATATAAAATTCATAAAAAACAACCATCCCACATTCCCACATGGTTTCTCATCTAAACATATGCTAAATACACTTATCAGGTCATCATCTGAAAGGCATCAGTCATGTACCACTCATATGCAAAAAATGAATGACCATTCTTCAAGACTCTAAATATCTCTGAGATTTGATTAATTATTTTGTAATATAAAACATATCAAGCATTTAGATAATAAAGTGACAAAAAAAATCCATAAACTCAAGAGACTTAATATACTGAATATCGAGCATAGCAAGTAGCATTAGCTGAATATACTGCATCAAAACTAATATAAGAAATCTGAATCTTTATTAAATAAACCGGTAACATGTTTGGGTTCCAAAATTATAATTAGGTCCATTATGGCATCTTCGTTAAACCAACTTGTAACAATCTTGGAAAAATCTTATTGTTTAAAACAATTATTTTAATGTATTTTTCTTGTATTATTTAACTTTTAACCAAAAGAACCACAAGTTAATTTCATGAAAATTGTAGGTGTCTAACATTTTCAAGGAATCTTTTTATGCGGGTATTATGATAAATAAAGAAATTGAAAAAAATAATAATAAATGTTTACAATAAATTAAATATAGAAATGATAATTAATTAAAGTTTAACTGTGACTTCTTTGCAAGCAAGGTGTTGCTTTCACTTTTTCATTCCCAATGCTAATATTAAATATAACTCTTCTCCTTTTCATTACAAACTTCATCTTCTCCGTTCTTTAACCAGAGTCGCTACAGGTTTCTGTACGCCGGAAATTTTCATTTCCTTAATATCATTTTATTTTATCTTTACTTACACTTAGGAGTATCCTAATATTTGTTTTGGGGTATCCCTTATGAATTAAAAGGAGATTTGAAAAAAAATTACACTTCGTGGAGAAACTTGAGGGGTATCCCGGGCAACCCCTAACCACCGCATAAATCCGCCCCTGCATACACACATACCCTCAATGGAAACAATCATCTCATCTGAACGATCATCTCCAAAAGAAGTCCTTGTCTTGAGCCGGTAACACGTCCAGAGAGGCTGTAATCTCCGAAGGCCTTAGATCACCAAAACTGGGAATATCTAGCCACTTGAAAACCGAAAACCATACTTTCCAGCAATCGAACATTCCCCAAGAATATGATCTGTAGTCTCCTCGAAATCTAAACATATTGGAAACAAACTGACGGAATATCCAAACCTTTATTACTAAGATGACTATCTGTCAGGATCCAGTCACCTATAATACGTCAAGATAGAATATTAACCTTCCTTGGGACATAGTTATTCTACCTTATCGGCTGAGATCCTTCCGATAAAATAATTAAATCAAGATGTTTACGAATAGCCTTTATAGAAAGTTCATTATATCCATCCAACTTCCACCTCTGATCATCCGAAATCGAAGAAAATTACAAAAGTAGGGGACAAGAAAAAGAAAAAGACTATGGATCAAAAATGTAACTTACAAAACTATAGGATAAAAATGGAAATTTTCAAAGTGTGGGGGTAAATGATAGAATGGGTTACGATTTAACAAAGTGAAAATTGATGAATAATTTTTTTTTTTTAATTTTGAATGTTGATGAGTCATACGAGTCAGAAACATGTCTAAAATGTGATTTTTAACTTGGAACGTATATTGAGGCATATAGGTAAGATTATGAAGATATCCATTGGATAGAATTAGAAGAATCGGACTTAGAATGATCAATTTGGTGATTTTGATATGCGTTGATGAAATGGTCATATTCGTTTGAAATAGATTGTAGTTGGATTGTGTAACATTTCTCGAGTTTTGGATTCTAGTAGTAGTAAGCCTAAATATGAAATATGTGATTTCAAAATAAGAAGTTATAAATGTTAAAAAGGATTTTGATAATTTAGTATTTTCTAAATATATCTACATGAAATGAGTCAAACTATGTGTGTACTTGTTAAATAAAAATGAGTGTTGCAAACGTTAAAAGAGTGATGGCTAGATTTGGAACACGTGTGGTACATTACATTATTTTATAACTTTCTTTCATGAGCTAACAAAAATAAATCAATCATAAACTTGGACTTCACAAATTAATTAAAAAAAAAGACTTGGACTTCACAAATTAATTAAAAAAAAGACATATCACATCGAAGAAGAAATGCGATGGCGACCACCGTGCATCTTAATAAACATGACTAAATCAATTGCTTAAAACACCCACCCACCCTTCTTCATTCGTTGTTTTACACAATTTAAATAAGACCTTTATTTTCCAAAACCTAACATATGAGTGGGATATTATAGAGTATGTGTTAAAATATAATATACCTTATATATTACTTCAGTTTAATAGTATAAGTGTTGGATTTTATTTTTTGTTAAATGTTGCTGCTACTGGACGACTGGACCTGTTGCTGCTACTGGATGATATAATGGACCTGGGTTACATGCTGTTGGACTTCTATTAGACATGGGTTGTTTGGGCTTATTGCGAGATATTGGACCTGGGTGCTGTCAAGGGCGAAGGATCATGGGTGCTCGGAGGTGCACCCGCCAACCCCAATGCTTCGGTTAGAAGTATATATGGTCTGACTTTTCGTCCGAAAAATTTGAAATTATATAGGATCGCTCCCCGATTATTTTTCCTAAATGATGTTTGGTAAATATATTTTAACTCTTATTTTTATTTGTTTAACCCTAGATTACCCACCATACAATAAACTTAATACCCAAATTATTAACTATCAAATATAATTATCTTGATCCAGCCGACATTCATATGTTTCTGCGATTCTTTTTTGCGCCTCTGCCGAAGACTTTTGGGGCCAATTTTTTGTGAGTGTTGCATCCTTATCCTTTTTACTTTTCCTGTATTCCAATTCAAGATTTCCCAATTCACAATTTCCACTGTCCACCAAGGGTAACAATTCTTTATTTTTTTTATTGTTATTAGGAATGCATTGGGTAACAATTCTCTATTCTTTTATTGTTATTAGGAATGCATTAATGTTTATCTTTATTCATGAATAAGAATCATAATTACATAAATGATAGATCTAAAACACTTAATAGATAAAGAGGATTTATACCTTGATGATGAATTAATTAATGTATTATTAGTACTTTTTGTTAGGAATTCATGGGAAAGACGAAAACTATTGATTCTTTTTTCAAAAGAAAGGATGATGAACAAGAGAGTAAACGTCAAAAAACTTCAACTAGTGAGCCTGAAGAGCATGAAGCGCCACCACCACCACAATCAAACACAATTCCAAGCGAAGCTCCACCACCACAATCAAACTCAAACGAAACTCCACAACCACAATCAGACACTAATAAAGTGGATGTTAATCTTTTAGAAAGAGATCCCGGTAAACGAAAACCAATGTCGGAGCATCCCGTTAATTTAAGAGAACAAGGCGTGCTTATCTTTCTTTTGGACCTTACCAAATAGAACTTACAGAATATAAAGTTAATGGTACAAAGAAGCAAGCTCGTAGGTTCCGATATCCTTGGTTCAAACTTTACCCTAATTGGTTAGAGTATTCTCCAACAACACATCCGGCTTATTGCTTTCTATGTTATCTTTTTTGTGACAAACCAAATATGAGCCATGGTCATGATACATTTACAGTTAAAGGGTTTGATAATTGGAATAAAGTTTGTGGGAAACAATGTGCATTCATGAAGCACATTAAAACTTCACATCAAAGAGACGCCCTTTTATTCGGTCAAAACTTATTGAACCAAGAAGCACATGTTGATAATTCCATATCGAAGCCAAATAAGGAGATAATTATGAAGAACCGTTTACGATTAAAGACCACTGTTGATGTAGTTCGTTGGTTGACATACCAAGCTTGTGCTTTACGAGGACATGATGAATCTGCTAGTTCTAAAAATCGAGGTAATTTTCTGGAATTGCTAACACTTCTTGCTTCTTATAATGATGAAGTTTCAAAGGTTATACTAGAGAATGCTCCTTATAATGCAAAGTATACTTCTGGAGATATTCAAAAAGAAATTCTTAGTATTATTGCAAATAAAATTCGAAAGCATATTCGTAGTGAAGTGGGGGATTCGGCCTTTTGTGTCATGGTTGATGAGTCACGAGATGAGTCAAAGAAAGAGCAAATGGCCATAGTTTTGAGATTTGTTGATGAAGAAGGGATGATACAAGAAAGGTTCTTGGATTTGGTTCATGTTAGGGATACTTTATCAGCAACCCTAAAAACAAGTTTGTGGAAACAACTTTTGCATTATCAGTTAGATGTTAGTAAAATTCGTGGGCAAGGTTATAACGGTGCTAGCAATATGAGAGGGAAATGGAACGGATTACAAGCACTTGTTCTTGAAGAATGTCCTTATGCGTATTACGTTCATTGCTTTGCTCATAGGTTAGTTACTTGGTTATTTTTTTCTTTCATTATTCAGTTTGACTAAAATACTTTTATGCTTATTACGGTTTTGCTTTTTGCTAATAGGTTACAACTTACCTTGGTTTGTGCTTCAAGGGAAGTTATTCCAGTACACCAATTCTTTACATACTTAGTTGACATAGTTAATGTGGTTTGTGCATCTAGTAAGCGGCATGATGAATTACAAAAGGCAAAGGCAAGCGAGGTTGAAAAGTTATTGGAACTGGGTGAAATCAATTCGGGGAAAGGACATAATCAACTTGGGACTTTAAGAAGAGCTGGTGATACTCGTTGGGGGTCTCACTATAACTCTGTTTGTAGTTTGATTAAGATGTTTGATGCCACTCGTGTTGTTCTCGCAGGAATAATCGATGACGTAGCTCATACTACGTTTGCTCAACGTGGAGATGCTGAAGGAGCTTGGCATAACATGCAATCATTTGTGTTTGTCTTTATTCTTCACTTGATAGAGAAAGTAATGGGAAAAGCCGAAATACTTTCTCAAACATTACAAAGGAAATCCCAAGATATTCTGAATGCCATGGAATTAGTTTCGGCAACAAAGATTACTCTAAATAATTACAGAAACGATGGATGGGATTCTTTAATTAAAGAAGTTACTTTGTTTTGTAACAAACATCTAATAGAAGTTCCGGATATAGAAGCTCTATTTACATCTACTCGGTATCGGGCTCGTAAAAACGATCTTCAATTTACATTTGAACATTATTACCGAGTAGATCTGTTTACATCCACATTGGATAAACAGATACATGAGTTAAATAGTAGATTCAATGAGCGCACGATTGAGTTGTTATCTCTTAGTTCTAGTCTAGTTTCAAAAGTGATTAACGTTGATCAGATTTTTCTTCTAGTTGAGAAGTTTTATCATGAAGATTTTACGGACCAAGAAATCACTGGGTTACGAAGATAGTTAGAGCTTTTTAATGTTGAATTGTCAAAGAATATCAGGCTAAGTAGTGTATCAACTCTTTCTGATCTATGCAAAACTCTTGTGAAAACTAACAAATGAGAGGAGTACACTTTGGTTGATAGAGTGGTTCGGCTAATCTTGACACTTCCAATTTCAACTGCAACAACAGAGCGGGAATTTTCGGCAATGAAAATATTCAAGAATCGCCTTCGCAATAAAATGGCAGATGAATATCTCACAAATAGCTTGGTTATTTACATAGAAAAAGAAATTGCTGATAAGTTTGATTCGGAAGACATAATTGATGAATTAAAAAATCTTAAAGGTCGTCGGGCTGAGTTGTAATTCTTCGTCCAGATTCCATTTATCTCATATCTTTATATATATATATAAATATATAGGGTGAGGTTACTCTACAAAGTGTGTTTTTTCTACAAAGTGTAGGAAGTATTTTGTGCCATTGGATGTGTTTGATCAGTGGTTGAGATTAGTTGGGTGACATTTTTGTAATATTTGTGTTTTAGTTATTGATTCATTTAATAGGCGAGGGGCATTGTAGTCATTAATCATGTTTTAAATAAAGAAATTACCATCAGTTCCTTTTATAGCCATTTCTTCATTAATTAGCCATCAATCTCTAAAATCATGGATCTAGACATCAACATGATTCAAGAACATTCAAACAATGGAGAACAATAACATAATAATCTATTCCAAAAAATTGTTTATACGTTTTTTTTTTTTTTTTGCGATCTAATTTGTTTATACTAGTGTGTTATACGGAATGCAAGCTTTTATAATGGTGTGTTATACATAATCTAAGTTGTTTATATTGGTGAGTTATACTGGAGATCAAAGTTGTTTATACTGGTGTGTTATACGGAATCTAAGTTGTTTATACTAATCTGTTATACTGGCGATCAAAGTTGTTTACACTGGTGTGTTATACGGAATCTAAGTTGTTTATACTAATGTGTTATACTGGCGATCAAAGTTGTTTACACTGGTGTGTTATACGGAATCTAAGTTGTTTATACTAATGTGTTATACTGGCGATCAAAGTTGTTTACACTGGTGTGTTATACGGAATCTAAGCTGTTTATACTGGTGTGTTATATGGAATGTAAGTTGTTTATACTGGTGTTATACATGTAAGTTATTTATATTGGTGTATTATACAAAATCTAAACTATTTATACCAGTGTGTTATATGAAAATGTAGGTTGTTTACACTTGTAACTGATAAAACACAACGTGAATAAACTAATAACTGCTAAAACACAACGTCAAAAATTTGTTCATGAGTGATCGCATGTCATGTTAATTTGTTATGTATACGTTATTTGTATTATAAGTAACTGACAATTTTGAATTCTTAAAAGATATGTTGTTTCCTTTAAAATCTTCTTATTTTGTTTAAGAAATAAATCTTCCATAAATAAGTTAATTATTCAATTACCTTTATACTCTTTAATATAAAATCTCTAAATGACACATGTCACCCTTAGAACACTTCCTATACTTTGTAGGAAAAATAGACTTTGTAGCAAACTCTCACCATATATATATATATATATATATATAGGGAGAAGATCATGCGAGAACCACCTCTTATTGCGAAAACCGCGAGAACCAATGTGAACACACCAAAAATAGCTAAAAATAGCTAAAAATCACACAAAAAATTTTTTTTTGATTTTTTTAATATTTTTTAGGTTAAAATCGCTACTTTTTTTTTTTTTTTTTTTAAAATTTTTTTTTTTTTTTTTTTGCTTCGAAAAGTAGCGATTTTAACCTAAAAAATATTAAAAAAATCAAAAAAAAAATTTTGGATTTTTTTTTGATTTTTTTAGATTTTTTTTAGATTTTTTTAGGTTTTTTGGGGGTTTAGTTTTTAGCATTTTAGCTTGGGGGGGGGGGGGGTGGGGGGGTTTAGGTTTTTGGGGGGTGGGGGAGGGGGGTTTAGGCTTTTTTTTTTTGGGGGGGGGGGGGGGTGGGGTTAGGTTTTTTTAGGATTTTTTTAGCTTGGGGGGGGGGTTTAGGTTTTTGGGGGGGGGGGGGGTGGGGGGTTTAGGTTTTTGGGTGGGGGGGGGGGGGTGGGGGTTAGGTTTTTTAGGGTTTTTTTAGGTTTTTTTAGCTATTTTAGGTTGTGTTCACATTGGTTCTCATGGTTCTCACAATAAGGGTGGTTCTCGCATGAGCCCCTCCCTATATATATATATATATGTATATATATATAAGTCTTTTGTTTGTTATACAATATTTAGTTTTTCTATGTGCAAGAACGGGTCCTTTGAATGAGTGATTTTTTTAGTTTTATTTGGAACTATTATTATTTGACCCAACTTGAATCGAATAGCCGACCTGACTCGACCCAAAACAAAACGATAGGAAAAAACATTTTGAGTCCTATCACTTTACGCCCCCTCGAAACTTTTGGTCAAGCTCTGCCACTGGGTGCTGTTTGGGCTTATTGTGAGGCTTATTGCGAGACCGGCTCTTATATCTTATATAAAAGAGTTCCTCACCTACTTTATATTACTTCAGTCAAGATATTTTGTTTCCAGAATTTTCTCTCGTTTCTCTCTCTAAACATCACTTAGGGTTTCTGTCTATTTAATCACTTATTTGTTTTTTATCAGTGATCTTGTTGTGAGATCTTGTGAGAATCGATGATTATCGTGTTGATAATCATCTGTAGTTGAGGGTTGAGAGTTAATATTGGTTGTATCTTTGTTTTGTTCTTTGTCTTTAGTTGTAATCATCAAGTATGTTGGTTAATAAAGCTTTTGGTTCGAGTTCTTGTTGATTACAGTTTGATACCGTTGTTCTTGACAGTATGTTTGTACGATTGTATCCATTCCAAAATTCGTATCCTTTCTTGACATGGTATCAGAGCCATAAGGCTCCGATTTGAATGTTCTTCCGTTGTTCTTGAGTTTTCTTTCAAATTAGGGTTAGATTTTGAAACCCTAGTTACACGTGGGAGGTTCTTGATAATTTTTGGATTTTGGTCGTGTGGTTCTATGTGGCTGTACGAAGATATTATCACAAGAAGTTGTTCTTTCCACTGTTCATTGAAGGTTTTCTGTGGTATCTTGGATTGGAAGCCTTAACTGATTCAATCAGGGGGTTTGTACTTCAAGTTGGTTTCGGTGTACTTGGGTTCGGGTCACAGAGCAACAACTGAATTGAATGTCAACTTAAAAGTATCTCCATCCCAAGGAGTATCATCCGGACCGAATATAAATGTGTTCCAGAGCATAATATTATTATCATAAGATCTTGAAGATTTAAGAAGATCTCTTCCTTTACCGGTTTCAGATCTTGAAAGTTGTGAAGATCCCTTCTCTTAGGGTTTGTTCTTGTAACAGACCTTGTGTGATCTAAGTGTTTCAGACGATTTGCTGTTGGACTGATTTTTCGACCACTGGATTCCTGTTCTTGGAGTCCGTGCCTGTGTGAGGAACAGAAACCCTAATATTAGGGTTTGTTGCTATTGAAGTTTTTTCAAAGGGATTCTCGATGGTCTCTGTAATCCATGAAGATTACAGGGCAAACCAACAGATTCTTTAGTGTTGTTTCTTCTATCAGAAACTTGTAGCCCTAAATGAAGGCTACAAGGCTGGTTGCTTGGAGTTATACGCATCAGGTCGTGTTATTCTTTTCTTCAACTTTTAGTTATGTTCTTACATGGCACTACTGTTGCCGGAGTAGTTGGGCCGGTTTGTTGATTGGGACACAGAGAGGGTACACTCTGTTGCATATTTTGTGATTTGTTGCCTTGATTGTGTGTATTCTTGTGTTGAATTTCTGTCTATGTGGTTGGTATGTGATCTTGTTGATTCTTGTCTTTTTGACGGGCATACACTTAATGTTTGCGACTACATTGGTATGCAAATAGATCTATGATTCATGTAAGAGTTAAATCCATTAGATCTAGTATATTTTGATACAAATTTTTGTGTTGACAACTTGTTTAGTGATCTAGTGTGTATTTTAAGAGTTGTCTTATTCATCCGATAATTGGTTGTTTGAAGATTTTGATAGTAACTCTTTGTAATTGTTAAGGAATTGATTCATACTACTCGTTACTCGTCTTGGAGCTTATCGCTCTCATCTTAGTCTGTAGTTTGTGCTTATGTCTTGTTGGTTATACTATTTAGCTTGGTCTTGTTATTAATCTTGAATGTGTTTTCATTAGATGTTATTTGTATTCTGGATTAATAAAAAGTTCTTGTTAATTTTTTTGTGTTTACTTGTAAAGATCTGTAAAAAAAGTTTATTTTTCAATAATAATGAGCTTTGACTTTGTACATGAAATCTTTAAAAATGGTACACTGAATATAGAATGTTTTCAAAAAAACAAAGTTCATGTTGTGATGTATAAAATGGAAAACCGGTTAAAAAGTTAAACCTGTTTGGAGGGAAAATGTGTTGGATTAGTGATTTTAAGAAAGCTATATTTTAACAAATAAAAGTGAAAGTCTAGCATCTTTTATCACTCATAATTTCTCTTGTAGTCTCTTTTTCATATCGGTCTAGGGTTTGCGCATATATTGGTTTGTTTAACTGTTAGTTTGGGTGATGTGTGAGAATGAATCGTCATGTTGATGATCTAAGTGTGAATTGTGTAATTTTGTTGGGTGTTTTGAATTGTTTTTTGGTCTGGTTTGATCTTGTAAATTGTTTTGTTTTGTTTTAATTTTTGGTAGATGATCACTAAAGAAAAGTTGTGTTTTTAAAATGTATAAAGTCTAGCTTTATGATATAAAGAAATTGTAAGAAGTTCATGAATAAGTTCAATTGAACACTTTCTTTCTTTTGAGTGGCTTTCTCTGGAGAGTTCTACACATCTACATAGTTGTTGTACTTAGGTCTTGTGAATCAGATTCGTATTGAATTTGTTTGAAATATGGATTAGTAGCATGGATTGATGTGATTGTAGAGCGTGTTTGGAATCTTAGTTCCGAGAGGTGTTATTGTTTCTCTTCAGATCGTTCGTTATGATCTCTGTTGTTCTCGAGCATATTCACTAGTCTAAATCTAGGTTATCAATTCATGTTGAATCTGTGGTAATCGTATAGTTAGAAGTTTTGTTATCTTAGTGATAATTAGTGTTTGTTCGTGAGGATGATAGTTATTTATTTTTATTCACTGGTCTTGGATTCTTCATGTTTTGAGTCCGACCGTAGTGAGGTTTGTAGGATCATTATGTTGGTGATCTTATTTGTTTCTATTTGTCTCTTTGAGACTTCATTGCCGATCATAGTGATGTTCGTTCACTGGTCTAGGTGGTGCTTTTTCTAGACTGGTCTAGGGTCGTTTGTAGATTCTTCGTGTTGTTGAGTCTAGTCCCGTTAGATCGTAGTGTTGGTTTCTATTAGTTCTTCGTGTTGTCGATATGTTTTATACAGACTTGTTCTGTAGTTGCACTGGTTTAGAGCTGTTGTTAATTTCTTGTATTGATCGAATCTAAGCTCTTAAGATCATAGTGCTGATTTGTATCAGACTTTTTATCTGAGTTTGTATATGCATGTTTAGTGTGCATCTGTGTTAAATATTGTTTTTGTAAGAAATAAGTTTGGAAAAGTTTTTAAAAGGGTTGTTTTAGTCATTTGTCACGTCAACTCTTCTTGTTTTTTCTTAAAGAACAACCAAATGGTAATGTCTTAGATGTTGTTTGGCTATGTAAAGAGATAAATAAGGTGTGTTTGTAAGTATGTTTTGTTTGTTAATCCTCGTATGAATGGCATAGGACTGCATGAATTGTTGTCCGTTGTAAAGTCATGTGGATCTTGTTTTATCAGACTTGTTTTGCTGGTTGTGGAACTGTGTGGTTCGTGAATTGACCATATCTTGATGGGTTTTTTGTTTATCAAATCGGATCATGATGGTTTGTTGACCTGTGTCGTGATGGTTTGTTTGACCCGTATGTCCTGTTTTTTAAATGTTGTTCTTGGACTGTCGAAGTGTCTTTCGCACATGGTTCGTATGTCTTATTGTTTTTGTTGTATGGTTAGTTAAACCGTGTGGTTCAAGTGTTTTAACCAGTTGTGTTGTAAATGTATTTTATACAAACCAAGTTTTTAATCAAGGATTTAGGTACCCTGAAATATTTTTTAGGTATTGAAGTTTTGAATGTTGGTGATGGTTTATGTTTGTCACAAAGGAAGTATTGTTTAGATCTGCTTGCTGAGTATGGTATGTCAGGTTGTAAGCCAGTTAACAATTCTATTGAACAAAACCATGTGATGACTGCTTTATGTGAAAAAAATGTGATAACTTTGTTAATGTCACGGGGTACCAAAATTTAATAGGAAGATTAATCTATTTAACTCATACTCGACCTGACATAACTTATTCAGTCCATGTATTAGGTCAATACATGCATAAACCAACCAAAGCGCATATGATGTTGGCAATGAGAGTGTTAAGATATCTAAAAGTGCTCCCGGTAAAGGATTATATTTTGGTAAACATTCACACCTTAACTTGTCTGCATATGTAGATTCAGATTGGGGTAAGTGTCTTGTGTCTAGAAAATTTGTTACCGGGTACTGTGTGTTTCTTGGTACTTCTTTGATTGCTTGGAAAAGTAAAAAAGCAGTCAACAATGTCTCGGTCTATAGCTGAAGCTGAGTACCGAGCTATGTGTACTGCAACATGTGAGTTAATATGGTTAGTAAATTTACTAAATGAGTTGAAAGTAGAGGTCAAATTACCTGTTTCTTTGTTTTGTGGTAATTCTGTTGCGTTGTCTATTGCAGCGAATCCTGTCTTTCATGACAGGACGAAACATTTTGAAATTGACTTTTTTTTCTTTAGAGAGAAAAAAAGTCTGGTATAGTTAAAACAGTTGTAGTTAAAACTAAAATCTGGTTGCTGATATATTTACCAAGGGATTGTTAATTGATCAACATCATGTTATTTGTAAATGGTTAGGTATGTTAGATGTGTTTAGTAATAAAAGCGATATCGTTTTGTTAAAAATAAGATATCATTCGTTTTTATTATAACACATACATTTTATACACTAATCATTTATATTTGCTGACTATAAATGAAGACTGAAGGCTTATGGTGATGGGCTTGGGCACTGAAGACTTAATGGGCTCGTGACTAAAGGCTTGAACTAGTTCGGTGGATATATAAGTGAACTCATCAGCTTATCATCAAGTTAATTACATCAGTGTCTCTCTCTCCAGAATAGTCTCTCCAGGTCCAGCGATATCTTTCTCTCTCCTAGGGTTACGCTTTTTTTATCTTTCTTTGATGATCTCGTGTAGAGATCTTGTGTCAGGTTGTTAGATCATAGTATTGCAAGTGAGAGAAGGTTTGTGAGTGATGTGTTTGGGTATTAAACTGAGGGGGGTGTTAAAATATAATATACCTTATATATCACTTTTGTTTAATAGTATAAGTGTTGATTTTATTTTTTTTGTTACATGTTGCTGCTACTGGACAATATTGTCACACCCCAACCGATGGCGGAAACATCGGGGCATGGCACTGAGCGAAACAGAATGTCCAGAAGTTTCCATAACAACTCTCATTACCAATTAATTAAACAACATGTCCCATACCATATCTTAAAATATAACATGATTATTACAGACAAGATCTAGTCAAATTGTTCTGTTCCGACAACTCAGATTCTTATTACAGACAATTGTTTATTGGTTTCTAGACTTGTCCTAGCCTCAATTTCATCACCACAAAATAAAGCATCCTAGCAACTTAAGCACCTGTCACATACGTTAAAATAAAAGTCAATACACATAGTGTAACGGTGAGCATACAAGTTCGATAATAACATATAGAGTTCGAAATCGTTACGCATAACCAGCACGTACACAGTGTAAAATGAGGCATGTTAGTTATCGACAAGAACCTGTCGATACCAATGACTGCGGGTTGACTGCCCAAGGCAGTTCACGATACAATCTCACCACTGTGAGCCATGTAGGTAATTGTCCTTAACAACCTGATACGTGGTCGAAAACCGGTGCTTGTAATTGCTTAATTTGATGTTATTGCATAAGTTTTAGTTTCGAATAGCCTACTTTTGATTAGATATGTATTTTGCAGATCTAGCAGAGTTGAAGGAGCTTTTCGGAAGCTTTACGGGTCACCGGAGCAAAAACGGAACCACCGGGAGGCGAAACGGGTCAACCGGACTCAAGAAATGGATGAAACATAAAATCAGACATCTGGGCACCGTCGCCGACGCTCATATGGGCCGTCGCCGACGGTTGACACAAATTTCCGTCGCTGAATTGTCCGTAGACAGCGAGATAACGTGTCGGCTTCAAATGGAAATCCACATGCCGTCGCCGACGGACACATCCACCGTCGGCGACGGTCCTTCAATGTTGCTGTCGCGTGATTGAGTCTCCATTGGTCAAGTAAACGGATGAAAGGGTGGTTGTTGATTCAATTTCGGGAGTTACACATTGTTTTGGAGTTTGAACTTGTTCTTGGAGCCATTACCATCGATCATTTTCACCTACCATTCACCTTCCTTCATCTTGACAACCCGAAATCATTATCAAGAAATCACCATCATCACAATCAATCCATCATCCACAAACCCTAATCCTTCCACCATCATCCTCTTTCACCAAACCTCATCATTCACCATTCTCAAGGCTTCAAGATGTCTCCATCCGCATTCCAAACATCCGGTGATCAAGTTGCATCAACCATGAGCGGCTAATCATCTCGGTTTCACCCCGGTGTAGGTAGTTGTTAATTTTAGGGTTTCAATTTGTTCTTGTTTCATCTTAGTGACAATTTGTATTTGGTTTTTGAAACTTTTGACAATAGTATTACATTTGTTACGAATTCGTGAATTGTCGAACGATGTTAAAAGTTATGACTTTGCGAAACGGTGATATGTAATTGTACGTCGTCGTTGTTAGGATTTACTTGTGTTGATTACAAAGTGTCTTTTTGTCCGTTCTTCGGGGCGTTGATAGTTAGTAGCACCTAAGTCACGGTACACTAAATCCGTTAATCGAATGCATTTGAGTTGAAACTAAAACTTGTCGAAATCCTAGGCTAACAATTACCGAAACCGGGTGTGATTCCTTTTTATAATTATTGTTCTAGTAATCATTTTCTCGTAATTGTTAATCATTAGTTGTTCATCAACTTAATCAATTCAATTAGTCTAAACTCATATCTCTTAATTAAACAAAAATACAAAAAACATTCTAGTAAGCTTCATAAATCGTGACATTAGTTATAATTCATTCGAATCCATACACAAACCACATACTCCTCGTGGTTCGACCCCTTACTACCACTAACTATTTGTTAAGGGTAAGTTGGGCTTATAAATATTATCTTTGACCGGAGCGCGACACTCCGATCAAATTTTGGCGTCGTTGCCGGGGAGTGCGTGCGCTTTGTGTTTGGATATTGTTTGAATTTGTGTGATTATCTGTTTAATTTGTTCAGCTTTCTTTTTGTACTTGTCTTTTTCCTTGTTACGCGGGGTGTGTTACTTGTGCAGATTACAGGTAGTGCATGCATACGCGGAACTCCGGGAGGACTTCACCTTTAGTCTACGAACCGGAAATCGAACGAGTTACAAGAAGAAACCTAGCAAGCCGGTTAGAAGCAACACTTGCTTCTAATCAAACTAACCAAACACCACAACATACACCATCCATTGAAACTGATTCAATGGCAAACCAAAACTCCAATCACCCAAACCTCAACCAAAACCAATTCCAATCCCGAGGAACCTTTTATCCCGCTCAAAATGTTCAACCCATGCCTCAAGAGCAACCGGGTGGTAACAACAACAATGGACCACCTACACCACCTTTCCAAAACCAAAATCCCAACAACAATCAAAGAACACCTCAACAACAAAACCTTCATAGACACAACTCCCTACCTATTAACCTAGATGACCGGAATGTCAATTCCGACCGTCGGGGAAATCGTGATCGCGGCAATCCCGCAAATGAAGACCCATTCTTCAACATCGATGACTTGAGGAATGCAATTCCCGATGATGAACCGTATAGTGTTCCCGGTTATCAATCGCCGGAACATGTGAGTGTTCATACGGAAAATTCGGACGACGGGGGATATTATGATGATAGGGCTAACGATGACGAAGATTGGGGCTACGTGAATAGGGGAAATGTCTACAACGCAAGAAGGTATGATGATGAGGAATTTGGCTATCAAAATGCCAATTACGTTGGGAACGACGAATATGGTTACGGAGGTGGAAGAAATGATGGTTATGGGAACAACCGTCAACCACGAAACAATGATCAACGGAACCGGAAAGATGGGTTTTATAATAACAACAACAATGCAAACCCTAACCGGATTCTTCGTTTCATGGGAGGTGGTAACCCAAGGGATAATAGAAGAGATGATCGAAGAGGTGAAAGACGGGATAATAGAAGACCGGTCAATCAAGAAGTTAACGGTCCTCATCGTCATCAACGACCTCCACGGGGAGTGAATGATCGTTTTAGGCTGGTTGTCACCGAGAACGACTCACCAATCGTTTGTGAGAGGAGGATGTTTGATTGTAAACCACATTACATCAACATACTTCCTCATTTTAATGGAAGATCTAACGACGAACCGTATACACATTTGACGGAGTTTTCTTCGGTTTGCAGCACCATCGGGGGTCACAACTTTGCTTTAGATGAGGTCAAACTTCGACTATTCCAATTTTCACTGAAGGATAAGGCAAAGCAATGGTTCCTCACACTTCCCGCAAATAGTATTCGCACTTGGGGAGAAATGCAACAAGCGTTCCTTGATGAATACTACTCAATGGCGAAGACCGATGACGCTCGTGATGAAATTAGGTCTTTTCGCCAATTATCAGGCGAACCGTTACATGAGGCCTTTACAAGGTTTAGAGAAATGATGCGAAGATGCCCTCATCATCAAATTGAGAAGTGGGAGTTGGTTAAATGCTTTGTACGGGGTCTAGATGACAATACATGGAACCGACTTGAATCCACAAGCAATGGGACCCTCCTAAGCAACCATGAAGACGTTGATTGGGAGTTTTTGGAACGAATGAGCAAGCGTTCGAAAGAGAAAGAATCGGCCGACCGAGCCAAGAAGCATCCCGTTTCCCGGTCACTTCCCGATCTTGATTCTAAAGATCGGATTTCTACTCTAGAGCGGGAAATGGCTCGAATGAAGAAGAAAGAAGTGAACGCGGTTCAATTTGAAGTGTGTGAAGAGTGTGGTGATATTGGGCATAGAGCGGAACAATGTCCAACGGGGTCGGGTGATTACACCGAGGAAGTCAATCAAGTGTATGGGTACCGAAAGCAATATGACATGAACTCCAACACTTACCATCCGGGGTTGAGAAATCACCCTAATTTCCGGTACGGTAACGCTTCGAATCAAATGAACCCGAACTTTCAATCGGGTAATCAAGGTAATCAAGGTGGATCATCGTACAACAACCGTCAAAGTGGTAACCACGGGGGTTATCAACGTAATTTCAATCAAGGGTACCAAGGTAGAGACAATAATTATCAAAGTGGGTACCAAAGGAATTACAATAATCAAGGCGGTAATGGAAGTGGGTCGAACAATCAAACCGGTGGCGATGATTTGAGTGCCAAAATGGATGCTTTGTTGAACATGCAAAAAGAATCTCAAAAGACAAACGAGATTAGGGATAAAGCACGTGAGGCATTGGCAAAGCAAGTGGGCCAACTCGCGGAAGAGATGGCTCAAATGAGAGGAAGCACGGGAAGACTCCCAAGTGACACCGCGGTGAACCCTAAGCATCAAGGGTCAAACTCAAGGAATACACGTGAGGTACCAATTAATAAAATTACTTTACGTAGTGGTCGAGTCGTTGATAATGGTGTCAAAACACCATAATCCCAGTTTGTTGAAGGGGTGGTGGAGGATGCTAGTGAAGATGAGAATGAGAATGGTCAAACGGGTCAAAATAAAAATGATTCGAAAAAGAACAATGATACCCCCGTTGTGACCATCCCCGTCCCCAAGGCTAAGGAAAAGGGTGTGGAGGCTAATACCGCCCCTTATCCCGAAGCATTGAAGGGACCCGTGAAAAAAGTTGTAAACAAAAGAGGTCCACAACAAGAAGAGTTGTTGGAAATTTTTAAACAAGTAAAAATCAATTTACCTCTTTTGGATGCAATTAAACAAGTACCGTCGTATGCTAAGTACTTGAAAGATTTGTGTACCCAAAAACGCACTCACAAATTTCCAAAAAAATTAGATTTGACCGAAAATGTGAGTTCGATTCTTTCGGGTGCACTTCCACCTAAGCTCCAAGATCCGGGTGCGCCTATCATTTCAATTCAAGTAGGCGATTTTAAAATCAACCGAGCACTTTTAGATCTTGGTGCTAGCGTGAGCATTCTACCGGGTAGTTTGTATGACCAATACGAGTTTGGTCCACTTCAGTCGTCTAACACCACCGTGGTGTTAGCCGATTTGACACCTAAACTACCCCGTGGAATTGTTTCGGATGTGATAGTGAAAATCGAGGATTTCTACTATCCGGTGGACTTTTTAGTGCTTGATTATGTGGCCAAGGACCCAACCAAACAACCTACAGTGATTTTGGGTCGACCGTTCTTAGCAACCGCGAATTCTCAAATTGATTGCAAAACGGGAATGGTTGACATGACATTTGGAAACCGAAGGTTGAGGTTACATGTTTTTTCCGGACTTATGAACCCTCCAGTTGATGATGAATGCTATATGGCGGACGTCGTTGACATGTGTATACCTCTATGCGACACAGTCGTAGATGGGGAAAACAGAATGGAGGATTGTTATATGTTTGACAGGTCACAGGTGGAGATGGATAAGAGCATAGACGAGGAAGTGAGAAGTTTGGAGGTGCTTGCGGTTAGAGAGGGAAAACCGACATGGACGCACCAAGTTGAGAGTTTACCGGAGAGCATCGACACCAAGTTGAAGCCGTCATTAGTAGAGCCTCCGGAGGTTGAATTGAAGGTGTTGCCTAAGCATCTCAAGTATGCTTATGTTGGTGAAGGCAACACGCTCCCGGTTATCATTGCATCAAACTTAACCGTGGAGCAAGAGGATAAATTGATGGATGTTTTGGTCACTAATCGGGCGGCGATTGGATGGACCATTGCTGATTTAAAGGGTATTAGTCCCTCGGTGGTGATGCACAAAATCATCACGGAAGAGAATGTGACTCCCGTTCGAGATGCACAATGGAGATTAAATCCGAACATGCGGGAGGTAGTGAAGAAGGAAGTGCTGAAATTGCTAGATGCGGGTATCATTTACCCGATCTCGGATAGCCAATGGGTGAGCCCAACACAGACGGTTCCCAAGAAAGCGGGCATACAAGTCGTCAAAAATGATGCAGGTGAAGAGGTAGCCACTCGGCCGGTAACCGGGTGGCGAATTTGTATCGACTATAGGAAGTTGAATACCGCAACTTCCAAGGATCATTTCCCTTTACCGTTCATTGATCAAATAGTTGAGAAATTGTCGGGACAAAAATTTTATTGTTTCTTAGATGGCTATTCTGGTTATAATCAAATCGCCATCCATCCGGAAGACCAAGCAAAGACCACGTTTACTTGTCCTTACGGCACTTTCGCATTTAGGCGAATGCCGTTTGGATTATGTAACGCCCCCGCCACCTTCCAAAGGTGTATGATGAGTATCTTTTCAGATATGGTGGGGAAGTCTTTGGAAATCTTCATGGATGATTTCTCAATTTTTGGGTCATCTTTTGAGGCTTGTTTGGATCAACTAGATAAAGTATTAAGAAGGTGTGTCGAAACTAGTTTGGTCTTAAGTTGGGAAAAGAGCCATTTTATGGTTCAAGAGGGAATAGTGTTGGGACACGTGGTGTCAAGTCGTGGGATAGAGGTTGATCGTGCAAAGGTACAAGTCATATCTACTTTACCGTATCCCACGACCGTTAAAGGTGTTAGGTCATTTCTAGGTCATGCGGGTTTTTACCGGCGGTTTATTAAGGGTTTTAGTGACATAACCAAGCCTTTATGTAACTTGTTGTTAAAAGATCAACCGTTTGATTTTAATGAAAATTGCCAAAATGCTTTTAACAATTTGAAAGAGAAGTTGGTTGAGGCTCCAATCTTGCAATCGCCAAATTGGTCTTTTCCTTTTGAAATTATGTGCGATGCGAGTGATTATGCGGTGGGGGCCGTGTTGGGACAACGGGTCGATAAGAAACCCGTTGCCATATACTACGCGAGTAATACTCTTTCGGATGCACAATTGAATTACACTACTATCGAAAAAGAGCTACTTGCGGTGGTATATGCATTGGATAAATTTCAGGCATATATATGGGGTAGTAAAGTGATTATTTATTCTGATCACACTGCAGTTAGGTACCTCATGGAGAAGAAAAATGCAAAACCGAGGTTAATCCGATGGGTGTTGTTGCTCCAAGAGTTCGATCTGGAGAAACGGGACAAGAAGGGTACCGAGAATGTGGTAGCGGACCATTTGTCCCGGTTGATGGTTGATGAGGATCCTAAATCGTTAGAGATCAATGAGTCGTTTCCCGATGAGTATATTATGAAATTGGATAAGTTGCCTTGGTATGCTAACATTGTGAATTATCTTGTTACAGGTGACTTACCGGCACATTGGGATAGACGGAAGAGGCAACACTTCATGTCCCAAATCAAGTACTATCGGTTGGAAGAACCGCATTTGTGGAAGGAGTGTGCGGATCAAGTTATAAGAAGATGCATTGATGACGAAGAGATTCCAAGCGTGTTGCAGCATCTACACTCATTTGCATGTGGTGGTCACTTTAGTGGTCACAAAACGGGTCATAAAGTGTTAAATAGTGGTCTTTTTTGGCCTACTATCTTCAAAGATGCAAATGAGTTTGCCAAAAATTGCATAGAGTGTCAAAAACTAGGGGGTATTTCAAAAAGGGATGAGATGCCCATGCAACCAATCCTTGTAGTCGACATCTTTGACGTGTGGGGAATTGATTTCATGGGCCCATTCCCCAATTCCTATGGCAATTTGTATATCTTGGTGGCCGTTGACTATGTGTCAAAATGGGTCGAAGCAATAGCCACCAAGACGAACGACCACTCCGTAGTGTGTAATTTTGTTCAAACCGATATTTTCTCAAGGTTTGGGATTCCTCGGGTCATCATAAGTGATGGAGGATCTCATTTTAAAAATTTTCGGTTTGGGAAACTTCTTAATCGGTTTGGTGTTGACCATAGGATTGCTACCCCCTATCACCCGCAAACAAGCGGGCAAGTTGAGGTGTCAAATAGGCAAATCAAAGATATTTTGCAAAAGACCGTGCGGGCGGACCGTAAGGATTGGTCAATTAAATTGAACGATGCCTTATGGGCCTACCGTACAGCACATAAGACACCTATTGGCACTACACCTTACCGGTTGGTTTATGGTAAAAATTGTCATTTACCGGTTGAACTTGTGCATAAATCATTATGGGCTATTCGGGAAGTTAATGTTCAATATGATGATGCAGGAAAGGAAAGGAAACTCAAGCTATGCGAGTTGGAGGAGCTACGGGAAATGGCATATGAATGCGCGTCCAATTACAAGGATGGGATGAAGAAGGCGCATGATGCTAAGTTAAGGAAGAAAGAGTTCGAGGTTGGGCAAAAGGTGTGGCTTTACAACTCGAAGCTCAAATTCTTTCCCGGAAAGATCCGAAGCAAATGGATGGGACCCTATGTGATCACCCGGGTTGGACAATTGGGTGATGTTACCATCGAGGACCCGAAGGATGGGATACGACAAACGGTAAATGGTCATCGGCTAAAACCGTTTCTTGATGGGAACGAGAAGGTAGACGAAAACAAGGAATTGGTGAGCTTTGTGGTAAGCACACCGATTTACGAGGTCGACTAACAAGGACCGGTAACATTTTGTGTAAAGTTATGTACAATTATTTATTTGTTTGTGTGTGTTTATGTTAATCGTTTTCATTCCATACTAATCTCTCTTGATTGTGTGAAGTCCGGACATTCCGAACGGGTCATGAAGACAAAAGGTATGTTTTTAGGCTTTGTTATGTGCATTGAGGACAATACACGACTTTTTGGGGGGTGGTAGGGCCGTTGACGGCTATTGTGTTTTCAAAATTCAACTTATAAAAAAAAAACACAAAAAGATTTTTAATAATTTTTAGGATTTTTGTATGTACATAGCTCTTTTATTAAAAGTCCATAATTTTCCTCATATTTTTTTCAAAAAAAAAATTATAAAAAGTGAAGTTCTGTTGACCGTCGCCGACGGTCATCATCTGCGTCGCCTACGGTTCCTGCATAATGGCCGTCGCCCAATTTTCTTCGTAGACAGCTAAATAGGCCGTCGCCTCTATTCAGCAAATGTGTGTACCGTCGCCGACGGTCATCACTTCCGTCGCCGACGGTCCCCAGAAAAGCAGCCGACGAGAATTTGTGCTAGTAACCGGACTCGAACCCAAAACCCTTAAACACTTCCAAACTCTTATGTAACGGGTTTGAGGCTACCCAAATCGTTTTTTGGGACCCTTATCTAACCAAGACACATTCTAAACCATCCATTATCACATTCATCACACCTACTTCTCCTTCCATCTTCATCTTCTTCACCAAACACCTCAAGAACCCTAAAATCTTCTTCTTATCATAACTTCCTCGATTCTTAACCAATTCACTTGATTCTTGAGCCTATTGTGTGTATTTTCTCGAGAGAAACAAAACCCCCATAACAGTTTCCATCAAATCTTGCTCGTTTGCACGATTTCTGGACGTGAGTTTTAGGGTTTTGAAGAGTGTTCATCCAAGTCTCTTGTTTTGCACTTGTTCTTAGTTCTTCTTGTTATCTAACACTAAAGGTATGAACTTTCAGTCAATTTATGTATGATGTTCTTATGTGTTGCTGATTTCTTCCGAAATTTTAAACTTATTGTTTAAGAGTAGGTTGTTTATCACAATGTAGGATGTTTTAGCATAAACTTAAGAATGTTTGCTTGATTTGGGTGGGATTTGAGCATGCTTTAGTCTTGGTGATGCGATTACACTAGATTTGTGCATGATTGAACATAGTTGTGATGTTGAATATTGTTGAAAACATGAAATTTTGCGAAATTTTTGGAATAAACATGTTTAATCAATATAGATTCTAAGATGTGCGACTTTGGAAGTTTAAGAAGGCGATTTTACATCTAAAATTTGGTTGAAATTCAACATTACATATTATGTTCAAAGTTTGAGATTGTTCGAAGATTTGGGGTACACTAATTGTTGTTTCGTCTTTTGATTGTAGCTATGTTTGGAAGAAGCAAGAAAGCAAAGACTTCCGGACAAGGCTCGTCTTCGGGAGCCGGGTCAGGCTCGGGGGAATATCAAAGGCAATGGGAACAACTAAGTAATGTAGTAGAGGGTGATGGGCAACTTATTCGACAGGATTGGGATTGGGAAGAAGAAAAAAATAGTAGATCGGCTTTGGCATGGAAGGAAGAGAAAACAAAGGCTCTTTCTCGTTACAACAATAAGAGGTTAGAAGCCAAAATGTGGAAGATGAAAATGGTTACGGGTGTTTCAAAATCCGTACCCGAAAGGACAGTTTGTGAACGTACGGTAGATGTTGAAGAGTTTAGGAAGATTGGTATAGTGAAAAGGTTTGAGAAACTTGGCTGGGAACGGGTGATTGACTGGTGTGAGGATATCACTACTCGGGTATACTTGGGGGCAGTTTGTGAGTGGTTATCCACCCTTCGTTTTGAACACTCTGATAGACCGGCTCATAGGTGGAAGTTGATTGGTAACATTGGAAAAAATCAAATGGTCATGTCTTTCGAACATATGAATGCTATAGCGAGGTTTGACTCGCTTGGGGTCGACGCGTATGAATATTATGGGTATGATCAGTTTTTGGACAACAAGAAAAACGATGCTGACCCAGTGAGGCTTTTAGAGGACACCCTACTAGGTTCTGGGGGTGCGGGAGAGTCGAGAAGTGATTTGTCTTTGATGGGAAAGATACTCCAAGGTATCTCGTTAGAGAACATTATGGTACGGTTCGGAGACCGTGGAAAGGTGAAGGCACCCGACTGTCGGGTTTTGCATGCATTGTTATATGGGACGCCCAAGCTCTCGTGGCGTCAAATTGTTATGATCAACACATGGGATACACGAGAATCGTTTAAACGAAAGATGATTCCTTATGCAAAGTTGATTAGCGCCATGATTATCCAACAGAATGCATTACCTCAAGACTCACTGTGGGTGTCTAAGCCAATTGATCAATTCAACTTCGCCTCTATGAGGCGACATTGGAAAATAACTGTGAAAGCTTTTGGGCATTTGCATACGGTCGAAGATGAGCAAGGGGATAGTTATCGGGTTAATGACAAAGAGGGTGATGAAGAAGGTGATGAAGAAGAGGGCGATGAGGAGATGCCCGATGTTGAGGAGGAAATTGATCCTTCTGGTCCGCGGGGACCGAGGCAAAGGTATAGGAGGAAGCATAGGGAAATCTCTGCCAATGTGGCAGATTTTGTGAATCAAAGGCAAATACCGTCGTATCGGTTGTGGAACCGTGGAGATCAAGCAATCTACGACAATGTGTCGGTGGGTATTGGTGAAGCAAGAAAGTACCATGCTAGTAGGAACGAATGGGAAGAGGCGCAAGGGGCGTACTCGCAGCAACAATGGGGTTTTCAAACATCTTTCCACGAGAGGGTGGAAAAACAGTTGGAGGAACAACAGCTGCAACAAGCGTTACAACAGTCACAAATGGAACGCATGATACAGTTGCAAGAGGAAGAAAGGGCCCATAGACGGGCATGGGAAGAAGAGGAGGCTAGGCGCCAAACCGCACAAGGAGAGTTGGACCAACGCCGATGGGGAGCGTTGGCCTTTTCTAACCAGATGGCGATTAACAACTTCAAAGTACTACATGACCAAGAGCGCCATCAAAGAGATTATCCAGCCGGTCTCCCATATGTTGAACACTCGGGGTGGACCGATTACCCCAATCTTCCTCATCCGCAAGGCCCATCCGATCCAACCCCTCATTGGCCCGAAGCCGTTGGCTCGAGTTTTGTTCCGATGTCGTACCAACCGCCACCCCAAGGAGAGTCGAGCCCATTAGATAACTATAGGGATATGCTTGAGGCCCTCACTGGTTATCCGTTTCAGCCAAACCCGCCAATGAACCCTAATGAGAGATATCAGCGGTAGAGGCGAGGTATGGCGTTTGTTGTTGTTGTTGTATAATATGTTATTTTATTTTTTTTTTATTTTCATTTTGTTATTTAAATTCTCGCCTAGTTAAATGAACTTTGTGGGTGTGTTCCCTATATAACCCTCACGAGACCTCTCGTCCTCCCAAGCTATTGGGGGGTTTAAAAGGGCTTGTTGCATAAGCTAAATGCAACCGTGATTCCTACGAAAGTGAGTTAGGTTTGTTGTTGTTGTAATTTATTTTCCACATAAATTAAAGTGAAATAACGTATAGCTTGGTAATATTTTCATAAAAGTGGTAGAACTAGGTAACTAACAAATTTTAGTGGTTATGAGAAGCATGCTTCTACACAAGGGTTAAGATTTGTAGGTACATTTGGTTCGTGGGACAACCACTTTCATGAAGAGGAGAGGAGCATACGAAGAATGAGCTCACAAACCAGGTGCATACGTTTCTTTTTACTTTTGATTTTTAGATTAGCAAATAAGTGGAGTGTATTTTGTATATTATTTTTCCGGGTTGAAATTTTGGGGGAATTAGCCGTGTCACATCCCTTGTGCGTTTAATACTCTAGTTCTTACACATTGAGGACAATATGTATCTCAAGTGTGGGGATGGGGGAGTAGTAAAAATTTTAGATTTTGACCCATTCATTTAAATACTACACATTGAGGACAATGTTCACCTCAAGTGTGGGGATGGGGGAAAATTTCAAAAAAAAAATTCAAAAATATCTTGTTTCAAAAGCGATCTTAAAAGCACAAGTAACTAAGTCAACGAGGGATGTCACAACAATTTGGTCTATTGTCATGGTCAAGTTCGAATTAATAGCATGACGGGTATTTAACGGGTGGTTATTTGGGAATAATCCGCCTAAAAAACTAGTCTTTTATGCATGTCACATACCATACCCTTTTAGATATGTGAGGTTTTGAGCCATTTTTATATCATAGATTACATACCTATGTTTCTTTGTTTGAGTGGACCATTAGTCATATATTGTAGAACTTGCAACTCTTGATACGTTTGAGACTATAGACCGAATACAAGCACAAGAATGATTAAGGCATTAGGTAAACATTTTCTCTTAAAAACCATTTATCTATCCTTACCCAAACAAATCCCCTAGTCGCCCATTTTGAGCCTAAACCTTTCGTTTGACCACCCTATAGCCCATAACCGTTAAACCTTTTCTTTTAAACCCGTGTGATGGAAATTCGATTATAGGAGTCGTTTTTGTATAGTTGTTCTTGTTTGTTTGCATATATGTTAAAAAAAATCAGAAAATGTCATGAAAAAGAATGGAAAATCGTTGAAGAAAAACACAAAAAGAAGTGTTGATAGTTGTTGAATAAAAGACGAATGTTGTTGCCTTAATTTTGGTGTTTATAGTTAGTTTTGTTAGACTAGTCATTTGTAATAAAAAATCGAATTTTCATCACCTTAGCCACTTTAAAATATCCTAATTCCTACCCTTCGCCTAGCCCCATTACAACCCTTCAAAGACCTTTTGACTTGTGCTTAGTAGTCGTGATCAATGGTGGAGAATGATTGAGTTGCAAGCTTATGCGGGTATGTGTTCTAATCAGGTTTTGAGTGAATAGTCTTTGAAGTGCTAATACATTATAAATAATAGCCAATTTATAAGCCGAGTGGAGAGAACATTGTGAGGGACATGCATGAATTGTTGGTTTTACAGGCGGGTTAATCTTGGGTAACCATTTGTGTACTTAAAATCACATTACCGTTAAATATATTGAAAATTGTAAAGAGTTTGAACTTTAGTATGACATTGGACCTTAACCTTTGTCTCGGGAATGGGGAATGTATTCGTTGTTCGACCCACGTGAAAGTGAAAAACAGATTTGTTGAGGGCAAGCAAAAGACAAGTGTGGGGATGTGATACGTGGTCGAAAACCGGTGCTTGTAATTAATTAATTTGATGTTATTGCATAAGTTTTAGTTTCGAATAGCCTACTTTTGATTAGATATGTATTTTGCAGATCTAGCAGAGTTTAAGGAGCTTTTCGGAAGCTTTACGGGTCACCGGAGCAAAAACGGAACCACCGGGACGCGAAACGGGTCAACCGGACTCAAGAAATGGATGAAACCGAAAATCAGACATCTGGGCACCGTCGCCGACGCTCATATGGGCCGTCGCCGATGGTTGACACAAATTTCCGTCGCTGAATTGTCCGTAGACAGCGAGATGACGCGTCGGCTTCAAATGGAAATCCACATGCCGTCGCCGACGGACACATCCACCGTCGGCGACGGTCCTTCAATGTTGTTGTCGCGTGATTGAGTCTCCATTGGTCAAGTAAACGAATGAAAGGGTGGTTGTTGATTCAATTTCGGGAGTTACACATTGTTTTGGGGTTTGAACTTGTTCTTGGAGCCATTACCATCGATCATTTTCACCTACCATTCACCTTCCTTCATCTTGACAACCCGAAATCATTATCAAGAAATCACCATCATCACAATCAATCCATCATCCACAAACCCTAATCCTTCCACCATCATCCTCTTTCACCAAACCTCATCATTCACCATTCTCAAGGCTTCAAGATGTCTCCATCCACATTCCAAACATCCGGTGATCAAGTTGCATCAACCATGAGCGGCGAATCATCTCGGTTTCACCCCGGTGTAGGTAGTTGTTAATTTTAGGGTTTCAATTTGTTCTTGTTTCATCTTAGTGACAATTTGTATTTGGTTTTTGAAACTTTTGACAATAGTATTACATTTGTTACGAATTCGTGAATTGTCGAACGATGTTAAAAGTTATGACTTTGCGAAACGGTGATATGTAATTGTACGTCGTCGTTGTTAGGATTTACTTGTGTTGATTACAAAGTGTCTTTTTGTCCGTTCTTCGGGGCGTTGATAGTTAGTAGCACCTAAGTCACGGTACACTAAATCCGTTAATCGAATGCATTTGAGTTGAAACTAAAACTTGTAGAAATCCTAGGCTAACAATTACCGAAACCGGGTGTGATTCCTTTTTATAATTATTGTTCTAGTAATCATTTTCTCGTAATTGTTAATCATTAGTTGTTCATCAACTTAATCAATTCAATTAGTCTAAACTCATATCTCTTAATTAAACAAAAATACAAAAACATTCTAGTAAGCTTCATAAATCGTGACATTAGTTATAATTCATTCGAATCCATACACAAACCACATACTCCTCGTGGTTCGACCCCTTACTACCACTAACTATTTGTTAAGGGAAATTTGGGCTTATAAATATTATCTTTGACCGGAGCGCGACACTCCGATCACAACCCCCGAGTGAACGGGTGCTGAGTCCAAACTAATAGTACTACCGTTGCTAAGGCAGGTAGACAACATTCCATGTGTAAACAAAACAAACAAGCATTCATTAAGTCACGTATAACATGCGGTAACGGTTAGCGTTAAATTGTAGCGTAGTGTGTTCGATGTGATTTGGTATAAGTAACGTATGTAACACCCAAAAGTGTGTAAAGCAAAAAGTGATCGAGTATACTCACAGCGATTGCTGGATTGAAGGGAGCGCTAGAGAGTAGGGTTAGCCTGAACAGATTGATAGTATAATGATAAGCAACGCGTAAAACGATACAGAGTGCAAGTGGGTAGGACAGCAGTTCGATCGGATGGTAGTCTGATCGAACAGCTGGTCGCTCGGATGACAGTCCGCTCGGATGGTCATCCGGTCGGGTGACCTTTCGAGTGGATTGTTTCTTCCTCTGTGAAGGATGTGTTTGTGTACGATGGTTGGACCTTTGAAGTTTTCGTTGTAGTATTTTGAAAACATTGAAGTAACTCTACCCTTCAGGTCGATCGATCGAACGACCGTTCGATCGGGCGACAGTCCGATAGGTTAGGCACTTCAGGGAGAACAAGTTCACAGCAGGTTGTCACTCGATCGGACGGTTGTTCGATCGGGTGGCATCCCTTATGCATCGAACATGTTGCAAATTGTTTAAGTGTTGAAGTCAGTACGTTACACGATCGAGAGGCAATCCATTCGGACGGTCATCCATTCGGACAGGAGCTCGTTCCACGTCCACAACTTCCAATGTTTGAAATAAATAACAAGGGTGGGGCCAAGGTGCAAGCCGCTCGGGTGACAACCCGATAGGGTGACAGTCCGTTCGGACAGTAGTCCGATCGGACGGCATTCCGTCCTGGTCGTTCCGTTCGTCTTACACTTAGTTGTTTTGATTGTTTGTCGTTTTATCGAGACGTAAAAGAGTTGAAAGAAAGTTGGAAAACCATCTTTCAATCCTTTTCACAGTGAATATGTTTAGATCTATGAAAGATCCTTGTTTGTTTATGTGGAAATCGGTTAGATCTAAGTTGTTCTCGGTGGATTGAGGCCAAAACATGAAGTTCTCAAGAACACATGGTGACATCATCCTAGAACACCTTGAATTTTGATGATTTCATGGTTAAAAGTTATGATTCAAAAGATAGAAAGGTGTAGGAGTGCGTGTTGATTAAGGAAGTACAAGATTTAGGACGAGATCTTACTGGGATTGCGAGAAATCGAAGGGAAATGAGGTGGGAGAGCTGGTCGGACAGAGAGTTGCCAAAAGTGGAAAGTATGGTGGTGACATGGGGTATTTATAGGGTAACCCAAAGTGGAAAGAAGCTGGTCGATCGTGTGGCAGCCCGGTTGAACAGCCTGACCGATCGGACAGCAGTCCGATCGAACGGCTGGTCGATCGGCTGGTTATCTGATCGATCAGTCGCTTGGTTTGAGTGTTTGGTGCGACGAGTTTGGTTGTTTTGATTGCGATTGCGAGCGTTTCGATGCCTTAGAGCTTCCTAGTCAAATTACTTTTAATCCCAACTACTATATCAACATACAATCATCCTTATTTCGTATTCGATTAGCATTTGCGATTCAGCTGCGATTGAGTTCGATTGCGTTTCGATTGATTACCACACATAACATAAATAAGCATGCACAAGTAACACATAAGGCACACACACACGTATAACAAAAACCAAAATGCGTAATTCGAGTTGCGAGTGCTATTGCGATAAGCGATAAATCGATTAAACATGCGATTAATAGCTATCAATATGCGATTATTAATAGATACTCCACATAATACAATCAACGTGATAATAAAATAGACTAATTACAAGTCAAAGAAGTCAAAACAGGAATTTAGCAAGGAGAGACAAATCGCAATTAGCAATCTTTTCTTCCTTTGACTTCAATCTTGACTTTGACTTTGACTTCCGAAACACGGGGTATTACAGCCTCCCCTAGTTAAGGGAATTTCGTCCCGAAATTAGGCTGATGCCGTAACAAACAACTGCAGGTACTTCGCCTTCATGTCATGTTCGAGTTCCCAAGTGAACTCTGCGCCTCGTTTGCCTTCCCATCGGACTTTCACAATAGGAATGCGCGAGCGTTTGAGCTGCTTGGTTTGGCGGTCCATGATCTCGATAGGCTTCTCCACGAAGTGTAGTGTTTCGTTTACTTGGAGGTCATCGAGTCAGAGGTACAATTAAATCATGTTCAGCTAGGCACTTTCGGAGGTTTGACACATGGAAAGTCGGGTGAACATTGCTAAGTTCCTCTGGTAGTTAGAGTCTGTAGGCGACTTTTCCGATCCTTTCCAGAATCTTAAAAGGTCCAACATATCGAGGCGCTAGTTTCCCTTTCTTGCCGAATCTGACCACACCCTTCCAAGGTGATACCTTTAGGAGTACATAGTCGCCAACGTCAAATTCAAGGGGCTTGTGTTGTAACAACCCGCACTTTCGTGCGTTGTTACTACTCGTTATACTCGTTACGCCTAGCACCAGAGATTCGAATCATAATGTAACCATATCGTATATATCGCTATTCGAAGGATAATCACATATTTTCGAAATACAATATCACTATACTACACTATTATCACACTAACACTCACGGAGGCATTGAGTGAGGACCTATTCTACCCTCCTCAGTGGCCGTGATGTGTCGAACGTAAACAATTAACGCTAACAGGGAATCTCGGGTGAGTGCTGTAGCTCCAGTCGTCGTGACGATGATGACAATACGAGTAAACGGTACCCCGTCAGTCTTTGTGGCACCACACGAAATAACGTTCACGATGACATCAAGGAAGGACCTATACTACCCTCATTGATGGCCGTGAAACGTCGCTAATAATCGCATACTCGAATCGGAAACCGATTGTTAATTATCGAAACTTTGGATTATGGATACGTAAATACGACCCCTAGTGATATATATATATATATATATATATATATATATATATATATATATATATATATAATAACAATATAATGATAATATAAACTAATTATGGAAAGTACGCGCTTCGAAAACTATCAAAACGATCAAAACGGAAAAGTCCAACGCGTCAGGATAGCGATCCGGACGGATGGGCCATCCGGACGGATGGGCATACGCACGGATGGGCCATCCGGACGGATGGGCATACGCACGGATGGGCCATCCGCACGCATGGGCCATCCGCACGGATGGGCCATCCGCACGGATGGGCAATCCGGGCCAGACTCCCTTCTTCTCCTCTATTGCCTATAAATACCATGTCACATCACTTGAACAGTGATGTGACAGCTCCTATTCAACCAAACACACTCCAAGACCCTTTTCTCTCGATTTCCTCGCGATTCCGGTAAGATTTCAACCTAAAACTTGTACTTCTACAATCTACACTTGATTCTACATCATTCTATCTTTCGAAACTCAAATTCTAACCACGAAATCTACGGATTTGGGGCGTTTTGAGGTGATGTCACCAAGAGTTCTTATGAACTCCAAGTTGTGGCCTCATCCCACCATAAACGACTCAGATTTGGGTGATTTCCACACGTTTTGGTAACAAATCTCGCCTAAATCTATGTATTTACCCAAGGAACTGTGCGATTTCGAGTTAACCCTGAAGAACCATCACGAACGGCCAGATCTGATGGAACGGGGTGATTCCCGGCCGTTAGAGCGAGTCGGAATTGACGGAACTTCAAGTGTTAGTGCGAGATTACGCTGTCTCGGTAACCCTACGCGTATTCCTTCCGTTAAACACTCGGAAACAGTGTTCAGAGTGCGAAACAGACATGTCAGTCCGCACGGATGACATGTCAGTCCGCACGGATGACCCTTGTCCGCACGGATGACAGGTCAGTCCGCACGGATGACATGTCAGTCCGCACGGATGACACATGTCCGCACGCATTACCTCCGTCCGCACGTACGCACCACTTAACCGCACGGATGACACATGATCCGCACGGATGACCCATTATCCGCACGGATCACCTGTTATCCGGACGGATAACATGTCAATCCGCACGGATGAGAACCATTCGACCTAATGAGTAACTTTTCAAGGCTAATCTCGTTTAACCGTATATCGTTTACTCTATTCTTCAAGGATCAATACAGACATACTCGCAACCGACTCAAACAAGTTGTAATCCCGCTAAATGCGCATTGTGAGTATACTTGAACCCTTTTTAATCGAATTTTGGGTGTAACATACGTTTCTAACAAATCGAACTTATCAATCGAACTATTCAATCAATCGAATTATCACTTGCGAATAATTGTTATGCATAGATATACGTGATGCTAGTTGCATATGTGCTAGGGCTTATACTCGCGACGTCCCACCACGACTAGTATAGTACTATTGCGCCCGACGGGGTCTAGTTATGCAATCGTACATTCGAGCATCGAGGACTTAGTTGGTAGTATCAGTTTTGTGAGTATATATGCCGTGTATTACGTTTATGCATATGGAAATTCGCTACACTTTTTATCTATTATGCTATACTTATCAAACCTGTATACTCGCCAATACTTTTGTATTGACAACTATTTTAACGTATGTTGCAGGTTTAGATCGCAGACTATATCAAATCAAGCTAGGAAGTCTAGAAACTCAACTAAAATCTAGGTTGTCGGACTTGTATTGTTCGAGAGGGCAAGAAATCTGTGATAACTTATGTGATTGTATTACTTGTTAGTATGGGATAACGAATGTGTTAAATATTATCTCAATATAGTTGGTATGGATTCTCTTGAGCAATCTGATTCGCCTAGTGCCGCGCCCCGATGATTCCGCCATCGGTTGGGGTGTGACAGATTGGTATCAGAGCCATAACTATAGGGAATTAGGTCAGACTCGACCTAGTCCGGGTCGACGTCTTAGAAATTGACCTAGTCTATAGTCTAAGTACCAACAGGCCGACTCATACAAACCCGGTGGGGTTTGTATTGGGCTTACTTGATACTCTCGATCGGAATCGCTAAAAGCTACAACTTTGTGTGAATACCGCGTACCACAACTTCACACGAAGAAGCCTTTCCTAAGGCTGAAATACTATTTAGCCTTTCCTAAGGCCGACACAATACACACGTTTTCGAAAATACTCGCATGACAAAACCGAGCGATCCATTTGAGATCAGGTGTGAAAACCAAGAACTCTCGATAGGATTGCTCACTCAGCGCATTTTTCTAGCACGAGAACCTTTCATCGAGTTAGGAGTGACATCCACATCTCGACGAAAGTCTCCATCTCAAAAATCTGGTGGAACTCACGAATTTATTCGAAGAGCATAACCACAATTAGGAACGAAACTGTTAAGTCAGGGGTGAAACCCGTACCTTAATGAGCCGTTCCACTCCCTATAAACTGGTTTTCAAAAAACTCTCACCAAGGACTCGACTATTGCAATAACTCGGGCCACGCGATGACTAGGAAGACGAATGCCATGAGCTGCATCCCAGTGGAAGCATGGAGCCTTCTAAGTCAACATGCGTGCATGAGCTTGTTAGATATAGTTGGGCTACCTTGGGTAGTCGACGCCTAAACACCCAAGGCACTCTATCGTACGAGCAACCAATTTTACAACTGGCTGAAACTTATTTACGTTTTGAAACTTTACGCATTTTCACTCCCTACTTTATAAACACACGATTCGCACAGCCATCACAATCTAAAACGAAACCCGAATGTTCGCAACAAGACTAATGCATAACCTATCGCATTCGCTCTCGTTTTCTCACTACAACGCGTCCTCGCTTATTCTAAATCGACCTGTATGTGTATGATTACAAATTACAACTATATAAATACATATAAGTACGTATAAACAACAAGTCATTGTGTGAGAACTTATGAATTTCGTGTTTCCTATGTGGCTCCTATGTGAATCGCATTACTATTATACTATCGCATCAAGTTTGAACGCGCTCAAATCGCAACACAAACTCAAAAATCATTATGATCGAATCTCACTCCAAGTCTCCTTCTGTCTAGATGCCTTCCAACAACTCTACTTCGAGAATGATAGCAAAGAGACGAGCCAAACGAAGGAGCGAAAAGAGGATTGCTTCACTTGTGACCAGGGAAGTGGTCAAAGTCATTCCTCAGATTGCCACACGAGTTCACTCTCTTATCAACTCTCGAACTTCGGAAGACGTTAAGACAGAAGAGCCGCAATCTACTTTTCTCTACAAGCACTTCAAAGCATGTGACCCGATGGAGTTCACGGGTGAAGGAGGTGCGACTCAACTACTCCAGTGGTTCGATTCTATCGAAGTTACCCTTCGTCAAAGCGGGTGTCCCGATAGTTTCCGTACTACTTACGCTACCGGAGTATTTCAATCACGAGCACTCGACTGGTGGACCACCGAACGAAACAAACGTGGGATATCCGCAGCTTACGCTCTCTTTTGGGATGAGCTGAAAGAGCTCATGAAGAAAGAGTACTGTCCTCCTCACGAAATTCATAAACTGGAAGACGAATTCTGGAAAATCAAGCAAACCGAATGTGACAATGCTGGCTACACCGCAAGGTTCAAACAGCTTAGCATAATCTGCCCGAGCCAAGTCAACACTTCAGAAAAGCCATTTCGAAGTATATTCGCGGCTTGCCTGAGAGTGTGGGTGATTTTGTCGAAGCTGCAAGACCTGCTACTATCGAAGAAACCTACAGCCTAGCCGCAGAAATCAACAACAAACGACTCCTGGAAGGATTATTCTCAAGGAATCCTGCCAAGCAAGCTCATCAAGCAGTCACTATCAATCCTTCAGGCGAACATGTTGACGAATCTTCTGATGAATCTACTGAGGAATCTTCTGACAAACCTGTTGGCGATTCTTCTAACGAATCTGCTAACGATTCTTCTAACGAATCTGCTAACGATTCTTCGGACGAATCTGCTGCCGATTCTTCTGACAAATCTGCCGACGGATCTACCGACGATTCTTCTAATGACTCTGCCAACGGTTCTTCCAACGACTCGGTCAAGGATTCTGCAAGTGAGTCCTCCGACGAATCCTCCAACGACGACACTTCTTCGCAAGACACCGACAAACCCAGCCGCAAGCGAAAGATTTCAAGCCCGAGCTCATCAACAACCGAACTGCTGCAACCGAAACCCCTCAGGCAGTTCCGATGTTTCCAAAACGAGCTTACACTGGAGCTCATCCTCAGTGTTACTCGTGTACCTATTATCATCCAGTTGGGGCTGACTGTCGCTATTGCAATAACTGCAACCGTCACGGTCACTTCACCCGCAATTGCCGCATCGAACCGTGAACCTGAGTACAACAACAACAGCTCCAGCAAAAGTCTTCAGCATCAGAAATCTAGCAAGCGTAGGATAAAGTTGTAATGATACGATTTTCGACGTTTATTTCTAAGTTTTGAACCTACTTTATTACTCAATGTTGCCACTATGTGTAACGTTAACTCTCGCTCTCGTATTCTCTTTCACTCTCTAATCGTCGCACTTAGACTAGCTTCACACACATACTATATACTATATCACGAAATAATGTGTTTTACCCTCATTACATTTTAGAACGAGGTACGATAAACGTGCAAGGAACGACTAATCACGGGTGCACACGGGATTATTTGGGTCAGTGCACGGAGATCGTAGTGAATTCTAAGGTGCCATAGCGTTTTGACAAAAGGTGACACCAAATCACGGGATGAAAGTAGTAGGGGTCGAGCAAGGTGTGCTTTATCATACTACCAAGGTTCCGTGAAGAAAGTGCCACGTGGAGTTGAACGTTACTAGACCTATATACTATAGTGATTATTTTCAACACACTACACTTAATCGCAAGGCGTAACAACAGAAACCGTATCATCGCAAGACTTGTCGTAAGTCTGCAAACGCAATGAAATCGCCTCATCGATGGACTCTGGAGAGTCTACCTCGCAGGACAATTTCGTCAACGCAAGACTGGTCGTAAGTCTATAGCGAACAATCTCATCAAGCACATTAACGCTCACAACATTGTCGGGTGAGGACCTATTCTACCCTCCTCGATAACCGCGATGCTTCGCAACGTAACGTTAAACTTACTCGAAACAAACCCGACTAATCGCAATCTCTTACCTTGTGTACCTCGCAATCTCTATCGCTTATTATGTGAATCTATATCGCTTGCTGTGTAACAATCTATCGCTATCGCCTACCGTTATCTGTGATACTCGTGTTAGGATAGCACGCATGACCTCGCTTCACGAGGTGAAGCTAATATGGTTAAAGCAGGGTGTTTTAGTCATATCAGCGACCTTTCGTGGAAAAAGGCCATGTGGGGTCTAATGTTAGTTAACCTCTGTGGTGTTAATCAATCAAATCGAACCGCATAAACCGCGCATACCTCCATCGCTTGCAACGCAACAACTGCCGCATATCGTAATTCGTTTCTTGTCGCCGCCATTACTGGTATTGTGTTGTGTTATTCGCCTAATCGCTGATCGCCTATCGTGTATAATCTACAGCTTATCGCTCGCTTGGTGTTCATTGAAGTCTGTATGGTATTAGTACACATGACACCGCTTCACGAGGCAAAACTAACCTGGTTAAGCATGATGTTTCGCCATGTTAGCAAACTCTCGTGGAAACGTGCCATGTGGGTTTAATGTGTAATCTAATCGAAAACGCGTTATTCGCTTCCCGCTTATCAACTCGCCGGATTAACCTATTCGATTCTATCTTATGCTCGGTCTGACTTTCTAACGATTGGGCCGAGTAAAACGCAATTCTACCCATGTCATATCAGCACACCTGACACTGCCTCACGAAACGGGAATAGTATGGGCAAAGCATGGTGGATACGCCGCTGGTACTTCCTATATATAAGTGTTTTAAACATATTAACAAACTTTCGTGGGAAAGTGCCAAGTGGGGCTCGGTAATTAACTACCTTTTTGTACTAATTAAAAACGTCTTTTTACAAAATTTTTGATTTAAAACCGGTAGACAAGTGAAATTTTCTCACGACGTGGAGTTAACATCGAATCGGCTTAACTCCATGTCCAAGGAAAGTTTCATAAGCCCAGTTTTTCCTTAAACTTTTACAACGTCAAAATAAAAAATCCTTCTTTAGACATTGGTTCGACATCGAGTTCAGCTTGGACCCATGTCATAGGAGAGTTTTCGTAACCCTTGTTTTCATCTCCGAGTTCCTTAAAATATTTAAAAACTTTAAACTTCCTTGCAACATCGGTTAACATCGACTCTGTTGACCGCACGTTAATAGGAAAATTTTCAAAGATTTTCATCCTAAATCCCTTTTTAATATCTAAACGAACCCTTCTTGTAACGTTGGTTAACGATCGACTCAGTTAACTCTACGTCATGAGAAACCCTTCGAATTACAATCGCATCGAACTAACGAATTCTACACAAGACAAGGTACTTTGAAATGCCAACTCGTGGGATTAATACTTTCGTCTTTACGTCGCCTTCTCACTATCACAATCGATTATATTATTCGAAACGTCCTCGCTGTCAACTTACGATCGAAACGCTCGCTGTATCGCTACTCGTACTAGATCAACTCTTAGAAGCCTTCCTATTGGATTAATTTCGGGACGAAATTTCCTAAAGTAGGGGAGACTGTAACAACCCGCACTTTCGTGCGTTGTTACTACTCGTTATACTCGTTACGCCTAGCACCAGAGATTCGAATCATAATGTAACCATATCGTATATATCGCTATTCGAAGGATAATCACATATTTTCGAAATACAATATCACTGTACTACACTATTATCACACTAACACTCACGGAGGCATTGAGTGAGGACCTATTATACCCTCCTCAGTGGCCGTGATGTGTCGAACGTAAACAATTAACGCTAACAGGGACTCTCGGGTGAGTGTTGTAGCTCCAGTCGTCGTGACGATGATGACAATACGAGTAAACGGTACCCCGTCAGTCTTTGTGGCACTACACGAAATAACGTTCACGATGACATCAAGGAAGGACCTATACTACCCTCATTGATGGTCGTGAAACGTCGCTAATAATCGCATACTCGAATCGGAAACCGATTGTTAATTATCGAAACTTTGGATTATGGATACGTAAATACGACCCCTAGTGATATATATATATAATAATAACAATATAATGATAATATAAACTAATTATGGAAAGAACGCGCTTCGAAAACTATCAAAACGATCAAAACGGAAAAGTCCAACGCGTCAGGATAGCGATCCGGACGGATGGGCATACGCACGGATGGGCCATCCGGACGGATGGGCATACGCACGGATAGGCCATCCGCACGCATGGGCCATCCGCACGGATGGGCAATCCGGGCCAGACTCCCTTCTTCTCCTCTGTTGCCTGTAAATACCATGTCACATCACTTGAACAGTGATGTGACAGCTCCTATTCAATCAAACACACTCCAAGACCCTTTTCTCTCGATTTCCTCGCGATTCCGGTAAGATTTCAACCTAAAACTTGTACTTCTACAATCTACACTTGATTCTACATCATTCTATCTTTCAAAACTCAAATTCTAACCACGAAATCTGCGGATTTGAGGCGTTTTGAGGTGATGTCACCAAGAGTTCTTATGAACTCCAAGTTGTGGCCTCATCCCACCATAAACGACTCAGATCTGGGTGATTTCCACACGTTTTGGTAACAAATCTCGCCTAAATCTATGTATTTACCCAAGGAACTATGCGATTTCGAGTTAACCCTGAAGAACCATCACGAACGGCCAGATCTGATGGAACGGGGTGATTCCCGGCCGTTAGAGCGAGTCGGAATTGACAGAACTTCAAGTGTTAGTGCGAGATTACGCTGTCTCGGTAACCCTACTCGTATTCCTTCCGTTAAACACTCGGAAACAGTGTTCAGAGTGCGAAACAGACATGTCAGTCCGCACGGATGACCCTTGTCCGCACGGATGACAAGTCAGTCCGCACGGATGACATGTCAGACCGCACGGATGACACATGTCCGCACGGATGACATGTCAGTCCGCACGGATGACATGTCAATCCGCACGCATTACCTCCGTCCGCACGTACGCACCACTTAACTGCACGGATGACACATGATCCGCACGGATGACCCATTATCCGCACGGATGACCCATTATCTGCACGGATCACCTGTTATCCGGACGGATAACATGTCATCCGGACGGATGACTTGTCAATCCGCACGGATGAGAACCATTCGACCTAATGAGTAACTTTTCAAGGCTAATCTCGCTTAACCATATATCGTTTACTCTATTCTTCAAGGATCAATACAGACATACTCGTAACCGACTCAAACAAGTTGTAATCCCGCTAAATGCGCACTGTGAGTATACTTGAACCCTTTTTAATCGTATTTTGGGTGTAACATACGTTTCTAACAAATCGAACTTATCAATCGAACTATTCAATCAATCGAATTATCACTTGCGAATAATTGTTATGCATAGATATACGTGATGCTAGTTGCATATGTGCTAGGGCTTATACTCGCGACGTCCCACCACGACTAGTATAGTACTATTGCGCCCGGCGGGGTCTAGTTATGCCATCGTACATTCGAGCATCGAGGACTTAGTTGGTAGTATCAGTTTTGTGAGTATATATGTCGTGTATTACGTTTATGCATATGGAAATTCGCTACACTTTTTATCTATTATGCTATACTTATCAAACCTGTATACTCGCCAATACTTTTGTATTGACAACTATTTTAACGTATGTTGCAGGTTTAGATCGCAGACTATATCAAATCAAGCTAGGAAGTCTAGAAACTCAACTAAAATCTAGGTTGTCGGACTTGTATTGTTCGAGAGGGCAAGAAATCTGTGATAACTTATGTGATTGTATTACTTGTTAGTATGGGATAACGAATGTATTAAATATTATCGCAATATAGTTGTTATGGATTCTCTTGAGCAATCTGATTCGCCTAGTTCCGTGCCCCGATGATTCCGCCATCGGTTGGGGTGTGACATGTGTCTTCTATCGGCATAACTTTTCTGTTGACTCGGAGCTTTCAACAAGTTGTCTCGAATTTGGAGGACTTTGTCGGTCTTTTCTTGCAATAGCTCGGGACCGGTTAGTTGCGATTGACTGATCTCATGCCATACAATTGGCGATCAACATTTTCTTCCGTATAAGGCCTCGAATGGTGCCATTTGAATGCTGGTATGATAACTGTTGTTATACGAGAATTTGACCAATGGCAGGTAAGCATCCCAATTACCACTAAAATCTATGACACACGAACGGAGCATGTCTTCAAGAGTACGGATCGTTCTTTCAGTCTGACCGTCGGTTTGAGGGTGGAATGCGGTACTTAGGTTAAGCGTAGTACCGAGAGCCGCTTGAAACTTTTCCCACAGTCGTGAAGTAAACCGAGCATCACGGTCAGAGATGATGTCACGAGGTATCTCATGTCGACAAATGATCTCAGTGGTGTAGATTCGGGCTAGTCGTTCTACCTTGTAGTCTTCCCGTATCGGCAAAAAGTGAGCTGATTTGGTCAAACGGTCAACAACAACCCAGATGCTTTCGTGACCTGATGGCGTGCGCGGGAGCTTGGTTATGAAGTCCATAGCTATACCCTCCCACTTCCACATAGGGATCGGGGGTTGTTCGAGTAAGCCAGAGGGTCTTTGGTGTTCAGCCTTGACCTTCGAGCAAGTCAGGCACTTTCCAACGTAGAGAGCAATATCCCTTTTCATGCCCGGCCATCAGCACTTGTAGTGAAGGTCCTGGTACATTTTATCAGCACCGGGATGAATAGAATACCGGGATTTGTGGGCTTCATCCATTAGAGTCTGTCGCAAATTGGTCCATTTAGGGATCCAAATTCGGTCCAGGAAGTGGAATATCCCATTCGACTTGTTCACAAGTTGGGCTCCATCGTGGTAGATTCTTTCCTTCTTCAGAGTGCGTTCATTAAAACAAGCAGGCTAAGCTTCGCGGATGAGGGTCTCGAGATCGTATGAGGCTTGGGTATTACGAATGCTGAGCAGATAACTCCGTCTATTGAAAGCGTCGGCAACGACATTTGCTTTGCCAGGATGATAACGAATCTCACAGTCTTAGTCGTTGAGAAGTTCTACCCATCGGCGTTGACGCATATTAAGTTCCTTCTAGTCAAAGATATGTTGTAGGCTCCTATGATCGGTGAAGATCGTACACTTGGTACCATACAGGTAGTGTCGTCAAATCTTCAACGCAAAAACAACTGCGCCTAGCTCGAGATCATGGGTTGTATAGTTCTTCTCGTGGATTTTGAGCTGGCGAGATGCGTAAGCTATAACCTTGTCCCGTTGCATAAGAACGCAGCCAAGACCAAGGTTCGAGGCATCACAGTGGACAATGAAGTCGTCGTTTCCGTCGGGCAATGTGAGAACAGGAGCATTGCAAAGCATGCGTTTAAGAGTTTGGAAAGCAGATTCTTGTTCGGTTCCCCAAACAAAAGGTTTGTCTTTATGCATAAGAGCGGTAAGCGGCACAGCGATCTTTGAGAATCCTTCGATTAATCATCGATAATAGCCCGCTAGTCTGAGAAAAGAACGGACTTCAGACGGGTTCTTAGGTGTAATCCAACTCTTAACGGCTTCAGTCTTCACGGGATCGACGTGAATACCTTGACTATTTACAATGTGACCGAGGAATTGAATCTCCTCCTGCCAAAATTCACACTTGGAGAATTTGGCATAGAGTCGATTCCCCTGGAGTAGCTCGAGAACCAAACGTAGATGTTGCGCGTGTTCGGTCTTTGACTTGGAATAGATCAAGACACCGTCGATGAACATGATGACGAAACGGTCGAGATATGGTTTACACACGCGATTCATCAGATCCATAAAAACCACAGGTGCGTTGGTTAAACCAAAAGGCATAACAATGAATTCATAGTGTCCATAGCGGGTGCGAAACGCGGTTTTGGGTATATCTTCCTCTTGAATGCGTAGTTGGTGATAGCCTGAACGTAGATCGATCTTTGAGAAACACGTGGCACCTTGTAGTTGATCAAACAAATCATCAATGCGAGGCAGGGGATAGCGGTTCTTGATAGTCAACTTATTCAATTCCCGATAGTCGATGCACATCTTGAATGACCCATCCTTCTTTTTAACGAAAAGGAATGGCGCGCCCCAAGGAGAGGTGCTCGGGTGAATGAAGCCTTTCTCAAGTAATTCCTGGAGCTGACTCGAGAGTTCAAGCATTTCAAACGGTGCGAGTCAATAAAGAGCTTTGGCAACAGGGTTGGCTCCAGGGATGAGGTCGATACGAAAGTCGATATCACGAGTTGGCAGTAAACCTGGTAGATCATCAGGAAACACATTGGGAAATTCACACACAACGGGGACTTCGCTTACTCCCGGACTACCTTTCTTTTCCTTCTCCGCTACTATGATGTTAGCCAAGAAAGCTCGGTATTCCTTGCGGAGATACTTACTAGCTTGGACACATGACATGAGCTTGAGACCCTTCGAAGCAATTTCACCATAAACACACAATAGATCACCATTCGCGAGCGAGAATCGAATCATCTTATCAAAGCACATAACTTCAGCATGGTTTTCGCGAAGAAAGTCCATGCCTAATATGACGTCAAAACTTCCGAGTTGCATCAGGATAGGGTCGATTGGGAAGATGTGATTGTTGAGCTCAAGAGTACAATCACGAAGAACAGAATTTACGGCGACGGTTCTTCCGGTAGCGACTTCGACATCGAACGTCGATGGGAGATGGGAGCGTTTACGACTAAAGAGCTTCTCGAATTCAAACGACACAAAGCAGTTATCGGCTCCAGTATCAAATAAACATGAAGCATAAATACCATTCACAAGGAAGGTACCATTGACTACGTTGTTGTCGGCCTGGGCTTGGCACACGTTGATGTTGAAAGTTCTGGCGCGTGCGGCTTGTTGCTGTTGCTGCTTGTGTTGCTGAGGCTCTTGCTTCACAACCCTGTTCGGGCACATGTTCGCAAAGTGATTGGGATCACCACATGCGAAGCAGACTCGGGCGTTGACCGCGGGTGCCTGAGCCGCTTGTTGGCCTTGTGGGGCTGGGAGCAGAGCTTGATGAGCAGTGGCTTGAACTGGTGCTTGACGAGGACCAGTACTGCAGTTAGCAGGAAAATGGTCGTACATGTTACAGTGTGCACAAAAATGGCAAGCTAGACCCACCGGGTGATGATAAGAACACGTTGGGCAGGCAGGGTGAGGGCCTGTGTATGCACGCTTTGCAGGCGGTGCATAGGTAACTGGTGTTGGATGGTGTTGAGACTGCTGTTGAGCCGGTACGGTAGTGACAGCACAGTTCTTGTTGCTGGAGCTGCTGTTGTTGTTCTTCTTTTGGCGGCGTGAGACTTTCGATTATGGAGCGGCGGCGGTTTCAGTGGATGGTGCGGCGGTGACTTGGTGCAGGTTCTTTGATGTTTTATCCCAGAAACCAGCTTTTACCCGCTTGTCGTTGATTTCAGTGGCAAGCAAGTAGGTTTCTTCGATCGTCGCTGTCTTTGCGGCATGCACAAAATCTGCAACACAGTCGGGTAGAGCTCGAATGTACTTTTTGATTGCCATGTCGGGCGTCTTCACTTGATCGGGACAGATGATGCTGAGCTGCTTAAAACGAGCAGTCAGGGCAGCGTTGTCACCTTCCTTCTGCTTGATGTGCTCATGGGGAGGGCAGAACTCTTCGAGCATAATGTTCTTCAACTCGTCCCATGACAGACCATAGGCTGCATCATTTCTGCGCTTGTTCCTTTCGGCCGTCCACCAGTCTAAAGCGCGGGACTGGAAGACGCCGGTCGCGTTCAGTGTGCAGAGATTATCAGGACATCCGCTCTGTTGCAGGGTGACTTCGATTGAGTCAAACCATTAAAACAAAGCCGTGGGGCCTTCTTCGCCGGTGAACTCTTTCGGTCCACATGCCTTGAACTGTTTGAAGCTGAAATCAGCTTTCGGAGTTTCAGTTATGGATTCCTCAGACGATTTGCTCGTGTTTTCGTACAGTTCACTGACAACTTGGGGTACAACTTTTGCCATTTGCTTAGTAATCATGGCAGCGAGGCATTTGTCTGCTTGCTTTCGGCGAGCATCTCGGGTAGCGCGAGATCCAGATGACGACATTGTCTGCAACAGACATCATCACAGGACTCAACACAATATAATCGAATCTCACCTCACAATCCTAATACTACTAAAGCTCAGGAACACGCATAATCACGTAAGCACATAGGCACATAATCACAGATCCACATAAGAACAGAGACACATAAGCACATAAGCACATAGGGCACAGAAGCACATACGCATGTAATCACAAGATGCAGTCACAAGATGCACCCCAAAACCAATTTCAGACAAAATACCCAACCTTGTGAGGGACCCACTTATTCCACCTTAAATTCTCAATCTGAACCTTTTCCCCAATTACATCCGCCACTTCTCCTCTAAATTTCGCAACTGAAAAAAACCGGCGTCTACGTCAAAACCCAGCTTGTCTGGCTCTTTAATCCCAGCTTTTATCAAGTCTTTTTCTACTGATATGATATCCTTCCATACACCAGCCATCTCCTTTCTGAAAGGAAATGTGTGGTGAGTAAAGATTTTGGGAGACAAAAGATAAAGTATATATGAATATATAGTCAACTTTTTGATTATTGACATAAGAGCATCCACAATAAGACCCACTAAAAACACCTAAAAACATGTCCAGTCAGGTGTCACATCAGAAAAACACCCATCCTTCAAAAAATTAAAAACTCACCCAATAAGAAAACACAAAAACACATAAAAACATTGCCACATCATCACCACCTTTTACAATTAATTTAAATTTATCACCCAACCCCCCACCCTTTGGCCCCACCACCTCCTGACAACATGCTCGTTTATACCCATTCTTCAACAAATATGCCACCCAAATATGCATCCCACAATAATAAAGAATGGGTGAGGTGGAAAAATGGCAAAAAACAACCCAACAAAATGACCTATTGGGGATGGTCTAAGGGGGTGTTTGTTTTTTGTCAAAAGTACTTCAAAGCCTCTTATGTCTGTCCCACGCAGACCACGCGCAGATGTTCAAGTCTGCAGCTTGTTTGTTTTTTGAAAGAACTTTCATTAAAAAAGGTCTTCCTCACCTCTTCCTCAAACAGACCTATCCTCACATCTTCTAGCCTCTTCAAAGCTATCCTCTCCCTCTCTTTCAAAAGGTCTTCCAAACCCTAGTTTTCTCCAGCTGTTACATGCTCCACCCCCATCTCCAGCCGACCTCCACCTCCAGCCGACCTCCACCTCCAGACGCACCTCCACCTCCAGACGCACCTCCACCTCCAGCGACCTCCACCTCCGGCCGACCTCCACCTCCAGCTTCGCTTTTTCTCTGCTTCCCTACAGTCCCCATATCTGGCAATGCAAGGACTCCTTTTAGTTTGTTCCATCAATTATAAGTTGATAATATAAAAGGCCTCTTTTGATATGTCTCTCTGTAGGTCTCCATGTCTGCCAATCAAGGGCCATTTTTTATGCAGATGATGTAAAGCAGCTTCTATTGATATTGATAATGATAATAATAATTTGGGTGATTTAATAGGATTATATAGGAGTGTAGAGGAATTGGTGGAGAATGTGACCATAATTAGCAGTGAATAATAGTGGGTTTGGGGTTTTAGGGGTGTATGGGTTAGCACAGATCTGAAAGAGAAAGGGGAGAAGAGAAAGTTTGCAGATGTGGGGTTTTGAGATAACCAAACACTCTTTTTATTACACTCTGCAGACATTTGGTCCACCTCTTCTCGTGCAGAAGTTTGCAGATGTGGTCCGCAGACTGCAGACCTTTGACATCTGAAAAAACAAACACCACTTAAATATACCATGGGTACAGGTTTCATGTCCCAAGGCATGGTACGGGTTTCATGTCCCATGGCATGGTACGGGTTTCATGTCCCAAGGCATTTTAGTGAATACCACTTTCCAAATATATCCTTATGTAACTTTTAATGACTTTTTATATATTTTTTATTAAGCAATCAAGAGATAATTGGTCTTGATTATCTCAACAGTAGATCATAAGCCATCAGTGGCTAAGATATAGTTTTCAAATTTTTCTTAACTCAATAAGTTTTCAAAGTTGCTTGTCTTAATTATATTTTTTTCTCTTTTCTTTTTCATTTTTGTTGGTTTACATGTTGCTTTTACAAAAAAGTAAAAATAAAAATATGCATGTGGTTCGTAAGAGCCATGCTTAAGCTCAGGCCCAAATCAAACTCACTCTTCTCGAGGTAAGACGGGATTGGACGGAGGATGGGATTTGGTGCCACGTAGGATTCAGAGAACACTAGAAGGGCATTCTGTACATGTTAATCTTGAAGAACCCATGGATATATTGTACATTATCTTTTTTCCTTTGTTTAGAATTCTCACTATTAGTGGTGAAATATTCTAAATTGCTTTGTTTTACTAACTCTTTGTACAAAGCTATCTATAACATATGCATGCAAGAGCCTCCCTGTAGCTATGTTGAACAGCTAGATGATAAACATAAGGAAGCATTTGAAGATTATATTTAATCAACGGTAAACAATTTCTGCCTTAACAAGCTAACATAGATTTCTCTATACCATATCATACACACTAAGTTTTTGTTGGAATTTGGTGTCCAGTTATTAATTATTTAACGTTACTAATAAGGTTCGATCCGAAAAGTTACACGTTGGACGACGAACAAAGAATTATGTTTAATCGTTAAAATCATGTATCACAAAAGCGGATTAATTACGGAGAACAAGTATTTATGAAATACTAGTAAATATTAATTGTTTACGAACTGATTAATTGCAAAAATTATTAATGACGTTTAAAGTGTTAAACGGATGTTAATTTTTTATTTAAAACCCAATTAATTAAACAACATGTCCCATACCATGTCTTAAAAGATAACATAATTATTATAGACAAGATCTAGTCAAATTGTTCTATTCCGACAACTCAGATTCTTATTACAGACAATTGTTTATTGATTTCTAGACTTATCCTAGCCTCAATTTCATCACCGCAAAATAAAGCATCCTATCAACTTAAGCACCTGTCACATACGTTAAAATAAAAGTCAATACACATAGTGTAATGGTGAGCATACAAGTTTGATAATAGCATATAGAGTTCGAAATCGTTACGCATAACCAGCACGTACACAGTGTAAAATGAGGCATGTTAGTTATCGACATGAATATATCGATACCAATCACTGCGGGTTGACTGCCCAAGGCAGTTCGCGATACACACTCACCACTGTGAGCCATGTACGTAATTGTCCTTAACAACCCCCGAGTGAACGGGTGCTAAGTCCAAACTAATAGTACTATCGTTGCTAAGGCAGGTAGACAGCATTCCATGTGTAAACATAACAAACAAGCATTCATTAAGTCACGTATAACATAGTAACATACGGTAATGGTTAGCGTTAAATTGTAGCGTAGTGTGTTCGATGTGATTTGGTATAAGTAACGTATGTAACACCCAAAAGTGCGTAAAGCAAAAAGGGATCGAGTATACTCACAGCGATTGGTGGATTGAAAGGAGCGCTAGAGAGTAGGGTTAGCCTGAACAGATTGATAGTATAAGGATAAGCAACGCGTAAAACGATACAGAGTGCAAGTGGGTAGGACAGCAGATCAATCGGATGGTAGTCCGATCAGACAGCCGGCCGCTCGGATGACAGTCCGCTCTGATGGTCATCCGGTCGGGTGACCTTTCGAGTTGATTGTTTCTTCCTCTGTGAAGGATGTGTTTGTGTATGATGGTTTGACCTTTGAAGTTTTCGTTGTAGTATTTTGAAAACATTGAAGTAACTCTACCCGTCAGGTCGATCGATCGAACGACAGGTCGATCGATCGAACGACAGTTCGATCGGGCGACAGTCCGATAGGTTAGGCACTTTAGTGAGAACAAGTTCACAGCAGGTTGTCACTCGATCGGACAGTTGTTCGATCGGGTGGCATCCCTTGTGCGTTGAACATGTTGAAAATTGTTTAAGTGTTAAATTCAGTACGTTACACGATCGAGCGGCAATCCGTTCGGACGGTCGTCCGTTAGGACAGGAGCTCATTCCACGTCCACAACTTCCAATGTTTGAAATACATAACAAGTATGGGGCAAGGTGCAAGCAGCTCGGGTGACAACCTAATCGGGTGACAGTCTGTTCGGAAAGTAGTCCGATCGGACGGCATTCCGTCCTGGTCGTTCCGTTCGTCTTACACTTGGATGTTTTGATTGTTTGTCGTTTTATCGAGACGTTTTGATACCGTATTAAGCAATAGAAACTTCGTCAATACTTGGTACTCATGATTGGACAGGAATCACCCAAATCCGGCCAGTTAACTGTTCGAGACGGTGTTCCATGTTTAACCTGATATCGGTGGTCTCATGGATAGAATCCAGATCTTGAACCAACACAACCACAAGAATGAGTAGTAAGTCGGCACAAGCTCCGATTCTATCGGTTTTGAATGCATTTAGTGTAAAAAAGTTGAAAGAAAGTTGGAAAACCATATTTCAATCCTTTTCATAGTGAATATGTTTAGATCTATGAAAGATCCTTGTTTGTTTATGTGGAAATCGGTTAGATCTAAGTTGTTCTCGGTGGATTGAGGCCAAAACATGAAGTTCTCAAGAACACATGGTAACGTCATCCTAGAACACCCTGAATCTTGATGATTTCACGGTTAAAATTTATGATTCAAAAGATAGAAAGGTGTAGGAGTGCGTGTTGATTAAGGAAGTACAAGATTTAGGACGAGATCTTACCGGGATTGTGAGAAATCGAAGTGAAATGAGGTTGGAGAGCTGGTCGGACAGAGAGTTGCCAAAAGTGGAAAGTATGGTGGTGACATGGGGTATTTATAGGGTTACCCAAAGTGGAAAGGAGCGGGTCGATCGGGTGGCAGCCCGGTTGAACAACCTGACCGATCGGACAGCAGTCCGATCGAACAGCTGGTCGATCGACTGGTTATATGATCGATCAGTCGGTTGGTTCGAGTGTTTGGTGCGACGAGTTTGGCTGTTTTGATTGCGATTGCGAGCGTTTCGATGCCTTAGAGCTTCCTAGTCAAATTACTTTTAATCCCAACTACTATATCAACATACAATCATCCTAATTTCGTATTCGATTAGCGTTTGTGATTCAGCTGCGATTGAGTTCGATTGTGTTTCGATTGATTACCACACATAACATAAATAAGCATGCACAAGTAACACATAAGGCACACACACACGTATAACAATAACCAAAATGCGTAATTCGAGTTGCGAGTGCGATTGCGATAAGCGATAAATCGATTAAACATGCAATTAATAGCGATCAATATGCGATTATTTATAGATACTCCACATAATACAATCAACGTGATAATAAAATAGACTAATTACAAGTCAAAGAAGTCAAAACAGGAATTTAGCAAGGAGAGACAGATCGCAATTAGCAATCTTTTCTTCCTTTGACTTCAATCTTAACTTTGACTTTGACTTCCGAAACACGGGGTGTTACAAATATATTGGACCTGTTGCTGCTACTGGACGATATACTGGACCTGGGTTACATGCTGCTGGACTTCTATTGGACATGGGCTGTTTGGGCTTATTGCGAGATACTGGACCTGGGTGTTGTTTGGTGTTGTTTGGGCTTATGCGAGGTTTATTGCGAGACCGGCTCTTATATCTTATACAAAAGAGTTCCTCACCTACTTTATATTACTTCAGTCAAGATATTTTGTTTCCATAATTTTCTCTCGTTTCTCTCTCCTAACATCACTTAGGGTTTATGTCCGTTTAATCACTGATTTGTTTTGTATCAGTGATCTTGTTGTGAGATCTTGTGAGAATCGATGATTATCATGTTGATAATCATATGTAGTTGATGGTTGAGAGTTAATATTGGTTGTATCTTTGTTCTGTTCTTTGTCTTCAGTTGTAATCATCAAGTCTATTGGTTAATAAAGCTTTTGGTTCGAGTTCTTGTTGATTACAGTTTGATACCCATGTTCTTGACAGTATGTTTGTATGATTGTATCCATTCCAAAATTCGTATCTTTTCTTAAAACTACCACCCCATCATACATTTTTAAATTTTAACCATCCTAATCCAGAAACAATTAAAACTCGAAAGCAAACCACTATGAGAACCTAAAACCCGAGGTCAAAATGCCTCCATTATCCTCTTTTGGCAGACATAGTTGTTCGTAATCATTTTATATTTTTTTTCTACCTTATCCACACAAGTAAATGAGGAGTCCATATGTCACATGACCCAAACTAGTCAAAGTCAGAATAACAGAAACAAAAACAAAAAATCCTCAGTCGGAGAACTTTCCGAGCCAACTAGATACTCAAGCAGGCCCATACATTCACTACAGTGTTTAATTTCCATCCTATCGTAGTTTTGATTTCAAAATATCTACAACAGAAATATTATTGCACATAACTTAGGATTGGTACCTTGCAACAACCAACGAAAAGTTCAACTAAAATTATGTGAAGAAATGTGGATGCCCCATTTATTTAATTATATCAAGTATATCTAAATAAAGGATGGCCAAAAGTTTTTTAACATTTTTCCGAGGCTCTAGAACATAAATTTTTTACTTTCAGATTGTGAACCAACTACATAACGGGCAAAGTTAACCTACATGGTCTCTAAAAAATGAGATGTGTAAAAAGACACAATGGATCGCAACATATAAAACAATGTCGAACAATATATAACACAATATCGAAAAATATAACACAATGTCGTGAAAAAAAAAACATAATGACGCAAATATAGAAAAGACACAGTGATAAATAAAAGGCACAATGATCTAAACATCCAAAAGCAAAACACTAAAATCTCATATCGTAGAGGTCAATCGGAGTCTGTTTGTACCCTTCGTACACCTTATTTTTAAGAGACTTTGTATTTGATCCTAACCCACTACATACTTTCATATGAACCGGCAAACACACCAGTGGTTGGACCACACTTCTGGGTCGGACCTATAGTACAATTAATCCAGGCTTGGGCTTATTGCCTCCAAAAAAATAGGGTCTTTGCTTAAAAGAAAATTAATATACTAACTATTAATATTAGTGCAAAATTATTGTTTAAGATTTCTTCGATTCCTTATACAAGCAAACCACTATCTATGTCTTATAGTTATATTAGATTTTTGTTTGGTTCCAAATACGGATAAATGAGTATCGTTTATAATAACAAAAAATGAAAAAGTACCTGAAAATTTTATTTTGTCTTAAGCCTCAAAAAATCTTAGAATGTCCCGACCACACTTCAATCATGATCTTTTTTATTATTTTCTCCTTGCAAATCTCATTTACTATTTCAAGCCAAGCCAAGCCACGCTCCATATTTTGTTATTCCATATGTTGTGCTAAACATTGCAAATTTGGATTAAAGAGTAAGCTGCCATTTTGGTTCCTGAGGTTTTGGCAGTTTTGCCACTTTAGTCCAAATCTTAAACTTTTTGCATTTGGATCCCTGTAGTTTCAGTTTTGTTGTCATTTTGGTTCAAAAGTGAAATCAGCTCAAAGTCCTCAAATTAAATCTTGATGTTTTGTCCTTTTCCTCAGGGGTAATTTGGTCATTACAAGTATTATTTTAACAAATTATTAATTAAATTAATTAATCTCTTTACCTTATAAACCCAACCATCATCTTCTCCAAACCCAACTAAGAACATCAATTCAGAAACCCTAACTCATAGATTTCGGCAATCTAAACGTCTGAAAGAATAAAAACTGAATGCTGCAATGACACTTAGAGTTTGTAATTGTGTTACGTATGAGATCGTGAACCAGACGACGGCACCGGTAATGATTTCGGCCGGCGTTTTCTTCCTCCATTTCCCTCAAAATCATAGATTTGCCTCACAAAATCAGAAACAATGCTCTGAATCCCAGTAAAAGTTCTCTCAAATATGGGAGATCTGATAGAAATCGGCGTCCTCTATCTAGCTTAAGAGACAATGATCTGCGGCAAACTGAGGTGCTCGAATTCGCCCCTAATCAGATCTTGTTGGGGGCGGAAAGTTTGGATAATGGTTCGGATCTAGCTAACTCGGTGATGGTAGAAGAGTCTTCGCTGACATGTGCTGATGCTGGAACCAACATCTCTGTTTCGTTTGACCAGGCTATCCAGGCCATTAATCAAGGTAACCCTCTATCCAATTCTCTTTTAACCCCATCGAAATCCCCATGTCTGGTTAATTCGAGTGTTGTAGAAATTCTTACCCCTGTTAGAAATCTTGACTCTGCCTTTGAAGATGACACTGAAAGAGTTGAGATGTGTGATACTGATGATGATGATAATGATGATGGGGGTGATGACTCAAACATGCTCCAAAATAATGAACCCTGCCAGAAATCTCACCCATCGGAAAACCCTGATACGAATGTTTTGTCTGGCCCTCGTGCTGATCCCACCACTTTTGTGTTGGGTACACCGGTTGTTCCTGCAGCAGGTGCATACTCTGCACAACAAAATGTTTGGAAGCCTAATGGTAGAGCAGGAATGACTATAGCGGACCGAATTCGGCAAAGTCAACAGGCTGTGAGAAGGAGGTGGTGGTGGCGGTGGTGAGAAGGTAGTGGTGGCAGTGGTGAGAAGGGGGAGGAGGTGGCAGTGGTGGAGTTCATGGTGGCGGTGGTGTTAGAGAGAGGAAAGAGTGGTGGCGGTAGTGAGAAGGGGGTCTGTGCTTGGTCAAAGAATTAATTAATTTAATTATTTTATTAAATAATTTGTTATAATAAAACTTATAATGGCCATTTTACCTCTAAGGACAAAAAACTATGATTTAATTTATGAAACATGAGCTGATTTCATTTTTGGACTAAAATGGCAAAAAAAAAATGAAACCACAGGGAACCAGATGTAAAAGGTTTCAAATTTGGACTAAAGTTGCAAAAGTGACCAAATCTCAAGGACCAAAATTGCAGTTTACTCCGGATTAAAAGTGTGAGATTAAATATATTATTAATGTAATATTTAATCTTGTAGCTTTTATAATCATTTATATTATATTAGATCAAAATATATTAATAACCTATTAGTAATTAGTTGGTAATTGTTGATGGACCATATTACCCTTATTAACTAATTAGGTTTCCTCTTGGGTGTATAAATAAGGGGATTATTAGAGAGTTTAAAGGTTACACAATTTAGTGAATCAACCAACCCTCATAACATCACATTTTCGTCTCTCTCTCCCTAACCGAAATCAACCCTACTTTCGGTTTCATCACCATCATCACTTTACACCCTAAGGAGGAACCGGATCATCCTGACAAGTATGTCGAACTCAATGGCTGGATCTCTGACTGGATTCTCCACTGCTTTGAATGCTGTAACAGGTATGTTATTCATGTTTTCCATTAAGTTTAAACAGAACTGATCAACATGTGGTATCAGAGCATATGTTGATAAATCAGTTCTATTTTTCGTATCCATCATTCTGGGATCATAATCAGGAAAACAGAAAATTTTTAAAGCCTTCAAATCATGGCTGTTTTCGTTTTTAAATGTGCCGAAATCACTGTTTTCGGAAAAAGTTGGTTAATATATTGATTCGAAATCATAATGGGCAAATCTTAATATCCGAAATCTGTTAACTAAAGTCTAAAATTTAAGGTTTCGGATCCCAGATTATGTTTTAACTTTTTAGGGTTCATTATACTGTTCTAAGAAAACTCGAAAATTCCCTATATTTTGGAATATAATTTGGATTAGTGGGTTTTTTTCATGATTTGATCTTAATTTTATCTATTAAAATTTTGAAAACTGTTAATAGATTTTCAGTTATTATTTTCGAAATCTTTTGATAAGTTTAGATAAAAAATAAAATAGGAAATACTATCCCAAAATCCCTTAAATTTCGAGTTTTAGTTAATATCACAAGAAACAGCTATTAACAGTGGGTTTCGAAATCATTAATGTACTAATCGCACAAGTCCCTTTAGTCGCACAAGATCAGATCAGATATGATCTGATCGCACAAGATCAGATCACATGAGATGTGATTTGATCACACAAGGGAGATCGCACAAGACTTGTGGATCGCACAAGACAGTGCTGATCGCACAAAACTTGGGCCTGACTAATTGCACAAGATTTGGGCCTCACTGATCGCACAAGTCATTATTGATCGCACAAGTCCTCACTGATCGCACAAGTCATTATTGATCGCACAAGTCCTTACTGATCGCACAAATTTGTTTTGGGCCTTATTAATTGCACAAGACTTGGGCCTTATTGATCGCACAAGACTTGGGCATTACTGATCGCACAAGTCATTATTGATCGCACAAGTTCGATCCGCGCTAACAAGTGGTTTGCTATTAAATACTTGGTTTTGTAAATACCTAATTGCTTAACTAATCAGAATCAGATAAATTTTACAAAACCAAAATAGCTTAACTTGAATAAGCTTCTGATGTATTAATTCTGGCCAAAGCTGATTTAATACATCTATTTATTGTTCAAGTATTACAAAAGCTATGTTGAGTATGCATTACAAACGTGAAATGTCTTAATTCTGGCCAAATCTGATTTAATTCATTTATGTTTAGCATGCTTGACAAGTGCATAACTAAAGTGATTGTCTCATTTCTGGCCAAAGCTGATTTGTCACGATTACTTTGCACACATATTTAAATGATTACACTTCTGGCCAAAGCTGATTTGTCTTCGTTTAAATAGAATTTTACTAAGTCTATTATTTTGATGTTAGTAATAGACAATATCACAGCTTCATAATTAAAATGGTCATTACTTATGCCTGCCTTAGTATAACATGCCCTTAGATCACATTAAGACTTCTTTCTTAGTATCATAATTCGCTCATCTTATTTCCACTATCAGCACCCAATCAGGGGATTCCATCTTTGACTGGTGATAACTTTGCTGCATGGAAGGATGCCCTCATGCTTACCCTTGGGCTGCTGGACTTTGATTATGCTCTAAGAGAGAATAAGCCAGCGGACCTTACTGCTGCAAGTACTGCTGCTGAGCAGTTACTTCATGATAAGTGGACTAGGTGTAACCGCATGTCTCTCATGTTCATGAAGCAGTCCATTCATAACTCAATCAGAGGAGCCATTCCTGATTCTGAAGATGCTAAAACCTACTTGGCTTCTGTGGAGGATCAATTCAAGGGAACATCAAAAGCACACGCTAGCACTCTTATCCTCAAGCTGGTGACGACTAAGTATGATGGGAGGAGCGGCATTCGCGAACACATCATGATGATGCATGACATGGCTAATAAGCTGAAGGGCCTAGAAATGGAAATCAGTGATGGTTTTCTTGTTCACTTCATCATCACTTCGCTTCCTTCGTCCTATGAAGCATTCAAGATCAATTACAACACTCAGAAGGACAAATGGACGATGAGTGAGCTGATTGCTATGTGCGTGCAGGAGGAAGAGCGTATGAAGATGGATCGCACTACTGATGTTGCTAACTTCACCACCTCCAACTCTAAGAAGAGGAAGAACACTTATCAAAGAAAGGATGCTTCTAAGGTCCAAAAGCCAAATCCAAATCCTCATACAAGTGCACCTTCCAGCTCTAAGAACTCCTTAGGCAAACCCTACTGCAAGTTCTGTAAGAAAACAGGACATAAGCAAAAGGAATGCCCTGACTTCAAGGAGTGGCTGGCTAAGAAAGGTAACTATTTTTTCATGATACTTGAGTCCTTTAATTTAAATGTTCCTGCTAATTCTTGGTGGTTTGATTCTGGTTCTGTGGTTCATGTTACCAATTCACTTCAGGGATTCCTTACAATCCGGAAGCTGGGAAGAAACCAAAGAACACTTAACGTTGGAGATGAACGGGAATTAGAAGTGAAGGCCATAGGAACATTACAATTATTTTTGAAAACTGGTTTATGTATTAAACTTTATGATACCTTATATGTTCCTGAGGTAACTCGGAACCTTGTATCAGGACCAAAGTTAGACATGGACGGTTTTGTAGTTTCTCATGGTCATCGCAAACTCTCTATTCTCTATGATTTCGTTGTTTATGGTACTGGCATTCTGGATGGTGGTCTCTATAGATTAGAACTAGATGATAATTTTTCCAAATCTTTGTTGTCATATAATATTAATGAATCACTCACAAAGATGAAACAGGTTCGAGACTTAGAGACTTCATCTATGTTGTGGCATCAACGTTTAGGCCACATCTCAAGAGAACGATTAAATCGTCTCGTCAAGGATGAAGTCTTAACTCCTCTCGATTTTACTGATTTTGGAACATGTGTCAAATGTCTTAAAGGCAAAATGACATTAGCAAATAAGAAAGGTGCCACTAGGAGCTCTAATTTATTAGAACTCATTCACACTGACATTAGTGGTCCTTACCAAATTGCTGGCATAACAGGACATACTTCATTTATCACTTTCATTGATGATTATTCTCCTTACATGTACTTGTATCTTATTAAGGAAAAGTCTGAATCTCTTACAACTTTTAAAGATTATAAAGCTGAAGTTGAAAAGCAATTAGATCATCAGATTAAAGTTGTGAGATCAGATAGAGGCGGTGAATATTATGGAAGACATACTGATGTGGGTCAAGCTCCTGGTCCATTTTATGAGTTTTGTAAGGGCCAGGGGATTGTGAACCAGTACACCATGCCTGGTACACCTCAGCAGAATGGTGTCGCTGAACGAAGAAACTGTACCCTTATGAACATGGTGCGCAGTATGTTAGCCAACACTAATTTACCATTATTCCTTTGGACTGAAGCGTTAAAAGCAGCTGTTCATATACTCAATAGAGTTCCTTCTAAGTCTGTCCCTAAAACTCCTTATGAACTTTGGACAGGAAGGAAACCGAGTCTTAAATATATGAAAGTATGGGGTTGCATTGATGAAGCAAAACTCTATAATCCTTTCCTAAGGAAACTTGACCCTAAAACAGTTACCTGCTTCTTTATTGGGTATCCTGATCATTCGAAGGGTTATCGTTTCTATTGTCCTTCCCATGTCACCAGTATTGTTGAAACCAAGCGTGCTGCGTTCCTGGAGGATTTCAAGGTCAGTGGGAGCAGTACCAACCCTTACGAAAAATTGCAAGAAGTACAAGACGCGGGGGGGGGAGAGACTCGTCGCTTACCATTACTCCGTTTACTCCTCTTGTACCCCATGCAACAACTGTACCTGAAGCCACTGCACAAACTCCATCTCCACAATCAGAACCCATTATACCTCATAACGAAGGCACATCAAACGCTCAAAACCAAGACAACGCTGAACCCGATAATCAACTCAGGAGGTCATCTAGGCAAAGAAGGCCTACTAATTGGGATGATTATGTTACCTACCTGACTGAAATGGATGCTGGAAAGCTCAATGATCCTATCTCTTATAATGAAGCCATTAGCAGTGATCAGTCTTCTGAATGGAATAAAGCAATGATTGATGAGCTTGAATCCATGAAGAAAAATGACGTTTGGGATTTAGTCGAATTACCCAATGGTGCCAAACCTGTAGGTTGTAAATGGGTGTTCAAAACAAAACTGGATCCGAATGGGAACGTTGAACGCTACAAAGCGAGATTGGTTGCAAAGGGCTACACTCAGAAAGAGGGAATTGACTATCAAGAGACGTTTTCACATGTCTCTCGTAAAGATTCATTAAGGATCGTTATGGCCCTAGTAGCTCATTTTGATTTAGAGCTGCATCAGATGGATGTCAAAACTGCTTTCCTTAACGGAAACTTAGACGAAGATGTTTACATGAAACAACCTGAAGGCTTTATACCTGAAGGTCAGGAGCATCTAGTCTGTAAGTTGAAGAAATCCATTTATGGGTTAAAACAAGCATCACGTCAATGGTACCTCAAGTTTGATGAAGTCATGAAGAGGCAAGGTTTTATGAAGAATCAAGTGGATCAATGCACCTACCTCAAGATGAGTGGGAGTAATTTTACTATACTTGTCCTTTACGTAGATGATATTCTACTGGCAAGTAATAGTTTAGACATGTTGCATGAGTCGAAGCGGTTACTCTCGCATAACTTCGACATGAAGGATCTCGGAGATGCTTCTTACGTCATTGGCATCGAAATTCACCGAGATAGACACAAAGGGATCTTAGGATTGTCTCAAAAGACTTACATAGATCGTGTCCTTACACGTTACAACATGCAACAGTGCAAACCCTCAGTCGCTCCAGTAGTTAAGGGAGATGTTTTCGGTTCATTCCAGTGTCCGACAACAGAGGTTGAAAAGGAGCAAATGAACCAGATACCTTACGCGTCAGTAGTCGGGAGCCTGATGTATGCTCAAGTCTGTACTCGCCCAGATATCGCTTATATTGCTGGAATGCTAGGCCGTTATCAGACTAATCCTGGCCTAGATCACTGGAAAGCAGCTAAGAAGGTCCTTAGATATCTGCAAGGGACGAAAGACTATAAACTGACTTATAGAAGAAGTGATCATTTAGAAGTAGTAGGTTATTCTGATTCTGACTTTGCCAAATGCAAAGATGACAAGAAATCCACTTCGGGCTATATCTTTATGTTAGCAGGCGGACCTATCTCATGGAAGAGTCATAAACAACAGTTAACTACAACTTCCACAATGATGGCAGAGTACATTGCTGTTTACAACGCAACCTGTCATGGAATGTTGCTTAGAAATCTGATCACTCGACTCAAGTTAATTCCATTTCTAGACCATTGAAGCTTTACTGTGATAACTCAGCTGCCGTTAGTTTCTCGAACAGTAACAGTTCGACTGGAGCTGGTTTATATCTCGATACAAAATATTTGTTCGTACGTGAACGAGTTGAGGAAAATAATCTTTGTATTGAGTATATTAGTACTAAAGATATGCTTGCGGATCCGATGACTAAAGGTCTCCCACCTAAAGTTTTCGAAGAACATGTATCGAATATGGGACTTATTAAAGACCTTGTTTAATGGCATATTGTACTAGCTTATGTTTTAATTAATAAAATTTCCTCAGTTTGATTTTGTATGTCTCTAACATATGTTCTGCCGGTGTAATGACATATAGACAAATATAAATACAAATCAGACGCTAAAGGGCTTATGCATATTTTGATCATAACTGTTAGGTTTTAAATTGAGGCTATAGTATGACTAATGGGGGTCCTGAGTCGAATGATGATTCAACGGCTGTATTTCTCTGCTATAGTTCTTGGTTTAAGGCTAAAATGAATATTAACTCCTGGCCAGGCTTACCTAATACTCATGATAAATGATTACTCGGCTAAGTGGGAGAATGTGAGATTAAATATATTATTAATGTAATATTTAATCTTGTAGCCTTTATAATCATTTATATTATATTAGATCAAAATATATTAATAACCTATTAGTAATTAGTTGGTAATTGTTGATTGACCATATTACCCTTATTAACTAATTAGGTTTCCTCTTGGGTGTATAAATAAGGGGATTATTAGAGAGTTTAAAGGTTACACAATTTAGTGAATCAACCAACCCTCATAACATCACATTTTCGTCTCTCTCTCCCTAACCGAAATCAACCCTACTTTCGGTTTCATCACCATCATCACTTTACACCCTAAGGAAGAACCGGATCATCCTGACAAGTATGTCGAACTCAATGGCTGGATCTCTGGCTGGATTCTCCACTGCTTTGAATATTGTAACAGGTATGTTATTCATATTTTCCATTAAGTTTAAACTCAACAAAAAGATGAAAAGGTTTCACAAAGTGATAATTTGTTTTCCATTTATATTATTTAGGAGATCACCTACTGGTGGACCACTAAACGAGTCCAAGTATGAATAGTACATATTTTTTCTGATAAGTGATAACGGTTGATTGCCATTATTGAGCCCCGTCGGTTCAACTTGAGGTCCAATTTTTTGGCCCAATTTCAAGTCCGGTAAAGTCCCTCCAGCTTGGTACATTGCACATTGTTTAAGATATTTTGGTGAAAGACTAAAGGTGGAGGTCTTTTCGTTAGTTATTGCTCGTGGTCACGTACCAATACAAGCAACCGACGATAATGTTTTTGAACTTTTTTTTTTCTATAAATTTGGAGCGCATTTGCCCGATTTTCATTACCTAAATCATAACTTCTTACTTCGAGCTAAAAAAATATGGAGGGCGCGAATATCAATTTTCAACCCCGTAATGTTGTCTTGATAATACTTCTCGTCACTTCCTACACCAATTTAATCTATGCCCTTGAGAAAACACATGTCGAATTCATACAAACATCATGTGGTTTAACAACTTACCCAACACTCTGCTTCAACTCACTGTCAACACAAGCCAGTGCAATCCAAACAAGCCCGAAGCTACTAGCCCAAACAGCTCTATCTGTGACCCTTAACACAACCCTGACTACATCTTTATCGATATATAAAATGTCAAAAGTGCACGGCATGGCTCCTCGAGAGGTTGCAGCAATGAAAGACTGCATTGAGTTACTGAGTGAGTCGGTGCATGAGTTGCAAAAATCACTTGAGGAGATGAGTCGACCGGGTTCCAAAGTTTCAGGGCTAGTGATGAGCGACATCCAGACTTGGGTCAGTTCTGCAATGACACATGAAGACACGTGCTCTGAAGGGTTTACGGATGACTCTAAAATGAAAAGTGTTGTGAAAGGAAAGGTTACGAATGTTGCACGCTTAACCAGCAATGCTTTGGCTTTGATCAACAGTTATGCTTCTTTAATCGAGTAGTTGAAAGTTTAATGTGTGAATGCTTGGCAGATTGTCTGTACCCTTCATTGATAATGTACTATTGAGTGAAAATATTTTCATGTCACGTATACGTATTTCGAAATAAGAAGTTTCATCTTATAAGTGTTAAAAGGATTGACAATCTAGTATTTTCTAAAGATATAATGATATATACACGAAATGAGTCAAACTATTTGTGTACTAGTTAAAATAAATGAAAGTTGCAAACGTTAAAAAAGTGATTACTAGATTTGGAACACATGTGGTACATTACATTACTTTATACCTTTCTTTTTAGTTAACAAAATTTAATCAATTATAAACTTGGACTTCACATATTAATTAAAAAAAAGAGACATATGACACCAAAGAAGAAAGACTAGGGGAACCACCTTGCATCCTAATAAACATGACTAAATCAATTGCTTAAAACACCCACCCACTATTCTACAACAAGCAACCACCCTTCTTCATTCATTGTTTACATAATTTCAATAAACCTGTATTTTCTAGAACCTAATTTACGAGTGAGATAATATTGGATACGTTTGTACGATTGTAACGATTCCAATATCCGTACTTGTCTTTAAAACTACCACCCCATCATACATTTTTCAACCATCCTAATCCAAAAAAAAAAAAAACCCGAAATCAAACCACTAAAAAGAACTAAAACCCGAGCTCAAAATGCCTCCGTTTATCCTCTTTTGGCCGGCATGGTTGTTCATCACCATTTTATCTTCTTTGTCTACTTTATACACACATCAACAAGATGTGCACAAAATTAAACCCTACTCGAAGCCAATGTGGTTATACAAGGTTTCATACCCTATGATTTGACACCAGGTCCAACCCTCACCCAAACCGGCCAACTCCTTAGAAAAAAAACTCGGAACCAGAACCGAAAAAAAACTTGATCATTTCCTCTCCAAAAACGGTTCCATACCCGACCAGGCATTGCAATACCCTTTTTTTAAACTTGTTGACCATGCCTGTAATCGGTTTCAACCAGGGTCCGGATATGTCCCACTACCTGATTTGTACTGTACAACTCTAACATCAACTGGCGGTTTTTGGGCTTTGTGTGAGGGGCAAACAATAACTGGGCCAGAGGTATAAAAAGCATTAGTCCATTGATCGCCAAATCAGAATGCATGATTCTCCTTGTCAATATGTGGTTCAGTTTTCTCTTTAACCTATCATGCCCAACTAAGAACAAGCAAACAGTTTAATGCTATGATATTCAAGACGGTCATTTGCAGGCAGGCCCCTACATTCACAATAGATGTTGATTATCTACAGCAAAAATATTATTGCACTTAACTAAGGATTGGTATCTGACAACAACCAAGGAAAAGTTCAACTAAAATAATGTGAAGAAATGTGGATGCCCCATCCATTTAATTATATCAGATATCTCTAAGTAAAGGATGGCCACATCTTTCCAAAGCTCTAGAAAAATAAATTTCTGATTGTTGGAACGTGAACCAACTAGATAATAGTCCGATTACATTCAAGAGCCCGAACAGTCCACTTGAACACATTGGTCCAAACAAGTGAAGTCCCTCCGACTTGATACATTGCACATTGGAGTAGAGATTTTGAAATACATGACCATTTTAATCTATGCCCTTGAGAAAACACAAGTCGAATTCATACAAACGTCATGCGGTGTGACAACTTACCCAACACTCTGCTTCAACTCACTGTCAATGAAAGACAGCGCAGTCCAAACAAGCCCGAAGCTATTAGCCCAAACAGCTCTATCTGTGACCCTTAACACAACCCCCACGACCTCTTTATCGATAGTTAAAATGTCAAAAGTACACGGCATGGCTCCCCAAAAGGTTGCAGCAATGAAGGACTGCATTGAGTTGCTGAGTGACTCGATGCACGAGTTGTAAAAATCACTGAGGAGATGAGTCGACCGGGTTCCAAAGTCTCAGAGCTGGTGATGAGCAACATCCAGCCTTGGGTCAGTTCTGCACTGACGGATAAAGACACATGCTCTGAAGGGTTTAAGGATGACTCGAAAACCAAAACGATTGTGAGGGGAAAGACTCTGAATGTTGCACGCTTAACCCGCAATGCTTTGGCTTTGATCAACAATTATGCTTCTTTATGCGGGTAGTAGAAGAAAGTTTTTTCTTTTTAAAGTAAACTTCATTAAAACACGCCTTCGACCCAAACGGGCAAAAGGCAAACAATTACAACATATACATAGGATATTTACACCAATCTGCCCAACTAATATAATTACAAGACGATAAACTTATGCAAATTGGAAACCTTGAAGTTGCAACACTTTTTGGTACAGAACAATGAACTAGTAGCACACAATATACTTAAAAATAATAAAATTTTGAAATGGGTAAGTAGATATTCCGAATAATACTCAGAAAGACGAGTGTCGAATTAATAAGGGCATATAGTGCATTTTGAAAACTGACCCTGCTAGTACTATGACCCTTGACACAACCCGCCACCCCCTCATCAATGGTAAAGTCATCACAAGTTCATGGCATGGCTCCAGGCTCCTCGAGAGGCTGCCACTATAAAGGACTCCATTGAGTTACTGACTCAGTGTGTGAGTTCAATTGAAGCCACATAAGCAGTCAGCAACTGAAGAAGACACACTCCGAAATGTTTATGAATGAGGCCGAGATGAAAACTCTGGTGAGAGGAAAGATGTGAATGTTGTCCATCTAACCACCAATGGTTTGGCTAAATGGTTGTAAAAATCCCGACTAGTCTCCGGTTAGTCGCCGATTAATCACTAATCGGAGGTTCACCAATTAATGGGAGATTAATCGCTATTCGGTCAACGGCGGTCCTATTCTGGCCAAACGCACGCCAAATTTCGACCAAAACTTATAAATTCCTTCCAATTACTTAAAAAAATGGGTCAATGGGAGGTTAAAACATGTCTGCTCTAAAAAAACTACATATAAAAATGTGTGTATATATATAACTAAAAATTACATATAAAAATCTCAATCCGATTAATCGCTAGTAGTAAAAAACAGGTATCATGCCCCCCATGGCTTCAATCAGGGCCCAATCTCGACATCATTGCACAAGTATGCTTTATAAAAAGTATTATGAGTGCAACTTCAGGCAAGTCATATATCAAAAAGATTCTAAATCATATTTCAAGATTTTAAAATTTGTTCATCATGGATTAAAATACAGAAAACATAAAGAACGAAACTGAGGCAATAAGAAAAATGTTTCATGATGAGTGCTACGGACAATTTCAATGCGTCAAGAAGCTCTTTTTGGAGGAGACATGTTCCTAATGAGGGACGTTGTGGTGGTTATGGAATATATTTGCACAAACAGTCCTGTCAACAGTAAAGCTCCATTGTCACTTAAGCAGACCAACAGCACAATACGCTAAATATGGAAATATCAATATTGGCACAATGAAATAAAATTATAAACCCACCTATAGAAACACATGCAATCCTCAATAGAGCAACTTTCTCTGTCTCCCAGTTACTCGGATCATGAATAATCTAATGAAGATACAATATATAATGTTTGATCAGTGGCAAGAGGATGTTAACAAACTAGCCTTTAATTCATGTAAAAAACAGACAAAAACATATTGTACGAAACATGAAACTGGAGGTGACAAACAGGTGGGATAGATGACAGGTTCGGTTCTTTTCAGTACGTGTCAAATAAATTGGATTCAGTGGCCGCAGACGGTCTTTTTTAATGCGTTGTATGTAATTACAAAAGTCAAAAATTATGTAAAAATAAAAAGAAACATATTCTTACAAAACTAATCATGAGGAAATAAGCATTAAAATACACTTAGTGACTCTGGATCCATTTCACCCACTTAACTTTCCAGTTCTAGCCTAGTAAATTTGCTATTCTTAGTTCTTCCTGGAAGCATAATCTTTTCTATTTGAACCAAGGTTCTCTAAGAAGACATGAAACAAACATTCCCATCATGAAACACAGATATACATTGCCAGCAGGAACTTTCATTTATTATTTTTATTTTAGAACCACGAAATTGTTGTAAACTAATGCAATATCTTGTAAGTTGAATAGATACATGAGACATTAAGCTTCCCTAAGACCATATAGATTTGACACGCAACATGTTTGGAAAAAAAAGACAGAGAACAGTTTGCCAACCACAATGTAAAATAACAATTACAATCACAAAAACATAAACAACAATAATAAGATAATAACAAATTTATACTAGAAATAAGAGAGTGACTTGCCTTTAGAAGGATATTGCTTTGGACGACAGAAGCGATTAATCCGAGAATTCCCATGGATGAGGCGAACATATAAAATTTCAAAAAGCTCACTCTACTACGCTTTCGTCCTTCAACATAACACAACAATAGAAATATTAATAAGTTCACACAACAAACAAAAAAGGGTTTTCTTAAGAGGGATAGATAATAGTGCTCACCTAATTCTCCAACTATGATAGAAATGACGGTTATAGAACTAGATACAACTACTAATGTTTCAAGGGGCTCCTTCTTTAAATACGTAAAAAACATGTCAATAACTCCTACCAACAGTACCACCACCTGCAATCAACACCCACATCAAGTTACCCAAGTTAACAAGCATGAAACTAAATTCGTAGTCAATAAATACATTATCTATATGTGTATAATCGGAATACATCTGTAATGATTTTTAACCGCGAAAGTTAGTTCCTGAGCATATTCAGTCAAGGCCAACTGGCCAAGCAAGATGTTCAGATTGAGTGTGTTTTACATTCATCATAGTAGGTTTTCATGTGAATGTTTATGTTTGGTCTAGACCATGTAAATCAGTAAATCTCTTACTATAAAAGGTGCAGGCATGTGCAATAACAATATTCCAGATGACATGAGCCTTCCGTTCACTAGGATCCAGGATAGACTACTAATTTCTAAGTGACACTTAAATGAAGAAAACTTAACAACCAGTGATAAAAATTCATCACAAGGGTAATCACATCCTAAATTAACGTCCACCAGTTTGTAACAGAGTCACTTCCTGTTAGCTAGCAGGATTACATCAATCGAGAAATGACAATAACTGATGTTCGATATCGCTTATGTGCACAGAGCATCGAAAGGAACCTCCCAGAGAAATTCCGGGCCACAGCAGCCCTCCTTTCTTATTTATTTACTATTTTGATATATAATACAAAGAGAAAAGAAAGCGTACCGACTCTGACTTGACTGCTATCTACGACGCGATCAGGCGGAACAGGGCAAGGGCTTAAGTCATTGATTTAGTAAACAATGCCAAAACAACACACTGAATTCAGGAACCACTAACCTAAATAGGTGCTCTAAGCCTCTAATTAACCCAATTTCTATGTTTTCCTAGTAACAACAATTACTTTGAACAACACAAATGCCTAAAAGTACCTGAATCACAAGAACTTTGGAGAGAGTTGATTTCCCCTTGGCAACTTTTGTATACCCTAAGGTTAATAACATCCAACTGAAATGTTGAAATTTCAAAGAAAAAAGAACATATACACATGTAATTTCGAAAAAAAGAATAATAAGCACTTGTGAAACAACATACTGTTATCGACGACCATTCTGTATGAGAAATCGGAGCCATCGGTTCCCGTTGGCCGCCGATTGCCGGAATTTCGCTGCTGCATCTCTCTTCTCTTCTGGTTTGAATCTGATTATCGTTGTCACCGAGGGGTTGGTTAACCTAACCTAACCTAACCTAACCTAACCTAGGCCGCCAACTGTTTCAAGACGGTCAAAATGGCTCATTCTATTCGCCCCCCTCATACTGATTACACCCCCCTTGTGAGAGGAAAACTGTCGGTCCCACGCAGGTCCCACCTGTAAATATGTGAGAGGAGGGGGTGTAGAAAGTAGATAGGGGGTGTAGATAGTAGTACCCGTAAAAATTCGTAACCAAGTGAATTTTGTTTCAAACCGGGTTAAAAGTGGCCCGGTTTGGGTCAACAATGGTCAAAATCGATTCTTGGTGGAATCATGGAATATTGGAATGAGTTTGGTGAAGGGTTTCTTTTGTTGAATTGGGCTTTCTAGAAAAGAACAACTATGAAAGTTTGTTTGTGCTTTTATTTATGTTGAGTGAATTTCAATGATTTTTCTTTATCTTTAGACGTTGTCTTTTATGTTTAAAATTGACGAGTTTTATCCTTTATGTTTTCATATCATACACGTTTTGTCCTTTAGGCCTAACCCAGTTAGTTTTTTCAGTTAAATTTGGTCATGTGCTTTGCACATGAGGACATTTTTGTCAATTCAAATGTTGCAGAAGCTTTGAGCTGTAAATCTGCCGTTAAATTTACCTTTGAATTGACAAAAATGCCCTCATGTGCAAAGCATATGACCAAATTTAATTGAAAAAACTAACTGAGTTAGGCCTAAAAGACAAAACGCGTATGATACGAAAACATAAAAGACAAAACTCGTTAATTTTGAACATAAAGGACATCACCTGAAAATGGGTATAAAGATAAAGAACAATCTTTGAAATTCACTCTAGTTAATACTGATTTTTCTATTATTATTCACAACCCAAACTCAATCGTTAGTCCAATAATCAGGCCACAGGCCTTATACTACTTCCTCCGTCCCATTTTAAATGTCCAAATGTCCACTTTTGGTTGTCCCAATTTAATTGTCATTTCCAAAAATGTAAATATAATTTCCAGTTTTGCCCTTACCATTATAAACTTCAATTTTTGGTTGTCCCAATTTAATTGTCATTTCTAAGGACATTATTGTCATTTTACAACCCAAAAAATAAAATACTCAAATATTTCTTAAATTGTGTGAATGTGGGTTCAAGACATCTAAAATGGGACGGATGGAGTATATTTTTAGCTTTTGATGCACGTGGAATTTTAACTTAATAATTATTATAATATGAAACAGCATAGATTCTTTTCATTTAGTACCCATCATGTGGCCGTTACTGTGAAAACGAAGCAATTAATCCTATAGGTTATGTGTACATAAGATCCCAAATCATCCTATCGTGTTTTAATGTCAAGTACATTATCCAGATAATCCTTGCGTTATATTGCAAGCAACAGTTTCCACGATTTGTGACTTATATTATGTTGATGTTGAGTGAAATACAAACTAACATTAATATTATATTATTTTATAACTTTTTTAGCTAACAAAAATCCATCAATCATAAACAAACATTCATGGCATCGAAGAATAAAGACGACGGCGACCACCGTGCGTATTAATTAAACATCACAAAATCAATTGCTTAAAACACTCATAATTCTCCAACAAGCAATCATCTTTTCAACCCATCTTCATACATTGTTTTACTTAGTTTCACTAAACCTTTATTTACACATTTTATACATTCCAATCTCCATACCCTTCTTTAAAAACCACCAACCCATCATACATTTTTCAACCATCTTATTCCCAAAACAATCAAAACCCGAAAGCAACTCGAACCAAAAAAAAAAGCAAAACAAAACCCGAAAGCAAACCACTAAAACCCGAGCTCGAAATGGCTTGGTTTAACCTCTTCGCGTCCACGTTGTTGTCCGTAATCATGCTATCTTCTTTAGCTGCTTTATCTACGCAAATAAATGAGGAGTCGGGTGGTGACATTAATAGATGGTGCCAGACGACTCCTCATCCCAACCAATGCAACTACTTTCTGGGTCACGGCCCACATCGTGCGCCGCGACACAGGTCAGATTTTCGAATGCTGGCCTTACAAGCCGCAATCGATAACGCCAACGAGGCACAAGGGTGTGCAAAAAACCTATGGAAAACGTGTCGGACCAACGCAAAAAAGGCGGTGTGGAACGACTGCTACCGCCTTCTCAATAACACAGTCTTCCAACTAAACCAAACCGTTACCGGCCTGAAAACCAACCGGAGCTCCAACTTCGACGCCCAGACGTGGCTGAGCGCCGCTCTCACCAACCTCCAAACTTGTTTTACCGGTTGTAACGAAATGAACTTAACCGATTTCGCTACTCCTATCAAAACAAGTAACTTAACCGAGATGATAAGCAATAGTTTGGCTATAAACCACCAGTTCTTGAAGCAAAAACCGGATTCTAACCAAACAAATGATGATTTTCCAACGTGGGTGACCCGTCGTGACCGGAGGTTATTGGCGACGGTGTCCCTCCGGTCGCTAGCGAATGTGACGGTGTCTCAAGCTCCGGGGAGTAGGTTTCCGACAATTCAGTCAGCTGTTGATTATGCCGGAAGTATTGACCGGCAGGATAAGAGATTTATAATCTATATAAAGGCGGGTGTATATAATGAAAATATTGATATTGTGAATGGACTGAATAATATCATGTTCGTGGGTGATGGAATCAGGAACACTATTATCACCGGCAACCGGAGCGCCGCCGGTGGTTCCACAACTTATGGGTCTGCAACCGTCGGTAAGATTCTATTTTCTATCAAATTATAAACAAAAATGCAAAACTGTGTATTTACATTTTGTGAACTATTAAGGAGTTAAACTGTGATTTGGGTCATTTCTCATTTTAATCCAATTGTTTCATTTTTCGCATGTGGATCTAAAAAGGTTTCACCGTTGGCATTTTAGTCCACTGGGTCAACTTTATCCATTTTTTCTGTTAACGAGAATGGCAATTCGGTCATTTTATATGGTCGAATTGCCCTTTTAGTTAACAGAATTACATATAAAATGACCGAATTGCCCTTTGCGTTAACAGAAAAAATGGATGAAGTTGACCCAATGGACTAAAATGGCAACGGTGAAATCTTTTTGGACTCACATGCAAACAATGAAACCTTTGGACGAAACTGACAAAATAGCCCATACCACAAGAACTGACATTTAGAAAAGAAAAAACAATCTTATATTTCAATTTGGGTGAGCAGAACCCGGTTACCATATCTTTAAAAAAAAAAAAAAATATTAGTCCAAGGTCATTCTGTTTACCATCATTGTTTAGATGCTAAGTAAGTTATAGAATGGTTATAGTGCCAATTAACTTGATAGTAAACATAGTAAACCATTGATGGAGTGATATCTTATTATTAAAAGTTAAGTAAAGTAGAAGGTGGAGTAATTTTGCACCATGAAACTTACTTATAAATTGTATAACAGTTTCTTCCCTATGATCTCATGCATGGTTGCATGTTGCTTCTTCCACAAGCACGTTAATGTTTAATCTATACTATATAATAAAAGAAACCTATTGAGGGACACACATCATTCATTAGAGACATCTACTTTTAGTTTTTCCGCCTTAATATATCTATTTTAATAATTAAATAATAATTATAACGATGAAACTTCTTTTATATATATCCTATATTTCAAGTCCATATTTATCTATCTATATATTTATATATCTTTTAAATATAAATACCCAATGTTATTCACATAAAAAAAGCGTAAGCAACTAAGGAATTAAAAACTTAAAATAATCAAATTTTCATAACTTCAAACCTAATTTTCGGATATTTTCAACTTATCTAAAATTTATCAATAAGTAGGTAATTTTAAACTTCTAGGGGTTTTAAAATCTTATATTGTCAATTTTTCCTCTTAGTTATTGGTAAATTTTAGCTACTAAATATTATTAGTTTAATACTTACTTATAGATAATTATTATCAGAGTTAATTGCCTGGATGGTCCCTGAGGTTTCACCATTTTTAACGTTTAGTCCTCAGCTTTTGAAAATAGCAGGTATGGTCCCTATGGTTTGTTATTTTGTTACTCGGATAGTCCCCTGAGTAGATGTCAGTTAGTTTGGAAATAACAGGTATGCTCCCTATGGTTTGTCATTTTCTTACTCGGATAGTCCCCTGAGTAAATGTCAGAGGACTATCAGAGTAACAAAATGACAAACCATAAGGAGCATACATGCTATTTCCAAAAGGTGAGGACTAAACGTGAAAAAACGTGAAACCACAGGGACCATCCGGGCAATTAACTCTTATTATTATTTAGTGTATATAATGATATGTATATATTCACTTTTTAATAAAATAATACCAAATAAAATTACAAATATAAAATAATTGATTTTACTAATATACTATTATAAAAGTTATAAGTTTATTAGAGATAATTAAATCATCGAAAAGAATAAGAGTAAATTTGTATATTATAGATAAAAAGTACGTGTCTATCAAAAAGAAATAATAATTTGGGTAAAAGAAAACTAAAATTGTAGCTGTTATATGACACATTTGGTAATATAAACAATGTATACCGAGTATATCCATTAGGCTTTTTTTAAATATAATTTTCTTATTATTTGGTATGTAAGATCATATGTATTCAACCCGTGTAATACACGAGGGTTTTAAATTAACTTTTTTTTCATTATTTGGTAAACAATATTATATTTATTCAACCCGTGTAATACACATGATTTAAAGATACAATTTTTTTTATTATTTGGTATATAAAATTACATTCAATGAACCCGATATGATTCTTATAGATTTAACTTTTTATTATTTAACATATAAAATTACATTTATTCAACTCGTGCAATAAATGAGATTTTTAAAGGTATTTTGTTTTATTATTTACTATATAAAATTCATTTATTCAACCCGTGTAACACACGGGGTTATAACCTAGTTTTTTATAATGAATCAAAACGAAAAGTAACAATAAAAAAACAAACGTATGCAGTAAAATCTTATGTTATATGTAAAGTCAAAACTTATATTATGTTTGTTAAAATGTAATTCAGGAGTGGAGGGCTCCGGATTCATAGCACGCGGCATAACATTCCGGAACACCGCCGGCCCACAATCCGGCCAAGCCGTAGCACTCCGATCAGCATCCGATCTCTCCGTCTTCTACGCCTGCAGCTTCGAAGGCTACCAAGACACTTTATTCGCCGTCTCTCAACGACAATTCTACAAACTATGTTACATTTCCGGCACCGTAGACTTCATATTCGGTAACGCGGCCGTAGTGTTCCAAAACTGTGTAATATTAGTCCGAAAACCATTAACCGGAAATTCAAACGTCATAACGGCCCAAGGCCGCGGTGATCCGTTCCAAAACAGCGGCATTTCAATCCACAACTGTCGTGTAATACCCGCACCGGATTTAATTCCGGTGGTGGGTTCGGTTCAGACGTACTTAGGGCGGCCGTGGCAAGAATATTCTAGAACTGTTTTTATAAAAACGTATCTTGATGGTTTTATTAATCCGAAAGGATGGTTGCCGTGGGGGAATACGGATTTCGCGTTTACGACGTTGTATTATGGCGAATATGGTTGTTTTGGTGACGGATCGGGGGTCGAAAACCGGGTGGATTGGGCCGGATATCATGGTGATATGAGTTTGGCTGATGTGCAAGATTTTACGGTGGCAGGGCTTATAGCTGGGAGGATGTGGTTGCCGGCTACCGGTGTGCCGTTTATATCTGGATTGTGATGTGTTTTTATATTATTTATTATTGTTTTATTTGTGAAAATGTGTACATGATTTGATTCTATTCTATTGGAATATATACAACATTGTCCATATGGTTGTGAATATAAAATGCGCCACTTAACTTATCATCAGCATTAGGACCGAAAAAACTCAAACTCGGAAAACTTGAAACCGGAAATGTGATCATTTAGAGTTATTAATGTTCAATGATGGTCAAGTTTGACTCACCGAGACTCGTACAACATACAGTTCAAAAGAAAGACTCATATGACATACGGGGCCGGCCCATGGGCCAGTAATAAAAAGCTAAGGCTTTAGGCCTTCAGCCAAAAATAAAATTTATACTTGAAAATAAAATTTATACTTGACTATTTGCAAGAACGGTGAGAACATATCCTGGCCCAACACGTGGCGCAGGATATGATCAGGGCGTGAGCGGTTTTTTTGTCTTTTCAATATTCTTTTATTTCCCAATTTTGCGTAACATGCTGCTTCTTTTTTGGCGTCTAAGATTATTTTGGCGTTAATTATATTCATTAACTAATTGGCGTTTTATTTTTTCTTAGATCTGTCACGTTGAATTAATTGTTTTTGTGTCACATAGATTATTTTTTTGGTGTTATAGCGTTTCTCTGGTCAATTTTTTTGGCGTTTGTGGCGTTGTTAATAATTCACTACGATTCATTAATATTTTCATAAGATTACAATAAGACAAAATGTTTTTTATGGCATTTAGTCAATTTTTTTGGCGTTTAATACATTGACAAGGTGCTTTGCAAGCATCCGTTCTCACAGTTTTTATACTATTAGCGTTTTGGTTTTTGTAGTTTTTTGCGTTTTATATAATAATTTATTTTATTAGTAGAGAATTAGATAACAAACGACAGATAATTAGATAACAAAACAATAGAAAGTGAAAAAGAAAAAAAAGAAAAATGGTAATATAATTTCTCATCCAAATCTTCACTATCATCAGCTTCTTCTTCTTGAATTTGTTTTGGCGTTTTGAACCTTTGAATACCTTAGCTAGATGTCAGCTTTCCTACATAACGTCCGTCTTTTTAGACGAAGTTTGTTAGTGGCATCCTGTTTTTTGGTGTGATATTCTTGTTTGGTGGCATGTCATTAAAGATCAACTCTTGCATGAATGCTATTTATAATAATGGATTCCAAAATAGCATTTTACACCGGTATTGATCCCTTCATGTCATGCATATATTCATCAAGAACAAAGCTCACATGATGACATATCACTGTCATCAGTCTCTTTTTCTTGAATATTTGTACATCTAATTCAGCAAAAGTTTACAGAGATACCCACCTCAAAGAAGAATCAATTCAGTGAAAGCTTTGCCATCTGTGGTTTTTTTAACTATTTTTTGGCGTTTAAAGTGAGTGGTTTCTAGGGAACATGGCATTTGTTTTCTGGGTGTGATCAATTCAATGTGTAGAGACCTCTCTCTTATAGGAGTTTTTTGGCACGTAGTTTAGGCGGGATTTTTATTATAATAAATAATAGTAATAAAGTAACCGTCTTTTCAGTTACTGTGTGTATTTACTATTTTGTTCAGTTTTATCAATTCTAGGGTGATAGACGTCTCATCTTCTAGTTTGGCGTTTTTTTTAAATGGTGTTATGTAAACCAAGATGACAAAATACAATAACAGAGAAAATATTAAACAGGAAAAACATTTTTTATTATTTTTGGCGTTTTGTAAGCAATAACTTTTTGTAGTATTTTTTTTTTTTTGGCTTTTTGCAACTAAATGGAGAAATATATCATTTAATTATCTCAAGAAAAAAAAAGATTACACAGAAGAAAACCAACCAAAAAAAATTAAAACTCCTCGTCGGAAGGTACTTTATCCGAGAAGTATCCATCACTTCCGTCTTCTTCCTCAAAGTCTTCATCTAGACTTTCATCCATGTCATCACCTTCACTTTCATCGGCTTCTTATTGCTGAAGATTCTAAAGCCTCCATTTGAACATGTCATGCATCAACGCCATTTTTGAGTCCATGTCTGTGTTCAAACAAGTGGCGTTGTGCAATTCTTCCATGAACCCAATCCTCTGCTTTGTCATGATGTTTTCAAGCAGATAGTCTTCCTGCTCTCCGTTGTCATATATAACGGTCACCATGTATGTTTCCTCATCAAAACGCCATGATGTCATGACTGGGTCCGATTTTCCATCTGCTTTGATTGGTCCAAATTTCCTTGTTAATGTTTTCATAAGCTTATGTGTTTATGACATCGTTATCCAGAGCGATGCCAAGCGATAGGATACCCCTTTGTACATCTTCTTCCATCTTCAAAATTGCCTTGATCGTCCTAACATACACCATCTTTCTGTTGTCAAAACGTAGGACGAATCGCCTGATTGCCAGAATGTATCTCCACCAAACGATGGTTGTCATTTTTGGCATTTTGGTTAAACTTGGCGTTTTGATAAAATGTGTTTTTGCAGAATGATAGATTGAAGTGATTATGGAAGCGATGTTTAACGTCGTTTATATAATGATGTTTTTGGCGCGTAATTTAGGAGGGAATTTCTTCTAATAAATCTTAATAACTGAATTTCAGTTATTGTGTTGTTTTCTCTTCCTGTAATCTCCAACGCGTTTTATCACTAATTTTTGTCGTTTTGTATTTAATGGCGTTTTTTTTTGTTTTGAATGGCATGTTATCATTTTTTGGTGGCGTTTTGAATTTGAGCGGTAAAAGACATTTTTACCCTTAATGAAGCGCGTCCACTTAATAGATTTGGTGTTATTTACGATAACGCCACCGCGCCAATCTAGTCCATAGATTGTTTTGATCGGATGATCCATAACCGTTCTCACTGTTCTCACATTTTTCACCATTTTCTCTAAATCCTGACCCTATGTGTGTGTGTATATATATATATATATATATACATAGGGTGGAGTTCTATAGTGAACACTAGTGTATTTGTGAACTGAGTGAACAAATCCTAGCCAGTGATTTACATTATCAAATCGCAAGATGCACTTGTTGTATTTTCATCAACAAATCATGGTCATTGATTCACACTTGTGTATTGATAATCAAGGGCTAAGATTAGTTCACCAGTGTTTACAATCAAGGGTGTTGTTCACAAATGAACCTAACCATATATATATATATATATATATATTGTTTTTATCGTCATTTATCTAATCAATGATCATTGACCTAAATACCCATATGTGTTTAATTGGTAATTATTAGATGGACGTGATTACCCTTACTGCTTAAATAGGTGTCGAATCCCCCTAACTCCGGCTGGAGGTTAATGAGACTCGCCAACGCTCCGATGGGCCTTCCTTTTAGCCTGGGCCTTCCTTTTAGACTGCAAAACAAAACACTGTTAGCCTCGTTGCAGAGGGCCTCGAGGGGGGGATCCGTGACCAAGCTCCGGAGTGAGAATAAGAAAACTTGCCGGAGATATAAGATTATTCCGACATGCTGATGTCGTCGGAATGTATGGTGTGAATCCTAGTTTCCAAGTATTCAATGTGGCTTGGAGAATGTTTGGAATTAATGTGTTATGGAGAGTAAATGCTTAGGTTATTGAATGCATACCTTAGATGATCATCAGGGTGCCTTTTATGTTACTGGGGGATTGGCACGACCCCGTGTGTGATCAGACACGCCCCCTGCTTAGATCTGTAGAAAGTAGAAAAATTGAAGAAAATAAGAAAAACTTAAAATAAAGAATTAAACAAGCATATAAATGAATAGGCTGTCGATTTTAAACTTTCTTAAAATCCTCATTTACCGCTTGGTCGGGTATGGGATCATTTGATCGGATTATGATTAATAAATCTGCATAACCCTTTTTAATACGTTTTGTTTGATAACATAAACATTAGGGGTTAATACGACCGTGTCCTGGATATCCTCGGCTCATTTAATTGCAAATGGCCACGACTTAAGCACGGGGTGTAGGCATACACCTGACAGATGCCAAAAATGCAAATTAACTACAAGTTGGGGATAACTCCTCTGTGGGCTTTACAAGTGGTGTGTCGATTAATCATGTCTCGGCTTCTATACCGGGCCCTAAATGTATGACAAACATGTAAATCTATATACAAGATTACAAACGTAGTTGTCCCAAGTTATAAAAGAATTTCCGTGCCATGTGCACTTAAACCAATCTTCATAAACATTTTCAAATGAAGCAGTTAATTGTATTTACCAGTGTAAACTGACGTATTTTCAAAAGACTAAGTGACAGGTACTATACGCAAATAGGCTGGGAGTTGCTTAGTGTCAATAAAGGATCTTGAAAATCCTTAGGATGCCCTGAAGTCTGCTAAACTTCATTTTGTACATTTTATAATGATCCACCTGTGGATTTAATATTACAAGCTCGTATGTAATTATCATTTCGGTATTTTCAGACAATTGGGTTTGTAATAATATTTTATATTCCAAGACTTCCGTTGTGCTATTCTGTGTATGTTTGACTATGACGATACCAATCTTACGTCACCATACTCCCCACCGGGCTGAGCTGTAAATATCGGGGTGTGACAAGTTGGTATCAGAGCCAACATTTGAGTGAATTAAACATTAGCCTTTTGTGTTTAATCTCAAATGACACAGTAGCATATTCCTTAGACTTTCCAAGTCTAGCCTTAACATAGGAATGCTCCCATCCCTATTAAGTAAACATTGTTTTCGATTTTATGTGTTTTGAATATGTCGCCAAGCAAAGAAGCCGTTGATGGAAATTCTCCACGTCCGAAGCCAAGAAATGCCAAGCTTCGTACCACGGCTAGGATAAGCATGCAAGCGGTTGGAGGAAAGACCTTTATGGACCTATTCCAAAACCAAACCTATTTGAACTCTTAACTAGACTTCAGGGTCTATACCGGAGGTCCCTAAGGCTCAAATTTTGGAGTCTGTACCAGTGGAGTCCATACCAGGAGGTCCATGAGGCTTCCATATTGAACATGATACCAGTAAATGCCAATGATCACTATTTCTTATCTCCAAGTTTTGGAATTCCAAACTTAGACTATGCTTGTCAAACTTCAATCCGTGATCCAAGTTAAAATTTTCTAATCATTAAATCCTTGGATCCTACTTCTAGCAACGGATCCTGAATTGGAATGTTTATTTTATTCACTGAGATCTTCTGTGTCACTACCGCGTATGGTAAACAAAGAAGAGAAACCATCAGAATGAAGCAAGGAAGGCATTAGAAGACCCTTCTTCCATTATATTTCATTTTCTTTAAATCCCTGTATTGGCATTCAATTATTGTGGTCCTTTGTGGACATATTATTTTATCATAGTCCCTGTGTGGACTTACCTCTTCTGATAAGACCTTGTATAGATGGTTGTCTATCATAGTCCCCTAGTGGACATTATATTTCAATATAGTCTCTTCGTGGACATTATATTTCAATATAGTCCATTCATGGATATTTCCCCGCGTGGACTAGTATTACTTCAAAGTCCCTATAAGGACCTATCTCTTCTGTATAGTCCCTGTGTGCACAGTTGTTTATCATAATCCCCAATGGACATATTTTTCAACTTAAGTCCCTGTGAGGACATCTGTTCAGCAAAGTCCCATTTGTGGGCATGATGTTTCAATACAGTCCTTTCATGGACGCGTTATTTCATTAAAATCCCTTTATGGATAAGCTATTTCAAAATAGTCCCTTCGTGGACACGAGATTTCATTATAGTCCCTTAGTGGACATGTTACTTCATTATAGACCCCTCGTAGACATGACATTTCTTTATAGTCCCTTCGTAGGCAAATTGTTTCAATATAATCCCTATATGAACTTATAATATCTTATAGTCCTTATACGGACTTATATTTTCCTTTTAGTCCTCTGTGGATCATCACATTGATGATACTTGTCATGATCTAATTGATCATATAGGATTTAAGGCTTGGACGTAGTCCAATTACCTTAACGGCTGGTGTGGTTTCTCAAGTCACACTGCCAGGAATGTTAACATTTTCTGAATGTTAACAAAGATTTATTGTCTTAAGAGGGTTTTACCATCATAGCCATGTTCATTCTGACATATAAGCTAGGTTATACCATTAAGAGGATCTTTTGAAATTATTTAGCTGATCGATAAAGTTCGTGTAAAATCAGAACGATCGTTTGATAAAGGACGAAATGAATACCTATAAAAAATTTTCAAAACTTTCCATAAATTATTAGGAAATTTACAATAGTGCCTCAATCAGGACATTTAGTATCTTATTTGTCATAATATAAACATCCGTTAGTGATGAAGTGCCTACGGGCTAAACTTGTTGTTTAATAAGACAACGACAGTTGTGGTCTACGACCCCCTGTCTAAAGATGTTGGACGATGTTCAAGCCTTATAGTCTAAAAGATCAAAATGATCATGACTAATATCATCTAATACGATGATCACATTATTTAACATCCTTTAGTGATGTTTCGCCTACGGGCTATATATTATATTGTCCACTAGTGACATTGACAATTTTGACCGTTATGGTTCACCATCCAAGGTGATGGGCAATGCCCAAGCCTTATAGTCTATAAGATCGATAAGATCATGACTAATATCCTCAATTACGATGTCACACCCCGATATTTCCACGTATTACCGGTGGGCCCGGTGGGGAGTATCGTGACGTAGTTGAGATCATCCTAGTCAAACAACACAATATATGAATGCACAGCGGAAGCAAAAGATAAATATATTACAATCTGAATATAAAGTAATATCAAAGTATTACAACGGAAAGTAAAGGATCCACAGGCGGATCAAAATAAAAGGAAAAACTGTTCAACAGACTTTGGACGCCTAGAACTTGCAAGATTCCTTATTAACGCCCTGAGCTTCCAGCCAATTACGTTCAGTACCTGTCACTTAACCTTTTTGGAAAATACGTCAGTTTACACTGGTAAATACAATTAACCGACTCATTTTAAAAGAGTTTAAGAAAATTGATTTAGATGTGCCAGACATAAAAATATCTTTTATAACTTGGGACAATTATATAAAAATAATCTTGTATACAGATTTACATGTTCATTGTACGTTCAGGGCCCGATGTAGAAACCGAGTCAAGATTAACAGACACGCCACAAGTATAGGCCCACAAGAGAGTGAGATACCGTTTCCCTTAAGGGACTATCCGGTGTATGCCTACACCCCGTGCTTAAGACGTGGCCATTTTATAATACAATGATGTCAAGGATATCCGGGACATGGTCATTAACCCCTAAAGGCTTTTATTTCAAACAATACAGATTAAAGCGGGTTACCTCAATTATTTAACCACAATAAGATTAAACATTCAATACCCGACCAAGCGGTATTATTATAATACCGTATCCCAAGCCCGTATAGGGAAAATAAGTTATGAGTATTTACCTGAGCTAGCAAATGCAATTTATACGCAGCCGTATATTCTAATCAGCAAGCACAAGTACTTCTACTGGGGCTCTCAATCTGGAACAAAGGTTTTATTAACCTATTTGATTCCTAACAGGTCTTATTTAAGTCGTAACTTAGACCGGTTAGTTTTAAGGAAAGGTTTACGGTTCAAACGCATGATTAAGCGAAGACCGGAATAGAATGTGATTTAGACCCGACAAGTTTGAAGAATTGTATAATATGGGTAATCTAAACACATTCTGGATTTTGAGATATAAATGATAAGGTTTGACCCGTTTCGGCTAATTTATGCAAACTAGTTACATAAACCGAACCGAACGCGCAAGAAGTGTAACGGGTAACCATAAGAGTCATATACAGGTTTCCTAAGTTAATATGCCTTAAATATGTTGTGATATCAGTAGGATACCTCCCATTATGCCCAAAACGAGTTTAATTTCAATTTAAGCCCCGTAGGGGTATTTTGGTCATTTTAAAGATTATAAAAGAGATTAAATTTAATTCTGAGACTCGGGTTTGAAATAATCAGTAAAACGACTTAATTTAATAGGTTATATCAGTTGGTGATAAGTCTTATATGCCAAAATGGTTTTAAACCCATACAAGGTGTTTAATACGCGAAAAAAGTCGTTTTAAGCGTTTTCCGGGTTATACAGGAAATCTGAGTTTTCTGATCAGGTTATAAAGTTCAAAATACTTTATTTATTATATAAAATCAGTAGCAATTGGATTAGTGTCAAAATACTATGTAGAACTCATTTTATAAACAAAAAAGGTATAATCGGTATTTACCGAATCAACGCCATAACCTTAGGTTATGAGCAGGTTAAAAATAATTAAAAATCTTTAAAATCCCAAAATATTATATTACATCATTAGGTAAAAGGTTTGGTGTCAAAAATTGGGTTTAGATAGGCTTTATGCTAATTGCGCCGTTTAATTAACAGAAAGCTTTTTAAGTGCGCTATTGAGCATAACTCCTAATTTAGACCTCTAACTGATATGAAATTTTAGGGACATGTTTATAATTCAGCAACAAAGATTATTGTCCTCTCACATATCCGAAATTCTCGTTTTATGGTAAAAAGGGCATTATGGTCAACCTTAAGCAATTAACGGAAACGTGTAAACGAATCGGACAATCAACGATCCAACCACAGAGTGTTATACTATCATGTAACCTGGTCCTAAGAAAGCTCTAAGGCATTACCAAACCCATCTAAATCGGGTCAGAGCTGAAGTCAAAGCAAAAGTCAAAGTTTTGCGACTTTCGGTTCCGAACCGAGCCTAAACAGAAATTTGTCGGATCAAACAAGCTTAGACGTGTTCTTTTACTAACTACCAAGTTATATGAGTGGCAAAACATGTTACACGTCTTCTACATTGTTAATTATGCATTAATTTGAAAATTAAGGTTCTGTTGACTTTTTACAAACAACTTTGACCCGATAAATGTCTTAGTTAGGACGGGAATCAGAGGGTGCTCTTTTAAGGGTATATTGCCCACATAATTACCAACTTATAACTACCTTAAGTTTGACTAATCTATGGACCATTAGTGATTAATCGATAAGTCAAACCTTAATTACGACGGTTTGACTTTTAAGCTAATAACTAAGCAAAACTCAATTAAGGAAGGTCAAGGGTACTTACCAAGGTCTAATGCACGACCAGAGATGCTTAGAAAAGGGCCTTGAGCTCCAGAAATGATCAGAAGTTGAGTTGAGAATGAATGATCAAAAATGGCAAACAAAGGGGCTTTATATAGTGTTCTTGATCCATCAAGATCATAACAAACAATGCTATACATGTTCCCTGATGATTAACAAGTGTCCCTAAGGCCTAAGAATCAGTAGGGGTCGCTCATGGAAGTGAAAAGGGCAATATAAGTCGGTTACATGGGCTGAACAGCCAACTTTCCGAGTTTCTACATCTGGGCCATGCTTACGGACCATAAGGTCCAGAGTGTTATGGTTCGTAAGGACCTGGTCAACATAGCAATGTTTCAACTGTTGACAGGTTTAGCCCCTGTACTTCCAAATGCCATTTCCGACACATCTAAGGCCCGTTAAACCATTTTTAGGGCTCTACCATGATGCCTAAGCATAGGGAACATGAAACATGCTCAAACATATGTCGGATGTCAGTTTGTTTGGTCGTACGATCTCGTTGTTCGGCTAATTACGACGAACACGGATGGACGCGAAAAACAATCCAAACGACGCGACGAATGGAATTTTATCAAGCCAAACACTAAAATAAAATATTTTAGAGCTTACATAAATTTTTGGGTGTCCGGGGATATTCAGAATGTAAGATATGCGCGTAAACGCAAACTTGTGCACTTTTTGACACTTTTAGTCCCTGCATGACTTAAAAGTTTATTTTTGCGCATCAAACACCTCTAAGCCTATATCTAAGCTATGTAAAGGATAAATAGGGTATGAATAACTTATGATCATATTCTGGAAGGTCCGATACATATGAATCGGTATACTTTAGCAGTTTGACGCTTTAGTCCCTCTAATGCGCAAACTTGCATAAATCATCATTCAATAGCATTGAAGCCTCATCTAATCCATATTAGGAATTCTTGAAAGTATTATTAAACATTATAATGCTTCGGGCTTAATAAAAGGTCATTCAGAGGTATAATTAAACATATTGACACTTTTAGTCCCTTATACTTGCAAGGTTACGCGTAGCTTCACTTTTAGGCATAAAAGCCTTGAATGGCCAATGATTGGCATTCCCGAGAGTATAATTAAATATCATGAGATTCTCGGTTTGTTAAAAGGTCACTCAGAGGTAAGAATTAACATGTTGACGCTTTTAACCCTTTATTGCGCAAACTTTTAATTAATTACGCACACGGCTACATTTGATCAACAAGTGGCTCATTTGTGAATATAAAACCGTAGAAGGTTATTTAGAAACTTATTTTTTTTGGCATGATAACACTTCCAGTCCTTTCATAATCAAATTTTTCGATTTTTTGAAAAATTAGTCCCTTAAATTCAACGTTTGACTTCATTAGGGTTTATTACACGTGTCAATACTTCATTGGACGTGATTTTACGAGGTGTTACAACCTCACCCCCTTAAAAGAAATCTCAACCTCTAGATTTGCTTAAAGTAAAGGAAATACTTTCTGTCGTATCATGGATTTAACTTCCATAGTATATTTGGGCCTATAAGGGTATCCCAGTTGACCTATACAATAGGTGCATACTTTCTTTTGGAGCTCCTTAACCTGTCGATTCTCAATCAACACAGGTTGCTCATCATATCATAAATCTGCATATCATTATGTGATAGTGTTTTTCGACTTATTGGTGACACGTCGTTAAATCATTAGTGTGGGTCACATTGCGCGTTCCACCAAGCTCCTTAATTAGGTCTTAGCTCGTAAGCTATTTAATCTTGATACATTCGAATCCTTCGAATGACTTTATATATTTAGAGCTTAACTAACCTGAAAATTACAACTTGGCACACCCTTCTAGGGTGTTATCTTTTGTTGAACCTTATCTTTTAACAAGAACTTAGGAGGTTTGCTATTTTCATAAATCCTTGATTTCCTGCCGTATACTGGCAACTTACAGTCGATTATGGATTTGTATGATCTTATTTGTTGTTTCCAAGGCAACTTTTAGATCCTGATAATTGGACTTACCAATTCTCTATCTAACAATAGATGCTTAACATTCCATCCATACAAGGTCTCCCAAGGAGCAGCCTTAATACTTACATATCAATTATTATAGAAAAGCTTATCTTAAGGTGGGATGGTCATCCCAACCATTGCTTAAAACTAATCTTAAGGAATAGCTAATCCTTATAGCTAGTTGAATAACTCGACAATCCTGGGTAGTTGATGGCGATTCTTAATCGTTGTCTAAATAGGGTTGCGGTAATGAATGCATCAGCAAAATGAACCGTGTTTCTTATCTAACAATATCAAACTCTCGGAATATTGAGTTAGGCTATATGAATCTCCTATCTTAAAATTCACTTAATCAGGGTTTCGATTATTCCATAATCAACATGGAGTTCTTACAACACTCCAACCCAAAGCGGGATGTTAATCTTAACTCTACTTGCCTCTCGGGAGGTAAACAGGGTAGTCTTAGGAGAAGATAATCAAGATACAAGGAGGTTATAGAGATTTTCCAAATCTCAGGCTCCAGTTCATCCATCCTCGCTTGTGCCAAATGAGTGACACATTTATGCTATGAGTCCACAGATTCCTTTACCAGGAAACATTTATTTGGAAAATTCTATTTTCTAGATATCTTCTTTGAATGCCATTAGCTGACTTTAGTACCATATGATCATTGGGATATCTTTGTGATTCCATGCATTAAACCTCCACACTGATCAGGCATGGAAGCAATCTATGGAACATATTAAGATACACCAATCCTCATATGGCACTTTTGTCATACCATTTGGTATTCGAAATCAATAGAGATCAAAGAGATATCACTTTCATATGATGATGTACTTTATCTGGAGAGAGGGTACATTAGGACTTTACGATTGAAGATTTCTGACAGGAATAGAAGAAATAGTTCCTATGAATTTTCTATATGTAAGTTTTACCTTACACTTAATATATAGGGTTCTTATGAAAGGTTTTAAAAGCTTGTTATACTTATAGTTTATGAAGGATTTATTGGTATCTGAACCAAAATAAAAACTCTTAGCATTTAAATCACTGATAAATGTCAAGGAATGTACATGTGGCCATTATTTATGAACTAGCTCAGGTATTTTAGGCGCTTTCATTCTTAGGCTTTCCTTCCTTAGCCGTATTTTCTTTGACAGATTTAGGGCACGTGGTCTTGATGTGGCCTTTCTCATTACAGCCGAAGCAGACTGCATTCTTCATGTCCTTGCAGTCCAACGTTTTATGTTCCCTTGATTTTCAGATCCGACAAGCCCTTGGCTGCGATTGGGATTTTGGTTCAAACCTGCACTTCCCATAATGGCGCTTCTTGCAGGTCTTGCATACTGGTTTCTGGTTGGACTTTTGTTTGTTCTTCTTCTTAGAGCTCTGGGAGTTATCTTCCTCCCTTTTCCTTTTTAGCTCATCTTTAGCATTTGAGGCATGAACAAGATCCTCCTTATGAGTAAGGAAATGTGGTCCTAGATAAAATTTGGAGCGAGTAGCATGGGGCTCCTTGAACTTTTTCACAGCCTTCTTCACAGCTTTTCCGACAGCTGCGTCTATCATAGTTTAAAGAACATCTTTGGAAATTCTAAGGTTCACAATTGTAGCATCATTGGCATATGTCGCATCATTCATAACACGATCAACGGCTGTCTTATCTGAGTTTGCCATACTCGATATTGGTTCCTAACACCAATAAAACAATTTCTTAGTTGCAATCCAACAACTGCTATTCATCATCCTGGTGGCCTTAACATATACTAACCATGGTATCAATAGACCATACAGGCTAATATAGTACTAATATTCTTAATGAATGTCATTTAATATATATCCATTATATTTAGCCTAGGTCACAAAAGACCATCAATGGCATTTAAGGTTTGGACCTAATCCATCATCTTTTTGACAGGGGATCAAAATGTCACATCTGTCTTTATTATACTGATGAATTTGGATAGCTTGAAAGCTTGCCATAAGAGTATCAGAAAAGAGTGATTCCTAATAGATATAAAATATCAATCTAAGATTTGTTGGAGCATTTTCTAAAGTATCATCGGCCAATTTCTACCTCGCATTAAATGACCGGAGTCCTAATCAGCGGAGACAACAGTTCTCAACATTTATCGTTCCTTATAGAATCATATGTGCCAGTATCAAATAAATTTCTGCATAAACTGTTTGATAAGGAAAGGTACCTGCTATATAGTTATCATTCTGCACCATCTCCTGGGCGTTCATCTGGAAGACTCGTGTGTTTGTTTTCTTGGCCTCTTCAGGATTCTTCTGATTCCTAGGGCAGTTAGTCTTGATATGCCCCTTCTCGTTGCAACCATAACAGGTTGCATGTTTTAACTTCTTGCAATCCAAGGTTTTATGTTCCTTAGACTTGCAGATTCCACAGGGTAGAGGCTGAGAATCAAATATGCATTTCCCAAGGTGGTATTTCTTACAGGTTTTGCACCTAGTCTTTTCATCCGACTGCTGGTTGCCTTTCTTAAACCCGGAACTCTTCTTATCCTCAAAGTTCCTCTTTTTCTTCCTATCGGAGCGATGAGAATTCTCATCCTCCCTTTCACGCTTTCCATCTTCAGAGGCCTTGGCAGCCTTGTTTTTGACCACATCGAGTGTGAGAGATAGCGACAGATCTGCCGCTGACCTGAATGTAGTAGGTCTCGATGCTTTCACACTTGCCTTTATTTCTGGGGCTAGACCCCCAATAAAGCGAGCTATTCGCTTTGGTTCCGGTGTGATCAAGTAAGGAACCAATCGAGACATGGTATTGAAACTTGTAAGGTATGCTTGACATTCTAAGTTCTCCATGAATAATGTCAAGAATTCAGTCTCAATTTTCTCAACTTCATGTTGAGGACAATAATTTTCTTTGATAAGAGCAACGAACTGATCCCAAGTCATGTTGTACAGAGGGATCTTCCCCATAGCTTGGATCAGTGACCTCCACCAAGCTAGAGCTTCTCCTTTAAAAGATTGTGAAACAAACTTCACAATGTCTTGCTCTGCACATCCACTGATGTCAACAACGGTGTCCATCTCATCGAGCCATGTCATGCAATCGATGGCCCTTTTTTCTCCTGTAAAGTTTCTGGGCTTGCAGGAGACAAAATATTTATATGAGCAGGTCTTAACTGGTGCCTCTTGATGAAGCACCACCTGTCTAGACGGAACACTCCTTTGATTTGACGAGTTACGAACATCGTCTTCCCTTGACTCATGTGATTTAGAAAGGGGCTTACTTCGAGCCACAAATAGAGTCTTAGAGTGTGTATCACTTGATTGATCATACTGTCTGTCGAGAGCTCGTGTAACGGCATTATCTATTAATGCCTGCAGTTTCGCGCCAGTTATATTAACTCTGGGAGCATCATTATTTCCCCCCGGGTGGCTGTTGACCTCATCCGATCCAGCCATGTAGCTTGATTGCTACATAAATATTGACGATGATTCGTTCAGAGGTTATTATGGATTCATCACTTTTGACGATTCATCAACCATGGTAATATAAACCATATTGGTTAATTTGTTAGTTATATTAGTATTTTCATTATAATTTATCCTAGTTATAAAACATTAAGGATATTAAAGTGGCGCAAAAGGCCTAGTCACAAGGACAGTTTTAAATTTATAAGCCATGATTTCAGAGAATCAAGGCATTAAGGTTTGAACATATTTCATTACCTTTTCTTGACAGAGAGTCAAAGACTTCAACTGTCTTTTGTCCCTTAGGACAATAAGTATGGCCCGTAGGCATTTCATCACTTATGGATGTTTATTATATGATCATCTTCTTTTGATGATTTAAGCCATGATTCTAAATCACTAGGCTAGATAAGGGTTTGGAATTTCCCAATATAAAGATGACAAGTGTGATTTTATCGTATCACTGTTGTCAGGAGTGTTAACATGTTTTCGGATGTTAACAAGAATCTGAATCTCTTTTAAACAGGTTTTACCATCACAGCTAGGTCTTTAATGACATTCAAGCTAGGTTTTACCCTTTAAGATTCTTTCAATATATATACTGGTAGATCAATTATGAAAAGGAACAATAATTTGATTTATTTCATATATAAAATGAAATTTGGATAAAATATTTTAAAAGAAGTACAGAATTGCCCTAAACGGGACTTGAAGGAATTAATGTTGTCCATGAAGGGACTAGAAGATAAACATGTCCTTATAAGGACTACTAAGGAAACGAATTTCAGCAAGAAGGAGTTTTCTTCTTTACTTTACTTCTGAATGCTTTCTCCTTGGTTGCACGTTGCACCCTAGCCGCGGTACGAAGCTCGGCAATTCAAGGCTCCGGATGTGGAGAATTTCCATTACGGCTTCTTTGATTGGAGACATATTCAAAATATATAATTTCGGAAGCAATAGTTTTCAGATTAGGGTTGAGAGTACTCCTATGTTAAGTCTAGACTCAGAAGGTCAAGGAATGTGCTACTGTGTCATTGAGATTAAACACTAAGGGCTAGTGTTTAATTCACTCAATGTTGGCTCTGATACCAACCAGTCACACCCCGATATTTCCACGTATTACCGGTGGGCCCGGTGGGGAGTATCGTGACGTAGTTGAGATCATCCTAGTCAAACAACACAATATATGAATGCACAGCGGAAGCAAAAGATAAATATATTACAATCCGAATATAAAGTAATATCAAAGTATTACAACGGAAAGTAAAGGATCCACAGGCGGATCAAAATAAAAGGAAAAACTGTTCAACAGACTTTGGACGCCTAGAACTTGCAAGATTCCTTATTAACGCCCTGAGCTTCCAGCCAATTACGTTCAGTACCTGTCACTTAACCTTTTTGGAAAATACGTCAGTTTACACTGGTAAATACAATTAACCGACTCATTTTAAAAGAGTTTAAGAAAATTGATTTAGATGCGCCAGGCATAAAAATATCTTTTATAACTTGGGACAATTATATAAAAATAATCGTGTATACAGATTTACATGTTCGTTGTACGTTCAGGGCCCGATGTAGAAACCGAGTCAAGATTAATAGACACGCCACAAGTATAGGCCCACAAGAGAGTGAGATACCGTTTCCCTTAAGCGACTATCCGGTGTATGCCTACACCCCGTGCTTAAGACGTGGCCATTTTATAATACAATGATGTCAAGGATATCCGGGACATGGTCATTAACCCCTAAAGGCTTTTATTTCAAACAATACAGATTAAAGCGGGTTACCTCAATAATTTAACCACAATAAGATTAAACATTCAATACCCGACCAAGCGGTATTATTATAATACCGTATCCCAAGCCCGTATAGGGAAAATAAGTTAAGAGTATTTACCTGAGCTAGCAAATGCAATTTATACTTAGTCGTATATTCTAATCAGCAAGCACAAGTACTTCTACTGGGGCTCTCAATCTGGAACGAAGGTTTTATTAACCTATTAGATTCCTAACGGGTCTTATTTAAGTCGTAACTTAGACCGGTTAGTTTTAAGGAAAGGTTTAGACCCGAAAAGTTTGAAGGCTTGTATAATATGGGTAATCTAAACACATTCTGGATTTTGAGATAAAAATGATAAGGTTTGCCCGTTTCGGCTAATTTATGCAAACTAGTTACATAAACCGAACCGAACGCGCAAGAAGCGTAACGGGTAACCATAAGAGTCATATACAGGTTTCCTAAGTTAATATGCCTTAAATATGTTGTGATATCAGTAGGATACCTTCCATTATGCCCAAAACGAGTTTAATTTCAATTTAAGCCCCGTAGGGGTATTTTGGTCATTTTAAAGATTATAAAAGAGATTAATTTTAATTCTGAGACTCGGGTCTGAAATAATCAGTAAAACGACTTAATTTAATAGGTTATATCAGTTGGTGATAAGTCCTATATGCCAAAATGGTTTTAAACCCATACTAGGTGTTTAATACGCGTAAAAAGTCGTTTTAAGAGTTTTCTGGGTTATACAGGAAATCTGAGTTTTCTGATCAGGTTATAAAGTTCAAAATACTTTATTTATTATATAAAATCAGTAGCAATTGGATTAGTGTCAAAATACTATGTAGAACTCATTTTATAAACAAAAAGGGTATAATCGGTATTTACCGAATCAACGCCATAACCTTAGGTTATGAGCAAGTTAAAAATAATTAAAAATCTTTAAAATCCCAAAATATTATATTACATCAGTAGGTAAAAGGTTTGGTGTCAAAAATTGGGTTTAGATAGGCTTTATGCTAATTGCGCCGTTTAATTAACAGAAAGCTTTTATTGAGCATAACTCCTAATCTAGACCTCTAACTGATATGAAATTTTAGGGACATGTTTATAATTCAGCAACAAAGATTATTGTCCTCTCACATATCCGAAATTCTCGTTTTATGGTAAAAAGGGCATTATGGTCAACCTTAAGCAATTAACGGAAACGTGTAAACGAATCGGACAATCAACGATCCAACCACAGAGGGTTATACTATCATGTAACCTGGTCCGAAGAAAGCTCTAAGGCATTACCAAACCCATCTAAATCGGGTCAGAACTGAAGTCAAAGCAAAAGTTAAAGTTTTGCGACTTTCGGTTCCGAACCGAGCCTAAACAGAAATTTGTCGGATCAAACAAGCTTAGACATGTTCTTTTACTAACTACCAAGTTATATGAGTGGAAAAACATGTTACACGTCTTCTACATTGTTAATTATGCATTAATTTGAAAATTAAGGTTATATTGACTTTTTACAAACAACTTTGACCCGACAAATGTCTTAGTTAGGACGGGAATCAGAGGGTGCTCTTTTAAGGGTTTATTGCCCACATAATTACCAACTTATAACTACCTTAAGTTTGACTAATCTCTGGACCATTAGTGATTAATCGATAAGTCAAACCTTAATTACGACGGTTTGACTTTTAAGCTAATAACTAAGCAAAACTCAATTAAGGAAGGTCAAGGGTACTTACCAATGTCTAATGCACGACCAGAGATGCTTAGAGAAGGGCCTTGAGCTCCAGAAATGATCAGAAGTTGAGTTGAGAATGAATGATCAAAAATGGCAAACAAAGGGGCTTTATATAGTGTTCTTGATCCATCAAGATCATGACAAACAATGCTATACATGTTCCCTGATGATTAACAAGTGTCCCTAAGGCCTAAGAATCAGTAGGGGTCGCTCATGGAAGTGAAAAGGGCAGTATAAGTCGGTTACATGGGCTGAACAACCAACTTTCCGAGTTTCTGCATCTGGGCCATGCTTACGGACCATAAGGTCCAGAGTGTTACGGTCCGTAAGGACCTGGTCAGCATAAAAACTCTTAGCATTTAAATCACTGATAAATGTCAAGGAATGTACCTGCGAATGCCAAAAGCAAAACTCGAGGTCGAGATTTCTTTTAAGGGGGTGAGGATGTTACACCTCATAAAATCGTGTCCAATGATGTGTTGACATGTGTACTAAACCCTAGTGAAGTTAAACGTTGACTATGAGGGACTAATTTCACGAAAAATCAAAAGTTTTGAATGTAGAGGGACTAAAAGTTTCATCATGCTTAAACTAAGCCTCTGAATGACGTTACACAGTATTCGTGTACTCTTATGAAGCCACTTGTTGGATAAACAAAACCGTTCGTGATAAAAAATCAAAAAGTAGTGCATCAAAGGGTTAAAAGCGTCAACATGTTAATTCTTAGCTCTTAGTGACCTTTTAACAAACCCGGAGCATTATAATATTGATCATACTCTTGGGAATGCCTAATATTGGCCGTTTAGGGCTTCGATGCCGTTAAACGATAAAACGCACAACTTTGTGCGTTAAAAAAGGGTTAAAAGCGTCAACATGTTAATTCTTACCTCTGAGTGACCTTTTAACGAAACCCGAAGCTTAACAATGTTTGATTACACTCTCGGGAATATTTATAACCTATCTCGAAGATCAAAATGCCAAAAATAAAACTTTAAATGGCTTGGAAGGGCTTTTTATGTCAAAAATGGAAGTGTATGAAGGTTTTAAGAGACCAGAGACCAAATTTGACAACTTCTGAAAGATTATAGGTGGTAGCGCGACGCCACATCCAACCCCATTTTGCTCTGGCGCGATGCGACGGTGTGGTTTTTACAGAATTCCTTGTACAGCTGCAGGTTTGTTTCCTTGTTCACCACAAAAACCTCCTTCACTCACAAAATCGAAACTAGGAGCTCTTTAGTGGTTTTTAACACCTGGTTAGACACTTGGGGTGATCTTTGAAGCTCTCTAACACATGGCATGATCCAAGGGAACCACCTTCAAGTATAAATAGGGGTCTTGGGTTGCCTTGAATCCTTGCACCTCTCAAAAATCATTCTTTCTCACTTCTCACTTGCTTTCTTGGAGATTCATGTTTATAGGAGACTCCACTTTAGTCAAGTTTTCAAGCTAGGACCCTTTGTAAGTGTCCTTAGCCACCGGTTTTCGTTTATTAGGCTTTTAAAGCCGAAAAGTCAAGTGTTTATGATAAACGCTTTGACTTTCAGTTAGACCTTAAATGGTCAAGCCATTGTTCACAACGAACATGGCTACGTGATCGTAATTAGGTAGGTGTTAATCCCTCAAAATGGCACCTCCTAAGAATCATGTTTGCTTGGTCAATTGACGAGTCAACGTATTGACATTTTAAAAAGTCAACGGGTCAGATTTTAAATTAATTGTAATATGAGTTTAAGAGTGTTCTAAAATATGTTTTATCACTTTAATAACTCGCTAATAATTATTAGAACATGTGTAAACATGTTTGGCTCGTCAATTCGAGTTTTAGGGTCGGTTCGAAACCGAAAGTCGTGAAGTTTGACTTCTGCTTTGACTTTCGATTATGAACCGAATTAGAATTAGTTTGCTATTAATTTTAGCTTCCGTTATGATCATAATATAATGTAGCATAACCCTATAAGGTTATATTACACGATCATGCTAGAAATCTGAGTTTTTGCACATGTTCCGTTAATATGTCGTACTTTGACTATTATGCCCTTTTTAGCAAAAATAAGATCTTAGACACCAATAAGCTTTCAAACAACTTAGGTACTGATATGTTAACATGTTTAACATATTTCGATGTTACGAACCTGATCATAAACTGAGTTTGCGAAGAATGTCGTAATTTATGCTTTAAATTGACCAAAATGCCCTTTGGGCGCGTAGATCGGTTTTAAGCATAGTTTATCATACCAAACTCGTTGCCTACTGATATAATATCATAATTAGGATAATTTGGGATGTCCATTCAGTTTACAAACACGTTCTGGAATTATGTCCTTAAATGACGATATTGCCCTTTTTGGACCTAAAATGATTTAAAAGCATAATTTTCATACAAAACCTTTTGACCACTGATATGTTATATTAATTAACGTATTTAGATTATATAAACCTGGTCATAACATCAGTTTTCCTTAAACATCGCACATATCGTCATTTAACGACTTTAACGCCGTTTTGGCGCGTAGTATGGTTTTAAACCATAACTACCAACCAAGACTTATTACCTACTGATTTTATAAATCATTTTAAATCTTTTTACAGTAGGTATATGTTATAAACTCAGATTCCTAAATTAGCCTTTAAACTATGTGTGAAATTACCAAAATGCCCCTACGGAGCATAGTTGAGTTTTAAACTATAAAACACACATATGTTTGATATCATACTGATATTATATCATAAATAGAGTGTTTTCATACAATGTTTTTGATCGTAACATCAGATTGTACTCAAGTTCCTTTTATACGTCGTAAAATGAACGCCCTTATGAGGCATAGTTTGATTTTAAAACCTTAACGGGCATGCACGTTGATATCCTACTGATATTATAACTTGTTTAAAGTATATTGGCATATGGAACTTGTTCATGACTTATTCGGTTACTCGTTATTGCTTATACATGTACGGTTAGACTTACGTAACTAGTTTACGTAAGTTTACCGAAACGAGTTAAAGCTTATCATTTTTGCTTCAAAATCCAGAATGTATTTAGTTTACCCATATTATACAAGTCTTCATACTTGTTGGGTCTAAATTACATTCTATTCCGGTCATCGCTTAATCTAGCGTATCGTACCGTTTCTAATATTTTAAGTTAGCTGGTCTAGGTCTATGACCTAAATAAGATCCGTTAGCAATCTAAATTGGTTATATATTACCATCATTCCAGATTAGAGCCTCCCGGTAAAAGCTATCTGCATTTAGTTAGATTGGATACGCCTGAGTTATATAAATTTTCCTGTGAATCAAGTAGTAGCTCAGGTAAATACTTTTAACTTATTTTCCCTTATACGGGCTTGGGATACTGTAGAATATTACCGCTTGGTCGGGTATGGGATCATTTGGTCGGATTGTGATTAATAAATCCACATAACCCGTTTTAATATGTTTTTCTTGATAACATAAACATTGGGGGTTAATACGACCGTGTTCTGGATATCCTCGGCTCATTTAATTGGAAATGGCCACGACTTAAGCATAGGGTGTAGGCATACACCTGACAGATGCCAAAAATGCAAATTACCCACAAGTTGGGGATAACTATGTCGCAACCCCCGCCCCCTAACAAACCCAGGAACGGGCGGCCGCAACCAGTTTTGGTGGTATCTGTGTTTTATCCTTTTGGCAGCGGAATTTTCATCAGGACCGTAGTTAGGAAATATTTTATCAGAGTAAAATACCACACTTTCATAATATTAAACACGTGGGAAAAATCCCAAGTTTTAAGTACGCACATTTTCATAGGGATAAACCCTATTTTATTTAAATAAAACATCTCTTTATTTTAGGTAACTTTATAGCCTCTTTTACAAGCCTTCAGTGCTGTCCAGCTGGCTTCTATTTGGCTTTCACATTTTGTTACCTGAAATGCATTTAAAAACATTTTGTCAGTGGGAAATACTGGTGAGTGAATCCCAGGTTAATCAAATTAAGTAGAAACCATTGTACAGTATTGAGGGCGGTCGCGCAATTACATTTGTTTCCATCTACTTAATTACCACCCACAATACTGTCAACCCGACTTGTGGTCATGTTACTCCTCGCAAGGCAGTAACAAATTTTGTATACAAAACCCCAACATACCGATGATAATTGTAGAATACAAATACTCAATCACTGTTTAATATAATTTAATTTAGGTGAGGTTTTGTAAAAACAATTAACAAAAAGGAGATTACTCACATTGTTGTCTTAGGTTTCCTTTAAGGCTTTCCTGGTGATTATCTATAATTTATACAAATGCACACGTGTTAGTATAATAACCCAATATTTATATTAGTAATACCCTCCCCGAGACGGCATTCCAACGACTACGTCGGGCAGAACCACGACAGCCATTACGGAACCCTGGATCATTCGGGCAGCGTATCTAATACGTAACCAGGGTTATGATACTTACAACGGGGCAGAACTTCGTTATTTAGGGGGGTATTATACCCTAGAATAGCTTATACTATGTATATTTTCGAGAGAGAAAAGAAGTGTGAGCGAGTTGGGACTGAAGGCCTGAGCTCCCAATTTATAGGAGCTGAATTCGAGTCCCTCGCGCCCCGCGTAGACTTAGAGGGGGTCTTACGCGGCCCATGAAATAGGTAAAGTAGGCCCTAGCCTTGATTTGTCACCGGTCTAGCCTTGCCACGTGTCGACACGTGGCAGATTCCGGGTGTCGCCTCGTAGCCGGGCTGTCGCGCCCCGCGTAGAAGGTAGCCAAGGGCTACGCTGCCCGCGACAGATATAAAAATATGGTTTTTAATTAAATTTAATAAAAATAAAGGTATTTGGGGCCCGTTTTCGTATACGAGGTATATTTTAAGACATATTGGGATATTTTAATTATATTAGGGGTGTCGAAATTTATTTTGGAGGGTTGTTATATCCTCCCCACCTTGTTTTAGAGCTCGTCCTCGAGATCTACTGGAATAGGTGCGGGTATTTCCTTTGCATTTCTGATTCAAGCTCCCAAGTGAATTCTGGTCCTCTCTTGGAGTCTCATTTCACTTTGACCAGAACTAATCTCTTGTGTTTGAGGTTCTTAACTTTCTTGTCTTCAATCTGTAGAGGCTTCTCTACAAACTTTAACTGCTCATTTACCTTTATATCCTTAAGAGGTACTATCAGTGATTCATCCACTAAGCATTTCTTGAGATTAGTTACATGAAACACATCATGTATTCCTGCCATTTCCTCTGGTAGTTGTAGCTGATAGGCTACAGGTCCTATTCTTCTAATAATCTCAAAAGGTCCAACATACCTGGGACTTAGCTTTCCCCTCTTGATGAATCTTACCACTCCTTTCCAAGGAGAGACTTTTAATAAAACTTTATCTCCTACTTGAAATTCCAACGGCTTTCGTCTGTTATCAGCATAACTCTTTTGTCGATCACGTGCTGATTTCAGTCTTTCCTTGACTTGAATGATTTTGTCGGTCGTTTTGTTGTACTATCTCAGGTCCAGATAGTTGCTTTCTCCAATTTCTGCCCAACAGACTGGAGTTCAGCACTTTCGTCCATAAAGTGCTTCGAATGGTGCAACATTGATATTCGTATGATCACTGTTATTGTAAGAAAATTCTACTAATGGTAAGTGATCATCCCAATTACCTCTGAAATCAATTACGCAAGCTCTAAGCATATCTTCCATCGTCTGAATTATCCTTTCACTTTGTCCGTCCATTTGAGGATGATAAGCTGTACTTAGATTAAGCTTGGTTCCCATGGCTTTTTGGAAACTTGTCCAAAAATGAGAAGTAAAACGGCTATCTCTATCAGAAACAATTGATAAAGGAATTCCATGTAATGAAACTATTTCATATACATACAGCTTAGCTAATTGTTCCATACTGAAAGTTTCCTTCATTGGTAGGAAATGAGCTGACTTAGTTAGTCTGTCTACAATCACCCAGATTGTATCATTACCTTTCCTTGTTTTGGGTAGTTTGGTAACAAAATCCATTGTTATCAATTCCCACTTCCACACCGGCATTTCTAACTGCTGCAATAAACCTGAGGGTTTCTGATGTTCAGCTTTAACCTATGAACAAGTTAGACACTTGGCAACATAAGCTGCTATATCTTTTTTCATTCCTATCCACCAAAAATTCTTTCTTAAATCTTGATACATCTTATCACTTCCAGGATGCATCGTATACTTAGACCTATGGGCTTCCTCTAATATACGGTGGCGTAGGTTTCCTAATTTAGGTATCCACATTCTTTTCTTATGGAATTTCCAAATTCCATCTGTTTCTTGTTCTAGTTCCTTAATCATTCCTTTTAATTTCTCAGTATCATCCTTAATTACTGATTCTTGTGCTTTCCTGATTTGTTCATTTAAATCTACTTGTAGATTTAATTTAAGAGAACGTACTCTTTTTGGCTTTTCGTGATATTTTCGACTTAAAGCATCAACAACTACATTTGCTTTTCTTGCATGATACTGGATATTACAATCATAATCACTAAAAACTTCCATCCAGCGTCTTTGTCTCGTATTCAACTCCTTTTGCCCGAAAACGTACCATAAACTCTTATGATCTGTAAAAATGGTAAACTTACAACCGTAAAGGTAATGTCTCCAAATTTTCAGAGCAAAAATTATGGCTCCTAATTCTAGATCATGGGTTGAATAATTCTCTTCATGATTCTTAAGTTGTCTAGACGCGTAGGCTATAACCTTTTGGCGTTGCATTAACACACAACCATAACCTAACTTAGAAGCGTCACAATAGACTACAAAGTCTTCAGTTCCTTTTGGTAACGCTAGTATGGGTGTGTTGGTTAATCTTTGCTTAAGAATTCTAAAGGCTTCTTCCTGTTTTGGTCCCCATTCAAACTTAACAGATTTACAGGTTAACTTAGTTAAGGGAATGGCTATTCTAGAAAAATCTCGAATAAATCTTCTATAATAACCGGCCAATCCTAAGAAACTTCTAACTTCGGTTGGTGACTCAGGGGTTTTCCATTTAATAATCGCCTTGATCTTGGTAGGATCCACATGAATTCATTCATGATTGATTAGATGTCCAAGAAACTGTACATGTTCTAACCAAAATTCACACTTCGAAAACTTAGCATAAAGCTTTTCCTTCCTTAATAAACTTAGGAGTGCGTGCAAATGCTTTGCATGTTCCTCTTTACTCTTAGAGTAAATTAGAATATCATCTATAAAGATGATTATGAATTTATCCAAATATGGCTTACATATTCGGTTCATCGTGTCCATAAATGCGTTTGGGGCATTGGTTAAACCAAATGGCATGACAGTAAATTCATAATGGCCATACCTTGTTCGAAATGCTGTAACACGTCGAAAATTCACGTCCTATAACGCATTGACACGTGTCATAGGTTTGAACGTGTAAAAGAATGTTCTAAAGTTGACAAACATGGAAAGTATGTGAATTTAAGGGTTCAAAATGTCAACAAGGGATAAATATACTTTACAGTAACCCTACATGATGCTCATAACCTTAAAAGAATAAATCATGGATCATACGAAGCTAAATATGAAAGAAAGTGAGAGGTTACAAACTACAGGGGTTAAATGTGTCAACATGTTTAAAGTATACCTCTGAGTGACCTTTTAGCAAACCCGAAGCTTTGTAACGGTAAATTATGCTCACTAGAATACATGATAGAAATTTCATAAAGTTTCGTTATCGTATGAGAAAGTTATGATAAAATTCGTATGCGAGGGGTTTAAAGCGTAAACGTTGAAAGTTATGACTTTTCGGGTGATAACCAAGTTAACCAAGGGCTTAACAAAGTGGGTATAAGACTTGAAGCCCTTATAGGTCAAGTTAAGGGGCTCAAAATGCAAGAAACAAAGTGTAGTTGACCTTTCGAAGAGCCTAGAGCCAAGGATGCAAACTGAAAAAACTTTTAAACCTGAAGTCAGGCCTTAGGCGGGCCGCGTAAGACACATTAAGATCTTACGCGGGCCGCGTCAGACCCCCAGATGCAGAAAAACGTAAATGTTGGCTGTTCAGCCTTGGAACCGACTTAAGAATATATTTTCTCATCCATGGGCGACCCTAAACATTCCTAGGCACTTAGGGACACTTGTGGGTGATCCATGATCAGTTGTAGCCTTAGTTGTCAACAATCTAATGAGATTAAAGCACTATAAAAGGGCCTTGTGTTGCAACATTGTGTTCACTCATTCCTTCTGCATTTCTGGAGCTTCCTGGAGCTTAAGAGCAGACCCTAAGCCTTCCTAATCGTGCATAGGACTTCTGTAAGTATGCTTAACCTTTCTTAGTTGAGTTTTTACTTAGTTTTAGCTTAAAAGTCAAACCGTCGTAATTAACGGTTGACTTAGCGATTAATCATTAATGGTCCAGTGATTAGTCGAATTGAAGGTAGTTATAAGTTGGTAATTATGTGGGCATTAAACCCTTAAAAGGGCTCCCTCTGATTCCCACTCTAACTAGACCTTTTGTCGGGTCAAAGTTGATTAGAAAAAGTCAACATAATGCTAATCTTCGAATTAACGCATAATTAACAATGTAGAAGGCATGTAACCTATTTTATCACTCATATAACTTGATAATAAGTATTATAACTGGTCTAAGCTTGTTTGATCCGACAATTTTCTGTTTAGACCCGGTTCGGAACCAAAAGTCGCAAAACTTTGACTTTTGCTTTGACTTCAGTTCTGACCCGATTTAGTATGATTTGGAAATGCCTTAGAGCTTCCTTAGGACCAGGCTACATGTTAGCATAACCCTCTGTGGTTGGTTCATTGATTATCCGATTCGTTTACATGTTTCCGTTAATTGCTTAAATGTTGACCAATATGCCCTTTTGACCATAAAACGAGAATTTTGGATATGTGAAAAGACAATAACCTTTGTTACTAATTTATAAACATGTACCTAAAATTTTACATCAGTTGGAGGTCTAGATTAGGAGTTATGCTCATTAGCGTAATTATAACGCCTTTTAGTAATTAAAAGGCGCAATTAGCATAAAGCCTATCTAAACCCATTTTTTACACCAAACCTTTTACCCACTAATGTAAGATAATATTTTGAGATTTTTAAAGATTTTTAATTATTTGTTTTACCTGCTCATAACCTAAGGTTATGGCGTTGATTCGGTAAATACCGATTATACCCTTTTCGGTCATAAAATGAGTTCTACATAGTATTTTGACACCAATCCAATTGCTACTAATTTTATATAATAAATAAATTATTTTGAACTTTATAACCTAATCAGAAAACTCAGATTTCCTGTATAACCCGGAAATCGCTTAAAATGACTTTTTACGCATATTAAACGCATAGTTTGGGTTTAAAACCATTTTGCCATATAAGACTTATTATCAACTGATATGACCTATAAAAATAAGTTATTTTACTTATGTATTCAGACCCGAATCTCAGAACTTCATTTAAACTCTTTTATAACCTTTAAAATGACCAAAATACCCCTACGGGGCTTATTTTGAGATTAAACTCGTTTTGGGCATAATGGAAGGTATCCTACTGATATCGCAACATATTTAAGGCATATTAACTTAGGAAACCTGTATACGACTCTTTTGGTTACTCGTTACGCACTTGTCGCGTTCGGATCGGCTTATGTGACTAGTTTGCATATATTAGCCGAAACGGGTCAGACCACATCTTTTTGGTCTCAAAATCCAGAATGTGTTTAAGTTATCCATATTAAGCAAGCATACAAGCTTGTCGGGTCAAAACCACATTCTAAACCTGTAACACCCGTCTAATTTTACTTGATTTTAGTAATAGGTTATACCATTTCTAATAAAATATTGATTAAGTAACATGACTTTCATAAACAAAGTTCATAAGTAACATCAACCTTAGTCAACTAATGACTAAGTTAAAACATTTTAAAAGTTGTTTAACAAGTGTTTACAACCCATACACAAAAGTACTAAAGATTTAAAACGTTGCGGAAGCTTCAAAATGTAGTGTTCGGTTCTTCATCATATGCTTGATCGCCATCCGTAAGTTCCCCAACATGACCTAAAGTCAAAACCACATCAAAGGTTAGTTTTGACAATATTAAAACATGTATAATTGAAATCTAAGGTCAAAATTGTTGAAAACAAATAAAAATTTCGGATTCTGGTCGCTCGCGCCCCGCGAGAGGTTTTACGCGGGCCGCGAGGACCTCCCGCGTGTCGCGGAGTGTTTCGGGTGGCCTTCCGCGTGGCGCGGGGGGTCACGTTTTCCAGCAGCTCAAGTTTTGTGAGCTGCATTTGCTGCCAGCTCCGGAAAATCCAGTTTTTAACTTCGTTTGGCCATATCTTTTGACTCGTAAGTCCGTTTTAAGTGATTTTTCTTCCTATATGCCTGTAAATTCATTACCGACATAACTATTATAATTTACGGACCGAAAGACCATATGTCACTATGTAATTATTCGACCCATTCTAACCTTACACATTTTACTACCATTTAACTAATAAACCTATGGCGCCTTATGCCCAACATCCGGGGCTTATTATCACCCGCATTTCTTACCAATTTCATGGTTTAATGCCTTTGTGATTATTATCGCCATTTTCGACTACTAGAACGTTTAAAACTACAATTTTTCACACTAATAGATCCGTTGGCTCATCTTGTGGAACCATCCACTTATGATGACTACCAATTTGGTCTGTTGACTATACTACGTCTATCAATTCACATTCCAACCACAATCAATATAAATTCTATCAATAACGCATAGTTTATTCATAATTTAACGAATGTAACGGATCAAGTTACATACCTTAGTGTACGCCCTTCAACCGCAAATTACCACCGGCTTGTCCACTCGACGTTCCGGTATCCTTTCCTATAGAGTTCAATTCAAGACATGTTTAGAACTCTTTTTAAACCTTACATCGCATAATACACCGAAACATCATAATTATGCGTTTAATCTTTAAATTTCTATTTTAAGCCTTCTTTGAGACATTTTCACAAACACCTTAAGGGCAGATTTTTCACATGATTATATGACAAGTTTCTAGCTTATCATTTAGCCCTAATTTCACCTCAATCAACATTTTACATGATTGTTAGCTTCTAGATTTCTGAAATCACTTCCAAATTGTCAAATTACACAAGATTAACACCCAATATCCTAGTATTCATCAATTTACACATAACTCATTAATCACCTACAATGGTGTTCATGGATTCACCAAAATTTCTTATGATTTCAACTTCTATTGGTCTAGGGTTTGTCCCTAGACACTATAGTTGTTCCTTAATCATCATAACATACAGATGCAACCCTAATTTCAGATTTTTCCCAATTCATGAGAATTTCAAGTTGAGAGATTTATCAAAATTTTACATACCTTGTGATCCTCTTGTGATGAGGATCGATAATCTATGTTCGGATTTTGATTTGGACTGAGTTTGATCCTTCAATTTAGAGTTTTTATGCTGACTAGGGTTTGAAGGAGCTTGAGGTCGCTCCTGGTCGATCTCCACCAAGAACACAGACAAATGTTTGTGTTTTATTTTTTTTGATTATATCAATATTAGTTTCATTTTGAACACAATTGGTCCCTAGACTTTCCTTTGGTTCTAATGTAGCATTTTAACCCATTTGTAGGTTACTATAAGGCTTTCACCTAACTGGGTTATTTAAAATCCTAGTTAGTTAACTAGTTTATTTATTAACTTTATATTTAAATAAATGATTTGCATTTTTCAGGGTGTTACAAGTCCACCCCCCTTAAAAGGGTTTCGTCCCCGAAACCGAAGTACGTACCAAATAATGTAGGGTGGAGACGTCGCATCTCCTCTTCGGACTCCCACGTAGTGTCCGAACCTTTCCTATGCTCCCATTTGATTTTGACTTGGTCAATTTGTTTATTTCGTAAATGTTTGACCTTTCGATCTAAAATCTCCACCGGTCTCACCGTATAATTCCGACTATTATCCACTTCGATATCATCGTAATGGATATAGGCCGTTTCGTCTGCTAGGCACTTTCTTAATTGTGACACGTGAAACGTGCCATGAATCCCACTTAATTCCTCCGGTAACTCAAGGCGGTAAGCTACCTTGCCAACCCTTCCGATAATTTTAAATGGCCCAATAAACCTCGAGCTTAGCTTCCCCCTTTTTCTGAATCTAATAACGCCCTTCCAAGGGGAAACTTTTAGCATGACCATGTCGCCAACCTGGAATTCGATTGGCCTATTCCTTTTATCAGCATACGCCTTTTGCCTGTCTTGAGCCGCTTTCAAGTGTGCCCGAACTATATCGATCTTTTCATTCGTGGCTCGTACTATATCTTGGTGAGCGAGTTCACGTGGACCCACTTCACCCCAACATACCGGGGTTCGACACTTCCTACCATAAAGCATTTCGTACGGTGCCATCTTAATACTAGATTGGTAGCTGTTATTATACGAAAACTCGACTAACGGTAGGTGAACATCCCAACTTCCTCCAAAGTCGATTATACATGCCCGTAGCATGTCCCCCAATGTTTGTATCGTTCTTTCACTCTATCCATCTGTTTGAGGATGGTACGCAGTGCTAATGAACAATTTGGTTCCCATTTGCTCTTGGAAATCTCGCCAGGAATTTGAAGTAAACCGGGTATCCCTATCACCCCGACCACGTATAACATACAAGACGTGGCGGAAAACGTAGGGGAGTGTTGTAACAGAATTAATTGTTTCATAACCATGGCATTCAAAGTTGTATTTTATTTATAAACATAAGAGTTTCATTGTCTTACAGGAAATAAAGAGTTTATAACATAATTTAAACTAAGTCTATCTTCGTTTTAGTCTCTAAGGCACAGATCCGCCCTAGTGTCACGATCATCATCCTATGGAAAAGCTCCTGAAAACACATGTGAAAATAGGTACGTCAGCATAAAAATGCCTGTGAGATACATAGGTTTGTGAAAATAGGATTCATGACTTAAGTTTAAGAAAATGTTTAGTCATGAACCTTGTAATTTGATTTTGTTTTGTAAATCGCTTGAAAAACAATAAGTTCAGATGATATGTATAAGTAAAAGAATAAGGTATGGTTAAATGAATAACCACGTAAAATGAGTTGTATAAAATAAACCGTATTGTAAAACAAAGTCTTGTGAAAATATGTTACTTGTGTAAAATGTATAAGTCCAAAATAAATTATTTAAATAACGCTATGATATGTAATATAATACAAACACTTATATATAGGAAGTACCAGCGGCGTACCCACCATGCTTGTATCATATTACTCACATTTCGTTACTTAAGTCACTTAACCAACCAACAATGTATAATGTCTATGTTTAAACTAATTGTCAAAAGTCCTTGTATAAACCATGTAAAATGTTGATAGTCCAAAAGTAGTCAAGTAATGTGTAACAAATGTTATGTCTTGTAAGTAAAGTATTGTCAAGTAGCCAAATGTAGAAATGTACAAAACAAAGTATTTTGAATGTATCAAAAAGTTATGTTTTATAAAGTAATGCATGTTACATTGATACAAACATTTATGTGGTAAGTTAACGCATACATTCAAGCCTTGAGACAGTCGGATAACCCTTTCAGTCAAGGTTATCAAGAGAAATGTTTTCGGATTCAGTCATTCCTTACATCCAAACAAACCCGGGATGTCAGGAATGGGATTTGTCAAGTCCTATGGTACCAGTACTTACTACCGAGCGGCGTAGCTAATGTTAATGAACGTATAATAGTCTCGTTTGTGCAAACCAAATGTCATAGCAAAAGTGAACATGTTATATGAAAATAATGTACTAAGTATGCTAAGTTAACATACAAAGCAGAAAAAGTCATGTAAATCAATGTGCTAGCATGCTATCAGTCAACATACATAGCAGAAATGTAAAGTAAAACAATGTACTAAGTATGCACACAATGGACATACATAGCATGAAATGTAATGAAATCATGTACTATAATGTACTAACAAACATAGCATATATATGATGTGAAAACAGGAAAGCACGAAAGTAACAAGTAGGCACATGTGTTCCACCCCAAAACAGTTTGAAAACAGTAAAATAGGGGTCTATGTACTCACTTGAGATTGCTCAGGAGTCCTAAGATAACCACCAAGCAATTGCTAGAGGTCTCGGAATATCAAACGGCACCTAATATAGGTAACTACATTAATAAACCGGACCTAAATCGGAAGATCGGATAGAATGAGGGTTCGTAAACCAAACGAGTATAGAGACTCGTGTAATATGGTTTAACAAGGCCTACATACTAAAAGAAACCTAACCTAAGTGCTTAAGACCCATTACGACCCGTTTAGGCAGCTTATGCTACCTTAACACGTCGTTCGTGTAAAACGCGTTCGGACCGCCTAACTAGTCCTATGGTAAGTAAAATATGCCTTAACATGTCTAATATGGTTGTCAAATCAGCTTAGATGTCAAAAGTTATGTTACATATGTTTAAAAATGAATTTTGGCGTAAAGGGGTATTTTGGTAATTTACCTAAGGCATATAAATTACCTATCATACAACTACTTAAACGAAGCGACCATAAGGTATAGCCTCAGATGGTTATTCCCTATATACTATGGTCACCTAATGTATTTGGTCGGATCCTAATGATCGACCAAATGGGTCGGGTTCGAAAGTATAAGCGATTGTTTAGATCGCTTACCTTACGACCCTATATAAGCACTAAACTAAAAGTGACGAGCTAAGCATGCAAAAACATGCTTAACTAAGTTTAGAAAACAGGTTTGGTATCAAAACAAACGGTTTTGATACCCATAAGTAGTTTGGTTACAAAATACGCAAGAATACGTATTCTGACCGAAACTACGGCTCATCACTGAGCCTAGATAACGTGGTAATCAGTAGGTATAGTCACTAGGGACTATAACCATCGTGATCACGCTCACGTTATGAAGTTCAAACGAACTTCGCATCGACCATAAATTGGTCAATGCAGAAAGTCAAACAAAGTTTGACTTTCGGACTCGAAAGCGATAAAAGAACGAAAGAATACTTACGAAGGGTCCCCGAATGCTAATCTAGATCAAAATAGCTCAGGTATGAACCAAAGGTTTCAACTTAAAGCACAAATGATCATATTCTTGTGAGAAATGTGTGCAAATGTGATGGGTATTTATAGATTTCGGGTAACCGTTAAGATCGTTTCATGAAAACCGTGCTCGAATCTTGTGCGTACACTTGTCCAATTGTTGTGGTGCCTAAAAATGACCCTAAATGATCAGAATGGGCGATTTAGAGTGTGTGGTTGTGGTTAAAACAGCTGGAAATTGCTGACTAAGCGTTCTTATCTAATCAGGGAGGCTGATGCGGCCCGCTTTAGGATCAGACAAACCTCAGGCGGGCCGCCTGGGGCTTCTGATCAGCAAACATGTTTGAAAAATGACAGTTTCAATCCCTGCACGTGTTTAAGGCCATTTCTGACACTTCTAAGGCCCGTAAAGCCAACTTTATGGCCCTAAAATGATGCCCAAACATTGTGGACATGAAACATGTTCAAAAATATGTCGGATGTCAGTTGGTTTAGTCGTATAAACGCGATGTTTGCTTAATTACGACGGAATGCGCACAAGCGCGTAAAACGATCCAAATGACGCAACGAATGGATTTTTCTCATGCCAAACACTAAAATAAAATATTATAGTGCTTACATAAATTTTTGGATGTCCAGATGTATTCAGAACGTGAGTTATGCGCAAAAGTGCAAACTTGTGCACATTTTGACACTTTTAGTCCCTGAATGACCCAAAAGTTTATTTTAGCGCACCGAACCCCTTAAAGCCTATTTCTAAGCTATGTAAAGGATATTTAAGGTGTGTTTAACTTATGGTCATGTTCCGGAATGTTCGTTACAGTTCAAATTGGCATACTTTCGCAGTTTGTCAAGTTTAGTCCCTGTAGACGAATTAATCTTGTTTTTGCCATACCAAAGCCTTCAAAACTTATTTCTAAGTTATGTAAAGGTTATTTAAGGTATGTTAAGTATATGTTGATGTTCCGGAGTATTTGTCGCATCAAATTGATTACGTTTACGCACCAGTTTGCGTATAAATCTCCAGAAAGCGATGTAGAGTTTGAAATTGAATAAAAGTCAAAACATGAAAAATGTAAAACACAAACAAACAAACATTGGGATCAAATAACATTGTTTTATTGATAATAGAACTGTTCACGAAGCTTACAAGCACAGTTGTTACAATGATGTTTAAGAAATGGTGTCTTAAACTCTTCCCATGTCATGGCCCTTGCCGCTTCGGCCCCTATTTCATTCTTTTTATTATCCCACCAATCCTTGGCTTGTCCTCTTAACTGACCCGTTCCGTAGGCAACGAAATCTCTTTCATCGCAATGGGTCCTTTCAAACACCCCTTCAATATCGCCCAACCATCTTTGGCAAATTATCGGGTCGACTTCCCCGTTATAGATTGGCGGTTTACACGCCATGAATTCCTTATATGAGCACCCTTTACGTTCTCCCATTTTGTCTTTCATAAGGTTGACAGTATCCTCCAACCTTTTAACTCGCTCTTCTACGAGCGACAACACTGTGCTTTGGATCTTGTCTATAAACCCGGATAGACTGCCCTCAATTGCCTTTCCTACTTCCTCGGCAATCATTTCTTTCAATTGTTCGGTGCTTGTCGGCACCGGATCATTATTGCTCTCTTTCGACATCTTGAAACTGAAATGTTTAAATCAAACGTTAAACATTTCATTTTTGGCATCGTTTCATTTGTTTCGGTTTAGCCAAGTTCCTAACTTGCTTTAACCGTTCACATTTAGTGCACTTTCCGGGTTTGAGTGTATTAACACGCTCTTCCCATGCATAACAATTCGTTTCTTATTCCTTACACAAGACATAATCTACTTAACATAATAAGTTACTTCTTACCGGACGATCGATCAAGCTTGAACCGAACACTTTGTTGACAACCTTAAGCTCTGATACCAACTTGTAACACCCGACTAATTTTACTTGATTTTAGTAATAGGTTATACCATTTCAAATAAAATATTGATTAAGTAACATGACTTTCATAAACAAAGTTCATAAGTAACATCAACCTTAGTCAACTAATGACTAAGTTAAAACATTTTAAAAGTTGTTTAACAAGTGTTTACAACCCATACACAAAAGTACTAAAGATTTAAAACGTTGCGGAAGCTTCAAAATGTAGTGTTCGGTTCTTCATCATATGCTTGATCGCCATCCGTAAGTTCCCCAACATGACCTAATGTCAAAACCACATCAAATGTTAGTTTTGACAATATTAAAACATGTATAATTGAAATCTATGGTCAAAATTGTTGAAAACAAATAAAAATTTCGGATTCTGGTCGCTCGTGCCCCGCGAGAGGTTTTACGCGGGCCGCGAGGACCTCCCGCGTGTCGCGGAGTGTTTCGGGTGGCCTTCCGCGTGGCGCGGGGGGTCACGTTTTCCAGCAGCTCAAGTTTTGTGAGCTGCATTTGCTGCCAGCTCCGGAAAATCCAGTTTTTAACTTCGTTTGGCCATATCTTTTGACTCGTAAGTCCGTTTTAAGTGATTTTTCTTCCTATATGTCTGTAAATTCATTACCGACATAACTATTATAATTTACGGACCGAAAGACCATATGTCACTATGTAATTATTCGACCCATTCTAACCTTACACATTTTACTACCATTTAACTAATAAACCTATGGCGCCTTATGCCCAACATCCGGGGCTTATTATCACCCGCATTTCTTACCAATTTCATGGTTTAATGCCTTTGTGATTATTATCGCCATTTTCGACTACTAGAACGTTTAAAACTACAATTTTTCACACTAATAGATCCGTTGGCTCATCTTGTGGAACCATCCACTTATGATGACTACCAATTTGGTCCGTTGACTATACTACGTCTATCAATTCACATTCCAACCATAATCAATATAAATTCTATCAATAACGCATAGTTTATTCATAATTCAACGAATGTAACGGATCAAGTTACATACCTTAGTGTACGCCCTTCAATCGAAAATCACCACCGGCTTGTCCACTCGACGTTCCGGTATCCTTTCCTATAGAGTTCAATTCAAGACATGTTTAGAACTCTTTTTAAACCTTACATCGCATAATACACTGAAACATCATAATTATGCGTTTAATCTTTAAATTTCTATTTTAAGCCTTCTTTGAGACATTTTCACAAACACCTTAAGGGCAGATTTTTCACATGATTATATGACAAGTTTCTAGCTTATCATTTAGCCCTAATTTCACCTCAATCAACATTTTACATGATTGTTAGCTTCTAGATTTCTGAAATCACTTCCAAATTATCAAATTACACAAGATTAACACCCAATATCCTAGTATTCATCAATTTACACATAACCCATTAATCACCTACAATGGTGTTCATGGATTCACCAAAATTTCTTATGATTTCAACTTCTATTGGTCTAGGGTTTGTCCCTAGACACTATAGTTGTTCCTTAATCATCATAACATACACATGCAACCCTAATTTCAGATTTTTCCCAATTCATGAGAATTTCAAGTTGAGAGATTTATCAAAATTTTACATACCTTGTGATCCTCTTGTGATGAGGATCGATAATCTATGTTCGGATTTTGATTTGGACTGAGTTTGATCCTTCAATTTAGAGTTTTTATGCTGACTAGGGTTTGAAGGAGCTTGAGGTCGCACCTGGTCGATCTCCACCAAAAACACTGACAAATGTTTGTGTTTTATTTTTTTGATTATATCAATATTAGTTTCATTTTGAACTCAATTGGTCCCTAGACTTTCCTTTGGTTCTAATGTAGCATTTTAACCCATTTGTAGGTTACTACAAGGCTTTCACCTAACTGGGTTATTTAAAATCCTAGTTAGTTAACTAGTTTATTTATCAACTTTATATTTAAATAAATGATTTGCATTTTTCGGGGTGTTACAAAACCGGTCTTCGCCTTATCATGCGTATGAACCGTATCTTTATTTAAGACTAACCAGTCTAAGCTTAGGCTTAATTAAAGACCCGTTAGCATTCTAATTGGTTATTTATACCATCATTCCAGACTAGAGCCTTCCGGTAAATTGTACCTACGCTTACTTAAGTGAATACGGCTGAGTTATTAACTTCTTGCTATTTAAGACAGGAGCTAGCTCAGATAAATACTTTTAACTTATTTTCCCTATACGGGCTTGGGATACGGTATTATAATAATACCGCTTAGTCGAGTATTGTATGTTTAGTCGAATTGTGATTAAATCATTGAGGTAACCCGCTTTAATCTGTATTGTTTGAAATAAAAACCTTTAGGGGTTAATGACCATGTCCCGGATATCCTTGACATCATTGTCTTATAAAATGGCCACGTCTTAAGCACGGGGTGAAGGCATACACTGAAAGTTGCATAAAGGGAAACGGTATCTCACTCTCTTGTGGGCTTATACTTGTGGCGTGTCTGTTAATCTTGACTCGGTTTCTACATCGGGCCCTGAACGTACAACGAGCATGTAAATCTGTATACAAGATTATAAATATAATTGTCCCAAGTTATAAAAGATATCTTTGTGCCTGGTGCATCTAAATCAATTTTCTTAAACTCTTTTTAAAATGACTCGGTTGATTGTATTTACCAGTGTAAACTGACGTATTTTCCAAAAAGGTTAAGTGACAGGTATTGAACGTAATTGGCTGGAAGCTCAGGGTGTTAATAAGGAATCTTGCAAGTTCTAGGCGTCTAAAGTCTGTTGAACATTGTTTATGTTTTAAGATCCGCATGTGGATCCTTTACGTTCCGTTTGTAATACTTGGATGTTACTTTACATTCGGATTGTAATATATTTATCTTTTGCTTCCGATGTGCATTTATATATTGTGTTGTTTGTCTATGATGATATCAACTACGTCACGATACTCCCCACCGGGCCCACCGGTAATATGTGGAAAGTCGGGGTGTGACAAATGCGGTCTTAGGAATGTCCTCTTCCTGTACCTTTAATTGATGATATCCTGACCGTAGATCGATTTTGGAGAAAATCGAGCTCCTTGCAATTGATCGAACAGATCATCAATTCTTGGTAATGGATACCGATTTTTAATCGTGACCTTGTTCAATTCACGGTAATCAATGCACATTCGCATTGACCTGTCTTTCTTTTTTACGAACAATATCGGTGCTCCCTATGGCGATGAACTTAGCTGTATGAATCCTTTCTCCAACAATTCGTCTAACTGTTTCTTCAGTTCCTGCATTTCTGCGGGTGCCAAACGGTAAGGTGCCTTGGCAATTGGTGTTGTCCCTGGTAGTAGATGCATCCTGAATTCAACTTCCCTGTCTGACGGTAGTCCTGGTAGTTCTTCTGGAAATACATCTGAAAACTGAGATACTACTGGAATATCTTTCAGTTCTTTTCCTTTAGTGTTAGTGATTATGGAAATCAAATACACTAATGATCCTTTTCTTATATAACTTGTTGTTTTCATCACAGAGATGAATTTTGTGGATCTAGATGGCTTATCTCCTTTAATTGTGATCTTTTCACCCCTTGGTGAATTTACTTGAATTGACTTTTGACCACATAGAATACTGGCTTTATTAGCTATTAACCAATCCATTCCTAATACAACATCAAAACCTGCCATATTCATCGGAAAAAGATTTGCAATAAACTTTTGATTTAAAAATTCTATTCTTGCTCCCTGCAAGATTTTAGAAATCTTAATGGTTTCCCCATTTGTTGTCTCCACTAGACATTCTTGTAGGAGTTTGGTTAATGGTTGATTGAGAATTTTACAAAATGAAGTATTAATAAAACTTTGGTTCGCACCAGAGTCAAATAATACTTTAGCAAAAACACCATTAACTAAAAACGTACTGGCAATCACGTCCGGAATCATCTTGGCTTCATCTGCAGTCAGAACGAATGCTCTAGCATTTTTAGTGTTCTTGTTGTTCATGGCTGGAACTAGTTTCAGACAATTCAGCTTAATGTGACCTTTTTCTCCACAGTTGAAGCACATTCCATTGTAAGGTTTCCTCCTACAATCTTCCTCCTTGTGTCCTGGTATCTTACAAAAATTGCAGTAGGTGGAGCATTTTCCCGAATGCTTTTTCTTGCAGGCTTTGCAGTAGGGTGCAGAGGTAGAACCTACATTTCTCCCACGATTGGAATTACCATAGCGAAACTCTTGGGTAAGCCTTTGAGCTAGTTTTCTCCTCTGATCTTCTTCTCGTGTATGTACTAACTCATATGTCAAGGTATTTGCTAGTTCTACAGCTTCTTCTATAGTTTGAGGTCTAGCTGCCTTGACTACATGCCGAATCTCGCTGATTAATCCCCATATATAACGGGAGATTAATACAGGTTCTGGTGATGCAAGGGTAGGCACTATTCTAGCATATTCAAAGAATAACGTAGTGTATCCCTTACTATCTAGTCCAGTCATCCTAAGGTTTAGGAATTTATTTGCTATCTGTTCTTTTTCATTGGGAGGGCAGAATTTCCTTTCTACCATGTTCTTAAATTCCTCTCATTCCATATTGTAAACCCTGTCACTTCCCCTAGACTGGAGGATAGTGTTACACCATTCTAAGGCTGAGTTCTTAAACAGATTGGAGGCAAACATTATCTTATCCTCTTCCGCGTACTTGCTTATTTTTAAGACTGCCTCAGTCTTTTCTATCCAGCGTAGAGCTGCAACGGCCCCTTCATTGCCCGAGAATTCCATTGGTTTACAAGACCAGAATTCTTTATAAGAACAACCATAAGATATGGCTCTTCTTCTTTTGGGAATGGGCACTTGAAGTAAGGGTCCATTGTTTACGCTGTGTTCAGGTTCAGTGGGTCGTTTACTGCTATGATTACTTTTATTATCAGCTTCCCTAACTGTTTGAATAATATATGGCATCGCATCTATTATTCCTTGTGCCACTATGTGTTGAATAGCACTGTTATCCACTTGGTTTCCATTATTATCATTGTTCGGGTTATCGTTATTCTGGTTTTCCGGGTTATTAGCCGGGTTCTCCTGATTCACTTGGTCGGCCATCTGAATTTTAAAAATTTACCACATATTAATATCACAGGATAATGTCTTAATACAATCAATCACTTGACACGCATATTGATCAAAAGCGTCGAACATTGCGACTTACTCTTTCTTATATTATGCATCTAATACAAACTAGAACTGGAATATAAAATTACAATACTAGTAGGTATCCGTAACTATTATCTAGATTTTTTTTCAAACATACACACATATTATATATATATATATATATATTATATTATTATTATTATTATTACTACCTCCACCATCACCTTCACTGATATGGGTTCATCCAGAACTCCATATTGCGCTCGTCATACTTCCAGACGAGTCGCTCTCCGACCTGCCTCATCCTCTCGCTACTTTCTAAAATCTCTTCTCCGAAAGTTCGGAGCTCTTGCACATTTTCTGCACTCATTGGGGGTACAGGTGATGGGAATGGGTTTGGAAACTGGGGCATGGGTTCCTGGTATGGGTATGGATTCTCTAAAATTTCCCTGATGTACTGATCGCTATCATAGTAGGGATCTAGAGGGTCCAAACCTAGGTAGGCTGCTAGGTTCGGCATAGGTGTGTCTTCTGGTATTGGGTAGCGTTGCACATAATCCCTATGGTCGTCTAACCACGGGTCGTAGTCTGGGTCCAAGGGATTGGGTGTTGGTACCCTAGGTATCTCTTCTGGGTTAAAATCATGCATTTGGATTTGATTTTCTGGGTTGTTTTCGATTTCCATTGGTTGTGTGAGGAATAGTGGTAATGGTTGGGGTGCTACGAGTTGCTCCAGGTTAGGGTCGGCAGCTGTGGTTGCTAGGATATGGAAATTTGCTAAACGCCTATTGAGCATATCCTGTGTGTGGGTATCTGTTTCTCTTTTAGCAGCTGCTAAGGCTCGCTGGGTTTGCAATTTTTTCATCCTCTTCCTACGTTCATGTGATCCCCTACTGAACCATCCTCTCTTTTTAGGAGGGAATGGCTCTTCAGACTGAGCCTTAAAAACGAATATCCAATCTTCATTGTCAGCTGAATACCTTGAGAAGGCAGGCTGTGAAGAGGTGTCTTCGCTTCTAGGTGAGCTGGACAACTGAGGTAGGCGTCGGAAGGTCCTTGGTCGCTCATACTGTAAACTAACAAATAGTCAAATAACAGACAACAATAAAATACAATTATGCACGTATTTTTGTAATTTATTTCCTAACACTTTGAATAATATCTTGGTGTCAGCAGAACACTTCTGTGGCTGAATCAGTGGATTAGCTCTCATACCACCTTCTGTCGCAACCCCCGCCCCCTAACAAACCTGGGAACGAGCGGTCGCGGCCAGTTTTGGTGGTATCTGTGTTTTATCCTTTTGGCAGCGGAATTTTCATCAGGACCGTAGTTAGGAAATATTTTATCAGAGTAAAATACCACACTTTCATAATATTAAACACGTGGGAAAAATCCCAAGTTTTAAGTACACACATTTTCATAGGGATAAACCCTATTTTATTTAAATAAAACATCTCTTTATTTTAGGTAACTTTATAGCCACTTTTCCAAGCCTTCAGTGCTGTCCAGCTGGCTTCTATTTGGCTTTCACATTTTGTTACCTGAAACGCGTTTAAAAACATTTTGTCACTGGGAAATACTGGTGAGTGAATCCCAGTTTAATCAAATTGAGTAGAAACCATTGTACAGTATTGAGGGCGGTCGCGCAATTACATTTGTTTCCATCTACTTAATTACCACCCACGGTATTGTCAACCCGACATGTGGTCATGTCACTCCTCGCAAGGCAGTAACAAATTTTGTATACAAAACCCCAACATACCGACGATAATAATAGAATACAAATACTCAATCACTGTTTAATATAATTTAATTTAGGTGAGGTTTTGTAAAAATAGTTAACAAAAAAGAGATTACTCACATTGCTGTCTTAGGTTTCCTTTAAGGGTTTCCTGGTGATTATCTATAATTTACACAAATGCACACGCGTTAGTATAATAACCCAATATTTACATTAGTAATACCCTCCCCGAGACGGCATTCCAACGACTACGTCGGGTAGAACCACGACATCCGTTACGGAACCCTGGATCAATCGGGCAGCGTATCTAATACATAACCAGGGTTATGATACTTACAACGGGGCAGGACTTCGTTATTTAGGGGGTATTATACCCGAGAATAGCTTATACTATGTAAATTTTCGAGAGAAAAAAAGAAGTGTGAGCGAGTTGGGACTGAAGGCCTGAGCTCCCAATTTATAGGAGCTGAATTCTAGTCCCTCGCGCCCCTCGTAGACTTAGAGGTGGTCTTACGTGGCCCGCGACATAGGTAAAGTAGGCCCTAGCCTTGATTTGTCACCGGTCTAGCCTTGCCACGTGTCGACGCATGGCAGCTTCCGGGTGTCACCTCGTAGTCGGGCTGTCGCGCCCCGCGTAGAAGGTAGCCAAGGGCTATGCGGCCCGCGACAGATATAAAAATCTGGTTTTTAATTAAATTTAATAAAAATAAAGGTATTTGGGGCCCGTTTTCGTATACGGGGTATATTTTAAGACATATTGGGATATTTTAATTATATTAGGGGTGTCGAAATTTATTTTAGAGGGTTGTTATAAACTACTATGTGGGTTTTATAAGTGGTGTGTCGATTAATCTTGTCTCGGCTTCTATACCTGGCCCTAAATGTACGACAAACATGTAAATCTGTATACAAGATTACAAACTTAATTGTCCCAAGTTATAAAAGAATTTTCGTGACATGTGCACTTAAACAAATCTTCATAAACATTTATAAATGAGTCAGTTAATTGTATTTACCAGTGAAACTGGCGTATTTTCAAAAGACTAAGTGACAGGTACTATACGCAAATAGGTTGGGAGCTGCTTGGTGTCAATAATGGATCTTGCAAATCCTTAGGATGCCCTAAAGTCTTCTAAACTTCATTTTGTACATTTTATAATGATCCGCCTGTGGATTTATTATTACAAGCTCGTATGTAATTATCATTTCGGTATTTTCAGACAATTGGGTTTGTAATAATAGTTTATATTCCAAGACTTCCGCTGTGCTATTCTGTGTATGTTTGACTATGACGATACCAATCTTACGTCACGATACTCCCCACCGGGCCCACCAGGCCCACCAGGCTGAGCTGTAAATATTGGGGTGTGACAATTGTGCACCATCATTTATGGGAACGGACACACTATCTCACAAGCTTCCACTATGAGACGTGACTAAACGGGTCAAAACTTCTGTAACAAGACTTTATGTTATGTTTTAGCTTTTGTAAACACTTAACTTTAAAAGATTTTAGAACTCAAGTCGTTTAGGTTTATAATGGTTATCTTGAAATTTGGATGTAAACTTTTATGTAAAGTTAAGTTGGGTTGTCTATGTCAAAGTTTATGGTCGATTTTATAAGCTTTATGTTTGCCCTGTTTCGTTTTCATGGTTTAAGTTCCTACATTTTTAATAAGAAATTCTAGTCCTAACAAAATGTAAATTTAATGTCTATTAACGTCTAAATAATATCATTGTGTATTAACACGAGTTATAGTGCCTAAATGGAATCAATGGAAAGGGAGTTGGCAGAATTTAGGATAATCGAGTGGAGAATTGACACGAAATCAACAAGGTGAGTATTAAGTACATGTGATTTTACTATTTTAGATACGGGAATACAATTCAAAATCTAATTGTTTTGTGTTTGGTTGGTTGGTTGAATTATACCAAAATCCACCCTCACATACAAGTTGTTTATTATGATTTCAAGTAGTGTGGCCATTAAAGTAAGTGCATAGCATATTGTGTGAATTTTAAGTACGCTTGTTTAATTGAAGGCAAATTGGAAATAAATAAACCCACCTAACTCAATTTGGCCGATAATAATCACAAGTCAGTTATTGGCCGATAATAATCCGAACTGGTCATTTTTTTGTAAAATAGTCCGCCGTTAGAATAACTTAACGGAGTTAAGTTTTTTTCCGAATTACAAACCGATGTTTTAGGGCTTTTGATTAGAACGAGGATACGAGTCGATTGATGTAAAACTTACCTCGAAATTGTGCTCGAAATGGCTTGATTTTTGTTAATTGGAAGTTTAAACACCCGAATTGAAGCACCGTTTTCGTGGGTTGGGGTAGTATTCGAGGTAAGTTTTACATCAATCGACTCGTATCCTCATTCTGATCAAAATCACTAAAACATCGGTTTGTAATTCGGAAAAAATTTAACTCCGTTAAGCTATTTTAACGGCAGACTATTTTACAAAAAAAAATGGCCAGTTCGGATTATTTTCAGGCAATAACTGACTTGGAATTATTATCGGCAAAATTGAGTTAGGTGGGATTATTTATTTTCAATTTGCCTTTGTTTTAATTGTTGTATCAAGCCAGAAATTAAGGCTCTAATCATATGAAATAAAAATAAAAAAAAGGAAAAATAAAATAGAATACAAAAATACATTACATTATGAACTCACTAATAGAGGGTTATGGAGCACCAAATGATAATGATGATGAAACGTTGAATATCAAGAGTGCTAGAATATATATAAATAAAAAAATAATCACTTAAAATAAATAGTGAGAAGACTAACGGCGTTATGGTTCTATTAGTCAGGGTCCATTGGCGGCTAATATGTTAATAGTTGGGACTAACAATGGTTAATTTTGAAGTTGAGACTTTTGGCGGCCAACGACAAATAGTTGAGATTATTAAAATCCAATATTCCTTAATTGAATTATGTATTTTTTTTTTTTGAAAGGTGTGAATTATTCGCGAATGTCGGGAGGTCTAGCATACGTTGTCTTAACCGGGTCGGCGCTAGGGAGCCCCCTCGCACAATAGATCCTCAATTTAAACCCCTCAATGAGAAACATCTATCACCCAGACTCGAACTTGAGACCTGAAGGGGAAAACTGATAAAATGTAATTTTTATCATTCCAGGCTACTAATTCATACATTTCATGATGTTCTGGTTATTTATTGGGTTCGTTACAAGTGGGCTTTCTTATATTGGGCCGTTTATGGTTGTTAGTCTGGTTGTTACATCTTGGGTTATTGTTATAACATAATTGTTCCATGTTTGTATTTTAGGTGATAGTGCAAGGGCTGTTGTGTAACTTTCCAGGGGGTCCGATCAGTTGTGCTCATTCTCTTGGACTAAAGTGTAACTTTTAAGTTACATCATATATAAGGGGGTGTTGCAGTTAGGGTTTGAGATATTCCACTTGTTACGCATCATTCACTCTCACTTGGTTCTCTCTGGATTGTTCTGAGCTCTGGAGAATTTGTCTTGAAGATCTACTGCATATCTTGTTTAGTTGTTCATCTGTATTGTTGTTAGATCCTGAGGTTCGTCTTGTTTGGTTGTATCTTTCTGATTAATCAACTAATTATCATCAGTTGATTACATCTTATCTGTATTGTTCTATAGATCTTACACTTTGTAAGATCGTTGGGAGGTTGGGTGTTTTTGGGGTTGGTTAAGAAATAAACGTTTTACGTCACGGTTTTGCCACTATTTCTGGTGGTGTTGTTTGTTTGTCTTGATTATCTGCTGCTCATACCATTTTTACATGGTATCAGAGCAAAATTGCTCCTAATCTGTTGTTTCCATTGTTTTTTACTGATTAGTTTGTTAATTTTGTGTTTAGGTTCACTCTTGGTGTTGGTTTAGATCATCTTGATCTTGGGAGTATTTGTTCCAATCTGTGCGGCTGAAACCCTAACTTAGGGTTTTCTGGTTCTTGTGAGGTTCTCTTATTTTATTTTCTGGTGGATCTACACTCTGCGTTGGTCTCTAAAACCCTTGAAGGTTTTAGGGCAAACTAACCAGAAGTGTTATTTGGTTTTCTATATATCATATTTAGTAGTTCTTGAAAACTACTGATCTGATATTTGTTGTGGCTTATGCACCCTCTGTAAGATCTTTCCTGTCTCTTACTCTTGTATTTTTTTTTTTTTTGCATCATATTGATCTGAGTCTAGGCATCCACTGTTTACCAGACTACTCGGGCCGGCACTTGATCAAGTCTACATGCTAATTGTGCATCGTCTTTTCTGGTTGTTTTGGTTGATATCTTGTTGATTATATGTTCTGGTTTTCTGTGTTTGGTTAGTTTCATCCTGTCTGTTTTGTGTCTTTTAGGTCTGCTAGGGTTTTAGTTGTGGCTCCTGAGTAAAGGCTTGTCTAGGCACCTGTGAGTGACGAACCTGGAATCTGGTCCCTGACTCAGCTTCGCCTTAGGTTTCTTTGCCTATTATGTCTGTTTCTTTGTGAGTTATCTGTTGATAACTGTTTGTTTCTTTGTTCCTTTGCTTGTTGTTTTCTTGTGGTTGTCATCATGGGTGATGGTGTAGGTACTTCACAGACTTTGATTAGTAAACTTGATATAGGAGACCCTTTGTACTTACATCCAAGTGACTCTAGTAGTTTAACCATTGTTAGCATTAAACTAAAAGGAACTGAAAACTATGCTATGTGGTCTAGTGCTATGAAGTTGGCTTTAGAAGCTAAAAACAAATATGGCTTTATAGATGGTAAAGTAGAAAAATCTAAAGATGATGATATTTTGGCAACCTAATGGGATAGATGCAACTCTGTCGTGTTAACTTGGTTATTAAACTCTATTTCTGAAGAACTTTTTCTTGGTCAAGTGGTTTCTAAGTTAGCTTCTGAAGTCTGGACTGGTTTAAAAGAGTCTTTTTATGTCACACCCCGATATTTTCACGTTTCACCGGTGGGCCCGGTAGGGGAGTATCGTGACGTAGTTGATATCATCATAGTCAAACAACACAATATATAAATACATAGCGGAAGCAAAAGATAAATATATTACAATCCGAATATAAAGTAATATCAAGTATTACAACCGAAAGTAAAGGATCCACAGGCGGATCTTAAAACTTAAACCTTGTTCAACAGACTTTAGACGCCTAGAACTTGCAAGATTCCTTATTAACGCCCTGAGCTTCCAGCCAATTACGTTCAATACCTGTCACTTCACCTTTTTGGAAAATCCGTCAGTTTACACTGGTAAATACAATTAACCGACTCATTTGAAAAGGTTTAATAAAATTGATTTGGATGCACATGGCACAACATATCTTTTATAACTTGGGACAATTATATAAAATTAATCTTGTATACAGATTTACATGTTCGTTGTACGTTCAGGGCCCGATGTAGAAACCGAGTCAAAATTAACAGACACACCACAAGTATAGGCCCACAAGAGAGTGAGATACCGTTTCCCTTATGCACTGTTAAGTGTATGCCTACACCCCGTGCTTAAGACGTGGCCATTTTATAATACAATGATGTCAAGGATATCCGGGACATGGTCATTAACCCCTAAAGGCTTTTATTTCAAACAATACAGATTAAAGCGGGTTACCTCAATAATTTAATCACAATACGACTAAACATTCAATACCCGACCAAACGGTATTATTATATTACCGTAACCCAAGCCCGTATAGGGAAAAATAGTTAAGAGTATTTACCTGAGCTAGCAATGCAATTTATACTCAGCCGTATTTTCTAATCAGCAAGCACAAGTACTTTTATTGGGGCTCTTAATCTGGAACGAAGGTTTTATAATAACCTATTAGAATCCTAGCGGGTCTTTAATTAAGCCTATGCTTAGACAGGTTAGTTTTAAAGAGGAAGATACGGTTCAAACGCATGATAAAGCGAAGACCGGATTAGAATGTGGTTTTGACCCGGAAAGCTTGTATGCTTGTTTAATATGGGTAACTTAAACACATTCTGGATTTTGAGACAAAAAGATATGGTTTGACCCGTTTCGGCTAATATATGCAAACTAGTTACATAAGCCGATACGAACGCGAAAAGTGCGTAAGGAGTAACCAAATGAATCATATATAGGTTTCCTAAGTTAATATGCCTTAAATATGTTGTGATATCAGTAGGATACCTTCCATTATGCCCAAAACGAGTTTAATCTCAATTTAAGCCCCGTAGGGGTATTTTGGTCATTTTAAAGATTATAAAAGAGATTAAATGAAATTTTGAGATTTGGGTCCGAATACATCAGTAAAATAATTTATTTTATTAGGTCATATCATTTGGTAATAGGTCTCAAATGACAAAATGGTTTTAAACCCATACTAGGCGTTTAATACGCGTAAAAAGTCCTTTTAAGCGATTTCCGGGTTATACAGGAAATCTGAGTTTTCTGATCAGGTTATAGAGTTCAAAATACTTTATTTATTATATAAAATCAGTAGCAATTGGATTGGTGTCAAAATACTATGTAGAACTCATTTTATAAAAAAAGAGGGTATAATCGGTATTTACCGAATCAACGCCATAACCTTAGGTTATGAGCAGGTTAAAAATAATTAAAAATCTTTAAAAATCGCAAAATATTATATTACATCAGTGGGTAAAAGGTTTGGTGTCAAAAATTGGGTTTAGATAGGCTTTATGCTAATGACGCCGTTAATTACTAAAAAGCGTTCTAATTACGTCATTGAGCATAACTCCTAATCTAGACCTCCAACTGATGTGAAATTTTTGGGACATGTTTATAAATCAGTAGCAAAGATTATTGTCCTTTCACATTTCTTAAATTCTCGTTTTATGGTCAAAAGGGCATTATGGTCAACATTAAGCAATTAACGGAAACATGCAAATGAATCGGACAATCAACGAACCAACCACAGAGGGTTATACCAACATGTAGCCTGGTCCTAAGGAAGTCCTAAGGCATTTCTAAACTCTACTAAAATGGGTCAGAACTGAAGTCAAAGCAAAAGTCAAAGTTTTGCGACTTTCGGTTCCGAACCGGGCCTCAACAGAAAATTGTCGGATCAAACAAGCTTAGACCAGTTCTTATACTTATTACCAAGTTATAAGAGTGTTAAAACAGGTTACACGCCTTGTACATTGTTAATTATGCGTTAAATCGAAAGTTATGGTTCTGTTGACTTTTTATAAACAACTTTGACCCGACATTTGATCTAGTTAGGACTGGAATCAGAGGGTGCCCTTTTAAAGGTTTATTGCCCACATAATTACCAACTTATAACTTCCTTCAATTCGACTAATCACTGAACCATTAATGATTAATCGCTAAGTCAACCGTTAATTACGACGGTTTGACTTTTAAGCTAATAACTAAGCAAAACTTAATCAAGGAAGGTCAAGGGTACTTACCAAAGTCTAATGCACAATTAGAGATGACTTGGGTCTGCTCTTATGCTCCAGGAAGCTCCACAAATGCAGATGAAAGGAATGATCACAAAGTTACAACATGAATGGCCTTTTATAGTGAATTTGATCCATTATGATCATGACAAATCATGCTACCCTTGTTCCCTGATCATCAACATGTGTCCCTAAGGCCTAGGAACTATTAGGGGTCGCCCATGGATTTGAAAATATCTTCTTAAGTCGGTTACAAGCTCAAACAGCCAACTGTCCCGATTTTTTGCATCTGTGCATGCCTTACGGACCGAAAGGGTCGACCCTTACGATCCGTAAGCCTTCTCCAGAGGGCAAAAATTCTTGCCCTTTCAAGCTTCGAACGGGTAACTTAGTGTAATACAATTTTAGGCCGTTATTTTTAGTATGGGGCCTCTTGTTTGGGCCATAAACATTTTATACCACCTTGAAATGATATAAAGTTTTCCTTGGATCCTTTTGAAAGTGCCGTAAATGAAGGTTGTCGTACACATCCTCGTAGGATCCCATTCTTGTGTAATTCGAATCAATCATTGCTAGCGTTTACCGGATTTGAGTGCAAATCAGATGTTTGTAACATACATTAGGGTCTTGGGATTCGTAATGAGGTCGTTCAGAGGTATAAATTAACATGACGACACTTTTAAATCCTGCCATGCATCTTTGACTAGATCCGGGTTTATAACACTTTTTGTCTTACATGACACGTGTCGTTATTTTATTGAACACGAATTTTCGAGGTGTTACATCCTCACCCCCTTAAAAGAAATCTGGACCTCGAGATTTGCTAATATGTTGGAAGTACTTTTTGTCGCATAATGGACTTAACTTCTATAACATATCTGGAGCCTTTCCAAGCCCCCAAGTTGACCTCTATAATAGGTACATGTATCCTTTTCGGAGCTTCTTAACCTGTCGATCCTCAATCGATACAGGATGCTCTTCACATCATAAATCTGCATATCATTATGTGATAGTGCTTCTTGACTTATTGGCGAAACACATCCTTCAGTCACTAGTGGGCAATGTATTGTGAGCTCCGCCAAGCTCCTTAAATAGGTTTTAGCTTATAAGCTACTTGATCTTGATACATTCAATTTCCTTCGAATGATTCTATATATTTAGAGCTTATCTAGCCTGATAATTCAACAAATTTGGCACACCCTTCCTGGGTGATATCTTTTGTTGAACTTTATTCCTTAACAAGAATTTAGGAGGGTTGCTACTTTCATTAATTCTTGATTTTCTGCCGAATACTGGCAACTTACAGATGATTATGGATTTGTATGATCTCTTTCGTTGTTTCCAATGCAACTTTTAGATCCTGATAAGTGGACTTCCCAAAGTCTCGTCCATCCAACGGATGTTTTGATATTTCATCTATACAAGGTCTCCAAACGAGCAGCCTTGATGCTTATATATCAACTAGTTTAGAAAAACTTATCTTAAGGTAAGATGGTTATTCTAACCACTACTTAACTAATTTTAAGGAATAGCTAATCTTTGTCGCTAGTCGAATAATTCGACGATCCTGGGCAACTGATGGCGATTCTTAATAGTTGCTTAATTAGGGTTGCAGTAAACAATGCATAAGCAAAATGAACCGTCTTTCATAATTTACTATACCGAATTCTCAGGATATTGAGTTAGGCTTTATGAATCTATATCTTAAAACTTACTTAACCAGGGTTTTCGATTCTTCCAATAATGGTACTAGCTGTCTTGGAGATTTCATAATAATGCAGCCCTAAAAGGGATATAAATCTTAACGCTACTTGCCTCTCGGGAGGTAAACAGGGTAGTCTTAGGAGAAGATAATCAAGATACAAGGAGGTTACAGAGAATTTCCATATCTCAGGTTCTAGTTCAATCATCCTTGCTGGTGTCAAATGAGTGACACATTTATGCTATGAGTCCACAGATTCCTTTACCAGGGAACATTTATTTGGACAATTCTATTCTGGATATCTTCTTTGAATACCGTTAGTTGACTTTAGTACCATATGATCATTGGGATATCTTTGCGGTTCCATGCATTAAACCTCCATACTTATCAGGCATGGAAGCAATCTATGGAACTTATTAAGATACATCAATTCTCATACGGCGGTTTTGTCATACCATTTGGTATTCGTAATCAATAGGGATTAAAGAGATATCAATTACAAGCGAATGTACTTTATCTGTAGAGAGGGTACATTAGAATTTTATGACTGAAGATTTCTGACAGGAACAGAAGAAATGGTTCCTATGATTTTCACCTTCACTTAATAACTATGGTTCTTAGGAAAGATTTTAAAAGTTTGCTATACTTATAGTTTATGAAGGATTTGGAGTAAGTAGCATTCGGCTCTTTGAATTTTTTCACGATCTCCTTCACAGCTTTTCCAACAGCTGCGTCTTATCATAGTTTGAGGAACATCCTTGGACTTTCTAAGGTTTACTATTGTAGTACCATTAGCATGCGTCGCATCATAAATGGCGCGATTGACTGTTGTCTTATCCGAGTTTGTCATACTCAAGATTTGGTTCCTATTACCAAATGAATCATTTACTTAGTTGCAATTCAACAACTGCTATTCATCACCCTAATGGCCTTAACGTGTACTAACCATGGTTTCATTAAACTATACTGGCCAATATGGCACTAACATTCTTAATGAACGTTATTTTAAAAATATATCAATATCACTTAGCCTAGGTCACAAAAGACCATCAATGGCATTAAAGGGTTGGACCTAGTCCATCACCTTTTTTGACAGGGGATCAAAATGTCACATTTGTCTTTATTATATTTATGAATTTGGTTAGCTTGAAAGCTTGCCATAAGGGTATCAGAAAAGAGTGATTCCAATAGATATAAGATATCAATCTAAGATTTGTTGGAGCATTCTCTAAAGTATCATCGGTCAATTTCTACCTCGCATTAAATGACCGGAGTCCTAATCAGCGGAGACAACAGTTCTCAACATTTATCGTTCCTTATAGTATCATATGTGCCAGTATCAAATAAATTTCTGTATAAACTGCTTGACAAGGAAAGGTACCTGCTATATAGTTATCATTCTGCAGCATCTCCTGGGCGTTCTTCTAGAAGACTCATGCGTTTGTTTTCTTGGCCTCTTCGTGCTTCTTTTGATTCCTAGGGCAGTTGGTCCTGATATGCCCCTTCTCGTTGCAACCATAACATGTTGCGTCTTTCAACTTCTTGCAATCCAAGGTTTTATGTTCCTTAGACTTGCAAATCCCACAAGGGAGAGGCTGAGATTCGAATCTGCATTTCCCGAGGTGGTATTTCCGACAGGTTTCGCACCTGGTCTTCTCACCCGAATGCTGGCTGTCTTCCTTAAACCCGGAACTCTTCTTATCCCCAGAGTTCCTCTTTGTCTTCCTATCAGAGCGATGAGAATTCTCATCCTACGCTTTCCCTCTTCAGAGGCCTTGGCAGCCTTGTTTCTAACCACATCGAGTGTGAGAGATAGCGACAGATCTGCCGCTAACCTGAATGTAGTAGGTCTCGATGCTTTCACACTTGCCTTTATTTCTGGGGCTAGACCCCCAATAAAGCGAGCTATTCGCTTTGGTTCTGGTGTGATCAAGTAGGGAACCAATCGAGACATGGTATTGAAATTTGTAAGGTATGCTTGACAATCTAAGTTCTCCATGACTAATGTCAAGAATTCAGTCTCAATTTTCTCAACTTCATGTTGAGGACAGTAATTTTCTTTGATAAGAGCAGCAAACTGATCCCAAGTCATGTTGTACAAAGGGATCTTCCCCGTAGCTTGGATCAGTGACCTCCACCAAGCTAGAGCTTCTCCTTTAAAAGATTGTGAAACAAATTTCACAACATCTTGTTCCGCACAACCGCTGATGTCAACAACAGTGTCCATCTCCTCGAGCCATGTCATGCAATCGATGGCTCCTTCTTCTCCTGTAAAGTCTCTGGGCTTGCAGGAGACAAAATATTTATATGAGCAGGTCTTAACTGGTGCCTCTTGATGAAGCACAACCTGTCTAGACAGAACACTCCTCTGGTTTGACGAGTTATGAACATTGTCTTCCTTTGACTCATGTGATTTAGAAGGGGGCTTACTACGAGCCACAGATAGAGTCTTAGAGTGTGTATCACTTGATTCATCATACTGTCTGTCGAGGGCTCGTGTAACGGCATTATCTATTAATGCCTGCAGTTCCGCACCAGTTATATTAATTCTGGGAGCATCATTATTTTCCCTCGGGTGGCTGTTGACCTCATCCGATCCAGCCATGTAGCTTGATTGCTACATAAATATTGACGATGATTCATTCAGAGGTTATTATGGATTCATCGCTTTTGACGATTCATCAACCATGGTAATATAAACCATATTGGTTAATTTGTTAGTTATATTTAATTAGCATTTTCATTATAATTTATCCTAGTTATAAAACATTAAGGATATTAAGGTGGCGCAAAGGGCCTAGTCACAAGGACAGTTTTAAATTTACAAGCCATGATTTCAGAGAATCGAGGCATTAAGGTTTGAACATATTTCATTACCTTTTCTGGACAGAGAGTCAAAGACTACTACTATCGTTAGTCTCAGAGGACGTTAATTATAGCCCGTAGGCACTTCATCCTTAAGGGATGATTATTTCAAATAAGGGAATTTAGATTAACCCCCTTTTTAAAGATGGCCTGTGTGACTTTAACGATTCACAGTTTGCCAAAAATGTTAAAATACTTACAGATGTTAACAGGGATTGGAATATTTTAGATAAGTTTTACCGTCTTGGCCATGTCTACAATGACATTTAGGCTAGGTTTTACCTTTAAGACTCTTTTAATATTTAATGCAGAACAATCCTAAATTGGAATGTTAACAAGGATCTGAATCTAATTGGGGAACTACCATCTCGGCCCTGTCTTAAGGTGACATATGGCTAGGTCTTGTCCTTTTTAAATTTTGCCATTTTATTATAATGGTAGATCTTATAATATAGGAATGATACTTTAAATATAATCGTTCCATTAAAATTTAAACAAGTATATGGTTGCCCTAAATGGGACTTCTAACAGAAAATAACTTGCCCATGCAATGGCTAATCAGAAAATAACAAAGGAACCAAATAAGGACAAAATAAAACGAATTAGGATTTGTCCTATGTTCTTGTCTAGACTCAAGAATGTGCAATTGTGTAACTGAGATTAAACACAAAAGGCTAGCATTTAATTCACTCAGTGTTGGCTCTGATACCAACATGTCACACCCCGATATTTCCACGTTTCACCAGTGGGCCCGGTAGGGGAGTATCGTGACGTAGTTGATATCATCATAGTCAAACAACACAATATATAAATGCACAGCGGAAGCAAAAGATAAATATATTACAATCCGAATATAAAGTAATATCAAGTATTACAACGGAAAGTAAAGGATCCACAGGCGGATCTTAAAACTTAAACATTGTTCAACAGACTTTAGACGCCTAGAACTTGCAAGATTCCTTATTAACGCCCTGAGCTTCCAGCCAATTACGTTCAGTACCTGTCACTTCACCTTTTTGGAAAATACGTCAGTTTACACAGGTAAATACAATTAACCGACTCATTTGAAAAGGTTTAATAAAATTGATTTGGATGCACATGGCACAACATATCTTTTATAACTTTGGACAATTATATAAAATTAATCTTGTATACAGATTTACATGTTCGTTGTACGTTCAGGGCCCGATGTAGAAACCGAGTCAAAATTAACAGACACACCACAAGTATAGGCCCACAAGAGAGTGAGATACTGTTTCCCTTATGCACTGTTAAGTGTATGCCTACACCCCGTGCTTAAGACGTGGCCATTTTATAATACAATGATGTCAAGGATATCCGGAACATGGTCATTAACCCCTAAAGGCTTTTATTTCAAACAATACAGATTAAAGCGGGTTACCTCAATAATTTAATCACAATACGACTAAACATTCAATACCCGACCAAGCGGTATTATTATAATACCGTATCCCAAGCCCGTATAGGGAAAAATAGTTAAGAGTATTTACCTGAGCTAGCAATGCAATTTATACTCAGCCTTATTTTCTAATCAGCAAGCACAAGTACTTTTACTGGGGCTCTTAATCTGGAACGAAGGTTTTATAATAACCTATTAGAATCCTAACGGGTCTTTAATTAAGCCTATGCTTAGACCGGTTAGTTTTAAAGAGGAAGATACGGTACAAACGCATGATAAAGCGAAGACCGGATTAGAATGTAGTTTTGACCCGGAAAGCTTGTATGCTTGTTTAATATGGGTAACTTAAACACATTCTGGATTTTGAGACAAAAAGATATGGTTTGACCCGTTTCGGCTAATATATGCAAACTAGTTACTTAAGCCGATCCGAACGCGAAAAGTGCGTAACGAGTAACCAAATGAATCATATATAGGTTTCCTAAGTTAATATGCCTTAAATATGTTGTGATATCAGTAGGATACCTTCCATTATGCCCAAAACGAGTTTAATCTCAATTTAAGCCCTGTATGGGTATTTTGGTCATTTTAAAGATTATAAAAGAGATTAAATGAAATTTTGAGATTCGGGTCCGAATACATCAGTAAAATAATTTATTTTATTAGGTCATATCAGTTGGTAATAGGTCTCATATGACAAAATGGTTTTAAACCCATACTAGGAGTTTAATACGCGTAAAAAGTCATTTTAAATGATTTCCGGGTTATACAGGAAATCTGAGTTTTCTGATCAGGTTATAGAGTTCAAAATACTTTATTTATTATATAAAATCAGTAGCAATTGGATTGGTGTCAAAATACTATGTAGAACTCATTTTATAAACAAAAAGGGTATAATCGGTATTTACCGAATCAACGCCATAACCTTAGGTTATGAGCAGGTTAAAAATAATTAAAAATCTTTAAAAATCCCAAAATATTATATTACATTAGTGGGTAAAAGGTTTGGTGTCAAAAATTGGGTTTAGATAGGCTTTATGCTAATGACGCCGTTAATTACTAAAAAGCGTTCTAATTACGTCATTGAGTATAACTCCTAATCTAGACCTCCAACTGATGTGAAATTTTAGGGACATGTTTATAAATCAGTTGGAAAGATTATTGTCCTTTCACATTTCTTAAATTCTCGTTTTATGGTCAAAAGGGCATTATGGTCAACATTAAGCAATTAACGGAAACGTGCAAATGAATCGGACAATCAACGAACCAACCACAGAGGGTTATACCAACATGTAGCCTAGTCCTAAGGAAGTCCTAAGGCATTTCTAAACTCTACTAAAACGGGTCAGAACTGAAGTCAAAGCAAAAGTCAAAGTTTTGCGACTTTCGGTTCCGAACCGGGCCTCAACAGAAAATTGTCGGATCAAACAAGCTTAGACCAGTTCTTATACTTATTACCAAGTTATAAGAGTGTTAAAACAGGTTACACGCCTTCTACATTGTTAATTATGCGTTAAATCGAAAGTTATGGTTCTGTTGACTTTTTATAAACAACTTTGACCCGACATTTGATCTAGTTAGGACTGGAATCAGAGGGTGCCCTTTTAAGGGTTTATTGCCCACATAATTACCAACTTATAACTTCCTTCAATTCGACTAATCACTAGACCATTAATGATTAATCGCTAAGTCAACCGTTAATTACGACGGTTTGACTTTTAAGCTAATAACTAAGCAAAACTTAATCAAGGAAGGTCAAGGGTACTTACCAAAGTCTAATGCACAATTAGAGATGACTTGGGTCTGCTCTTATGCTCCAGGAAGCTCCACAAATGCAGATGAAAGGAATGATCAAAAAGTTGCAACATGAATGGCCTTTTCTAGTGAATTTGATCCATTATGATCATGACAAATCATGCTACCCTTGTTCCCTGATCATCAACATGTGTCCCTAAGGCCTAGGAACTATTAGGGGTCGCCCATGGATGTGAAAATATCTTCTTAAGTCGGTTACAAGCTCAAACAGCCAACTGTCCAGATTTTCTGCATCTGTGCATGCCTTACGGACCGTAAGGGTCGACCCTTACGATCCGTAAGCCTTCTCCAGAGGGCAAAAATTCTTGCCCTTTCAAGCTTCGAACGGGTAACTTAGTGTAATACAATTTTAGGCCGTTATTTTCAGTATGGGGCCTCTTGTTTGGGTCATGAACATTTTATACCACCTTGAAATGATATAAAGTTTTCCTTGGATCCTTTTGAAAATGCCGTAAATGAAGGTTGTCATGCACATCCTCGTAGGATCCAATTCTTGTGTAATTCGAATCTATCATTGCTAGTGTTTACCGGATTTGAGTGCAAATCAGATGTTTGTAATATACATTAGGGTCTTGGGATTCGTAATGAGGTCGTTCAGAGGTATAAATTAACATGAAGACGCTTTTAAATCTTGCCATACATCTTTGACAAGATCCGGGTTTATAACACTTTTTGTCTTACATGACACGTGTCGTTATTTTATTGAACACGAATTTTCGAGGTGTTACATCCTCACCCCCTTAAAAGAAATCTCGACCTCGAGATTTGCTAATATGTTGGAAGTACTTTTTGTCGCATAATGGACTTAACTTCTATAACATATCTGGAGCCTTTCCAACCCCCAAGTTGACCTCTATAATAGGTACATGTATCCTTTTTGGAGCTTCTGAACCTGTCGATCCTCAATCGATACAGGATGCTCTTCACATCATAAATCTGCATATCATTATGTGATAGTGCTTCTTGACTTATTGGCGAAACACATCCTTCAGTCACTAGTGGGCAATGTATTGCTAGCTCCGCCAAGCTCCTTAAATTGGTTTTAGCTTATAAGCTACTTGATCTTGATACATTCGATTTCCTTCGAATGATTCTATATATTCAGAGCTTATCTAGCCTGATAATTCAACAAATTTGGCACACCCTTCCTGGGTGATATCTTTTGTTGAACTTTATTCCTAAACAAGAATTTAGGAGGGTTGCTACTTTCATTAATTCTTGATTTTCTGCCGAATACTGGCAACTTACAGATGATTATGGATTTGTATGATCTTATTCGTTGTTTCCAATGCAACTTTCAGATCCTGATAAGTGGACTTCCCAAAGTCTCGTCCATCCAACGGATGTTTTGATATTTCATCTATACAAGGTCTCCAAACGAGCAGCCTTGATGCTTATATATCAACTATTTTAGAAAAACTTATCTTAAGGTAAAATGGTTATTCTAACCACGGCTTAACTAATTTTAAGGAATAGCTAATCTTTGTCGCTAGTCGAACAATTCGACGATCCTGGGCAACTGATGGTGATTCTTAATAGTTGCTTAATTAGGGTTGCGGTAAACAATGCATAAGCAAAATGAACCGTCTTTCATAATTTACTATACCGAATTCTCAGGATATTGAGTTAGGGTTTATGAATCTATATCTTAAAACTTACTTAACCAGGGTTTTCGATTCTTCCAATAATGGTACTAGCTGTCTTGGAGATTTCATAATAATGCAGCCCTGAATGGGATATAAATCTTAACGCTACTTGCCTCTCGGGAGGTAAACAGGGTAGTCTTAGGAGAAGATAATCAAGATACAAGGAGGTTACAGAGAATTTCCATATCTCAGGTTCTAGTTCAATCATCCTTGCTGGTGTCAAATGAGTGACACATTTATGCTATGAGTCCACAGATTCCTTTACCAGGGAACATTTATTTGGACAATTCTATTCTGGATAACTTCTTTGAATACCATTAGTTGACTTTAGTACCATATGATCATTGGGATATCTTTGTGGTTCCATGCATTAAACCTCCATACTGATCAGGCATGGAAGCAATCTATGGAACTTATTAAGATACATCAATTCTCATACGGCGGTTTTGCCATACCATTTGGTATTCGTAATCAATAGGGATTAAAGAGATATCAATTACAAGCGAATGTACTTTATCTGTAGAGAGGGTACATTAGAATTTTATGACTGAAGATTTCTGACATGAACAGAAGAAATGGTTCCTATGATTTTCGCCTTCACTTAATAACTATGGTTCTTAGGAAAGATTTTAAAAGTTTGTTATACTTATAGTTTATGAAGGATTTGGAGTAAGTAGCATTCGGCTCTTTGAATTTTTTCACGATCTCCTTCACAGCTTTTCCAACAGCTGCGTCTTATCATAGTTTGAAGAATATCCTTGAACTTTCTAAGGTTTACTATTGTAGTATCATTAGCATGCGTCGCATCATAAATGGCGTGATTGACTGTTGTCTTATCCGAGTTTGTCATACTCAAGATTTGGTTCCTATTACCAAATGAATCATTTACTTAGTTGCAATTCAACAACTGTTATTCATCACCCTGATGGCCTTAACATGTACTAACCATGGTTTCATTAAACTATACAGGCCAATATGGCACTAACATTCTTAATGAACGTTATTTTAAAAATATATCAATATCACTTAGCCTAGGTCACAAAAGACCATCAATGGCATTTAAGGGTTGGACCTAGTCCATCACCTTTTTTGACAGGGGATCAAAATGTCACATTTGTCTTTATTATATTTATGAATTTGGTTGGCTTGAAAGCTTGCAATAAGGGTATCAGAAAAGAGTGATTCCAATAGATATAAGATATCAATCTAAGATTTGTTGGAGCATTCTCTAAAGTATCATCGGTCAATTTCTACCTCGCATTAAATGACCGGAGTCCTAATCAGCGGAGACAACAGTTCTCAACATTTATCGTGCCAGTGTCAAATATTTTTTTGTACAAACTGCTTGACAAGGAAAGGTACCTGCTATATAGTTATCATTCTGCAGCATCTCCTGGGCGTTCGTCTGGAAGACTCATGCGTTTGTTTTCTTGGCCTCTTCGGGCTTCTTTTGATTCATAGGGCAGTTGGTCCTGATATGCCCCTTCTCGTTGCAACCATAACAGGTTGCGTCTTTCAACTTCTTGCAATCCAAGGTTTTATGTTCCTTAGACTTGCAAATCCCACAAGGTAGAGGCTGAGATTCGAATCTGCATTTCCCGAGGTCGTATTTCCGACAGGTTTCGCACCTAGTCTTCTCACCCGACTACTGGCTGTCTTCCTTAAACCCGGAACTCTTCTTATCCTCAGAGTTCCTCTTTGTCTTCCTATCGGAGCGATGAGAATTCTCATCCTACGCTTTCCCTCTTCAGAGGCCTTGGCAGCCTTGTTTCTAACCACATCGAGTGTGAGAGATAGCGACAGATTTGCCGCTGACCTGAATGTAGTAGGTCTCGATGCTTTCACACTTGCCTTTATTTCTGGGGCTAGACCCCCAATAAAGCGAGCTATTCGCTTTGGTTCCGGTGTGATCAAGTAGGGAACCAATCGAGACATGGTATTGAAACTTGTAAGGTATGCTTGACAATCTAAGTTCTCCATGACTAATGTCAAGAATTCAGTCTCAATTTTCTCAACTTCATGTTGAGGACCGTAATTTTATTTGATAAGAGAAGCGAACGGATCCCAAGTCATGTTGTACAAAGGGATCTTCCCCGTAGCTTGGATCAGTGACCTCCACCAAGCTAGAGCTTCTCCTTTAAAAGATTGTGAAACAAATTTCACAACATCTTGTTCCGCACAACCGCTGATGTCAACAACAGTGTCCATCTCCTCGAGCCATGTCATGCAATCGATGGCTCCTTCTTCTCCTGTAAAGTCTCTGGGCTTGCAGGAGACAAAATATTTATATGAGCAGGTCTTAACTGGTGCCTCTTGATGAAGCACAACCTGTCTAGACGGAACACTCCTCTGGTTTGACGAGTTATGAACATCGTCTTCCTTTGACTCATGTGATTTAGAAGGGGGCTTACTACGAGCCACAGATAGAGTCTTAGAGTGTGTATCACTTGATTCGTCATATTGTCTGTCGAGGGCTCGTGTAACGGCATTGTCTATTAATGTTTGCGGTTCCGCACCTGTTATATTAATTCTGGGAGCATCATTATTTTCCCTCAGGTGGCTGTTGACCTCATCCGATCCAGCCATGTAGCTTGATTGCTACATAAATATTGACGATGATTCATTCAGAGGTTATTATGGATTCATCGCTTTTGACGATTCATCAACCATGGTAATATAAACCATATTGGTTAATTTGTTAGTTATATTTAATTAGCATTTTCATTATAATTTATCCTAGTTATAAAACATTAAGGATATTAAGGTGGTGCAAAGGGCCTAGTCACAAGGACAGTTTTAAATTTACAAGCCATGATTTCTGAGAATCGAGGCATTAAGGTTTGAACATATTTCATTACCTTTTCTAGACAGAGAGTCAAAGACTACTACTGTCGTTAGTCTCAGAGGACGTTAATTATAGCCCGTAGGCACTTCATCCTTAAGGGATGATTATTTCAAATAAGGGAATTTAGATTAACCCCCTTTTTAAAAATGGCCTGTGTGACTTTAACGATTCACAGTTTGCCAAAAATGTTAACATACTTACAGATGTTAACAGGGATTGGAATCTTTTAGATAAGTTTTACCGTCTTGGCCATGTCTATAATGACATTTAGGCTAGGTTTTACCTTTAAGACTCTTTTAATATTTAACGCAGAACAATCCTAAATTGGAATGTTAACAAGGATCTGAATCTAATTGGGGAACTACCATCTTGGCCCAATCTTAAGGTGACATATGGCTAGGTCTTGTCCTTTTTAAATTTTTCCATTTTATTATAATGGTAGATCTTATAATATAGGAATGATATTTTAAATATAATCGTTCCATTAAAATTTAAACAAGTATATGGTTGCCCTAAACGGGACTTCTAACAGAAAATGACCTGCCCATGCAAGGGCTAATCAGAAAATAACAAAGGAACCAAATAGGGACAAAATAAAACGAATTAGGATTTGTCCTATGTTCTTGTCTAGACTCAAGAATGTGCAACTGTGTAACTGAGATTAAACACAAAAGGCTAGCGTTTAATTCACTCAGTGTTGGCTCTGATACCAACCTGTCACACCCCGATATTTCCACGTTTCACCGGTGGGCCCGGTAGGGGAGTATCGTGACGTAGTTGATATCATCATAGTCAAACAACACAATATATAAATGCACAGCGGAAGCAAAAGATAAATATATTACAATCCGAATACAAAAGTAATATCAAGTATTACAACGAAAAGTAAAGGATCCACATGAGGATCTTAAAACTTACACATTGTTCAAAAGACCTTAGACGCCTAGAACTTGCAAGATTCCTTAATAACGCCCTAAGCTTCCAGCCAATTACGTTGAGTACCTGTCACTTCACCTTTTTGGAAAATACGTCAGTTTACACTGGTAAATACAATTAACCGACTCATTTGAAAAGGTTTAATAAAATTGATTTGGATGCACATGGCACAACATATCTTTTATAACTTGGGACAATTATATAAAATTAATCTTGTATACAGATTTACATGTTCGTTGTACGTTCAGGGCCCGATGTAGAAACCGAGTCAAAATTAACAGACACACCACAAGTATAGGCCCACAAGAGAGTGAGATACCGTTTCCCTTATGCACTGTTAAGTGTATGCCTACACCCCGTGCTTAAGACGTGGCCATTTTATAATACAATGATGTCAAGGATATCCGGAACATGGTCATTAACCCCTAAAGGCTTTTATTTCAAACAATACAGATTAAAGCGGGTTACCTCAATAATTTAATCACAATACGACTAAACATTCAATACCCGACCAAGCGGTATTATTATAATACCGTATCCCAAGCCCGTATAGGGAAAAATAGTTAAGAGTATTTACCTGAGCTAGCAATGCAATTTATACTCAGCCTTATTTTCTAATCAGCAAGCACAAGTACTTTTACTGGGGCCCTTAATCTGGAACGAAGGTTTTATAATAACCTATTAGAATCCTAACGGGTCTTTAATTAAGCCTATGCTTAGACCGGTTAGTTTTAAAGAGGAAGATACGGTACAAACGCATGATAAAGCGAAGACCGGATTAGAATGTGGTTTTGACCCGGCAAGCTTGTATGCTTGTTTAATATGGGTAACTTAAACACATTCTGGATTTTGAGACAAAAAGATATGGTTTGACCCGTTTCGGCTAATATATGCAAACTAGTTACTTAAGCCGATCTGAACGCGAAAAGTGCGTAACGAGTAACCAAATGAATCATATATAGGTTTCCTAAGTTAATATGTGACGTGATGTCGTGGTCACAATCAAATTTAATCCAAATACAACTAAATAGTTAGCGGTAAGTGGGTATCGAACACAGGGAGTTTGTGGAATATGTGTTATTTAGAAGATTATCTAACTTGACTAAATTAAACTAATTTGCAAGTAAAGTAAAATTCAAGAGTTGGTTTGAGTGAATTGGTTTTAAAACTAAATTTAACTAAACAAATTGCACAAGAAAAGTTTCGGTTGTAAGCAAATTAGAGACAAATGACCATCCTAGATTTCTGGTTTGTTTCGACATTCATATTATCATTCACTAGAAAGAACTACATAGACATAGCTCATGTGTGATTACTTGCAGTGATGAAAGGGAACTAAGTACTCAGATTCCTAGAATGTGAGGTTGTTACCCGATGATCAATCAACCCTTACCCAAGCCTAACTATACCCATGATATCTCGATTGCCAACGGCACCAAGAACGTATGGTTTCTAATTAGTTCAACATAAGGATTAACAAGTTACTAACAAACAATCACACATCATAACAACAAATCATAAAGATAAAGATTGTTATTCTAGAAATTAGAAAAATCAAATATGAAATGTCTCAACCAAACCTTCAATCTAGGACAATCATCAAGTGTTTAGCCACTCATGGCTTGAAGCAACATCATAACCAAAGTTCTATTGTTCATAAAGATCAAAACACATAAACTAATGATTAGACAAGTGTTCTTCCATCCAAAGTCTCCAAAAATTCTCCAAAAATCGTTCCAAAGCCAAAGGTAACCGAAATCCAATGATAAGACACCATAAAAACCCATGAAATGACAATTTAATGCATAAGTTACAAAATTGGATCAGTCGGTGGCGTAACCTACAGCTGAGGGCCGTAGGTTACGGCGGGCAGCTTTCCCTTACGGCGGGTGGCTTCTGTCTTACGGCGAAGGCTTTTTGCAAAGGTTGGGCCGTAACCTACGGCCAAGTGCCGTAGGTTACGGCGCTGAGTGTTAGTTTTTCCTTGTTTCCTTCATTTAATTCACCATTTCTTCAATCCCAACACCGCCAACTTCTAGCATCTATCCAAGCTCCATAAAACCCGCATTTTAAGCTCTTTAACACCTGTAACATCAAACATCTTGTGATTACCAAATTCAAGCTATTAACCGGATAAAGTATGGTATTTTAGTCTATTTAAAGGCCTTAAGGGTTGTCCTACGGACCACCCGTCACATCCCCACACTTACCCGTTGCTTGTCCCAAGCAACTCATTCAAAAACTATTTTCAACACATACGCGATCAACATAAACTAAACAAAACCATGTCATCCTTTTACTAACCCGTTCTTAACACCCAAAACAATACACCCCTCTCTAAATCTCTCCTCTCGGCTACAAGTAAGTACTAGCAAAGATAAGCTAGACACACAATAGGCAAACGGGTGATTGCACAACTATAGGCTTGTACCTAAATCGGTCCTCCTCCTACAAGTGCCAAACATGAATGCAAATCAAAGGGGCTTTTAAGGTTGTAACGAGGCTAGGCGAATGGGTAGGAAATGGAATATATATGAAGTAGCGAAAACTTAACCCGGTCTTTTATTACCCAAAGAAACAAACGAACAACTATCAAACTTAACTATTATATACAAGACAACTAAACATCACTTTTTTTTCTTTTTTTTTTTTTCATTTTTCATTGCTTTTTCTCTTTTTTTTTCTTTTCTTCTTTTTTTTTATAAAACAAACTAAATCACAAACTACTAAACAACCACTAATACTATAAGACCGGGTCAAATCGGGTAAATTTTTAGGTAACTAACTAGGGGTAACAAACGATAGGCTTGTAGGCACAAAATTGGGCAACTAAATGTCCAAACCCCCGCCCCTCTCACAACCATGCTCATTTATATAATTTATGAGGTCCAACCCCCCATATCCCACACTCACACACACAAAAGACGAGGCTACCTAAATGCCCTTATCCTTTTCACATTCACGTCCAACTAAGGACTCAAACCGCATTCAAGCACAAGTTCTAATGCACCCTCGCCCATTGCCACTCTCATCAAAGATAAATTTTATTTATGTACAAGTGTGGCTTCAACTCTCACCAAGAACAAAAGGGTATTAAGGGTTGCTGGTGCATCATCTGGGGTTAGACTAAGGTGTTCAAATTTTTCATGTTTTGCTTGATTTAAAAAGTATTCAAAAATCTCAAAATTTCTCCCCATCCCCACACTTGGGATACATTGACCCCAATGTATGGTTTTGAGAGACTTTGATCGCATAAATTCTTAAACACCAACTAAAAGCTTATAAACTCAAACCCCAAATTTCTTTTTGTATTTTTTTTTAAACAAAATCAAACAAACTAACAACCAATATTTCAAAGCTAAAGAACACAACAAGACTAAGGAAAGAGTACATTGACCTGGTGAAGTTTGCCACAACAGATGTTGTAGATAATCGGACTTCCTATCACCACTTTTACCCAAATATCCGTACATCTTCCCCACACTTGAATGTCGCCATGGCCCTGAAACATAGAAAGATAAAAACAGCAAGATCAATATAAAACCCCGGGTTGCCTCCCGAGCAGTGCTAAGTTTCGAGTCTTCAGCCAGACCGTGCCACCCCCATTTATGGTGGCTCAAAGAATCGGTTACTGCCACTTCCATCACTACATTGTGCCACTGAGCAAAATGCATCCGTCTCGTTTCGACTCGGTGGGTAATCAAATACACTCCTGCTTATACCCATATGTTTTTCTTCACGGTCCGGTGGGTGCTTTTTTCTCATTCTTTGAAACACATTTTTTATACAATCACTAGACTCACCACCCTTCCCCTCAATGGACTCATAACTAATCACTCTAGTTTGAACATCAAAGGACATCTTACGCTTCTTTTCGGTCATGGTAATAATCTCGTCTCTACAATTAATTTGAACATTTGCTGTGTATAGAAACGGTCTACCTAAGATTACCCTTTGTTGTGCTGCCATTTTGGTAGAAGCATAGTCTAGAACTAGAAAATCCACTAGGTATTCAAACTCTCCCAACTGAATCTTAACATTCCGAACCATTCCCCGTGGACGCCTCCAACTTTCATCAGCCAAGCTTACCATGGTGTCTATATCTTGAAGCGGACCAAAGTCATACATATCATATAAATCGCCTGGTAGCACACTCATGCTTGCCCCGTAGTCCAACAATGCGTGAGGGATTTTTAATTTTCCCACACGGATAGGCACGATTGGTGCTCCATGTTCTTTATCATTCTCACCATCGGCATCCTTCTCTATACCTGTATTTATTTGACACGAAGAGGTTAGACATTTTTCATTAAATTCGGTACTAGGAACGGTGCTTACCACATTGATATTAACGCCTTTTATGTTCTTGGGATTTATCACCGTATCACTTGGTAGCTGGCCTTTTGCTTTCTTCAAAATCGCCACTTCACTCGCAAATTGACCCATTTTAGTAGTCAAAGTTTGAATAGCTTTATCACGGGCCTCGTCCTTTTGCATCCGAACCTCATCACGTTGATTCATTCGTTGCATTTCGACTTGCATCGCCTTCAACATTGTCACACCCCCAAAATCCACACGCGGAGTATCACCGCATGGAGGCGTGACATGACCAGGATCAAGCCACCAATCATATTGAACAATTAATTAGTAAATGTAATTCAACCAAACAATATGAAAGGTGTTCAAAACAAAAGTATAGTATCAATGTTTAGCGGAAGCATAAATGTAAAACCCAACATAAGTAATAAGTTTTAAATGTCTTAAACGTTTAACATGGCATCCACGATCCATGTCCCACAACGACTGTGCCTCCCCGTGCAAGCTCCATTAGTACCTAACGACCTGCAAGGCATGTAACAACGAGTCAACAACAAAGTTGAGCGAGTTCACAGTTGGTTGTTTAGTTATAGTATTCGTTCGTAAATCATTTGTTCGCTTGTACCAGGTATCGTATTAATTCGTATCACGGTCTCCCAGACATGTGTGCGAAGGTTAGTGGGGGTTTCCCATGTATTCTAGACTAGTTGTATTTGTATCGCGGCCCTCCTGGCATGTTTGCGAAGTTTAGTATTCGTATCGCGGCCATTCCAGGCATGTGTGCGAAGATTAGTATTCGTATCGTGGCCATTCCAGGCATGTGTGCGAAGATTAGTATTCGTATCGCGGCCATTCCAGGCATGTGTGCGAAGATTAGTATTCGTATCGCGGCCATTCCAGGCATGTTTGCGAAGATTAGTGGGGGCTTCCCATGTGTTACTAGTCTAGCTGTATCTATAAGTGACCTTCCCCTAACGAGGTCAGTGGTACGTATTCCAGTAACGATGAAAGTACAAGTAATCATTTAACCTCATCCCCAACCCCGGGAATCCCATGCCTTGGTAAGAGTGTGAACTCACCTTGGTTTGCTCGGTATGCTTAACTATGTGCTCACAAGTAATCAGTCAAGTCCTATAGTGTGCACGTATACTCAATCAGTTCAAGTTCGTAATGTTTCGCACGCAATCAATATCACAGAGCGTGTTTGGCAGTCAACATCATGCATCACACGACAGTTAATCACATTCAAACAATTCATGTTTCACATAATATCTTTTGCAGTTTGATCTATCATAATCATTCAATAATACACTTAACAGAGTTGGCAAGCTTAATTGTATTAACAATATAAAACAGAGTTACATATTTAATAGAGTTAACATCTAACAGAATTAATAAACTAATAGAGTTTACTAAGTTAACAAAGTTAATAATGAACAGGTTTAATAAACTAACAGTATTTCATGCTTAACAGTGTTACATACATAACTTAACGGGGTTAATAAGTTTAACAGAATTAATAGAGTTAACATGCTTAACTGAATTGACAACTAACGGAGTTAATACTAACAGAGTTACATACTAACTACAGATCATTAGTCGAAAACCCTAATTGGCGAAGACACTCATTGGCGAAATCACTAGGGTGACGAAATCCCAAAGTGATTTCATCAAGCTTGGGTTTTCGTTGGGTAGTGTTTTCGTGGGTTTCATCATCGTCATCAACATCAGTTACAATCACAGCAACCTTAACCAACACTAACAATTACTACGGCTTCAACAAGCAATCACTTAATCATTATCAAGTCATGCAATCATCATCATCACGGCAATACCACTCAATCCATGAAATCATATATTACTAATCCCTATACAATCATGTCTTCCATTCCATCATCATTCAATAAATCAGTAAGGTGTGAATCATATTGAGAATTGGTCCACTACATAATTTCGGCCCATGTGCATGTTTGGAAAGGTCCAATAACATTGAGAATTGGTGGGTTTGGATCAGGGTGTCATTCTCGATTTCATCAAAGGAAATTTGTGATTTCACATGGCAATCTTTGTTTAATCAAGAGGTGGTCAAATTCATACGTCATAGTAACATGAACTAATAATTAACATTGACAAACTCATGAACTCCTAACATGTCTACTGTTATACCAATCGGTTACCCACCAACATCATATGCAATCATAATAATTATCACACAACATGAAAAATCAATAAATGAGAGCCACTAACCGGAATCTTGATTAATCAGAATGCAATCTTGAACAGGTGGGGGGTCTGCTATGCCGCCGCACACACACAAATGGGGAATAGGGTTTGTTTTGGTTTGCCTTCCTAATCATTTACGTAAAAGTAATTATATGGTTAAAGGACTTGGGCCGGTTACAAGGTTTATCCATAACAATAAATTGGGCCGGATACAAGGGCTAGTAAAACTGTGATTTTGGGGCCGAGACTAAACAACCATGCAGTTCAATATTTAGGCCAAGTCCAAAGGTTTAATTATTGGTGTTCAATGTCGTGTTTGGGCTGAGTTCAACTAATTATGATGATGGGTTTCAAGATCAAATAAACACACACACATATAATACATACACACTTAATACACACCACATCTAACATACCAACCACAATACGATTTAACATATTACAACGTGTACAATTGTGAAACAACAAGTCGTGTAAACAAACAATTAACGTGCAATTAATGCGAAGGTGGAAATCTTGGAAACTCGAGTTGTCACATTATCCCCAACTTGAAAGAAATTTCGTCCCAAAATTTAGCACGCGGTTACTGAGGAAGCTAGTTGTGTTGAGTTATTTACTGGTTTTCCTGGGGTGTCACATCATCCCCCCGTTGATTTGGAATTTCGTCCCGAAATTCTGTAGTAGCTTCAGCCTCAGTAGTGGTTGCACTGTTTCCGAATAACCGGGGATGCTTGAGTTTCATTTGATCTTCTCGTTCCCAGGTAAACTCTGGGCCACGACGGGAGTTCCAACGAACTCGAACAAAGGGGTATTCTGGTGTGCTTGAGGACCTTAACATCCCGGTCCGTGATTTCAACTGGTTCCTCGACGAATCGCAACTGATCGTCGATAGTGAGCTCCTTCAAAGGAACTATGAGGGTCTCATCTGACAGACACTTCTTCAGATTTGACACGTGAAAGACGTTGTGAACTGCACTGAGTTCTGCTGGTAGGTTTAGTTTGTAGGCCACCCTGCCTATTTTCTCAATGATTTCAAACGGTCCGACATATCGCGGATTGAGCTTGCCCCGTTTGCCAAAACGAACCACACCCTTCCAGGGTGAAACTTTGAGTAGCACTCGATCCCCAACTTGGAACTCGAGTGGTTTCCGACGCTTGTTTGCGTAGGCTTTCTGACGGTCGCGAGCTGCCGCCATGCGTTGCCGTATCTGAGCAATTCTTTCCGTTGTGTCCACTACCAGTCTGGACCCGTGATCTGACTATCACCCACCTCAGCCCAACAAAGAGGTGATCGGCATTTACGCCTGTACAATGCCTCGAATGGAGTGGCTTGAATGCTAGTGTGGTAACTGTTGTTATACGAAAACTCCACCAATGGGAGGTGTTTTTCCCATCCGTTGCCGAAATCAATTACACATGCCCGAAGCATGTCTTCTAAAGTTTGAATAGTGCGCTCAGACTGCCCAACCGTCTGAGGGTGATAAGTTGTGCTCATGTCTAATCGTGAGCCAAAAGATTTGTGCATCGCTTGCCACAGTTCAGAAGTAAAATGTGCATCACGATCAGAGATAATAGAGGTTGGCACCCCGTGCCTCGAGACAACTTCCTTAAGGTAGACGTCTGCTAAAGTAGAGAACTTGTCTGTTTCCTTGATAGCCAAGAAGTGTGCAGACTTTGTGAGTCGATCCACGATCACCCAAATAGTATCATTCCCACGTTGAGATCTAGGCAGGCCAGTAACAAAATCCATGGAAATTTGCTCCCATTTCCACTGTGGTATTTCTGGTTGTTGGAGTAGGCCTGATGGTTTCTGATATTCCGCTTTGACTCTCGCACAAGTCAAACATTTGCTAACGTAAGTTGCTATGTGAGCTTTCATGCTAGGCCACCAATATGTAGTTTTCAACTCGTGGTACATCTTATCCGAACCAGGATGTACTGAGTAGGGAGACTTATGAGCTTCATCCATTACAAGCTCGCGTAAGTTGCCATAGAGTGTAACAACCCTCATCAAAAGTCATATATATTAAATTAATTTGACCAATAGGAAACCCTAATTGAGACACCCAAGTAATTCTACACAAACCCTAAGATTTTCAGAACAATCGGAATTAGGATCAGGGCCCCTAAAACTCAAAGGGGGATAAACCCTAGTTAACAGTTATCTTCAATTCTCGTTGTCACAAATTGAAATTTCAGAACAGTTAACTCAGCAAAGCTATTCCCAACCGTGGCTACCCTATAGCCTATTTTTATTCCTTACGGACCGTAACATTGTTAAGCTTACGGACCGTAAGCAGCCTTACGGACCGCAACATTGTTAATCTTACGGTCCGTAAGATAGTTAAATTTTGTGTATAAATAGCAGACATTGGCAATCGAAATTGGAAGTTAAAACGACGTAAAAAGTCGAAAGATACACTGAGTTACGTTCTGTACACTATCTAAACACACACGAATTCCGAATTTCTGCCGCAAAACAGGGTAATAACTCGATCGCTATTACGATTCATTTTCCGAGATCAATATATCCAATGGATGTTTAAGTGCCACCCACATTAGGGTTATACTTTGTCGTTCGTCGTTAATTCGATGGATGAAGTATCGCACTTTGTCGTTCGTTGTGAGAATTTGATCTCGTGAGTTATCGTAAATGCTGTATTGATTACTAACCCGGTTTTGTGTGCATTATTATTTAAATTAGGTTAACAAGGCTAATCCGTAGAGTAAACTCTATCCGTGTTAAATCTGCAATGTGAGTCATTCTCTTTTTATCAAATTACTTTCCAAATCATGTTTATTTTCAAAGTTATAATTACGGGGATTAAGTCTTTGTAATCACCAAATTACAGCCGGTATGTGGGGTTTTGTATACATTACTTGATAATCATCACCATTGGGGCAGCCAATTAGGGGATATGACCATAGTCACAGATTCGGTCGAGTGACAAATACCGTGGGTAGTTGGTTTGATATCAGAAACATTGTAATCGCTCTTAATACTGTAAATTATAACAAATGTGTCATTTTAGTAAATAGAATGATTCACTCAGTATTTCCCGCTGACAAAACCTTTTTCAAACATGTTTCAGGTGATCTGTTGTAATTCAGGAAAAGTGTTGGGGAGCATTTCAAGCTTAAGATAGTGGCTCATTATAAAATAAAGAAATATGTCTTGTAAAATAAAGATTTCTCCGTAAAATAATAGTATTGTAAATTACAGGGGTTTTATCCCAAGTTGTGAAATAAAATAATCAGGAAAAATTTTAGCTTTAAAACGATCCTGATGATAAACTTCCGCTGTTAAACTCAATTAAATAAATACCACGGGATTTCTGTCCCGCGGCTTCGGAAACGGGTCAAACCGGGTCGGGGGCCGTGACAGAAAAATGTGGTATCAGAGCCACTGAGTTAAGCTAATTAAGTATTTGGAAATACTTAATTTTTTCCTGATTACTATTATGTGATTATGTGTTTTATTAACTGATTATTTGTTAGTTACAGTATGGGTAAGCAAAAGCTGTCAAGTTTCTATCTTAAATTAGATAGATCATCCAACGAGAAGGGTAGTACATCCCAAACCAAATCTTCAAAACTCCCTACAATTCCTGAAGAAGGAATATTTGTGCGAAAAGCACAATATGAAGAACCACTTTCTCCTAGAAAAAGGAGTATGATTATTAAGAAAAGTAAAGAACAAATCCGAGAAAAGAAGATTAAACGAGAAACCCAGGAATTAATTGATAAATCACCTTGGGAAGATAAGCTAGATGAGAAATGGGCAAATTTGTATATGCTAGCCACAGTAGCAGAAAATGCAAAATTTTAAATATTATTCTAGCATCTTATTTCCTACAATCTAGAAACCATCAACAATAAATAAATTTCCAATAAACCCTAGTATGTTTTCCAGTTATATTTGTAATAAATTAGTACGCAATATGCAATAATATTTAAAAGTTATTTATGAAAATTATTGTAAGATTTTAACTTAGTATTTTATGCATTTTGCATATATGCTACATCAGCATGAGTGAGATATCTGAAGCCTTTCAGAACCTCAATCTTTACCCGGTGAATCTAGAAGTTTCCAAAGAATTTACTGGATACTTTCCCGATGTAGAACAACCGGTAGAATTCAAGGCTCCACCTTTGAACAAGCCAAAACGAAAGAAAAGAAAGAATTACGTGTGGGGAAGTCGTATACGTAGGAAAAAGCCAGCTACGAAACTTCCTAAAATAAACAATCCTTTAGAAAAAGGAAAAGAAATTGTAACCAGGAAAAGTTCTAGACTCCAAGAGATGAAAACTGAGGTCGAGAAAGATTCTAAGCAAATGGAAATGCAATTTGAGGAATATTCTAAAGATATAGAAATGGAAGTTGGACAAAGTTCTAGACCAATGGAAATTGGAGAGAGCTCCAAACAAAACCAGGGAAGGACTTTTCAAGAGGAGATAGATTTTCTATTGGCAAGCTGTGAGACGATTCAGCCTGTCCATACTAATATTTTTACCTATCCTATTGAAAATCCACTCCCTATGAACTTTGAACCGGCAATACCAGAACCAATAGTCCACCCCCAACCTTTAGAAATGGACGAATGGTGGACAAATGATTGGCAATTTCAAAATATTGTCAACGATCCTTATTCCTTTTTTCCACAAGTCGATCCAGAACCCCTACCTAATCCACCAATGAGTAACGAAAATATGGCTGAACTTCGCCATTTTGGTGAAGAGTTGATGGATGCGGGAAATAGAATCAGGGAAATAGGGGACAAATTGCCTGGAAATATGATGAAAGGGAGCTTCGTTTTTAGGACGACAAGTGACGAGAGATAGTAGGATGGTAAAACTGTGGTTGTGTAATAGTAAAAGTAATAGTAAAATCAGTCTGTAAAATAACTACGAATAAAACTCTGTAAGATATTGGTGTGTAATGATGCATACTATCAAATATATATATAATGTAATCGAGAAATCGATAGTTTTGCCTATACATGTGTTGAAAATTGTTTGATTGTTTTTATGTATAATTGTTATTTAACAGATACTAATAAAAATTATATATATATTATCAGATGGCAAACATTGAAAATGAACCAGTAAATGAGGTTAATCAGTCTGAGCAACATCCAGGAGATCAATATATGACTCGGCAAGATATCAAAAACATTGTTGCTCAAGGGATAGCCAATGCTATTCCAGCATTCGTTGCTGCTATAAAGAATCCACCCGAACCACAACAAATTGTCCCTAGTAATCATATTACTGAAGATAACTTCAGTAATAGTGTGAACGGAGGCAATAATCATGTAAATCATAATAGGGAACCATATCATGCTCCATTACCCAAGAAACTGAAAACTGCAACGCCTGGTTGCACTTTCAAAGAATTCCTTTGCTTGTAAACCCACTGAATTTGTAGGCAATGAAGGAGCAACTGCATCACTGCGTTGGTTAGAGAAAACCGAAGCAGTAATTGCAATAAGTAAATGTGCTAAAGATGATCAGGTCATGTACGCGTCAAATCTTTTCAAAGAAGGAGCACTCGAATGGTGGAACACTGTGTTACAATCAAAAGGAAGAGTAATAGCTTATGCTATGACTTGGGAAGAATTTAAGAGTTTTGTGGAAAGAAAATTCTGTCCCGAGTATGAAAAGGAACAGATGACGAATAAGTTTCTAACTCATCGGATGATGGGTGTAGATTGTCGCAGTTATACCTCGACATTCTTTGAATATGCTAGAGTGGTACCAACGCTGGCTTCACCAGAACCGGTACTCATTTCTCGCTACATTTGGGGATTGATTAGTGAAATTCGAAATATCGTTAAAGCTGCGAGACCACGCACTCTTGACGATGCTGTGGAATTAGCTAATACCCTAACCGATGAACTGGTACGCACAAGAGAAGAAGATAGGAAAAAGGAACTAGCTCAGAAAATTACCCAAGGATTTCGTGTGGGTAATAATAACAGCTTCAAGAGAAAAGGAACAGGGCAAGCTCCAGCTCCGTCATTCTGCAGGAAATGCAAAAAGAAACATTATGGAAGATGCGATATCACTTGCAATTTTTGCAAAACTGTAGGACATCGTGAAGAAAATTGCAAAAAGAAAATTGTAATCTGTTTTAACTGTGGAGAAGCGGGGCATTATAAAACAGAATGTCCTAAATTGATCAAACCAGTAGATAACAAACCCAAGGCGACCGAAGGAGCTACTAAGAAGAATGTCAGAGCATTCCAGCTAACCACTCAAGAAGCTGAACTCATCCCAGATGTAATAGCTGGTACGTTCTTAGTTCACAACGTGTACGCAAAAGTATTATTTGACTCTGGTGCAAACCAAAGTTTTATAAATACTTTATTTTGCCAAGCTCTTAAGTTACCTTTAACCAACATTAGACAGATTTTTACAGTTGAAACCGCAGATGGGAATTCAGTTAAAATAGATCAGGTTTTGCAAAAAGTAGAAATAGAACTTTCAGGTCATAAATTTTCTGCAAACTTATTACCTATGAAATTAGCGGAATTCGATGTTGTATTAGGAATGGATTGGTTAATAGCCAACCATGCTCGAATTCTTTGTGATCGGAATTCCATAGAAATTCAAGCACCTACTGGAAAAGTAATCATGATTACAGGAGATAAACCACGTAAACCCATAAAGTTCATATCGGTAATGAAAGTTGCTAGTTATGAACGAAAGCAAGGAATAGTATATATGATTTCAGTAATCATTAGTACTAAGGGAAAAGAACTCAAGGAAATTCCTGTAGTCTCAGAATACCCAGATATATTCCCAGAAGAGTTACCTGGATTACCACCAAATAGGGAAGTAGAATTTAGGATTCATCTAATTCCTGGAACTACACCGATAGCCAAGGCACCTTATCAGTTAGCTCCTACCGAAATGTTAGAACTAAAGAAGCAATTAGATGAATTACTAAGTAAAGGATTCATACAACCTAGCTCAACCCCTTGGGGAGCTCCAGTGTTGTTTGTAAAGAAAAAGGATGGTTCGATGAGTATGTGTATTGATTATAGAGAATTAAATAAAGTTACAATTAAGAATCGATACCCATTCCCTAGGATTGATGATCTTTTCGATCAACTTCAAGGAGCTAGATATTTTTCTAAAATCGATTTACGCTCTGGATATCATCAATTGAAGGTACAAGAAGAAGACATACCTAAGACTGCTTTTAGAACTAGGTATGGTCATTATGAGTTTACAGTCATGCCCTTCGGATTAACAAATGCTCCTGCTGCATTCATGGACATGATGAATAGGATCTGTAAACCGTATTTGGATAAATTTGTAATTGTTTTCATAGACGATATACTTATTTATTCAAAAAGTCAGGACGAACATTGTCAGCATTTGCATGCACTCTTAACTTTGTTAAGAAAAGAAAAGTTGTATGCCAAATTCTCGAAGTGTGAATTTTGGCTAAAGGAAGTGCAATTTTTAGGACATATGGTAAATCATGAAGGTATTCATGTAGATCCTGCTAAGATAGAGGCAATTACCAAATGGAAGGTTCCGCAAACACCAATGGAAATTAGAAGTTTTATAGGTTTGGCTGGGTATTATAGACGGTTTATTAAGGATTTTTCCAAAATAGTTGTACCACTAACTAAGTTAACTTGTAAAGTAGTTAAGTTCGAATGGGGACCTAAACAAGAAGAAGCCTTTAGAATATTAAAGCAGAAATTAACCAATGCTCCAATCTTAGCCTTACCAGAAGGAACTGAAGATTTTGAAGTATATTGTGATACTTCAAGACTAGGATTTGGATGTGTGCTTATGCAATGCAAGAAAGTAATTGCATATGCTTCAAGGCAATTGAAAAAGCATGAAGAAAACTATACGACTCATGATTTAGAATTAGGAGCCGTAATTTTTGCCCTTAAGATTTGGAGACATTATCTTTATGGAAGTAAATTTACTGTCTACACATACCACAAAAGTTTAAGATATATATTCGGGCAAAAAGAGTTAAACATGAGGCAAAGGAGATGGATGGAAATTTTAAGTGATTACGACTGTGATATTCAATATCACGAGGGAAAGGCAAATGTAGTTGCAGATGCCTTAAGTCGTAAATATTATGAGAAACAACGACGAGTTCGTGCTCTCAGATTAAATCTACAAATAGATTTAATGGAGCAATTGAATAATGTTCAAAAGACAGCAATAGAAGATGTTACTGAAGGAATGAAAGGACGAATAAAAGATTTAGAACAAGGAGTTGATAGAATTTGGAGATTCCACAAAAGCAGAATTTGGGTACCTAAGCAAGGAGAATTAAGAAATAAGATCTTAGAGAAAGCTCATAAATCTAGGTATACCATACACCCTGGAAACAATAAGATGTACCAAGATTTAAGAAAGAATTTCTGGTGGATAGGCATGAAGAAGGATATAGCTAGATATGTTTCTAAATGTCTTACTTGTTCACAAGTTAAGGCAGAACATCAGAAACCTTCAGGGTTACTACAACAATTAGAAATGCCAGTATGGAAATGGGAACTTATAACAATGGATTTTGTTACCAAGTTACCTAAAACCAGAAAAGGTAATGATGCGATTTGGGTAATTGTGGATCGATTAACCAAATCAGCTCACTTTCTACCAATGAAAGAAACCTTTAGCATGGAAAAATTGGCAAAGTTGTATGTAAACGAAGTTGTATCTTTACATGGAGTTCCACTCTCCATTGTGTCGGATAGGGATAGTCGTTTTACTTCTCATTTTTGGAAAAGTTTCCAAGAAGCAATGGGAACTCGACTAAACTTAAGTACGGCATATCATCCACAAACAGACGGACAAAGTGAAAGGACGATCCAAACTCTAGAAGACATGCTCCGAGCATGTGTAATAGATTTTGGTGGAAACTGGGATGATCATTTACCATTAATTGAATTCTCCTATAACAATAGTTATCATTCAAGCATCAAAACTGCCCCATTTGAAGCATTATATGGAAGAAAGTGCAGAACTCCAGTTTGTTGGGCAGAAATAGGAGAAAGTCAATTATCAGGTCCTGAAATTGTGCAAGAAACGACTGATAAGATTACTCAAATCAAGGAAAGACTGAAGACGGCTCGAGATCGCCAGAAGAGTTATGCAGACAATAGATGTAAGCCACTTGAATTTCAAGTTGGAGACAAAGTACTATTGAAAGTTTCTCCTTGGAAAGGAGTAGTTAGATTCGGGAAGAAAGGAAAGCTAAGTCCAAGGTACGTAGGACCATTTTCAGTGATCCAACGTATAGGACCAGTTGCTTATCGTTTACAACTACCAGAAGAGTTAGCTGGAGTACATGATGTATTTCATGTATCCAATCTCAAGAAATGTTTATCAGACGAATCTTTGGTAGTACCTCTTCGAGATATAGAGGTAAACGAAAAGTTGAAATTTGTTGAGAAACCTCTTCAAATTGAGGATCGAAAGATCAAGTTTCTCAAACACAAACGACTAGTTTTAGTCAAAGTCAGATGGGATTCAAAGAGAGGAGCTGAATACACTTGGGAGCTGGAATCAGAAATGAAGCGAAAGTATCCACATTTATTCCAGTAAATCTCGAGGACGAGATTTTTATTAAGGTGGGTAGAATGTAACAACCCTCATCAAAAGTCATATATATTAAATTAATTTGACCAATAGGAAACCCTAATTGAGACACCCAAGTAATTCTACACAAACCCTAAGATTTTAAGAACAATCGGAATTAGGATCAGGGCCCCTAAAACTCAAAGGGGGATAAACCCTAGTTAACAGTTATCTTCAATTCTCGTTGTCACAAATTGAAATTTCAGAACAGTTAACTCAGCAAAGCTATTCCCAACCGTGGCTACCCTATAGCCTATTTTTATTCCTTACGGACCGTAACATTGTTAAGCTTACGGACCGTAAGTAGCCTTACGGACCGCAACATTGTTAATCTTACGGTCCGTAAGATAGTTAAATTTTGTGTATAAATAGCAGACATTGGCAATCGAAATTGGAAGTTAAAACGACGTAAAAAGTCGAAAGATACACTGAGTTACGTTCTATACACTATCTAAACACACACGAATTCCGAATTTCTGCCGCAAAACAGGGTAATAACTCGATCGCTATTACGATTCATTTTCCGAGATCAATATATCCAATGGATGTTTAAGTGCCGCCCACATTAGGGTTATACTTTGTCGTTCGTCGTTAATTCGATGGATGAAGTATCGCACTTTGTCGTTCGTTGTGAGAATTTGATCTCGTGAGTTATCGTAAATGCTGTATTGATTACTAACCCGGTTTTGTGTGCATTATTATTTAAATTAGGTTAACAAGGCTAATCCATAGAGTAAACTCTATCCGTGTTAAATCTGCAATGTGAGTCATTCTCTTTTTATCAAATTACTTTCCAAATCATGTTTATTTTCAAAGTTATAATTACGGGGATTAAGTCTTTGTAATCACCAAATTACAGCCGGTATATGGGGTTTTGTATACATTACTTGATAATCGTCACCATTGGGGCAGCCAATTGGGGGATATGACCATAGTCACAGAATCGGTCGAGTGACAAATACCGTGGGTAGTTGGTTTGATATCAGAAACATTGTAATCGCTCTTAATACTGTAAATTATAACAAATGTGTCATTTTAGTAAATAGAATGATTCACTCAGTATTTCCCGCTGACAAAACCTTTTTCAAACATGTTTCAGGTGATCTGTTGTAATTCAGGAAAAGTGCTGTGGAGCATTTCAAGCTTAAGATAGTGGCTCATTATAAAATAAAGAAATATGTTTTGTAAAATAAAGATTTCTCCGTAAAATAATAGTATTGTAAATTACAGGGGTTTTATCCCAAGTTGTGAAATAAAATAATCAGGAAAAATTTTAGCTTTAAAACGATCCTGATGATAAACTTCCGCTGTTAAACTCAATTAAATAAATACCACGGGATTTCTGTCCCGCGGCTTCTGAAACGGGTCAAACCGGGTCGGGGGCCATGACATAGAGTGGGACCCAGATGCATCCCGTTACATAGTAGGCGCCGTCTGCCTTTTGTTCCAACCGTTGCCTTGAACCGCGTAGGGCTTCAGCCCTGACGTTTTCTGGTTTCAATGCTTCTACCTGAGCATCTCGTATCTGAGAAGGAAGACTAGACTGAATAGTTAGTTGCAACGCCCGTACATGCCTAGGTGTAGTATCCTTTCGACTGAGGGCGTCGGCCACCATATTGGCTTTGCCCGGATGGTACTTTATAGCACATTCGTAATCGTTTAAAAGCTCGACCCATCGACGCTGACGCATGTTCAACTCCTTCTGTTTGAAGATATGCTCGAGACTCCTGTGATCGGTGTAGATGGTGTACTTGGTACCGTACAGGTAATGTCGCTATATCTTGAGCGCAAAAACAACAGCTCCCAGCTCTAAATCGTGTGTAGTGTAATTCCGTTCGTGAATCTTAAGTTGGTGCGAAGCATAAGCAATGAATTTATCCCGTTGCATCAACACACATCCAAGACCCTGAGTAGATGCGTCGCAGTAGACTACAAAATCGTCTGTGCCTTCAGGCAATGAGAGGATAGGTGCGCTACAAAGTCTATCCTTTAAGTGCTGAAATGCTGATTCCTGTGCATTTCCCCAACGATAGATAACGCCTTTCTGAGTTAGTGAGGTGAGGGGTTGTGCAATCTTGGAGAAGTCTTTGATGAACCTTCTATAATAGCCCGCCAAACCCAAGAACTGGCGGATTTCTGTTGGTGTACGAGGTGCAGGCCAGTTCTTGATCGAGTCTACCTTGGATGGATCAATATGAATCCCATCCTTGTTTACCACGTGGCCTAGGAAATGGACTTCGCGAAGCCAGAAGTCGCATTTCGAGAACTTTGCATAAAGCTGTTATGTTCGAAGAAGTTCCAAAATGAGTCGTAGATGTTGCTCGTGTTCCTCCCGACTCTTAGAGTAGATCAGAATGTCGTCAATGAAAACAATAACAAACTTATCCAGGTAAGGTTTGCACACTCTGTTCATAAGATCCATGAAGACTGCAGGCGCGTTTGTTAGCCCGAATGGCATGACCAGAAACTCGTAATGGTCGTAGCGTGTTCTGAAAGTTGTTTTAGAGACGTCCTCGTCCCGGACTCTCAGTTGATGGTAGCCTGACCTCAGATCAATCTTTGAATAGTAGCTCGACCCTTGCAGCTGGTCGAATAAGTCGTCAATGCGTGGAAGAGGATAGCGATTCTTTACGGTCACCTTGTTTAGTTCGCGGTAATCTACGCGCATACGGAGAGTACCGTCTTTCTTCTTCACAAACTACACGGGAGCTCCCCAGGGCGAAGAGCTAGGACGAATGAAACCCTTTTTTCCAAGAGTTCTTGCAATTGTTTAGACAGTTCTTCCAGTTCGATTGGAGCTAAGCGATAAGGTGCTCGAGCTATGGGTGCTGCTCCAGGAGCTAGCTCGATCTGAAATTCGACCTGGCGATGAGGCGGTAGCCCAGGTAAATCTTCAGGAAACACTTGAGGAAAGTCGCGTACTACCGGAATATCCTCTATTCTCTTCTCTCTCGTTCGATGATGCGTCAGTAACAAGTGCTAAAATAGTAGTGTGGCCCTTTCGCAAACACTTCTAAGCCTTCAGGAAGGAGATGATGCTAACCACGGCACCACTCTTGTTCAGATTGATTTAACTGGGGGCAGTCCCGTTTGAAGTGGCCTTCATCACCACACTGAAAGCATCCCCTGTTACCTCGTTGTCGCTGCTGGTTCTGTGGAGCGGGTGGTTGTTGTTGTTGGTCCTGATTCGCAGGTCGCGAGCTCCTGCAATCCTTAGCTTCATGACCCATCTTGAGACACCTCTGGCAACGACCCCTGTTGCACTGACCACTGTGGTGCCTGTTGCATTTGTTGCACTTCGGGAGGTTTCCTCGATATCCACCCTGCCCTTGACTACCAGAAGATTGTTGACCAGGGCTCTGGTAGTCATCAATCTTTCGCTGTTGTGCCTGGGACTGAACTGAAGTCGAACCCTTGCTGTAGGTTCCATCCCACTTTCATTTATTGTCACTGGGAATAGCAGAAGTAGTAGTGGTAGTAGCACCAATACGTTTAGGCAGCTTGTTCTGTTCCACTGCCTGGTCTGTGAGACGATGAGCAAGACGAGTAACATCTTGAATAGTAGCAAGGTTAGCAGCAGTCCCATGAGTTTGAATCTCAGGTACTAAGCCTTTGAGGTACAGCTCAATGCGCTTGATGGGAGGATCCACCATAGTTGGACACAAAATTGCCAGTTCGTTAGATCGCTTCGTATACGCCTCTATCTCTGACCCCGTCATCTTCAGATTAAAGAACTCCACTTCCAGCTTGTGGATGTCATCACGACTACAGTATTCACGTTTGATCAGTTCCTTAAAATCATTCCATGGGGTGGCATTAGCAGCCGCCAGCCCCAGCATCTGAACTTGCGCGTTCCACCAAGTTAGTGCAGTGCCTTCGAGAGTACCAGTGGCGTACTTCACCCTACGAGCCTCAGGGCATTCACACATTTCGAAGACCAATTCGAGCTTCTCAAACCAGTGGAGGAGTCCAACGGCCCCTTCAGTGCCACTGAAAGTAGTAGGACCACAGTCCATAAAAGTCTTGAACGTGCACTTAGGTGGCTGAGCGTGTTGACCTGTGGTGTGCATAAGAGTAACCATACTTAAGCACGAGTGTTGGTTTACGAGAGTAGGATCTAAAGATCCTAGAGTAAGTGGTGATGGCAGGCTATACCTCCTGCCTGGGCAGCTGCGAGTGCTGCCGTAACTCGTTCAGTGATCAAAGCCGCCAACTGAGCTTGAGTTAGGTTAACGCGTCCACTCATGATCTTGATATCAAAGAGAACATGAGTGAGAGAGGTTCGCGGGAGTGCGATGACAGAAGAGAGTAAGCACACAAGTGTTTCAATCAACAGTTGTTACGTTTATCTAAGCATACCATGAGCAAAGTTCTATGTAATCTAGCAAGTAGGCAATGTAAACATAAATCATATCACCTAGAATGTCGAGTCTTGCACGTGGAGCGAAGCGTCGTTGTGGATCGTTGAGCACTGTACTGGTTATAGTCTGGTTTTAACAAAAACTTTTCCCCCTTATTAAAACCAAGTTCACTATAACCAATGGCTCTGATACCAATCTGTCACACCCCCAAAATCCACACGCGGAGTATCACCGCATGGAGGCGTGACATGACCAGGATCAAGCCACCAATCATATTGAACAATATAATTAGTAAATGTAATTCAACCAAACAATATGAAAGGTGTTCAAAACAAAAGTATAGTATCAATGTTTAGCGAAAGCATAAATGTAAAACCCAACATAAGTAATAAGTTTGAAATGTCTTAAACGTTTAACATGGCATCCACGATCCATGTCCCACAACGACTGTGCCTCCCCGTGCAAGCTCCATGAGTACCTAACGACCTGTAAGGAATGTAACAACGAGTCAACAACAAAGTTGAGCGAGTTCACAGTTGGTTGTTTAGTTATAGTATTCGTTCGTAAATCATTTGTTCGCTTGTACCAGGTATCGTATTAATTCGTATCGCGGTCTCCCAGACATGTGTGCGAAGGTTAGTGGGGGTTTCCCATGTATTCTAGACTAGTTGTATTTGTATCGCGGCCCTCTAGGCATGTTTGCGAAGTTTAGTATTCGTATCGCGGCCATTCCAGGCATGTGTGCGAAGATTAGTATTCGTATCGCGACCATTCCAGGCATGTGTGCGAAGATTAGTATTCGTATCGCGGCCATTTCAGGCATGTGTGCGAAGATTAGTATTCGTATCGCGGCCATTCCAGGCATGTTTGCGAAGATTAGTGGGGGCTTCCCATGTGTTACTAGTCTAGCTGTATCTATAAGTGACCTTCCCCTAACGAGGTCAGTGGTACGTATTCCAGTAACGATGAAAGTACAAGTAATCATTTAACCCCATCCCCAACCCCGGGAATCCCATGCCTTGGTAAGAGTGTGAACTCACCTTGGTTTGCTCGGTATGCTTAACTATGTGCTCACAAGTAATCAGTCAAGTCCTATAGTGTGCACGTATACTTAATCAGTTCAAGTTCGTAATGTTTCGCACGCAATCAATATCACAAAGCGTGTTTGGCAGTCAACATCATGCATCACACGACAGTTAATCACATTCAAACAATTCATGGTTCACATAATGTCTTTTGCAGTTTGATCTATCATAATCATTCAATAATACACTTAACAGAGTTGGCAAGCTTAATTGTATTAACAATATAAAACAGAGTTACATATTTAATAGAGTTAACATCTAACAGAATTAATAAACTAATAGAGTTTACTAAGTTAACAAAGTTAATAATGAACAGGTTTAATAAACTAACAGTATTTCATGCTTAACAGTGTTACATACATAACTTAACGGGGTTAATAAGTTTAACAGAATTAATAGAGTTAACATGCTTAACTGAATTGACAACTAACGGAGTTAATACTAACAGAGTTACATACTAACTACAGATCATTAGTCGAAAACCCTATTTGGCGAAGACACTCATTGGCGAAATCACTAGGGTGACGAAATCCCAAAGTGGTTTCGTCAAGCTTGGGTTTTCGTTGGGTAGTGTTTTCGTGGGTTTCAACATCGTCATCAACATCAGTTACAATCACAGCAACCTTAACCAACACTAACAATTACTACGGCTTCAACAAGCAATCACTTAATCATTATCAAGTCATGCAATCATCATCATCACGGCAATACCACTCAATCCATGAATTCATATATTACTAATCCCTATACAATCATGTCTTCCATTCCATCATCATTCAATAAATCGGTAAGGTGTGAATCATATTGAGAATTGGTCCACTACATAATTTCGGCCCATGTGCATGTTTGGAAAGGTCCAATAATATTGAGAATTGGTGGGTTTGGATCAGGGTGTCATTCTCGATTTCATCAAAGGAAATTTGTGATTTCACATGGCAATCTTTGTTTAATCAAGAGGTGGTCAAATTCATACGTCATAGTAACATGAACTAATCATTAACATTGACAAACTCATGAACTTCTAACATGTCTACTGTTATACCAATCGGTTACCCACCAACATCATATGCAATCATAATAATTATCACACAGCATGAAAAATCAATAAATGAGAGCCACTAACCGGAATCTTGATTAATCAGAATGCAATCTCGAACAGGTGGGGGGGTCTGCTATGCCGCCGCACACACACAAATGAGGAATAGGGTTTGTTTTGGTTTGCCTTCCTAATCATTTACGTACAAGTAATTATATGGTTAAAGTACTTGGGCCGGTTACAAGGTTTATCCATAACAATAAATTGGGCCGGATACAAGGGCTAGTCAAACAGTGATTTTAGGGCCGAGACTAAACAACCATGCAATTCAATATTTAGGCCAAGTCCAAAGGTTTAATTATTGGTGTTCAATGTCGTGTTTGGGCCGAGTTCGACTAATTATGCCGATGGGTTTCAAGATCAAATAAACACACACACATATAATACATACACACTTAATACACACCACATCTAACATACCAACCACAATACGATTTAACATATTACAACGTGTACAATTGTGAAACAACAAGTCGTGTAAACAAACAATTAACGTGCAATTAATGCGAAGGTGGAAATCTTGGAAACTCGAGTTGTCACAAACATTTCCATTACTTCGTTTCCACCCGAAGAGCTTTGACCCGTTTGATATTGCCTTTGAAATCCTTGGTTTCCTTGGAAATTCGGGTTAACTTGATTTGAAGGGTTCCCATAACGAAAGTTTGGGTGGTTCCTCAACCCGGGGTGGTAAGTGTTAGAATTCATATTGTTGTAATTTCTACCACCCCCCCCCCCTCCTTGACCTTGCACAGCATGAACCTCTTCGTATTGCCCATCACCTCCTTGGCAATTTTCAGTCGCATGACCTATTTCATTGCAAATAGCACAAACATCATAAATTTGATTAGAAGTTTGTACATTACCATCATCAACCGCATGCACTTGTGTTCGGGTAATGGCCGGTCGTGCTCTCCTTGATGCTTGAGCTTTTCTCTTTGATGTAATGGCCATTTGCTCCAAGAACTCCCAATCGTCATGCTCATAGTTTGTGCCAAAAGTCCCATTTGTGATGGACATTAAATCACGTGCATCTTCGGCACACAACCCCTCATGGAAAGCATTCATCAACTCCCAAAGTTCAATTCCATGATGCGGGCAATTATTGATCATCATATTAAAGCGCTCAAAGGCTTCACGAAACATTTCGCCTTGTTGTTGTTGGAAACTCCTCAACCCCTTCCTAGCATCATTGGTCTTTTGGGCGGTATAAAATTCGTCTAAGAAAATTTGTTGCATTTCCGCCCATGTGTAAATAGATGCTGAAGGTAGTGTGTAGAACCACTTTTTCGCCTTATCTTCCAAGGAAAATTGGAATAATACCAATTTGACATCATCGGCCGAAAATCCTTGACTCCCAAGAGTATTGCAAATTGAGTCATAAGCCTCCAAATGAAAGTAAGGCTCTTCCGTTGCTAAACCCCTATACTTTGGCAAGCTTTGTAATGAATTGGTTCTCACTTCAAATGTCCTTCCTTGATCATTGTGAGGAATAACTACCGGAGAAGGATTATGAGTGATTACCGGCCTAAAATGTGCCTCTATACCTCTAGCATGTTCTCGAAGATGTCGTCTCGGTACACCCACCCGAGCTCTTGGACGTATAGGACCCATTGGTCTTTGAACTGGCATTCGTGGAGGCCCAAAATGTTGTGGAAGTGGTTGGAACATTGGCCTCACATTTTGTTGTTGTTGCACTTGCCTTTGAATCTGTGGACCTTGTGGTGGCACTTGTTGTTGAGGGACAATTTGTTGAATAACTGGTTGTTGAACTCTTCCATAACCTTGCATCCCTTGACTCACACCCCGACTTTGCACATAAGTATACTCTCCTTGGTCTCCATCACCTCCATACATGTATCCTTCTTCATCGTATCCCCCAAAATCGTCATCATACCCATCGTCATACCCATCTTGTCTTACTCCCAAAGTATGTTGGAATTGTACTCCCGGTTGAAATGGAGTAGAATGAATAATGGATGGACCGGTTTGAAATAGGTTAGGTGGTGGTATTTGTGATGATGATGGTTGACCGGATGATGGGAAGAATGTTGAATAGGATGGAACGGTAGATGATGTAGGTTGATAGTTAAAAGAGTATTTAGATTGAGTGTTCTCGGGTAAAGTAGTGTTGGTTGGTTTGATTTCTGGTGTGGATATAGGAATGGTAGTATTTGGTGAAAGTTGAGTGTATGTTGGTGTAAAAGGTGGTACAGGTTCACCCGTAGTGGGTAGTGGTGGTGGTGGATCTATGTATCTCAGTGGTGTAATTGGTGTAGTTGGTGTTGTTGGTGAACCGCTAATTGTGTTTTCCTGAACAAAATTCTGTTTGCTCGCAAAGTTCGTTCGATTTCCGGATCAAATGCTAATGGTGAAAGCTTGTGAGAGCTCCTAGTACGCATGCACCTGTTAATACCTGCACACTAACACACCCAGCGTAAACCAGAAAAATAACAAACTTAAAAAGATCAAAAATAACACACGTTGCGCACTACTCCCCGGCAACGGCGCCAAAATTTGACGTGATGTCGTGGTCATAATCAAATTTAATCCAAATACAACTAAATAGTTAGCGGTAAGTGGGTATCGAACACAGGGAGTTTGTGGAATATGTGTTATTTAGAAGATTATCTAACTTGACTAAATTAAACTAATTTGCAAGTAAAGTAAAATTCAAGAGTTGGTTTGAGTGAATTGGTTTTAAAACTAAATTTAACTAAACAAATTGCACAAGAAAAGTTTCGGTTGTAAGCAAATTAGAGACAAATGACCATCCTAGATTTCTGGTTTGTTTCGACATTCATATTATCATTCACTAGAAAGAACTACATAGACATAGCTCATGTGTGATTACTTGCAGTGATGAAAGGGAACTAAGTACTCAGATTCCTAGAACGTGAGGTTGTTACCCGATGATCAATCAACCCTTACCCAAGCCTAACTATACCCATGATATCTCGATTGCCAACGGCACCAAGAACGTATGGTTTCTAATTAGTTCAACATAAGGATTAACAAGTTACTAACAAACAATCACACATCATAACAACAAATCATAAAGATAAAGATTGTTATTCTAGAAATTAGAAAAATCAAATATGAAATGTCTCAACCAAACCTTCAATCTAGAACAATCATCAAGTGTTTAGCCACTCATGGCTTGAAGCAACATCATAACCAAAGTTCTATTGTTCATAAAGATCAAAACACATAAACTAATGATTAGACAAGTGTTCTTCCATCCAAAGTCACCAAAAATTCTCCAAAAATCGTTCCAAAGCCAAAGGTAACCGAAATCCAATAATAAGACACCATAAAAACCCATGAAATGACAATTTAATGCATAAGTTACAAAATTGGATCAGTCGGTGGCGTAACCTATGGCTGAGGGCCGTAGGTTACGGCGGGCAGCTTTCCCTTACGGCGGGTGGCTTCTGTCTTACGGCGAAGGCTTTTTGCAAAGGTCGCTGAGTGTTAGTTTTTCCTTGTTTCCTTCATTTAATTCACCATTTCTTCAATCCCAACACCGCCAACTTCTAGCATCCATCCAAGCTCCATAAAACCCGCATTTTAAGCTCCTTAACACATGTAACATCAAACATCTTGTAATTACCAAATTCAAGATATTAACCGGATAAAGTATGGTATTTTAGTCTATTTAAAGGCCTTAAGGGTTGTCCTATGGACCACCCGTCAATATGCCTTAAATATGTTGTGATATCAGTAGTATACCTTCCATTATGCCCAAAACGAGTGTAATCTCAATTTAAGCCCTGTAGGGGCATTTTGGTCATTTTAAAGATTATAAAAGAGATTAAATGAAATTTTGAGATTCGGGTCCGAATACATCAGTAAAATAATTTATTTTATTAGGTCATATCAGTTGGTAATAGGTCTCATATGACAAAATGGTTTTAAACCCATACTAGGCGTTTAATACGCGTAAAAAGTCGTTTTAAGCGATTTCCGGGTTATACAGGAAATCTGAGTTTTCTGATCAGGTTATAGAGTTCAAAATACTTTATTTATTATATAAAATCAGTAGCAATTGGATTGGTGTCAAAATACTATGTAGAACTCATTTTATAAACAAAAAGGGTATAATCGGTATTTACCGAATCAACGCCATAACCTTAGGTTATGAGCAGGTTAAAAATAATTAAAAATCTTTAAAAATCTCAAAATATTATATTACATCAGTGGGTAAAAGGTTTGGTGTCAAAAATTGGGTTTAGATAGGCTTTATGCTAATGACGCCGTTAATTACTAAAAAGCGTTCTAATTACGTCATTGAGCATAACTCCTAATCTAGACCTACAACTGATGTGAAATTTTAGGGACATGTTTATAAATCAGTAGCAAAGATTATTTTCCTTTCACATTTCTTAAAATCTCGTTTTATGGTCAAAAGGGCATTATGGTCAACATTATGCAATTAACGGAAACGTGCAAATGAATCGGACAATCAACGAACCAACCATAGAGGGTTATACCAACATGTAGCCTGGTCCTAAGGAAGTCCTAAGGCATTTCTAAACTCTACTAAAACGGGTCAGAACTGAAGTCAAAGCAAAAGTCAAAGTTTTGTGACTTTCGGTTCCGAACCGGGCCTAAACAGAAAATTGTCGGATCAAACAAGCTTAGACCAGTTCTTATACTTATGACCAATTTATAAGAGTGTTAAAACAGGTTACACGCCTTCTACATTGTTAATTATGCGTTAAATCGAAAGTTATGGTTCTGTTGACTTTTTATAAACAACTTTGACCCGACATTTGATCTAGTTAGGACGGGAATCAGAGGGTGCACTTTTAAGGTTTTATTGCCCACATAATTACCAACTTATAACTTCCTTCAATTCGACTAATCACTGGACCATTAATGATTAATCGCTAAGTCAACCGTTAATTACGACGGTTTGACTTTTAAGCTAATAACTAAGCAAAACTTAATCAAGGAAGGTAAAGGGTACTTACCAAAGTCTAATGCACAATTAGAGATGACTTGGGTCTGCTCTTATGCTCCAGGAAGCTCCACAAATGCAGATGAAAGGAATGATCACAAAGTTGCAACATGAATGGCCTTTTATAGTGAATTTGATCCATTATGATCATGACAAATCATGCTACCCTTGTTCCCTGATCATCAACATGTGTCCCTAAGGCCTAGGAACTATTAGGGGTCGCCCATGGATGTGAAAATATCTTCTTAAGTCGGTTACAAGCTCAAACAGCCAACTGTCCCGATTTTCTGCATCTGTGCATGCCTTACGGACCGTAAGGGTCGACCCTTACGGTCCGTAAGCCTTCTCCAGAGGGCAAAAATTCTTGCCCTTTCAAGCTTCGAACAGGTAACTTAGTGTAATACGATTTTAGGCCGTTATTTTCAGTATGGGGCCTCTTGTTTGGGTCATGAACATTTTATACCACCTTGAAATGATATAAAGTTTTCCTTGGATCCTTTTGAAAGTGCCCTAAATGAAGGTTGTCTTGCACATCCTCATAGGATCCCATTCTTGTGTAATTCGAATCAATCATTGCTAGCGTTTACCGGATTTGAGTGCAAATCAGATGTTTGTAATATACATTAGGGTCTTGGAATTCGTAATGAGGCCGTTAAGAGGTATAAATTAACATGACGACACTTTTAAATCCTGCAATACATCTTTGACTAGATCCGGGTTTATAACACTTTTTGTCTTACATGACACGTGTCGTTATTTTATTGAACATGAATTTTCGAGGTGTTACATTTTACAAGGTTGATGGTTTTGTTGTCTATGACTTGTATAAAAAAATCAATTGTATTTCACAAAATGGTAGCACTGTTGCTGAGTATTACAACAGGTTTACAACAATGTGGAAGCAGTTTGATGTTATGCTTCATCTGCCTTCCTGTTCTTGTCGAGCTGCTAAAGATTTTAATGATTTTTCAACACTTATAAAACTAATGCAGTTTCTCATGGGTCTTGATGATTTATATCAGCCTGTGAGAACCAATATTTTGACAAGAGAACCATTTCCCTTTGTTAAAGTGGCATTCTCTATTATATCTAGAGAAGAGTCACATAGGTTGTCTAGTAATGGGTCTAAAAATCAGAATGTTTCATTTATCTCTAAGGCTAGCCAAGGTTTTGATAATAAAAGGAGGTCAACAAGAGGACCTAACCCTAATTTGAAATGTACACATTGCAATATGTTAGGTCATACTATAGACAGATGTTTTGAAATTGTTGGTTATCCTCCAGGTTTTAAAAAGAGAGTTAATAATAATAATACTTCTAATAAAGGTAGTTCTACTAAAAATAATAATAAGTCTAATTCTGTGGTTGGTAAATCTGCTGCTTCTACTATGTCTGGGTTACCTTTTACTTCTGAGCAGATTACCAAGTTGTTAAGTTTAGTTGGTGAGAATACCGGGTCAGAATCTCAGAATCCTAATATGGGAGGTGAGTGCTTTAATGTGTTTAACTTTGTTAGTTGTTCTAGTTCTGGTGTGTTTAATAGTAACTATGGGTGGATTGTTGACTTGGGGGCTAGTCAACACATGGTTAAGTCTGATAAACATTTAATAAATGCTATTGACGTATCTGAGTTTGGTATTACTGTGAGTCATCCTAATGGAACAAATGTTAAGGTCTTAAAAATTGGTAATCTAAAACTAACAGAGGATATAATTTTGCAAGATGTTTTTTATGTTCCAGACTATTGTGTTAATTTGTTGTCTGTGTATAAATTAGCTAAGGATAACCATGTTTCAGTTGTGTTTAATGAGGATAGTTGTTTATTACAGGATTCCAAGTCAAGGAAAATCCTGATGAGTGGTAGGCAGGATAGTGGGCTATATATTGTAGGAAATAATGGTAATTCTGCTAGTGCTTGTTTTAATAGTTATGTGAAATCTTTTACGTGGCATAGTAGACTAGGACACCCTTATGATCAGGTCTTAGCTGTGTTAAACAACATCTTAACTTAAATTCAAGTGATCATGGTCCCTGTGACATATGTCATAGGGCTAAGCAAGTTAGAGTCTCATTCCCTTTAAGTGAGCATAAAACCAAATCTGTTGGTGACTTAGTACATCTGGACTTGTGGGGTCCTTACAAAGTCACAAGTTATGAAGGCTTTAAGTATTTTTTGACAATTGTTGATGACTTTTCAAGGTCTGTATGGTGTTATTTTTTGTCAAATAAAACTGAAGTTTTTTAAAATTTAAATGGTTTTTATGAATCAATTTTAACTCAATTTAAAAAGAAAATTAAAGTGTTCAGAAGTGACAATGGGTTTGAATTTGTGAATAATAATTGTCTTCGTCAAAAATTACTGAAGCAATTAAGTGATCAAATTAGTTTTGTGAGGTAGTGTGCTAGTAATACTTGTAGAAAATATGTTGGTTTGTCAGTTTGCAAAACCAGTTTTCAGGATATAGCTCAGGATACCAAGCTATATCGACAATCAAACACTGAGCAAAAATGTAAAGGTTGATACGAGATATACGAGGAAAGCCCTTGATCGATCTAGATCTCTGGCATAAAACCTCAGGAGCTGACAATCGTCGGCTGCCTTGTTCTTCTTATTACTTGAATAGCCAGGATACAGTGCAGGATATTGTACGGATCAGCTATGTGTTACAATGAATTTTGAGTGTAAGTGTTTGTGAATGTGATTGCGAATGATTGTAGCTTCTAAGTGAATGAAAAAGTAAGCGAAGTTGTGTGTGTTTCTATCGATCCGTACATTCCTATTTATAGTAAACATAAATAACAACCTATCCTACAATCTTGGGGAACTACGAATATTCCCTCTTCACCATTGGATAACCCTTCTTCCAGCTTCAATGTCTTTCCCCCAACTGATTGGAGCGAGTATTCAGGAGAACAAGTCCAAATGAACATTACAAGCTTGTAGCCATAACCTGCACGTGAATAATTAGTAACTGCCAGGATACTGCATTAGCATGTTACAAATATCCTGATCTGGTATCCTGGTCATAATCGGAAATAATAAAGTCAGGATATAATTCAGGATATGGGTTCAGAAAACCACCCATAACAATAATATAAACGTGTTTTGTAAGAATAAAGGGATTTGCATGAAACTACTTGTTCCTATACACCACAACAAAATGGTGTGGTGGAGAGGAAACATAGACACCTTTTAAACACAGCTAGGGCTTTGATGTTTCAGGGTGGTTTACCTTTAAAGTTTTGGTCAGATTGTATTCTAACTGTTGTTTACCTAATTAACAGGTTACTCTCCTATGTGTTGAATAGTAAAAGTCTTTTTGAGGTTATGTTTGGATTTAGACCCTCTTTGTCTCATTTAAGGAACTTTGGATGTTTATGTTTTAGTACTGTTTTAAATGAGCCTGATAAGTTTGCATATCATGCGGACAAATGTGTTTTTCTTGGTTATTCTAACATAAAAAAGGGTTATAAACTTTGGAGTTTAGACAGTAAGAAAGTATTGTTTTCTAGGGATGTAAAATTCTATGAAAATGTGTGCCCTTTTAAACTTAAATCTTTTAATAATCAAGAAGACGTTTGTGAATTGAATCTGAATCATGTAAACTTTTTTGATAATATAACATCTGAAGTTCCTAACATGCCCGATGATGAAGAGGGTACAAGTGGTGCACATGATCCTGTTAGTGATGATCAGCAACCACTGTCGCCCTCTACATCAGCCCCTGTTTCTGGAGTTGAGCATGGTCAAAAAACAGAACAGGTGAGCGGTAGTGGTATAGGTAACAGTGGTAGGGCAGAGGACACTTCAGGGTCAAATGATGACACTGTCTAATCTGAGGGCACACAATATGTTAGACGTTCTTCTAGAAATGTTTCAATGCCAAAAAGATTTGATCAATATGTTGTTGAAGGTAGAGTCAAATATGGTATAGAAAAATCTGTTAATTATTCAAATTTGTCTTTTGATAATATGTGCTTTGTTTCAACTTTGAACAAAACTGTTGAACCAACGTGTTTTAGTGGGGCTGTTAAGGATCCTAGGTGGGTAGATGCCATGAATAAGGAGATGGAAGCATTATATAAAAATGGTACTTGGAACTTGGTCAGTTTGCCTAAAGATGGAAAAGCCATAGGATGTAAATGGATTTACAAAATTAAATATAAGTCTAATGGTGAAATTGAGAGATTTAAGGCTAGATTAGTTTCCAAAGGGTTTAGTCAGCGTGAAGGGATTGATTTTGGAGAAACATTTTCTCCGGTTGTTAAAATGGTCACTATTAGGTGTGTCTTAAGTATGGCTGTGAAAAATAACTGGAAAGTATATCAATTGGATGTTAATAATGCGTTCCTTTATGGGTCTATTTCTGAAGATGTATATATGAAAATTCTGCCTGGTTATTTTCCTGAAATTGAGACTAGAGTGTGCAAGTTAGTCAAGTCATTATATGGGCTAAAACAAGTTCCTAGGAAGTGGAATGAAAAACTGAATGAAGTCTTGCTTAAAATGGGTTTTGTGCAAAGTTTGTGTGATGACTCTATGTATATTATGCCTATTAAATCTGTATTTATTGTGCTTTTGGTCTATGTAGATGATATAATTTTTACGGGTAACTTTGAGGTTGATATTATTAGGGTTAAAACTGTTTTAAGTGACAATTTTCAAATCAAATATTTGGGTGTTTTGAAATATTTTCTGGGTATTGAGGTTTTATATGTTCAAAATGGTATTTGTTTGAACCAGCGTAAATACTGTCTTGAATTGCTAAATGAATTTGGGTATTTAGGTGTTAAACCTGTTAATACTCTGATAGAACAAAGTCATGTTATTGGTCACAAGTTAAGTCAAAATCAAACAGTTGTAAAAGATATTACAAACTTTCAAAAACTAATTGCCAAGCTGATATATTTGTCTATTACTAGACCAGATATAAGTTATGTCGTTCAGTTTTTAAGTCAATTTATTCATTCTCCACAAGAATGTCATTTGCAAATTGCGTTAAGGTTACTTAAGTATTTGAAACAATCCCCAGGAAAAGGGATTTTGTTTCGAAAAGAAAATGACTTTGTTCTAAAAGGGTTCGTTGATTATGACTGGGCTAAATGTTTAGCCTCTAAGAAGTCTGCGACTGGGTTTGGTATTTTCTTAGGCAGTTCTCTTGTATCTTGGAAATCGAAAAAACAAAGTGTCGTTGCTAGATTTACCGCTGAAGCAGAGTATAGAGCAATGTGCTCTGCTTCTTGCAAAGTTATGTGGGTCTTAAATGTTTTAAAGGAGTTGAATGTTGAGTGTAAGTTGCCTGTCAAACTATTTTGTGATAGTCAATCTGCCATTTCTATTGCGTTTAATCCTGTGTTTCATGAACGGACTAAACACTTTGAACTTGATCTGCGTTTTCTAAGAGAAAAGATTGCAACGGGAGTTGTTCTTCCGGAAAAAATTGCTTCTGAGAGCCAATTAGCTGATTTGTTCACCAAAGGGTTGAATGAGTTTCAACATGAAACTTTGTGTGAAAAGTTGGGAATGTTGGACATGTTTACTGTATGAATTATGAGGGATGTTAAAATGTAATTTTTATCATTCTGGGCTACTAATTCATACATTTCAACATGTTTTGGTAATTTATTGGGTTCGTTACAAGTGGGCTTTCTTATATTGGGCCGTTTATGGTTGTTTATAACAACTCTCCTAAAATATTTCCAACACCCCTACATTCTTAAAACATGTCCTATATGTTTTAAAATACACCCCATATACGAAAAACGGCCTGGAATACCTTTATATTTACAAAAATCAAATAAAATAAATATTTAAAGGGCTCTTGCGGGGCGCGACAGATCCCTCTTGATCTGTCGCGGGGCGCGACCGGGTAATAGGTGGCGGAACCCTGGGGTGCCACGTGGCGTGACACTCTGTGGACCTACACCGGTGACTGGCCAAGGCTAGGCCCTAGCCAGCCTAGCTCGCGGGCCGCGAGAAACGACCCTTAGTTGGTCGCGGGGCACGAGAAAGCCCCTGATCAGCACTATAAATAGAGAAGATCGACTCAGTTCACAAATCGCTCACAATTCGCAACTCTCTCAAATTCTGAAGTGATAGAATTAATTCCCGGGCATAATACCCCCTAATTAGTGAAGCTCTGCCTCGTTGTAAGTATTATAACCCCCGGTTACGTACTAGATACGCTGCCCGATTGATCTAGTGCTCCGTAACGCATGTCGAGGCTCTGCCTGACTTAGTCGTTGGAGTTCTGTCTCGGGGAGGGTATAGCTAATGTAAATTGGGGTTATTATACTAACGCGTGTGCATTGTTTAAATTAATAGATTATAACCAAGAAGTCACAAGGAAATACCTAAACTAGCAATGTGAGTTATTCCTCTTTTTGTAAACTGTTTTTACAAAACCTCAAATATTTTAAATAATATTTCACAGTGATTGAGTATTTGTAATTCTACAATTATCGTCGGTATGTTGGGGTTTTGTATACAAAATGAGTTACTACACTGTGAGTAGTAAGATTTCCACAAGTCAGGATTGATAGTGCCATGGGTGGTAATTGAATAGATGTAAACAAATGTAATTGCCGGATTGCCCTCAATGTTGTAAATTGATAAAACTTATTTTGATTAAACTGGGATTCACTCACCAGTATTTCCCACTGACAATTTTTTTAAAATGCATTTCAGGTTACAAAATGTGAGAGCCAAATAGAAGCTAGCTGGAGAGCACTGAAGGCTTGGAAAAGTGGCTATAAAAGTTACCTAAATAAAGAAGATGTTTTATTTCAATAAATTATGGTTTATCCCTATAAACATATTTGTAATGAATACTTGGGAATTTTCTATGTATTTATTATTATAAAAATGTGGTGTTTTACTCTGATAAAATATTTCCTAACTACGGTCCTGATGTTAATTCCGCTGCCAATTTGATAAACACCGATACCGCTGATACTGGCTCGCGGCCGCCCGTTCGCAAGGATAGGGGTCGGGGGTTGCGACAGGAGGTGTTATCTGACTACAGCCACTGATTTCAGCCACAGAAGTGTTCTGCTGACAATGAAATTGGCACTTCTGTTAGGAAATAATCTATGTGACTATGTGCATACGTGTATATTATTTTGTGTTATTTGACAATCTGTTAGTTTACATTATAAGTGATCAAGGTCCGTCAGACGCTTATCGTCAATTGTCTAATTCTCCTAGATATGAAGGAACTTCCTCCCAGCCTACTCCTTCGGGGTATTCAGCTGACACGGAAGAGGAGATTTTCATATTTAAGGCGCAATCCGAAGAACCATTCCCTACCAAAAAGAGAGGATGGTTCAGTCGGGGAACACATGAGCGTAGGAAGAGAATGAAAAAGTTACGTCAGCAAAAGGCTTTAGCAGCAGCAAATAGGGAGATGAACACCCAGACCCAAGACATAATCAATAGGAGATTGGCCAACTTTCACATACTAGCTACCACAGCCGCAGACCCAAACCTAGAACAAATCATTGCACCACAACCATTACCACTATTTCCCACTCAGCCAATGGAAATAGAACCCAACCAAGAAGAACCAATTCCCAAACCAGCTTTCAACCCAGATGAGATACCTAGAGTTCCAGCACCCAATCCCTTAGCATATGATCCGTGGAATGATGACCATAGGGATTATCGAGAACTCTACCCACAGGAGGAGCCCATGCCAAACCCTTTAGCACCATATCCCAATCTTGACCCTCTAGATCCATATTGGGATGCTAATCAGTATGTTCGGGAAATCCTACAAAACCAATACCCATATGTAGAACCTTTACCTATGTATCCTGACCCAGTACCCGCACCACGACCACCTATGAGTGATGAGAATGTTCAGGAACTCCGCCTGTACGGTGAGGAGTTGAAAGATGAAGGAGAGAGGATAAAAGGGATAGGAGAGAAGCTCGTTTGGAAGTACGACGAGCGGGAAATGCAGTTTAACCCGTAGGAATAGTATATATATATATAAACGTGAGTAGTTTGAAAAAAAAAACTAAAATAGATAGTCTAATACCAACTGATGCATAACTAGTAGTATGTTTTAAATTCCAGTTATAGTTGTAATAGATGCATATATATATATATATATATATATATATATATATATATATATATATATATATATATATATATATATAAAGAGTAGAATGTCGCAATGCTCGACGGTTTTGACCAATGTGTTTGTTTGTGCAAATTTTGGCATTAAATCTTATTCTGTGATATTAATACCTGATAAATTTTGTAAATCTAGATGGACAACGAAGTGAATCAGGAAAACCAGAATAACGATAATAATAAAAACCAATTAGATAACAGTGTCGTCCAACATATAGTGGCACAAGAAATTATAGATGTTATGCCATATATCATCCAAACTGTTAAAGAGGCCGAAAATAAAAGTAATAATGGAAGTAAGCGACCACCTACTGAACCCAGTCACAGCGTAAACAATGGACCGTTACTTCAATTGCATATTCCAAAAGAAGAAGAACCATGTCTTATGGTTGTTCTTATAAAGAATTCTGGTCCTGCAAACCAATAGAATTCTCCGGCAATTAAGGAGCCATTGCAGCTCTATGCTGGTTAGAAAAGATAGAGGATGTCTTAAAAATAATCAAGTGCGTAGAGGAAGACAAAATCATGTTTGCTTCCAATATTTTTAAGAATGCAGCTCTAGAATGGTGGAACACTATTCTCCAGTCTAAGGGAAGTGACAATGGAATGGACTGAGTTTAAGAACATCGTCGAAAGGAAATTTTGTCCTCCCAATGAAAAAGAACAAATTGCTAATAAGTTCTTAAACCTCAGAATGACTGGAATACACTGTAAGGGTTACACTACCATATTCTTCGAATATGCTAGAATAGTGCCAACTTTAGCCTCACCAGAACCAGTATTAATCTCCTGTTACCTCTGGGGATTAATCAGTGGATTAGACATGTAGTCAAGGCAGCTTGACCTCAAACCATAGAAGAAGTTGTAGAACTAGCAAATACCTTGACTGATGAATTAGTACGTACACAAGAATAAAACTAGAGGAAGAACCTAGTCCAAAAGCTTACCCAATAATTTCGCTAAGGTAATTCCAACCGTGGGAAAAACGTAGGTTCTACTTCTGCACCTTATTGTAAGGCCTGCAAGAAGAAGTATTCAGGAAGATGCTCCACATACTACAACTTTTGCAAGATACCAGGACACAAGGAAGAAGATTGTAGGAAGAAACCTAGTAATGGAGTATGCTTCAATTGTGGAGAAAAGGGGCATATGATATATGTTTCCGATGTATAATGTTTTTGCATGTTAAGTCTCGCTTTTTATCATTAAATGCATGTAAAAACAAGTTACTTTGTCAAGTTTATTTGTGCAAGTTTCAGATGATGATTGTAGGCATTTTGGATTGATATAGCATCATGGAACGAAGCGGAAACATGCGGGACAAGAATGGGAAGCAAAAGAGGCAAAGCAAGGTTCAGGTGCCGTAAAATCCGCCCCGGGCCGTATTTTCCGGCCCTCCCTGGCGTTAATTGGGAACGTATCCAGTACTTGGAGCGGAAAATGAATTGGGCAGAGCGGAAATTCCGCCCTACGCCGGAAATTACGGCCTATTACGGTTCTATGACGGTTTTTCACATTTTTGGACGATTCTAAAGGGAAGAGGTCGTAGTTTTTCATCTATTCTTGACCATTGGAGACCAGGAGACATCAAGGGACAAGGAATACTCATTCACAAGGTGTTCTAACATCAAGATTGCTCCAATTGCTACCGAAATCGCAACATTTCTTCATCAAGCATGATCATGTGTGGCTAAAACCCTTGTGATCACAACCAAGGGCTAGGGTTTGTATGCCATTTAGTTCAATTTGAGTTGTTTATCTATGTTGGACATGAATTCATGGTGTTTGTTAGAGATCTATGACATTTGCTAAGTTTTTATGTGTTATTTCATGTGTTGATTGTTCTTAAACATTGTTTTCTTGAATCACTTCATGTATTTTGAGTTAATTGGTGTTTAATCATTGAATGTCAAGATATATGATTGAAGGTTATGTCAACATGTTTATACTTGATGGTGATCATTTTGTGATAGCCTAATTACATCGGTGTTCAATCGTTGTAAGCTTAGATACACAAGTATAGGTCTTTCAATACTCAATTTGCATATGATGTCACAAGATTATGTCTATATAATCTACCAAACCAGATTCACAAACTTAAATTACTAATTGTGCTATCAAACTTGATACTTGGTTGTGCTCATTGTTTCTTTATTGAATTTACAATTGTAGTTAATTCTAAGTTATCAAATCAACATACAAATCCAATTTTAAGTTTTTACCATGTTTTGCAATCGATTGAGATCTTACACCAACCACTAGCTCTTCGTGGTTCGACACCCTATTTGCCACTACTAATTTAGGGTACTTAGGAGTATATAATCTTCTTATCTTTGATCGGTACTTCGACGCCGATCAGCATATTAAGCCGAACTGTCCAAAACTAGCTCCAGCCATGAACAACAAGAATGTCTAGTAGAGACAGCAAATGGAGAATCCATTAAGATCACTGAAATCTTGTAGGGAGCAAGAATAGAAATTTTAAACCATAATTTTATTGCTAATCTTTACCCAATAAATCTGGCTGGATTTGATATTGTATTAGGAATGGATTGGTTAATAACCAATAAAGCCAGTATTCTATGTGATCAAAAGCCAATACAAGTAAATTCACCAAAGGGTAAAAAGATCACAATTAAAGGAGATAAGCCATCTAGATCCTCGAAATTCATCTCCGTGATGAAAATAGCCAGTTATGCAAGAAAAGGGTCACTAGTATATATGATTTCCATAATCATTAACACTAAAGGAAAAGAATTGAAAGATATTCCCGTAGTATCTCAATTCTCAGATGTTTTTCCCGATGAGCTACCCGGACTACCGCCAGATAGAAAAGTTGAATTCAGAATTCATCTACTACCAGGAACAGCACCAATTGCCAAGGCACCCTACCATTTGGCGCCAGCAGAGATGCAAGAATTGAAGAAACAATTGGACGAACTGCTAGAGAAAGGTTTCATACAACCAAGTTCATCACCTTGGGGAGCACTAATCTTGTTTGTCAAGAAGAAGGACGGATCAATGCATATGTGCATTGATTACCGAGAATTGAACAAGGTCACGATCAAAAACCGGTACCCATTACCGAGAATCGATAATCTATTTGATCAATTGCAAGGAGCTCGATTCTTTTCTAAGATCGATTTACGCTCAGGATATCATCAACTGAAAGTACATGAAGAGGACATTCCTAAAACTGCATTCAGAACAAGGTATGGTCATTATGAATTTACAGTCATGCCATTTGGTCTAACCAATGCCCTAGCTGCATTTATGGACATGATGAACAGAATATGTAAACCATATCTGGATAAATTCATAATTGTCTTTATAGATGATATTCTTATTTACTCTAAGAGTAAAGAAGAACATGCAGCGCATCTGCATACACTTCTGAATTTACTGAGAAAAGAAAAGCTTTATGCTAAATTTTCAAAATGTGAATTTTGGTTATAAGAAGTACAATTTCTTGGACATTTAGTTAATCATGAAGGAATTCAAGTGGATCCCACAAAAATTGAGGCGATTACTAAATGGAAAGTCCCTGAATCACCAACAGAGGTGAGAAGGTTTATTGGATTGGCAGGTTATTATAGACGGTTTATCCGAGATTTTTCTAGAATAGCCATTCCTTTAACAAAACTGACCTGTAAATCAGTTAAGTTTGAATGGGGACCAAAGCAGGAAGAATCCTTTAGAATCCTTAAGCAAAGATTAACCAACGCACCCATACTAGCGTTACCAGAAGGAACTGAAGACTTTGTAGTCTATTGTGACGCTTCTAAGTTAGGTTATGGATGTGTGTTGATGCAACGTCAAAAGGTTATAGCTTATGCCTCTAGACAACTTAAGAATCATGAAGAGAATTATACAACCCATGATCTAGAGTTAGGAGCCATAATTTTTGTCCTTAAGATTTGGAGACACTATTTATATGGAAATAAATTTGTAGTCTTCACATATCATAAGAGTTTAAGGTACATTTTTGGGCAAAAAGAAATACATATGAAATAGAGACGTTGGATGGAAATTCTTAGCGATTATAACTGTAGTATCCAGTATCATGCAGGAAAAGCTAATGTACTGCTGATGCTTTAAGTCGAAAGTATCATGAAAAGCCAAAAAGAGTACGTTCTCTTAAATTAAATCTGCAGATAGATTTAACTGAACAAATTATTGAAGTACAGAAATCAGTAATCAAGGATGATACTGAGAAATTGAGAGGAATGATTAGGGAATTAGAACAAGGAACAGATGGAATTTGGAGATTCCATAAGAAAAGAACTTGGATACCTAAACAAGGAAATTTATGCCACCGAATATTAGAAGAAGCCCATAAGTCTAAGTATACAATACATCCTGGAAGTGATAAGATGTATCAAGACTTAAGAAAGAAGTTTTGGTGGATAGGAATGAAAAAGGATATAGCAGCTTATGTTGCCAAGTGTCTAGCCTGTTCACAAGTTAAAGCTGAACATCAGAACCCCTCAGGGTTACTACAGCAATTAGAAATGCTTGTATGGAAATGGGAATTGATAACATTGGATTTTGTTACCAAATTTGTAACACTCGATTTATTTTCTAATTTAAATCTAATAAAAGATACTAAATTTTAGATATATAATACCTTGGTTTAACATAAGTACAAAATAAAAGTTTTAAAGTAACACCTACTAGTCAACTACTGACTAGTTTAAACATTCATAACATGATTAACAAATCATTTACATCAAAAACATTGTCTAGACGAAGTCATCCCAAAAGTATTGTTTAAACATAAACTAAGTTAACGCGGAAGCTTGCAAAGTTGTGTTCGGTTCTTCAAAAACTTGCTCGATCGCCATCCAGAAAGTTCCCTTTATTACCTATGGTCAAAACCACTTAAAATGTTAGTTTTGACATTTATATGAAGTGTATAAACAAGTCCCAAGCGTTGAAACGTACAAAAAAAATAAAAAATAAAATTGGACCCTGTCGCGTGGCGCGACAGGCCCTCGCGTGGCGCGGGGGAGCTGGTTTTCCAGCAGGTCCAGTTTTGTGACCTGCACTTGCTGCCAGTTCCGGAAATTCAGATTTTCAGCTTAAAACGACCATAACTTTTGACTCGTAAGTCCGTTTTAGGTGATTCTTTTTCCTATACGTCTGTAAATTCATTACCGACGTGCCTATCACAATTATCATAACAAAAATTTGATTTACGGGCCAAACAAATAAAATTCATTTATGCATTATTCGACCCATTTAAATTACACTCATTTTACTACCCTTTTTAATAGTAAACATAGGCTGCTTTTTACCCAACATCCGGGGCTTATTATCATCGGCATTTTATTACCAATCTTATGGTTTCATGCTCGTATGATTGTAACCGCCTATGCTAACTATTAATAACTCTAACGATACTATTACACCATTATTCAACCAGTTTGGCCCATCTACGGAATCCTCCATTATGATGACTACCAAACAACTTCTAACCAATTCTTAACCTATTATTTTAAATAACGAACTTTGTCATTCAATCAACACAACCTTTATTCTACAACGCAACTAAACATGCTCTAGTTATCAAAATTACTCAATGTAACGAATCAAGTTACATACCTTTAGTGCACGCCCTTCAAACGCAAATCGCCACCGACTTGTCCACTCGACGTTCCGGTATCCTTTCCTATAGAGTTCAATCATGACGCGTTTAGAACTCTTTTCGATCACATATCGCATAATTTTCCAAAACATCACAATTATGCGTTTTAACTTTAAAATTTCAGTTTCGAGCCCTCTTTGAGGCATTTTTACGAACACTTAAAGGACAGGATTTTATATCTTTTATTTTCAAGTTCATGGCTTGTCGCTTAGCTAAAATTAACATCAATCGAGTTATCACATATAGAATCAAACAACAATTTTTCAGTAATCAGTTTCTATGAACCATATTACGCTAGAATAATGCTCAAAATCCTAGGGTTTATCAATTTCTCACAAAACCCATGAATCACCTTCAATGTGTTCATGAAATTTCCAGAATTTAGACATGATTTCACTTGTTGTTGTCTAGGTTTTACTCCTAGACACTATATCATCCCTATTCTATCCAAATAACAAACATGCATCATCAAATTTCGGATTTCCCAAATTCATGAGACTTTCAAGTAGAGATTTTTGTCAAATTTTACATACCTTATGATCTCCTTGTAATGGGGATCATTAATCTTAGCTCGAATTTCGTTTTTGATCAGATTTGAACCCTCAATTTATGAGATTTGTGGAAGCTTGGGTTTTGAAGAACCCTGGTCGCCTCCCCCTTGTCTGGTTCGATCTCAACCCATGCCCCTAAGTGGGTTTTGAGTTTTAATTTTTATTTTAATAATATTAGTTTCAATTTACACCCCTTAGGCCCCTCAACTATCATTTGGTTCTTGTTTTAGCTTTTTAACTCATTTATAAGTCACTAAAAGACTTTTACCTAACTAGGTTATTTTAGTCCTAGCTAGTTCACTTGTTTATTTATCAGCATCATATTTAAAATAAACGATTCGCATTTTCGGGGTGTTACAAGTCCACCCCCCTTAAAAGTGTTTCGTCCCCGAAACCAAAGTATGTGCCGAATAAGGTAGGGTAGAGACGTCGCATCTCTTCTTTGGACTCCCATGTAGTGTCCGAACCCTTCCTATGCTCCCACTTGATCTTGACCTGATCGATTTGCTTATTTCACAAGTGCTTAACCTTTCGATCTAAAATCTCCAATGGCCTTACCGCATAATTCAGGCTATTATCCACCTCGATATGGTCGTAATGGATATAAGATGTTTCCTCCGCTAGACATTTCCGCAATTGCGACACATGAAACGTGCCATGTATCCCACTCAACTCTTCCGGTAGCTCGAGGCGATAAGCCACCTTGCCAACTCGTTCGATGATTTTAAATGGCCCGATAAACCTCGGGCTTAGTTTCCCCCTTTTTCTGAATCTGGTAATGCCCTTCCATGGGGAAACCTTTAACATAACCATGTCGCCTAACTGAAATTCTATCGGTCTTCGTCTTTTGTCGGCATAATACTTTTGCCTATCTTGGGCTGCTTTCAAATGGGCTCGCACCACTTCAATTTTCTCATTAGTGGCTTGGACAATATCTTTATGGGCCAGTTCACGTGCTCCCACTTCACCCCAACACACCGGGGTTCTGCATTTCCTACCATATAGCATTTCGTAAGGCGCCATGCCGATGCTCAAATGGTAACTATTATTATATGAAAATTCAGCCAAGGGTAGATAAACATCCCAACTTCCACCGAAGTCAATAATACATGCCCGTAACATATCCTCTAGCGTCTGTATCGTTCTTTCACTCTGCCCATCCGTCTGAGGGTGGTAGGCGGTGCTAATGAAAAGTTTCATTCCCATTTATTCTTGAAAATCTCTCCAAAAGTTTGAAGTAAATCGGGTATCCCTATCTGACACGATGGATACCGGTACTCCGTGACGTGCCACTATTTCGTTTGTATATACCTCGGACATCTTTTCCGAAGTATATGTCTCGCGTATAGGAATAAAATGAGCACTCTTCGTTAATCTATCCACAATCACCCATATATCATCGAATCCCCGAATTGTTTTAGGTAGTTTGGTCAATAGGTCCATAGTGATATGTTCCCATTTCCAAACCGGGATCTCCAAAGGTTGCAGTTTTCCATATGGTTTCTGGTGTTCCGCCTTGACTTGTAAGCAAGTCAAGCACTTCTCCACATATTTCACCACATCCCTTTTCATTCCGGACCACCAATAATTTTGTTTTAGATCGTTGTACATCTTGGTCGCACCCGGATAAATAGAATATCAGGATTTATGATCTTCATCGAGTAGAAGCGTCTTCACCCCACAAGTATTTGGAACCCATATTCTTCCGGATCGAGTCTTCAACCCGTTCTTTCCATCCAACAAATCTTTTAACTGGCCGATTATTCTTTCCTTCTTCCAGTTCTCCTCTTTCACTGCTTCTACTTGCGCTTCTCGGATACGTTCAAGTATACCCGAGGTCACCACAAGCTGCATCAACCTTACTCGTATTGGGACATAGTCCGCTTTTTTTCTCAGAGCATCCACCACCACATTTGCCTTTCCGGGGTGGTAGTGTATTTCGCAGTCGAAATCCTTCACCGTTTCTAACCATCGTCTCTGGCGCATATTTAACTCCTTCTGATCGAAGAAGTATTTTAAGCTCTTGTGATCGGTGAATATGGTGCACTTTACCCCATATAAATAGTGCCTCCATATTTTTAACGCAAATACCACCGCAGCCAATTTGAGATCGTGCGTGGGATATTTCTTCTCATGTATCTTCAATTGCCTCGAGGCATAAGCTATAATTTTGCCTCGTTGCATCAAAATACATCCAAGCCCCAAAAGTGAGGCGTCCGAATAAACTACCAAGTCTTCGACTCCGTCCGGCAACGTTAATACCGGAGCTTGAGTTAACTTCTCTTTTAGTGTTTGAAACGCCCTTTCTTGTTCAACACCCCAAACGAACTTCTCCTCCTTCCGGGTTAACTTAGTTAGCGGCGATGCAATCTTGGAGAAATCTTGAATGAATCTCCTATAATATCCCGCAAGCCCTAAGAAACATCTAATTTCTGAAGGGTTCTTCGGGGGATTCCATTTCGACACGGCCTCGATCTTTGACGGATCCACCAATATTCCATCGGCACTTATGATGTGGCCGAGGAATTGCACCTCTCGTAACCAAAAAGCGCACTTAGAGAATTTCGCATACAATCTTTCTCGTCTAAGTGTCTCTAACACCTCTCGTAAGTGGTGTACATGCTCAGCTTCACTTTTCGAATACACCAAAATATCATCGATAAACACGATGACCGATTTATCCAGCATTGGCTTGCAAACCCGGTTCATGAGATCCATGAAAGTCGCGGGTGCATTTGTCAGCCCAAATGACATCACGAGAAACTCGTAATGTCCGTATCGCATGCAGAAAGCCATCTTCGGCACATCTTCCTCCTTGACCTTTAGCTGGTGATACCCCGATCTGAGGTCAATTTTTGAAAACCAGTTCGCACCTTGTAATTGGTCGAATAGATCGTCTATTCTCGGAAGTGGGTATCGATTCTTTACCATGAGTTTGTTTAACTCCCGGTAATCGATACACATGCGCATGCTCCCGTCCTTCTTTTTCACGAATAGCACAAGCGTGCCCCAAGGAGACACACTCGGCCTTATGAATCCTTTATCGAGTAAGTCTTGAATCTGCGACATTAATTCTTGTAATTCTAATGGTGCAAGTCGGTATGGTGCTTTTGCTACGGGTTTCGCGCCCGGAACTAATTCAATTCCGAACTTTACCTCCCGCTCGGGCGGCATTCCCGGTAAATCATCCGGAAATACATCTTCAAAGTCACGTACTACGGGTACGTCTCCAATATTCGGTAATTCTTTCTCGGGCTCGTTCGCGTATATCATAAATGCTTTACATCCATGCCTCATGAGCTTGTGAGCTTTTATCATCGAGCATATTATAGGATTGCCTCCTTTTTCGCCATAGATTGTGACGTGTTTTCCGCTCGTAGATGTTAGCTTTATCTCCTTACGGAAACACACGACCTTTGCGTGGTGTCGAGATAGCCAATCCATTCCTACAACCACTTGAAACCCCCCCATAGACATCGGGATTAGATCTATCAAGTATTCCTCATCATCGATACTTAGTTTGCAGCTTTGACAGACATCACATACTATGAAACTTTTGTTATCTCCTATTTCAACCTCTAAAGGCATAGGTAATTTTGTCAACACAAAGGAAGGATGTCGAATAAATCCATATGAAATAAAGGATTTATTCGCACCCATATCAAATAATACACGTGCGGGGATCGAGTTTATTGCAAATATACCTGAGACCACATCGGGTTCTGTCTTTGCTTCAACTGCTGTAAGTTGGAAGGACCTAGCTTTCGCCTTTGGAGCTTCCATTGGGGATTCTTTAGTGTCTCTCTTTCCAACCAATTATGGGCATTCAGACTTTTTGTGGCCGGGCTGGTAACATTTATAGCAAACAGAAACCTTTCCGGGACATAACGATGCGGTGTGTCCCGTCTTCCCACATACCGGACACGGCTTGTCTTTGAAGCGGCACTCACCCTTGTGCCCCTTTCCACACACCTTGCAACTTGGCGACCCGCCTTTAGCATCCACTTTCTTTCCCGATTCCACAGTTCGAGCTTTCTTTGTAGGGCTTGGATTCACATCCTGTGCCCTTCGTTCACCCCTTTCAACTTGTTTCTTCAATTCAATTTCCCGTTCCCGAGCAACGTTTATGATCTCGGTAAGGGTCTCGTATTTTGAAGGAGTCATAAACTCCCTATACTCGGCGCTCAACATGTTATAGTAGTAGTATATCTTCTGTTCTTCATTCGTCACCAATTCATTGCAAGACTTCATCTTATCCATAAACGTCGCCGTGATCTTGTCTATGGTCTCGCCCTTGTATCTAAGTTGCATGAACTCTTCCTTGATTCTATTAATGACCGCCTTGGGACTATGATGTTTAAGAAACGGCGTCTTAAACTCCTCCCATGTCATGGCCCTCGCCGCTTCGGCTCCTATTTCCTTCTTTTTATTGTCCCACCAATCTTTGGCTTGACCCCTCAACTGACCCATTCCGTAAGCAACAAAGTCACTTTCGTCACAATGGGTCCTTTCAAACACTCCTTCAACATCGCTTAACCATCTCTGGCATATTATCGGGTCAACCTCCCCGTTGTAGATTGGCGGTTTACACGCCATAAACTCTTTGTACGAACATCCCTTACGTTCTCCCGGTTTCTCTTTCATAAGGTTGACACTATCTAGCAACCTTTTGACTCGTTCTTCGACAAGTGACAACACCGTGTTTTGAATTTTGTCTATAATCCCGGATAGACTACCTTCAATTGCCTTCCCCACTTCTTCGGCAATTATCTCTTTCATTTGTTCGGTGCTTGCCGGCACCGGATCATTATCGTTTCCTTTCGACATCTTGAAACTGAAAAGTTTACATTAAACATTTCATTTATAACATAGCTTTATTTGCTTTGGTTTAGCCAAGTTCATAACTTGCTCTAACCGTTCGCCTTTAGTGCACTTTCCGGGTTTGAGTGCGTTAACACGCTCTTCCCATGCACATTGATTTACATCTTGTTTCTTACATAAGATAAAGTCTACTAAAATAATAAATTAATTCTTACCGGACGATCAATCAAGCTTGAACCGAACACTTTGTTGACAACCCTAAGCTCTGATTACCAACTTGTAACACTCGATTTATTTTCTAATTTAAATCTAATAAAAGATACTAAATTTTAGATATATAGTACCTTGGTTTAACATAAGTACAAAATAAAAGTTTTAAAGTAACACCTACTAGTCAACTACTGACTAGTTTAAACATTCATAACATGATTAACAAATCATTTACATCAAAAACATTGTCTAGACGAAGTCATCCTAAAAGTATTGTTTAAACATAAACTAAGTTAACGCGGAAGCTTGCAAAGTTGTGTTCGGTTCTTCAAAAACTTGCTCGATCGCCATCCGGATAGTTCCCATTATTACCTATGGTCAAAACCACTTAAAATGTTAGTTTTGACATTTATATGAAGTGTATAAACAAGTCCCAAGCGTTGAAACGTACAAAAAAATAAAAAATGAAATTGGACCCTGTCGCGTGGCGCGACAGGCCCTCGCGTGGCGCGGGGGAGCTGGTTTTCCAGCATGTCCAATTTTGTGACCTGCACTTGCTGCCAGTTTCAGAAATTCAGATTTTCAGCTTAAAATGACCATAACTTTTGACTCGTAAGTCCGTTTTAGGTGATGTTTTTTCCTATACGTCTGTAAATTCATTACCGACGTGCCTATCATAATTATCATAACGAAAAATTGATTTACGGGCCGAACGAATAAAAGTCATTTATGCATTATTCGACCCATTTAAATTACACTCGTTTTACTACCCTTTTTAATAGTAAACATAGGCCGCTTTTTACCCAACATCCGGGGCTTATTATCATCGGCATTTTATTACCAATCTTATGGTTTCATGCTCGTATGATTGTAACCGCTTATGCTAACTATTAATAACTCTAACGATACTATTACACCATTATTCAACCCGTTTGGCCCATCTACGGAATCCTCCATTATGATGACTACCAAACAACTTCTAACCAATTCTTAACCTATTATTTTAAATAACGAAATTTGTCATTCAATCAACACAACCTTTATTCTACAACGCAACTAAACATGCTCTAGTTATCAAAATTACTCAATGTAACGAATCAAGTTACATACCTTTTGTGCACGCCCTTCAAACGCAAATCGCCACCGACTTGTCCACTCGACGTTCCGGTATCCTTTCCTATAGAGTTCAATCATGACGCGTTTAGAACTCTTTTCGATCACATATCGCATAATTTGCCAAAACATCACAATTATGCATTTTAACTTTAAAATTTTAGTTTCGAGCCCTCTTTGAGGCATTTTTACGAACACTTAAAGGGCAGGATTTTATATCTTTTATTTTCAAGTTCATGGCTTGTCGCTTAGCTAAAATTAACATCAATCGAGTTATCACATATAGAATCAAACATCAAATTTTTCAGTAATCAGTTTCTATGAACCATATTACACTTGAATAATGCTCAAAATCCTAGTGTTTATCAATTTCTCACAAAACCCATGAATCACCTTCAATGTGTTCATGAAATTTCCAGAATTTAGACATGATTTCACTTGTTGTTGTCTAGGTTTTACTCCTAGACACTATATCATCCCTATTCTATCCAAATAACAAACATGCATCATCAAATTTTGGATTTCCCAAATTCATGAGAATTTCAAGTAGAGAGTTTTTGTCAAATTTTACAAACCTTATGATCTCCTTGTAATGGGGATCATTAATCTTAGCTCGGATTTCGTTTTTGATCAGATTTGAACACTCAATTTATGAGATTTTTGGAAGCTTGGGTTTTGAAGAACCCTGGTCGCTTCCCCCTTGTCTGGTTCGATCTCAACCCACGCCCCTAAGTGGGTTTTGAGTTTTAATTTTTGTTTTAATAATATTAGTTTCAATTTACACCCCTTAGGCCCCTCAACTATCATTTGGTTCTTGTTTTAGCTTTTTAACTCATTTATAAGTCACTAAAAGACTTTTACCTAACTAGGTTATTTTAATCCTAGCTAGTTCACTTGTTTATTTATCAGCATCGTATTTAAAATAAACGATTCGCATTTTTGGGGTGTTACAAAATTACCCAAGACACGAAAAGGTAATGATACAATCTGGGTGATTGTAGATAGATTAACCAAGTCTGCTCATTTCTTACCAGTGAAGGAAACTTTCAGTATGGAACAATTAGCCAAGTTGTATGTAAATGAAATAGTTTCATTACATGGAATTCATTTATCCATTGTTTCTGATAGAGATAGCCGTTTTACTTCTCATTTTTAGACTAGTTTCCAAAAAGCAATGGGAACCAAGTTAAATCTAAGCAGCCAAAAACTTGACGTGTGCGCGACTATACATATTTTTATCATGAATAAACACACGATTGGGTTTTAAATTTATAAAAGTGATTATTACTTTTACATCAAAACACACACGAAAGAGGCAAGTGTACCCCGTCATATATGTAATAAAGTATTGGTAAGAACCAAGTATCGATCCAAGGAAATGGGCGGAGAAATAATACTAGACCTTTTTCATTAAACTACCGGTAAAAACATAAGTTTGTTTGATTTAAACTAAACTAAAGTAAGCATAACCAAATACATAATAAAAACATAATAGAATATAGATAAAAAGCCTTGCTAAATACACAACCACAGCATGTCAACTAAGTCAGTTTTGGCACTAGAAGCATTCGGTCAATTTTCCAATTTAAGACAATTAGTATCCCTTTCGGGAATCCTAACATGACAATCATTCGGAAAGCTAAAACGATAAACACACTTTAACCACCTAAAATTGTTCTTTAACGTGCAATTGATAAATGTCTATGAAAATCTCTTAAAAATAAGTTAGTCAGCCGTTAGGATTATTCTAACCTCACTTAATCAAGGAAAGCGACACCGATAAACACAATGCAACCACCGAGACTAGCATAAACTAGATTAAATCACAACCGAGTTCATTTTACAAATCTTGCACAATAATTCACTAAGATAGCAATTTTGGCCTAAACTACTAACTAAGCTAACAAATCATGGCAAGAATTTATAACGACACCATCTAACCCGTTTAGGTCCTTACGTGACGGCAAGCTCTCTTGATTAACAATAATTACATTTTATTAAATCACTAACCATTTCTAGTATCATGATGCATACATTTAAACCAAGTTAAACTAGTTAACCAAATTCAAAGTTTACTAATACAAGATTAATTAAGCTTCATTTTTCAACTATCTTAACTAACCAAGCATCAATCATCCAACATAATTACTTATAATCAAGAATTCAATATCAATAACAAGGTTGCAAACTAATCATCAAAGATAATCATAGAAAATACTTCAAGTGTCATTACAAACAAAGTTTAGCACACTAATGGCAATAATCTAGCAAGGGATTGTTTGTGTTTTTGCCCAAAGGCTACAATAATACATAAACAATAATCTAAGTACTTGAAAGATTAACAAAAACATGGAAAGATTAGAAAATCAAACCATAAACAAGTACTAGACTAAGGATCCGGGTAGTAATCGAGCTAAACGAGACAATGTGGCTTGAATCCGGGTGAAAGCTAATGCCTCCGGAGCCTGAAAATCGCCTGTGAAACTCTCCAAAATTCCAGAATATCGAACAGAAGGTTTCTGTTCTGTTTTTATACTTTTTGCTGTTGCACGGTCGTTCTCCATATGGAATGACCGTTCACTTTATGCAATTATTGGGGATGGGTCACCATACTGCATACGTCATCAGATCGTTGACCAGATTCGAAATGGCACAACTGTTCTTTGTGTGGAACGGTCGTTCAGTTCCGGGCTACTTGTTGCACGCCGAGTCGCACAGGTCGTTCATCACCGAGACTCTGTTGGTTCATCGGATATGCACGGTCGTTCATCAGGTGGAACGGTCGTTCCACAGGCCCAGTTCAGAATCCCTAACAGAATGTCCGCAGCTTCGTCGTTTTGTCTGGAAAGTCCTCGTTTTCGCTATCATCTTGGCTGGTATGCTGTTTTAGGCCTGTAAACATAAATGTAGATAAATAAGTATCTGAATGACGGTTTTACGGCCAAAAACGCATAAAATAGGGGTAAAACGGAGAACTAAAATATGTGTAAATTAACGAATATCAATAGCTTATCCTCCCCAAACGGATGGACAAAGCGAAAGAACAATTCAGACAATGGAAGATATGCTAAGAGCTTGTGTAATTGATTTCGGGGGAAATTGGGACGATCATTTACCATTAATAGAATTTTCTTATAATAACAGCTATCATACCAGTATCAATGTTGCACCATTCGAAGCACTTTATGGACGAAAGTGCCGAACTCCAGTCTGTTAGGCAGAAATTGGAGAAAAGCAACTGTCTGGACCAGAAATAGTAAAAGAAACAACGGACAAGATTATTCAAGTCAAGAAAAGATTAAAAGCAGCACGTGATCGTCAAAAGAGTTATGCTGATAACAGGCGAATGCCATTGGAATTTCAAGTAGGAGATAAGGTATTATTAAAAGTTTCTCCATAGGAAAGGAGTAGTCAGATTCATCAAAAGGGGAAAGCTAAACCCCAGGTATGTTGGACCTTTTGAAATTATTAGAAGAATATGATCTGTAGCTTACCAGCTACAACTGCCAGAGGAAATGGCGGGAATACATGATGTATTTCATGTATGTAATCTCAAAAAGTATTTAGCAGATGAATCATTAGTAGTACCTCTTAAGGACATAGAGGTAAATGAGAAGCTTAAGTTTGTAGAAAAACCGCTACAAATTGAAGACAGAAAGATCAAGAATCTCAAGCACAAGAGATTGGTTCTAGTCAAAATGAAATGGGATTCCAAGAGAGGACCAAAGTACACTTGGGAGACTGAATCAGAGATGCAGAGGAAATATCCACACCGGTTCCCGTAGACCTCGAGGACAAGTTCTTAAAACAAGGTGGGGAGGATATAACAACTCTTCGAAAATATTTCTGACACCCCCTACATTCTTAAAACATGTCCTATATGTTTTAAAATACACCCTGTATACGAAAAACGGCCCGGAATTCCTTTATTTTTACAAAAATCAAATAAAATAAAGATTTAAAGGGCTCTGGCGGGGCACGACAGATCCCTCTTGATCTGTCGCGGGGCGCGACCGAGTAATAGGTGGCGGAACCCTGGGGTGCCACGTGGCGTGACACTCGGCGGACCTACACCGGTGACTAGCCAAGGCTAGGCCCTAGCCAGCCTAGCTCGCGGGCCACGAGAAACGACCCTTAGTTGGTCGCGTGGTGCGAGAAAGCCCCTGATCAGCACTATAAATAGAGAAGATCGGCTCAGTTCACAAATCGCTCACAATTCGCAACTCTCTCAAATTCTGAAGTAATAGAATTAATTCTCGGGCATAATACCCCCTAATTAGCAAAGCTCTGCCTCGTTGTAAGTATTATAACCCCCGGTTACGTATTAGATATGCTGCTCGATTGATATAGTGCTTCGTAACGCATGTAGAGGCTCTGCCTGACTTAGTCATTGGAGTTCTGTCTCGGGAAGGGTATAGCTAACGTAAATTTGGGGGGGGATAGTGCACGGTCCTCCCAACCGCCGGAGTGATCCCATTCCGGGAGCCGCTACCCGACCAAGCTAGCTCTGCGGTGAATTCCCCTTATCGAGTTCTTATCCTGGGCGACATATGCCACTCCCAAGACTCGAACTAGCAATGTGAGTAATCCCTCTTTTTGTAAATTCTTTTTGTAAATTGTTTTTACAAAACCTCAAATGTTTTAAATAATATTTCACAGTGATTGAGTATTTGTAATTCTACAATTATCATCGGTATGTTGGGGTTTTGTATACAAAATGAGTTACTACACTGTGAGTAGTAACATTTCCACAAGTCAGTATTGACAGTGCTGTGGGTGGTAATTGAATAGATGTAAACAAATGTAATTGCTGGATTGCCCTCAATGCTGTAAAATGATAAAACTTGTTTTGATTCAACTGGGATTCACTCACCAGTATTTCCCACTGACAAATGTTTTTAAAACGCGTTTCAGGTAACAAAATGTGAAAGCCAAATAGAAGCCAGCTGGAGAGCACTGAATGCTTGGAAAAGTTGCTATAAAGGTTACCTAAATAAAGAAGATGTTTTATTTCAATAAATTAGAGTTTATCCCTATAAACATATTTGTAATGAAAACTTGGGAATTTCCTATGTATTTATTATTATAAAAATGTGGTGTTTTACTCTGATAAAATATTTGCTAACTACGGTCCTGATGTAAATTCCGCTGCCAATTTAATAAACACCGATACCATTGATACTGGCTCACGGCCGCCTGTTCTCAAGGATAGGGTCCGGGGGTTGCGACATTGTTAGTATGGTTGTTACATCTTGGGTTATTGTTATAACAGAATTGTTCTAAGTTTGTATTTCAGGTGATAGTGCAAGGGTTGTTGTGTAACTTTCCAGGGGGTCCGATCAGTTGTGCTCATTCTCTTGGACTAAAGTGTAACTTTTAAGTTACATCATATATAAGGGAGTGTTGCAGTTAGGGTTTGAGATATTCCACTTGTTACGCATCATTCACTCTCACTTGGTTCTCTCTGGATTGTTCTTAGCTCTGGAGAATTTGTCTTGAAGATCTACTGCAGATCTTGTTTAGTTGTTCATCTGTATTGTTGTTAGATCCTGAGGATCGTCTTGTTTGGTTGTATCTTTCCGATTAATCAACTGATTATCATCAGTTGATTACATCTTATATGTATTGTTCTATAGATCTTACACTTTGTAAGATCATTGGGAGGTTGGGTGTTTTTGGGGTTGGTTAAGAAATAAAAGTTTTACGTCACGGTTTTGCCACTATTTCTGGTGTTGTTTGTTTGTCTTGATTATCTGCTGCTCATTCCATTTTTACAAAAACTCATCCGGACCCACTATATATGGAACTTAAATATCCGTGGCCACCACTAGAGCACTAGTGATGGTTGTTTAATTGAATTATGTGGTAGCTAATACTTGTTACCTACAATAAGATATATGACTTGTATGCTTTACAACTCCTGCTGTCCTGCGCACACACAAGTAGGGTTGTAAACGAACCGAACGTTCAGCGAACAGTTCGTGAAGCATTCGGCGGGAAGTTCGTTTATGTTCGTTCGATTAGCTTAACAAACGAACACGGACAAAAAATTCCGTTCGGTTAGCTTAGCAAACGAACACGAACAAAGGTCTCGTTCGTTCGACTACGTTCGTGAACGTTCGGTAATATGTTCGGTTATGTTCGTTCGTATTCGTTTGATTGTATTAAAAAAATAGAAAATAATCGTTTTATCTAAACATATTGAAAACTTGAAACCCGGTTTTTTTCCTAAGTTAGCTAAAATTTGGCATTCAAGACATTTTTTGGGACGATTATGTCTAAGTGAATTAAATTTTGAATAATTATGTTTAAGTTAGTTAAACTTAATTCATCATTTGGTGGTTGTAGTAAACTTTTTCTGTTTTGATTTATCATTTGATGGTTGTATTTAACTTCTTATGTCCAATGTTTTTTAAGTTAAATGTTCGTTTACCTTAGTTTTTATTCATCTGCGTTCGTTTGTGTTCGAGACCAGTGTTCACAAACATTTCGCGAACAACTGAATTTCCTTAACGAACGAACACGAACATAAACTTATGTTCGGTATGCATTCGTGAACAGTTCACGAACATGTTAATTTCCTTAACGAACGAACACGAACATGACCCTGTTCGTGTTCGTTCGGTTCGTTTACAGCCCTACACACAAGTAACAATAATCGAATATGTGTAATCCTTGGTGGTGGACATAAAGTGCTAGTAATTTTGTTATAGTATTTTATAGTTAAACCTCTAGTTATTTATATATTTAAATATTTACTTATTTTTCTTATTTGTTTATTTACTTATTTGTGTTCGTGGGGATGGGCCCGCCATTTGCATGATCATTAAGGCTAAAGGGTGTGGGGGGCATGGGTTAGGTCATCAATCGTCATGTAGGACCATTAACGGATTGTTACACCACTCCCTTGTCTCATCTATTATGGTTTGTATGGATTAAATCATGGCAACCATGTGCCTACTCTCCTTTTTTTAATATTTTCTTTTCATTTTCACAAAAATAAACTAAAATAAAATAATAGTGGTTTGGGTTATATTGGACCGTTCTACGACCTTGAAAAGTCAGTCAAGGCAGTTCATCTTCATATGTAAAGGCGGAATCAATGCATACGAAGTTACAACAGCTATTCTCTTTAATTTCTTCTCTTTTATTGCTTTCTGATTACAATTTGACAGAGTTTCGTTCCACAAGCAATGATCCAAGTCTCTTACACAAATGAAACACACAACCCCTATATATACTAAGTTGATTTCGCTTGAGTTGGTTTCAAGCGAAATCTTCACTTGTTGATTTCGCTTGAACTTGTTTCAAGCTAAATCTCATTATGTTGATTTCGCTTGAACTGATTTCAAGCGAAATCTTCAAGTAAAACAAGTACAAATCCTAATTAAGACCCTGTTGTGTGTACATTCAATCAATCTAGACACAAGACTTAATGCAGACGAAGTCAACAGACATTCCATGCACTAACAGACTCCCCCCTTGGATGTTGACGAAGTCTTCAGCTCCTGAGTCTTCAGTCTTGGTCTTTTCTCCACCTCTCTGTCTTCATATCATAACCATTCTTCACAGGTTTAGAATCACAACCTGAATCTAACTTCCATCTTCCCTTTAACTGTTGATCCAGACTCCCCCTTTCACATACTCCCCCTCTCAATATGCTAGAATCTGAGATATCTAGTTCAAACTTTGACATTTTGCTTCCGTGGGAATAATGAAGTCCAAAACCTGTTACCCTGCACATCCTCTACCTCTCCATAAGTTTCACAAATTTATAACATTTGAATTTAATAAATTTACTGGTAGAAACCAATTATCAACAAATATACTAGTTACATCAAGTTCAAATGAATGACCTTGATTAACTAACCCCTCAATCTTTCAAAAACATTTGTATATGACATTCAAAGTTTTCAACATATTCTCCCAAACCAATGTAGTTCATCAAGTTTAGCACTTGGAATTTTGAATATCAGTCCTTCAACATCAGTTGTCGAAAATCTTTTTGTATTTTTCAAAACTTTATGCTAAAACACACTAAAATCTTTTTGGATTTTGAGTTTTGAAATGCAATAAAGAAATATCTACAAACAATATTTTTGTGAGCTTGTGTAAGAGGATCATATCAGTTTATGAGACCAATCACAAGCACCGTTAAGCTTTTGACATTTTAAGATCTAAACGATTCACTTAGATTGTCAGTATATTGGTCCTCTTAAATTTTCACACAAAGTTCAACTGCTTCGAGATACGAGTTTAATGTCTTAGACACTTAAACTTAATCGCGTATCCCACCTCAGAATATACTCCCGTATCCAAATCCCAATATTCAGTCTTACAGGTAATTATAACACAAATGATATCTGTAAGGGGTTAATAATTTATGAAGAATCATGAGAGCTCAGGTCAGAACTACCGTTCAGCAGAGAGATCATGACTCAACTTGGGTGTGTCCCCTTTAGAGGATCTTTTTTACAACAGCATTGCTAAGCAATTTTATTGTCTTATCATTTATGTTGAGGGTGATGCTATGTTTCAAGCATTTGCAGAAAGTATTAATCGAGGACTAGGTCAGAACCACCGTTCAGCAGAAGTCCCGGAATAATACCCCAGACATCATTGAGTATAAAGACCTAGTATATCAGATTAAGAGACCTTTCAAACGAGATTTCAGGGGTTACCTATATATCCAAGTAGTGTTCCCCACAAAATAAGCAAGTGTTTGAATTTAGGTTTATATCCCGAAAAAGTTTACTAAATGTATAAAAACCTACCGACACATCCACAGTGAGATCGTTTAACACATTTAAACTTTCCATTTCTTTAGCATACTGTAACTGTCTACTGACGTACTATCATTTCCTCTTTTTACGCAAAACTCAATTTTTTGAATTTTATCATGTTTTTGACTTTTTCAAATTTTTCAAATGTTTTTGTATTTTCTAACGACAATTATTCTCCCCCTAAAATGCAAAACCATTTAAAAAAATTTGACAACCAACACTGATAGCTTTGTCTCGCCATCCATTTTCTGCTTCAAGTGCTCTGATTTGCAGAAAATATAACGTACCCCCATGATTTACAACCCATTGATCTTAACAGTTTGAAAACCGTTTTTCAATCTGATGAAAGTAATCATGTTTGTTCAGCCGTGAGGGTTTCGGCGTATTCAATCAACATACATTCAAACAAAATTAAAAACAAACATATTTTTGGTTTTTCAAATTTTAACAAACTAAAAACATATTTTTGGTTTTTAATTTTTCAATTTTTAGGATTTTGAAAATATTGTTTATTTATGTACAAACAACACTCAAACTAAACTCCCTTTTCAACCAAACCAGGGTCCTGCAACCTCTTCCTGTGTCAGGCTGCTCCTACTACCATTCTCACAATCTTCAGCTTCGTTGAGCACCTGCACATTTCAAACTTTATCAATCATTTGAACAATTTAGCCCAGGTCTGTTGGACCTTAGGCATTTCAACACAATAATTTTCATTCAATTTTGGAAACTCTTTGTCACTTAAAACATTTTCAATTTTGACTTCAACTTTCTCATTTTTTACCGACGTCACTTGTTTCTTAGCACTCCACATTTGACCTTCCGGAGTACCTCTTTTGTAAAAATTTGTCTCTTTTTTAACCTTTTGATGTTGAATAACATTTTTAGGTTTCCAAAACTCTTGAGGCTTTGTCATATCAACAGATGTTCTCCAACTCTGTGTTGTTCTGAATCTGGGGGTGTGAGAATTCCAGGTCTGTCTTGAATCGAACCTGTTCGGGTTTGATTTCCAATTTTGATTTGAAGCAAACTTGTTTGTATTGTACCTCCAAGTTTGTTTCGAATCAAATCTGGTTGACCTCGATTTCACATCCTCAGATTTCTGTTTTTCAACATCAACAGGCTTTAGATTTGGACACTTTCTTGCAACATGTCCAATTTGATCACATTTAAAACACACTTTCTTTGAAACATCCTTGGCCTGTTGTTGTTTCTTTTTCATAGCATCAAACTCCTCATTAGATTGTTGTCCAAATTTGAGTTTTTCCTCTTCTTTGAAGCTTTTCCCTTGAACAAAACTCATCTTTTGTTGCAAATTTGATTTTTTACTTTGATTCCAATTCCGTTTCTTTTTATAACCCAAACCAGCCTTCATGTTTTTCTTCTTAAAAACATGTTTGTTATAAAACGATTTATGACCTTTACCAGCAAACTTTGGAATCTCAGACTTCACAATCTCAACCATTTTAAAAACTTGATCGACCTTCTCTGATATCACATTCTGAATCGGGAATACAACATCTAAGAATAATTTGTCCGATCCAATCATGGTATAAACCAATCCTTTTGAATCATCATTCAAATTTTTCTTGGATTTTGTGTTTTTCAGATAACCATCATAAAGATTTCCTTCATCTTCATCCTGTGATTCAGACTTACCTTTTGTAGACTCATCTTTCAAAACGCTTTCAACAACCTTACTTACCACCTCTGAAACATTAGCATCATCAGATTTGGAGTAAGTCACATCGATACTTTCAGGTAACTGGTCAGCTATGTTCAAACCCTTTGCCACCTTTTCCTCATCATAAAAAGTATAATTGTTTCTCAATGGTGGTGGTACCTGATGAAATTCTGAACCAATACCCTTTTTGCAATTTTCAGTATCTTTGTCATCTGGTGTGATGTTGAAAATGCGTTCAAGAATGTACGAAGAATTATGATAACTTTGAAGTTTGGTAACAACCTTTTCTTTTTCAGCCAAGACTTGTTTAAGATTAGCAATTTCATCAACACGCTTGTTCAATTCAATTTGCTTTTCTCTAAACTGTCTCTCATACATTTCTTTGGTTGTTAAAGTTTCAGACAGTCTTTGATCAAAACTTTTGACTTGGCTTTTCAAAGTATCATAAGCTTCTTGTACTCTCTGACTCGACCACTTTAAAGAATCATACTGTTTTTGTAAATCTTGAAATTTAGATTCTTTTTCAACACAATCAACACATTTTGTAGAATACAGTTGTCTATAAACATCATTATCCTTTTCAAGACCTTGACATTTCTGTGTCAGCTTTTCAACTTTTAGTTTCAAAATTTCTTCTTTTTCAATCATTTCTTTACATTTTGTTTTGAAAATATTTTCAAGTTTGTTTTTTTCAATATCTTTTGTTTTGATTGTTTCATCTTTTTCGGTACAGGCTTTGCACATTTCTATGCAATTCCTGTACTTATTTTCATTTTTATCATCAGACTGTTCAATGCTTTTGTCTTTGTCAAACAATTCAGAAGATTCAGTTTGAATTTTTTCGGTTATCACACCTCCTTCTTCTGTCTTTTTCTGATCTTCATCTTTCATCTTTTCTTCTTCATCAATTTCTTCTGTCGTTTTCTTTACTTCCTCTATCAGCTTTTCCAGTTCTTGTTCTTTCCTCTTTTTCATTTCTACCACCTTTGGTAGACTCGCTTCAAAAACTTCTTTTAACTTGTTCATCAAATTTGGCAAATAACTTTTATCCGAAAGCCTTCTTGTGTTGAAAGTGCCCTCACTTGGAAACACATTGGTTACAGCATCAAAATCCACTTTTGATGGATCAACCACTGGATTACCCTGTGGATCCATATAACACTCTAATTCTTCATTCCATCTCTTGGCTCTTTGTGCTTCCTTAAATGGTTCATACAATTTGCCAATCTCCCATCTCGCACTGTCTCTTTTCCACCATCTATCATGATCAACATTCGACATGACTTGAAATTCTTGAATTACCTAGAGACACACAAACAAACACAATCAGTACAAACAATATCAATCAACTTGAAATAGACTGACACTCGGTTGATGTGAAATGATCTTGACACGAAAATCCTCTTTCAAGTGAAATCCCAAGTTGACCAGTTTGAAGTGAAATCACTAGTTGATCAGTTGAAGCGAAATCAACTGATATAACTTCAAGCGAAATCCCAAGATGATGTTCAAGCGAAATCAAGATTCATGCAGTTTCAAGCGAAATCAACTCTATGCTGTTTCAAGCGAAATCAAATCCATGTTGTTTCAAGCGAAATCAACTGTATGTTGTTTCAAGCGAAATCTGATCTATGTTGTTTTCAAGCGAAATCAAGTATATGCTGTTTCAAGCGAAATCAAGTCTATGATGTTTCAAGCGAAATCACAAACCAACAGCCACTTTCAAGCGAAATCATGTCATATTTTCAAGTGAAATCTGTCAAATGTTATCTTTCAAGCGAAATCATGTCATATTTTCAAGCGAAATCTGTCAAATGTTATCTTTCAAGCGAAATCATGCTGATCCAACGAAATCGGACACAAAAAATCGAATTTCTCCTAAACGACTAGGAGTTTGAATCTGAAATTTGGTAGGATTGTAGATCAACTGTTTTCGCACAATATACTAAAAATTCAGCCGATTCGGACCACAAAATCCCGTTCAATTTGTCGAAAAACTGTAGAAAACGTGAAGAATAAGTAGAATAAGAAGAAATCGATGATATGCAGATCTGTAATCGATGTAATCCTGTGCGAAATCGTGTGATAGATCAGTGCAATCGAGCTCCTGCTCTGATACCACTTGTAGGACCGTTCTACGACCTTGAAAAGTCAGTCAAGGCAGTTCATCTTCATATGTAAAGGCGGAATCAATGCATACGAAGTTACAACAGCTATTCTCTTTAATTTCTTCTCTTTTATTGCTTTCTGATTACAATTTGACAGAGTTTCGTTCCACAAGCAATGATCCAAGTCTCTTACACAAATGAAACACACAACCCCTATATATACTAAGTTGATTTCGCTTGAGTTGGTTTCAAGCGAAATCTTCACTTGTTGATTTCGCTTGAACTTGTTTCAAGCTAAATCTCATTATGTTGATTTCGCTTGAACTGATTTCAAGCGAAATCTTCAAGTAAAACAAGTACAAATCCTAATTAAGACCCTGTTGTGTGTACATTCAATCAATCTAGACACAAGACTTAATGCAGAGTGCAGACGAAGTCAACAGACATTCCATGCACTAACAGGTTATGACCACACCCTTAGAGTAGTGGTTTTAGATACTGGATTACAAGCGAGTGACATGGCGTTTGTGTTAAGGATCATGGTGACAAGAGAATCATAATCACACTCTATAAATTTAATTGGAAACTGGGAATATAAATTTCATCGAATATATAAAAGTTTTAAGTCTTTAACAACCAACCAAAACAAATCTAAAAAATAAATAGTGGCCTGCATTGTTAGGATACAGACAGATCAAGTGGGGATAAAAAACTCTCCATGTTGATTATTATTCACAAAATAACTAAAAATGCTCACCATGAAACCTGCACTCACCGTCGTCAACACCATTCTCCACCACCGCCTTTTCCCACCACCCTTACATTCAACCCTTTCAGCACTAGAAACCGCCACCGTCGATTCACCACACACCTCCGGCTTCGGCACCACCACTTCGTCCAACATCTCTGGAGCCTCATCAACAGTCGATGCATCAACACGGGCATCATTCATACACGATTCACTTCCGTCACGAACATTCGCAGGGCGCACGTTTGACTGGTAAAAAAGGGCCTCCAGTTCAGTCAATCTCCCTTCAAATTCCGACAAATCATGAGGCTTTGTGCCGTTAGAAGAGAGTTCTGCACTTAATAGGTTTCTTGTAAACCCTATCTTTTCTTGGATGTGTTGGGCGAGAGAGGGCGTATCATCGGTGGGGAAATTGGTGAATTGGATGATTTTATCGTCGATTTCTTCAAGTAGTCTGTGAATTGTGGAGCCTGTTTTGGTGATCTTCAATGGAGTTAGTTGTGATGGATCCATAGTAAGTAAGGGGGTGTGGGTGGTTATGGTATTTCAGGAACTTGTCTTGTTTTTTCATAAGAGGTCATGGTGACGGTTGGGTTGGCGGTTTTTGTTGTTGTAAAGGTAGACCGGCCGGTTTTGGCGGTAATTGCAACATTTTTTGTACACGATTTATACTTTTATTAATTTATGTAAAATAGTAACACTGTTTCAATTTAGTGGGTGTTTGGAAGTGCTTATAAAACTCCTTATCGACTTTTTGGAAAAGTTAGTATGCAGTGACCTTTTGGAAAAGTTATTTTTCCTCTCACATACACCCTCATTAGGCTATGTGGTATGGTGATGGTCCTCCCTTCTCCCTTGGAGGACGATCCGTCACGCAGGATGGGGCAAGGCGGATGGGGGTATGGAAATGGGGGGATGGACCTAAAATGTATATGTATATGTATATATATTGTATGTATAGGTGTGTGTGAGAGTGGGAGGGCTGGTTTTTGTCCTTTTGTGGCCCGTCCCCAGCGAGACGGAGAGGACAACGGCAGGGGGGTGGGATGGTGTTCCCACCGGCGCTGTTTCGGGACGAAGCGGGGACGCTCCCCATACCATGCAGCCTTACCAAACATCATTTTAAAGTTTATGACTTTTCAAAAAGCCAATAAGTCAATAAGTTGTTTCAAAAAGCTTAGCCAAACATGCCTTTAATTTGGATGTTATTTAAAAGGGCATTTGGGACAATAATGTCTTGGCGTGTTAGATGGCATCCGCTCCCTTTAGGGACCGAGGTTATCTTACCTCTGTATGTTGTTAGTATAATATTTTGCAAGTTGTTACATTAGACTATTAATTTTATTTTCTTTGATTAAATATTTTAAAAGGTTGAGTGCCCTAAATTATATTTGTTGATATCATTCAATCCGCTGAGTTTGTTCTTTTTTCTTTACAAAAACTTTAAAGCTTTCTTTGACATAAATACGTAAATGTTTAAGCTCATAGTTCGAACCCAAGGGATCAAAATGCAGGCCCAACACTACTATTTGTAATTGCGGATCGCTACCCAAATCTTGAAACTTGAATCTTGATAATCTTGAAATCATGGATGGGATGCCGGTGATGGAAGCATGTTGTGCACTGAGCACCCATTCAAGAACAACACACCAGCTGGTGGCATTTGTGCATTTTGTCTTCAAGAAAAGTTAGGCAGGTTGGTGTCTTCTTCTTTTCCTATTCTGTGTTCCCTTCATCTTCTTCTTCATCACCTTCTTTCAGATCTAACATTGGCACCACCAACACCACTTTATCTTGTGCCGCCACCACGTTGACAAACTCAAACTCAACAAATACCATTATCAGCCCTAATAACTGTCACTATCATGATAATATTCATCAGCATCATTCTCATCCACATTCTCATTCTCATTTTAGTAGCGGAGGACGTAACACGCAAATCGACTATCTTTTGATGAGGCAGGAAGATCGACGTATGTGGATGGACTGCAAGGTTATACCAAGGGAGACTGCAGCGGCTCAACATCATTTGCTAGTAGCAGATATAGCCCTAAAAGTAAGGCTAACTGAGGGGGAAAGGAAAACCAGACCTAGGATCCGTTGGGGAAACTTGAAGGGAGAAAAAAGTATGATGTTTAGAGATAAAGTTAACTCGGTGACATCGATGCAACTAGGTGACGACGCAAACCGGATGTGGGAGGCTATGGCGACTACGATCACTACAGTGGCGAATGAGACGCTAGGGGTCACAACAGGGAAGACTGGTGGTTATAAGGAGTCCTGGTGGTGGAATGAAGACGTGCATACCAAAATAAAGGATAAGCAACAGAGTTTTAGAGATCTTTTGAGGTGCACAGATGAGGAGGAGCGGCTGAGGGTAAGGGAGATATACAAGAAGGCAAAAAGGGAAGCGAAAAAGGCGGTGACCGATGCAAAAAACACAGCCTATAAACAAATGTACGAACGTTTGGAAAGTAAAGAGGGGGAGCATTATATGTTCAAGATTTCTAAAGCTAGGGAGCGAAGAAGACAAGACCTAGGAGTAGTAAAGTTTATCAAAGGAGAGGATGGACGTGTTTTAGTCAAGGCACATGACATTAAGTTGAGATGGCAAACCTACTTCCACAATCTTTTCAACCATGGTAGGGCATACCAACAAGATAGCAGCAGTCCCAGGATTCAAAGGCGACAACAGAATAATTGCTACTGCGGGAGGATCACACATGACGAGGTGAGGATGGCACTTATGAAGATGGGAAGAGGAAAGGCAGTGGGTTTGGACAACATACCGATTGAGGTGTGGAAGTGTTTGGGGGAAGAAGGAGTCCGATGGTTAACACTTTTGTTCAATTGTATTTTCAAGACTGGAAAAATGCCAGATCAGTGGAGGAGTAGCATCGTGGTGCCTTTATACAAGAATAAAGGAGACGCTCAATGTTGTGGGAACTACAGAGGAATCAAATTGCTAAGTCACACTATGAAGCTCTGGGAGAGGGTAATTGAAACTAGAATTAGAAGAGAAACTCAGGTTTCAGTAAACCAATTTGGATTCATGAAAGGGAGGTCAACCACAGAAGTGATTCATATTCTAAGGAGGTTGATGGAAAAATATAGAGCAAAGAAGCAAGATTTACATATGGTGTTTATCGACCTAGAAAAAGCATATGACACTGTCCCACGACAACTGATTTGGGATAGTTTGGAGCGTCGAGGGCTACCGGGGAAATATATAGACATAATTAAGGATACATACGATAGAACGGAAACTAGTGTCCGCGTGCCTGTAGGAGATACAAACTTCTTTCCTGTCGAGGTAGGACTCCACCAGGGGTCTGCGTTGAGCCCTTTTCTTTTTGTGGTTGTCTTGGATGAATTGTCCAAGTTGATTCAGAAGACTGTTCCGTGGTGCATGCTTTTTGCAGACGATATTGTGTTGATTGCAGAGACTAAACAGTGTCTGAACGCGAGGGTAGAGGAGTGGAGAGTAGCCTTAGAGAGCAAGGGCCTAAGGATTAGTCGATCAAAGACTGAGTATCTACACTGTGATTTCAGTGGTGTAGCCGATGACGATGACACCCAAATCACCATTGAGGATCAATTGGTCCCGCAGGTAACTAGGTTTAAGTATCTGGGGTCGTTTGTACAAAGAGATGGTGACATAGATAGTGATGTAACCCATCGCATACAGGCTGGCTGGTGTAGATGGAGGGCAGCCAGTGGGGTATTGTGCGATAGGAGGTTCCCAAGTAAATTAAAGGGGAAATTTTACAGGGTAGCAGTCAGACCCGCTATGCTATATGGAACAGACTGTTGGGCTATCAAGAAGACACAAGTGCGCAAGATGGAGGTAGCAGAGATGAGGATGCTGAGGTGGATGTGTGGACAAACGAGGTTAGACCGGATAAGAAATGAGGTTTTTAGGGAAAGATTAAGAGTGGCTAGTATATCGGAGAAGATTAAGGAGGGGAGATTGAGATGGTTTGGGCATGTGAAGCGGAGGGAAACGACGGCACCAGTTAGAGTAGTGGAAACTCTTACTGTCGAGGGGAGGAGAGGAAGAGGCAGACCCAAACTGACATGGGATGAGCAGATTAGGCATGATTTAGTAGAGCCGAGGGTCTCTCTGGAAGCAGTCTCTCTATCCCTATGAATAGAGGCAAGGTCTGCCTACATCCCACCCTCCCCAGACCCTATAAGTAGCTTTGCTATTTGTGGGATTTACTGGGTATGGTTGTTGTTGTTGTTGTATTCTAACCGGTCCCGGATACAAGGGGCGGCCCTGGGGTGGGCGGGGAGGACCACCCGCCAGGGCCCGTGATTCTGAGGGGCACGTTCGATATATATATGTGTTATAATCTTTTTTAATTAGTATACTTATACAAACACCAAGATAGGCCCATTTATAGAAGAAAAGAAGGGTGAAGTTTGAATGACTGAATTTTTTTGGTTAAAGTTGACTTCAGCTGACGGCAGTGGTTGCTCTGTTGTGCTACAGCGTTGCTTTGTTGAAGAAGAAACAAAAACGTGGAACTGCTCTTATCTGCTAAGTGCTAACCTAATATTAATGTTATTTGTTATGGGCCTATTAAATTAATAGGCCACTTTCACATGAGTTTTTTTAATAGCCCAATGTCTAATTAAATGCCCCTTTAAAAGAAACAAATAGAAAAATCGTGGTGAGTAGGGGAACAGTGACTCTTTCATTTGAGCTTTGTTTGTGAAAGAAAAAAAAATAGGAAAATAAACAAACTGTGAAAATTACAACTTTATAAATTACTCATTTGATGGTTAGTTTTATTGTATTAATTTATCTGATTAGGGAATATAGACTAAGGTGTCAAACATTACAACTTTACAACTTTAGATTTAAAACATTTTTTGTATGAATAGACGAGTACTTAATGTGGATTAGAATATTGAATTTGTATGAATAGACGAGTAGTTAATGTGGATTAGAATATTGAATGATTTATACTTATAAGTTTTGATTTTTGGTTATTAACTTGAATGGGAACAACGTTAGGCATATTAGATCTTAAATTTTCATCATGCGTTTGTCATGATGTTTGGCATACATTTGTTGATAATATAAAATAGTTTGATTATCTTTTTTTATATGACCCGACTCGATTCGACCTGAACCAGACTAAAAAGGTTATTATATGACGATGGACAAACGACCCCTAAAGATTCCCGCCCCCATGAAAAAAGTTTATGGGTCCGCCGTTGTTATTTAGGCGTTAATTGTTAGAATTTTTGTGGATTATTTTGACGTTAACTTTTTGTTAAGGTATAAGGGCACATTTTTTTCGAGCACTAACAGGGTACATAAATTCTCAGGGCCGGCCCTGCCGGATACTTTATCTTCTCGGTCAAAAAAAGAAGAAAAAGAAAGATCAGGGTGATGGTGTTCATAGTGCAGATCGAAACAATAATCTTGCATTCAAAAGAAGCAAGTCGACAACTGTTGTACCCAGACGTGGTGGCGGTTTACAATCTCTGCATTACATTAGGGTTTGGGTTTGGACTTTGGAGAAGATGATGTTTGAGGGAAGTCTCTGCTTTTATAAGGTTAAAGAACATTATTTAATTTTATTATTTTAATAATTTGTTATAATAAAACTTATAATGAACAATTTTTGCTCATGAAGAAAAGGACAAAATACTAGGATTTTATTTGAGAATCTGAACTGATTTTACTTTTGGACCAAAATGGCAATAAAACTAAAACTACAGGGACCCAGATTCAAAAGGTTTGAGTTTTGTACTAAAGTGGCAAAAGTGACCAAAACGGTTGTTTACTCGAGATACAATTTTTTTTTCTATAGGAAATGAAGAGATATGATGGTATAGATGATAACTGTGTCAAACTAGTGTAATACCCTGCACGCATTGCGCGCTAATCTAATCTGGACCGTTCTTGGTTTGATAACATGTACGTTGGTCTTTTGATCTTCTTTTAGTCAAATCTTATTATTGAAAATTAATAAAAATACACGTTGTTGACTAACATAATTTGCTAAGAAAAAAATAAAGAGAAACTACTCCATTCTAAGATATAAGAAGTTTAACAAAAGGAAACAAAACTCAATTTCGCATTATACCTAACTGAAACAATTTCAACCAAACAAACACTCAAATACCCTGCTAAATCATTAACCATAGCAATATCTGAGGCAAGTCTTAACTTTTATGGTCCTGCAGTCTACTGAAACGGTAAATGTATAATTGTGAACGATAAAGGAGAGAAAAAAAAACCTTCAGCTGCAAACATAGCTTAATAATTCCTCATGCACCCAATAGTGGTATTCATATTCGATCATATCTAAAGGTCCAATGCTGATGTGTTTGTGGTCTTGAAAGTGGCATGGGTCAAATGGAATATGCAACACCAAATCAATCTGCAGATATTCAAAGTAGGTTGAAAGAGGGAGCAAGAATTCATGTTTTTGCGTGACCAAGTAGCAGAGATCGAACGCTCCCCGGAGATCTAATAGTCCAATCGACCTCAAATTTTTACAGGAGCTTCACAACAACGTGCACACCTACAATCTCACATGTTACGAATGAAAGAAAAAAATATGTGACATGTATAGTGATCTGTTATAAGAAGGTAGGTGCAATCAACTAAATGCTACTTGCAATGTGTCATATTCCTAACACATGACATAATGGAAACAACTTTACCTGCAATATGTAATCTTACCCTACCATATGCAATCTGACCCGTTACCAAAAGATTTATCCAAAATTTCAAGCAGCAACATGACACGCTTAAAGGAACATGTTCTAAAAAACGCTAGCTTAATGATCATAATTTCAACCTACAATATGGCCTATTATTGATCCATTACAAATGCAAGGCACTGTATAACCTAAGATATGGAAAGAAAAAAATGCTATCTTAGCCTGCTGGGGACATCTTTTTTGTTGGATGGTTACGGAAAAGTAAGATAGCAATATTTCAAGGAAAGCGATACATACACAATTTTTAATCATTCTCACCTCAATTTATAAGCAAATTGGGTCAGTTGAAACAAAATAAACAAGAACTTATATCAACTGCAGAAACCAACTATTTTTCATTCAAAGATAACATTTCCACACCATACAATAAGATCATAAACAGAAATAAGTAACAGACCATCAACACAAACCCTAACAATAAACCACTTTCAAGACCCTAAGCTCTCTCCCCTCGAATCCTCCTAGCCAACTGCATATCTTTAGGCATAATAGTAACCCTCTTAGCATGAATCGCACACAGATTCGTATCCTCAAACAACCCTACCAAATACGCTTCCGACGCCTCTTGTAAAGCCGCAACCGCACTGCTTTGGAACCTCAAATCTGTTTTGAAATCCTGAGCGATTTCTCTCACCAGCCTCTGAAACGGAAGTTTCCGGATCAACAGCTCCGTACTCTTCTGGTACTTTCGGATCTCTCTCAGGGCCACCGTTCCTGGCCTGAATCTGTGGGGCTTCTTCACTCCTCCGGTCGCCGGAGCAGACTTCCGGGCGGCTTTTGTTGCCAGTTGCTTTCTTGGAGCTTTTCCTCCGGTTGATTTGCGGGCGGTTTGCTTTGTTCTTGCCATTTTTTGTGATGTTTGGTGAAGGTTCTTGTGTTTTTTTGAAAGATTGGATGGTGTGTGATGGATGATTGGGAGATTTGTGTATTTATATTGGGGTTTGTGAAGGTGTTTGAACTCTTTTGGGGAAAATTGAGCGCCAGGGAAGATGGATCGTTGGATTGTTTGGAAGAAAGGGACGGCTAAGATTGCTCGTTAGGAGATCACACGGATAGGTATCCGTGTGCTTTTGCAAGATGTGTTTGTTTTGACTACAATTTTGGTTTTTTAATTGAACAAAAACAAAAATCATTGAAACATACCATAAATCTAATCTTGATAAATATCATTGAAACATACCATAAATCTAATCTTGATAGGGGAATGCATCAATCTTAAAAAATCTCATTCGTAGGTTTGCCTAAACAAAATAAAAAAATCTAAAGTGATAAACCACATGATTATAGTGATAAATAACTCTCGAGAACTATTGAAAAACTAACGATTAAGATAGCATCTTGATCGGTGGGATGATAATTCTCTCAAGCTTATGTGTTTTGCTCGGGTGATGGCGAGCAAGATGGTTACATGGAGCACATGGGGAACCACGCTTCACGTACGAGCAGAAAACTGAAATAACCGAACCGTAACCGACAAAATCAAACCGAAAAAACCGAACGAAACAAAAACCGACGGTTCGGTTTTCAGATTTTTAATAACCGAAATTTTCGGTTTGGCTTTCGAATAACCATTTTCAATAACCGAAAAAAACCGAACCGAACCTATAAGTTACAATCCATGTATTTTTATGTTTAAGTTTAAGTCTAGGTGTTTATAATAAAAAAACATTACATGTTTATCTATAATAGAAATGATCTATTTACTACCCTACAAGAAATAACAAAATTTAATATAAAAATTAAATAATCTTCAAATTATTATAAAAAAAAATGTTTTAATAAAAACTTTAGAGAAACATAAAAAATAAATTAGAAGGTTAGGTTTATTAAGCATTATTAATTAAATAGGTTAGCTATAATAACTTAAAGCTAACATATAACAAATATTATTATATTTTAAATTATACTTTTTTATTTCTTATTTTTGAATATTACATAATTTTGTTCAAAAAACCGAAAAATCAAACCGAACCGACATAAAAAAAAAAAAAAAACAAAACCGAACAGTTTTAAAAAACCGAAAACCGACATTTCGGTTTTGATTTTACCCAAAAATACATAACTTACACCTTCAAATATATATTTTCAAAGCTCCACAATTAAAATGGCGTGCAACGATGAGGTCGTTATGGTTTTGGAAACAAAGAGAAACTCCGCAGTTTGGAAGCACTTTGATTTGTGCTTAATCACCGATAGCCACGAGATGGCACGATGCAAAGCATGTGACAAATTCATGAAGGCTACGGCCAACAACACGTAAAAAAAAAGACACCGGTCGTCATTGTCTGGTTACAAAGCCGAAGAAAAATGAAGTCGGATAAGCATCTGAAACCGTTTTTTTGAATGTATAGTATGTTTTATGTAACCGGTTACTATCTAGGATTTTAGGAGTTAAGTTATGTTTAGTTGTTAAATAAATGTTTAGTGTTTTATGTAATGTAGGATTTAACTTTCGTTTAAAGTGTCATGTAATGTTATAGTTCTAATAAACATTTATGTTTTATGTATGTTTTATGTAATGGGCACGTCGGTTATTTTTATACCTTGCAAGTTGTAACAGGTTCTAAAAAAAACTTGCATTAATAAAAACTTAATATAATAAAAAAAAGACAAATACTTATACTTGGAATAAAAAATTACATATTAAAAAAAAGACAAACATATTACATTGTAACCGGTTTTTTATACCTTGTAACCGGTTTTAAAATATTACATTTATTTATTGGACCGTTTACTTGTGGTGGGTACGGCCATTTGACTTGCGGCTCGTTTTGGTGCGGGCACTTCGGTATAATCGTATTCGGAATCATTAGTCTCTACTTCGTCTTCCTCCTCTTCATCAACAATCTTGTTCTCTAATTCCACTTCGTCTTCTAAACTTGTCTTATCTTGAATACGGTCCACGAGATCCAAATGATCCTTTAGGCAATTTGTCATCTCTAACGATTCCGGTGTTAGTCTTGTTATTCGTATGGACAATACCCTGCCACCAAGAGAAAACACACTTTCCGAAGCTACGGTGGAAGCTTGGGCCATTAGTATATCACGAGCCATGGTGGCTAGAATCGGGAATTCCGATTCTTTTGATTTCCACCATGACAAAATATTAAAGTTTTTATATTTCTCGGCGGTCATAATACGCGAATAATTTGTTTCTTTATATCTACTGAGTTCACTTGATGGGGCGTTACCCCTCTGTTGTTTAGCCGTTTCATCTCTAACGACATTCAACATTGTTATGATCGGATCTCCAATCGTAGTCGTACTCCTAGAGGCCGACGACCGAGACTCAAACAAATTAGTAGTATGTTTTTCCCCACATTTGTTTAAATAATGATCATAAACGTTAGATAAACAAGTGTTTAATGTTTTTTTATTTTATCTTTTAATCTTGGATCCTTCTCATGCATGTCAAACTTGTCATATATTTCCTTAATTAAAGCTTAAACACCCGGGACATTTAAAAATGGATTTAAAGCAACGACACATAGAAAAAAAGGATGGTAAATCCAAAAAATATTTTTTAAAAATTTGCAATCATTGGTTTCATCATGTTCCTCAACATGTCACTTGATTTTTCAAAGTTTTTAAAATTGCTTGTTATCGTATACAATTCCGAAAGAACTTTAGAACTAGTAGGATAATAAACACCAGAAATGTTAGTTGTTGCGGTTTTGAAAACTTTTAAAAAACCACTCAGTGTTTCAATATTTCCCCAAGCCGTGTCCAGAAAAGGGTCGACTTGGTAGTCATCACCTAGTGTTGTATGAAAAGCTTTTAAAGTGCCCATTTGTTCTAAAGCCATTTCAAAACATATGACATTTTAAATTCCAACGAGTTGGTACGTCCCGAGTAGGTCCAATAATTTTTTGATTGACATCTGTACAAAGTTTTTTTTATAATCTTGATATCTTTTTTCCACTTTTGAAAACATCTTGTAGCATAACTCTAAAAGTTTTAATAAAATCCGAAACATATTTATCCCGAAACCCGGTTTGCACAACTAAATTAATAATATGTGCAACACAACGTGTGTGATAAAATGCCCCATCAACAATCGGTTTGTACTTTAATTTTAATTTTAATTTATCGATTGCCATTGTGTTGTTTGAAGCATTATCAAATGATATTGAAAATATTTTATCCTCTAAACAATATTTAATGATTGTGACATTTATAATTTTATAAATATTTTCTCCAGTATGAGGAGAAGGAAACTCGTCAAACGTAATCGTGCGCTTCATCATTTGTCACGTATCGGGATCAACCCAATGAGCAGTGACACAGATGTACGATTCCAGTAAACCGTGTGGAGCCGACCACACATCAGTAGTTAAGTTAACACTAGTTTTTAAATTTTTTAAAAAATCAATTAAGTCTTTTCTTGCATTTTCCCATAAATTTAAACAACGACGTTTTAAAGTACGATGACTTACATGTTTGTAGCGTGGTTGAAGCGTCTCCCTGATAACCTTAGTTAAAAGAGGGTTGTCGAAGTGTCCAAACGACAATGCTTGTTGAATCACCAACTTAGCCATCCTATCCAGAGCTAACATATGATCGTAAAGGAATATTGAACCATCTTTAGATAGTTGCACTTGACCGGGTGTTACTTCTTTCAAAGCTTTACAATACTTGTTATTAATATGCCTCGTCAATATTGAATTCGAGTCATTACTTAACAAAGCTCCACAATGTTTACATTGAGCCTTTTGAGAACCGTCACTCATTTCCACAAAATCCCAATTGCTCCATACCTCTATATTGTGATTATGTGATAATATCCCACAACATATGGAGCGGATTGAGGAGCGTTGTTGACGGATGGAGAATTTGTTGTTTTAGAATTCCTGGATGCCATACTCATAGAAGAGCTTATTGAGTAAAAGAAGAATCAAGAAGAAGATGAAGATTGTGTGATGATCAAATGAGTAATGTGCACTATTTATACTGTCAGGAATCGATTCCAGCGGTAACAAATCGATTCATACGGCTAGGAATCGATTCCAACGGTAACGCAATCAATAATTTAATGCACCAGGTAGGAATTGGTTACGGAGGAACCGGTTCCGGGTAGGAACCGGGTACATACCGAATTTTTTTTATAAAAAGTGGAACCGGGTAAGAACCTACGGGTTTATTGAACCCGAAACCGGTTCTTCAATAAAGCGGGTAGAAACTGGAACCGGTTCCAGATCAGGTCTACCGGATCGGTTTTGGAACCGGTTATTATGCCCATCTCTACAGCGACATATATAGTCTTTTTTTACATTATAACGAAGTAACCGATGAATGGGCCCAAAATAAGCCCATTTTACAAATGCTCTTATCCATCAACATATATAGTCTTTTTTTACGTTATAAACTAGGTTAGAACTCCGTGTATTACACGTATTGCATAAACATAATTTTATATGATAAATAATAAAAATATGTTAAAAAATTCGTGTATTACACGTGTTGAATAAAATATAATGTTATATACCTTGATGTACTATTTACTTATCATTATAACATTTTACTTTGTTTTTTTATTTGTTATCAGGTTAAAAACACATGAACTTCATGAGATTGGATTATATAAAAAAACAAACGTTTATCCTTATCTAATTTTATTTTAAAATCATTTATAGAAAAACAAGGTGAGAAAGCACCATAAAGTGACACTTATCCAAAAAAGATTTCATTTATTAGCACTAGATGTAAAACCCGTGTGAAAACACGGGTGATTTTTAGAAAATTGACATACCACATTTTATTAAACAACAAATGACTATACATTTTTTAAGGTTTAAATAAAAATAGATTATAAAAAAGAAAACATCTTTTAAATAACAAATAAATAACAAATAATTGTCGAATATTTTAGAAATAGTTTGAAAATAAGTTTAAAATTCGTGACTTGGAACAATTTTAATATTCGTATAACAAAATGAAGCTACATGAACATACGGCTCATAGTTTGAAAATAAGTTTAAATATTTTTATATTTGTTTGCTTTATGTTTATTTATCATCTCAAAAGAACGATCACAAATGTATTAAACAAACTTGTTTTTAACGAAATAACATAAACAAGAAAATACATCCCTTTTAAGTGTTCAACCCTAAACATATGAATATAAACAAGCCTCATACATGTTTACTTAGAGCCCTGAACACAAAACATAGACTTGCATGATGAGGGCATGAAGAACACTGAAAGTTGATCCATTCAACTCATTGTTGGCGCGTTGATCATCTTTATTGTTTTTCTAGCAAACAACTATGCCACGCGTGACACTGGTAAAACCTTTTTTATGTGTTTTTATAGTACCCGATACTCCTTTACGTGGTATTTATGTATCTGACAGTTAAGTGACGCAAATTCGCTAAACATTTTCAAGTAGCAACACCAGTAAGAAAATTCCTATCACTTTAATTGTTTACTAAATTGCATTTGTAATAAAAATATTGATATCTGAAGATGTCTACAGAAACCATGAAAAATTCACTCCAAATGATGCATTATTCGGAGATGAACAAGCAATGATCCATAAGCACAAAACATGATAAACCTTTAAACTGAATATGACATATGAATACAGGGTGTGTGCTATAACAGCACTGGTACATTTGATAATATTATATCCCAGTTTCAAATGTAATAATCAAATGAGAAGCTCAAACTGCTTCGTCTTGTAGAACTCCAAATTCGCAGTTTCAAACGTTCAAATTTGAACTTGTTTAATGAATCAATAGTATAAACAAGCAGAAGCCAAAATTGCCGCATTTTAAAGAAACTTAAATTCAAAGTTTCAAACTTTTAAATTTGAAACTTGTTAAAGAATTTAGCCCCGCGTTTTCCCATATTAGATGATGCGAGTCTTGTTGACAGATAAGACGAATTACCCGGGCACCATTTGAAGTCTTTAAGATCAGAGAATAGAACAGATAACATAGGAGTGACATCATCATCCTTAATGTTTTTACATGATATCACTTTGAGGCTTTCAAGTTCCTTCCATGAAAGAACTACAGCTTCTAAACCTTGTGTTGTTAGCCTTGAGCATCCTTCTATTGACACCAATTTCACCCTCCTGTGATCAAATCAGAATTTAAATGCAATTACACATGTGGAATGTGTGTGTGTGTGCACGTGTTAAATGCGGCTAAATTTACGACATGTTTCTGAACAAAGAACAGAATGACAATATACCTGCATAGACTTGCATTGAAGAAAATGGCATCATTTAATCCCCAACAATTCTTGAAAACAACTTCCTCAACAGTTTGACACACAAGAAACAAAGCGCGTACAGTTTGTTTATCTCTTAACTGACACCTCTCCAAATGCAATCTTTCAAGCATCGGGCAAAACCCTAAATGCTCATCAAGTTCACAGCATCGATCAATCCCCTTACACGAAACAAACTTCAAAGTTCTCAAACTCTCACAATAAGAAAGAGCCGACAACCACCCGTCATCCATCCGATGGTCACAAAACGTCAACTCTTCAAGCATTTGACAACACTCACCAACGGCTTTAATCCCCTCGTAACCACCCTCACACCCTTGAAGCTCAAGCTTCACCAACCGCTTACAACCTTGCGCCAAAATAGTCAACCCTCGGTCAGAAACCAACGATTTATAAAACCCGTCAACCACACCAATTAGCTTCAATATCTTCAAATCCGAAAACGCCGCTATCCCAACTAACACGTTATCATTACACTGATGCAAAACCAGCTCTTGCATCGCAAGACATTCTTCCGCAACACTTAATAACCCAATTTCACTACAGTTCACAACCACAAGTCTAATCAAATTCGGGTACACACTAGCTAAAACCTTCAAACCGAAATCAACTTCATCTACAGGCAATAAAACACAGTCGTCTTGTAAGTATTCATCCGGTCCCATGTGAAACGACCCAATTTCATGATTTACCAGCATGCCATAATTTGAACTACTACTACTATTACAAACCAGGGTTCCATGAACTAAATCAACATGTGTAACATTAGGAAATCGAAAAAACATCCGACCGGATATTAAAAAATCCCAATCTAAAACCCTAACTGATCTTACCAACCGCCCTTGCAGATTCAACCACCGTTTCGACACCAAAGAATTTGAGTTCCTCTGCGACTTTTCCGGAAGCTTCGAGAGGATGCGAATAAGGATCTCATCGGATATGAGTGAGGTGAAATCTTTAGGTACAATAGTTTTGGGGGAATCATAAGCTAGGGTTTTGGTAGCGGCGGTTGCTGGTGGAGTTTGTTGGTGGTCGTTGAGTAAGGAACGGCGGCGAAGGGCGGTACAGATGACATGATTGAGAGCTAAATCGTTCTTCAACCAGAGATTTGTTGAGGTTAACGGTGGCGGGTGGTTAGGGTTTTGATTTTCAATTGAACAAGATGACATTGGGACGGTGTTTGAAATGCTTAGCTTCAATGTGTATGCGGATTCGTAGCTGTTGCAGAATTTGTTGAGATTGTTGTAGTGTTTGCTAGATTTGATTGAATCACTCGTGTGGTTGAATCGGCGTTTGACTGAAGAAAGTGGTAGTGGTGGTGATATTTCGGTTTCTGGAGTGGTGAGTGGTGACTTTTTCCGTTTTTTTTTTTATTTTGAAGGCAACGGCATAAAAAATGGGGCCCAACAATTTTCATTCGGTTTTGTGTTTTAAGTTTTAGGGGCTGTTTGGTAGCCTCTGAATGGTCATTAAGAGGCTACCTTTTAATGGAACCATTAAGAATTTTACCAATGAGAAGGTAGAAAAATGTGACATGTGATGATTTACCATTCAGAGGTTACCTCTTAACCATTTAGACTTGAGGTTACCTCTTATTCATTCAGAGGTTTTAAACCATTAAGAGGTAGCATCTGAATGGTCATTAAGAGGTTACCAAACATCCCCTTAACATTTTTAATTGTTCTTTTTTACATAGAGATGTTTACGTTAAGATTAGAGTAAACTCTAAAAATGGTCTTGAGTTTTGTTTACTCTTTTTATTTAATCCAAAACTCAAACCTTTTGAATTTGGATTCCTGTTGTTTCAATTTTGTTGTCGTTTTCATTCAAAAGCAAAATATAGTCAGATTTTTCAGTTAACATTCATTTTTTTTTGTCTTTTACTTCATTTTAATAAAGAACAAAATAGTCTTTTAACGTTTTATTATAACAAATTAAAAAAACCTGACCATTTTGCCTTCATTAAAAGGGAGGAAAAAGACAAAAAAAACTGAACTTTAACTGAAAAATCTAACAAGATTTTTCTTTTGGATGAAAATGACAACAAAATTGAAAGCACAGAGACTCAGATTCAAAAGATTTGAGTTTTGGACTAAAGTGGAAAAAGTGATCAAACCTTAGGGACCATTTTGACAGTTTACTCTTAAGATTAATAAAGTAGTTGTTTAGTAATGGAATTATGTTTTAGTTAACTAATTTACGATGATGATCATCCATTACGTAAGGCATTTCATTCCCTCAAAATCATTCCATCCACTCCCATGTTTTTTTTGTTCATTCCATCCCATCTTGCACCCTTCATTAACAACAGCACAACTCACCACTATCACCCTCGCCGCCCCGATGACCGTCGCCGCCACCAATATCACCGCCACTCGCCCCGCTACCACTATTACCACCACCAACCACCACTGCTGCGCCATGTCACACCCTGGCTTTGCGGAAGCGTGGTTAATTTGGTGTGACTTCTTAATACCATAGCTTAATCATAAACAAGCTATATGAGTTAAAAACATGCAAGATCATCCATTAAGTTTTGAAAACCAAATACAGTACCATTGTTTTAACTAACAACCATAACCTTGTTCAACAGACATTACAACTTAAACATAACATAAACATGATTTAAGGGCTGTGTCTTGTCCAGGAAAGAGACACATCCCCTAAACCCCGGATGACCTCGGAAACTAGTGCAGCGGAAAACATGCCATACCGTGCCAGATCTCGTTAATTTCCTGAAATACATGTAAGTTGAAAAATCAACAATAATGTTGAGCGAGTTCATGTGCAAGTGAGTAAGTAAAACACTTGTAAGTATAAAAGTAGTCGTGGTATGTAGCAGTGTAAGAGGACTTGTGATCACCAATGGTTTGCAAGGCCATTAGCATGTTGTGAAATGCAAGTAGGAAGACTCAACCCTAGCCGATTTTTGTGTCGGGCAACCAAGTCACTCAAGGTCCGTTCTGTTGGTCCTCACAGAGGTCCGTTCTGTTGGGCCTAGAGTTGGGCTCGCTACACCCAGATAGATCTACCGCTTAAGTCCCTCGGTGTTCTGTCTACCCATTCACATGATCTAAAACCTCCTTACGTTAATCATACCATGTATAAAGTACTTGTAATCAAAGTAACATGTATTTCACCCCCCGTAGTTAAGAAAACTGAAAACAGTTAGAGAAGAGGGGGACATGAACTCACTGTGAAGCGTCTCTACCAAAAGTCTCCAAATCTGAAAGCTGTGCGACGACCTACAAGTGCTAATTCTATTAGACGGACGGCCGTGCCTTAGCTTTATAGTTTAAGTCTTTGGGAAATAGTTAGGCAACTATTTCGTGTTTACACTTCTTAATTAATTTGTAAATATATCCCATATATTATTTTCACAAGTCCAACTTGACAATTTAACAAGCATTACATTACTTATACTATTTCAGCTTTTGTAAACAAAAGTGGACTGTTTTTGAGAGTTTTAATAAAATAGCTATCCTACTCTAAAAATTACGAAATTTTTACAAAATGTCACATACGTTCCACATTTTATTGTATAAAAATTTCGGGGTCCAGTTCATCACCAATATTTTATAATAATTCATTTAACCGACTGTCCTCAGATTTGTCGTTTTTCTGACCACGGTCTACGAAATATTTCACTAAAAATCTATCGTAGCTCCGATTTACAAAATTCCAGTTGGGTGATCTTTAATACAACAGTCACCATCTACAGTAAAGTTTTCATAAGCTACTTCTACTTAGGTTTCAGTTTATGACTCCGAAAACGACACACAAATTCTGCTGTAAAAGCGCAGCATGAGCTGTTGTGCAAAAACGGTGTTTTAAAATAGTAAACGACCTCGAAAAATTACGATTCCAAAGCCATTTGATCTGATTTTTAAAATTACACATTTTAGGCTTCGGAAAATCAGTTTTTAGATTTAAAACGACCTAGTTACAGCCAGTTAAAGACGGCTGAAAATGCAATTCAGCATGCTTTTTTTTCGGGGTGTGTCGCTACTAAAACGCGTCAACTATTGTTCTAACAACGGGTTTTTGGAGAAAATAAAGATTAAACAGGCCTTGATGATGAACTCTCTAACTTTTATTAACATGCAACACAAAATCAAACTTGATTTATACCAATAACGTCTCTTATTCTCATGTGTTCATTTTATGTTCATGATTTTATGTTATGTTCTTCTAGTGACTTATATAACCAGCCATTAAACCAATTATTACTCATCATAAACAAGATCAAGAGAAAGACTAGAGACACTTACTACTAGCACAAGGCTAGGGAAGAATCACTAAAAAAAATGAAAGGGGGTAGAAGCTTGTGGTAGTGTTTCTTGATGACCCGAGAGCTCCACACTTCGTAAATCACCTTTGTGCACCTTGTTGTAAACTTGGATTGCTTAAGCTTGAAACAAGAAGGGAGTGGTTGTATGTAGGATGAAAGAAATCGGCTGAAGTTTATAGGGGTTAAGTTAATTTGTTGCAAGACACTTACAAGACAAAAATTCCTACATCAAGTTCCCACAAATTCCCACTACATAAAAAGGTGGCTACAACCTTCCCAAGGAGTGCATGAGAAAGAGTTAGTGGGGAATCTTAGAGAAGTTCAAGGCTTTGGTGGGTGGAAGTAATTGTTGACCAAGAATTCGGTTGAGGGAGGGGTTTGTTGTGAATTTGCTAAGTGTTGGTGTATTGGAATGCATGCATGCATGCATACTTTCTTACAAAATCAAGATATGCTTGTCCACTTGTTATTCTACACACATCAAAAGGAACAAGGCATGCAAGGGTCACAAGGGTGTGTCCACCCTCTTGGGGACCGAATTTTTGGTAGGGGGGGGGGGGTATAGGTTGGTTTGGTGATTAGTGGGTAAGTAAATAGAAGGTTAAGGGTATTATCTAAAATAGTGGGTGTATGACATGGTTCTATAGCGTGTGGGGATTTAGTGTGACCATAAATAAATGAGAATGATAAAATAATATTTCTGACAATATTTTGGTGTCCCGGGTAAAGTCCGGTTGTTTGGTTACGTAACGTTCCGTTAAAGTGTCAAATGACGTTTTAAGTGTCTTTATCATTATTTTTAGTGACACAGTAAATTACCAACCCTTTGGAAAGTGTCTAGGACTATTTTCCCCATATTTTGGCACTTTACTAGTCAGCTAGAAGCTGAATAATTTTGTAAAGTGCTGTGTTTGTACATAAAGTACGTTTTAGGCACATCCAGTCATTGTAACTTATTCCTAGAGACGCAGTTCTACAACCCTTGTATCCTACACTCACTATTGGTGTAGCAAAATATCTCAGGCTCTTACAGGCCTTAGAGGCAGTGTCTGCCTGATGCTGGCTTTATCAGCATGTTCAATAGGTTATCCGTGTATTGTGCTACTGTGCTTTTTGTGCATCATGGTTGTCACTAGTGTTCTGTATGTAAATAATGTAGTGACAGCAAGCAAGTGTGATGCAAGTATGTTCATGTATCAGTATTCAAGTAGCAGTTCATCAGCTAGTTCAAACAAGCACAGTAATTAAGCAGTAATTAATCAGTAATTAAGTCGTACGGATACCTGGTTTAGTGAGGGTTGTCACATTCTCCCCCCGTTAAATAAATTTCGTCCCGAAATTTAAGTTCTGCTTGAAGAAGCAGGGTTCTTAGGAAAAAGGTGGGGGTATTTCTCTTTCATCTGGTCCTCACGTTCCCAGGTGTATTCAGGACCATGTCTGGCATTCCAACGAACTTTGACGAGCTTGACACTGCTCCGGCGGGTCTTGTTAACTTTCCAATCCGTGACCTCGACGGGTTCTTCAACGAAGTGGAGCGTGTCGTCAATATGGATCTCGTCGATGGGAATGGCAACGTCAACTTGAGTTGGACTTTTCTTTAGATTGGATACATGAAATGTATCGTGAACGCCATTCAGTTCAGCAGGTAGGTCCAACTTGTACGCTACTGTTCCAATTCTTTCCAGAATTCTAAAAGGACCAATGTAGCGCGGATTTAACTTCCCACGCTTCCCAAAGCGTGCCACCCCCTTCCAGGGTGAAACTTTCAATAACACCATTTCTCCAACTTGAAAATCCACATGTTTTCGGTTTGGATCTGCATAGGCCTTTTGTCTGTGGCGAGCTGCTTCGATGCGTTTAAGAATTTGCGCGATCTTGTCTGTCGTCTCTTGGACGATCTCGGGACCAGCAAGCTGCCTATCACCTGCGTCAGCCCAACATAAGGGTGATCGACACTTGCGTCCGTATAGGGCTTCAAATGGCGCGACACCAATACTGGTGTGGTAGCTGTTGTTGTATGAGAATTCAACCATAGGTAAATGTTTGTCCCAGCTACCGCCCAAATCCATAACACATGCTCTCAGCATGTCTTCCAAGGTCTGTATCGTTCGCTCGCTCTGGCCGTCAGTTTGCAGATGGAACGCAGTGCTCAGATTCAATTGTGAGCCAAAGGCTTCTTGGAAGGATTGCCATATCCTTGACACAAACCTTCCGTCTCTATCAGAGATGATGGAGAGAGGCACTCCATGACGTGCGACGATCTCTCTCATGTAAATTTCCGCGAGTTTACTAGTACTGTCTTTCTCCTTGATTGGCAGAAAGTGCGCGGACTTTGTTAGGCGGTCAACTATCACCCAAATCATATCATGGCCTCTTGGCGTTCTTGGCAATTTTGTAACAAAATCCATTGAGATCTGTTCCCATTTCCACTTGGGAATCTCAGGTTGTTGCAGCAGCCCTGAAGGCTTCTGGTATTCCGCCTTTACCTTAGCGCACGTTAAACATTTGCTCACGTAGACAGCAACATCGCCTTTCATCCTAGGCCACCAATAATAATTCTTGAGATCTTGGTACATCTTATCCGCTCCAGGATGGATAGAGTACCGTGATTTGTGAGCTTCATCGAAGATAACTTTCCTTAAATCGCCAAACAGAGGAACCCAAATCCTTTTCTCCAAACATAACGTTCCTTCCTCATTTGGTACCAGTAGCTTCTCCATCCCACGGAGATATTCTTCTTCACGGTTTCCTTCCTTAAGGGCTTCTTTTTGTGCAGCACGAATGCGCAGGGAAAGATCGGTTCGAATAATCATTTCTAGAGCCCTAACCCTTATGGGCTTGATCCTTTCCTTTCGACTTAGGGCATTGGCGACCACATTCGCCTTCCCTGGATGATACTTTATCTCGCAGTCGTAGTCGTTCAGCAACTCAACCCATCGTCTTTGCCTCATATTCAACTCCTTCTGGTTGAATATATGCTGTAGGCTCTTGTGGTCTGTGAAGATTGTGCACTTCGTACCATAAAGGTAGTGTCTCCAGATCTTTAGTGCAAAAACCACTGCGCCAAGTTCCAAGTCATGTGTGGTATAGTTCTTTTCGTGCACTTTCAGTTGACGCGATGCATAAGCAATAACCTTTTGGCGTTGCATCAACACACAACCCAATCCTTGACGCGATGCGTCACAGTATACCACGAAATCGTCAGTACCTTCCGGTAGTGCTAAGATTGGCGCATTGCAGAGCTTATCCTTTAGCATCTGGAATGCTTCCTCCTGTTTGATTCCCCAATCAAACTTCTTATCCTTCTGGGTGAGGAGCGTCAATGGTTGAGCGATCTTCGAAAAGTCCTCAATGAACCTCCGATAGTAGCCAGCCGAACCCAAGAATTGCCGAATCTCGGTTGGCGTCCTTGGCGTTTCCCAATCCTTGATCGCCTCGATCTTTGTTGGATCCACGTGGATTCCGTCTCCATTTACCACGTGCCCAAGGAATTGGACTTCCCGTAACCAAAACTCGCACTTGGAGAATTTGGCGTACAGTTGTTCCTCCTTTAGCAGCTCCAAAACAGCTCTAAGATGTTGCTCGTGTTCAGCCTTCGTCTTTGAATAAATTAAAATGTCGTCGATGAATACAATCACGAACTTATCCAGGTACGGTTTGCAAACCCTATTCATCAAGTCCATAAAGACTGCAGGTGCGTTTGTCAAACCAAACGGCATAACAAGGAACTCGTAGTGCCCATAACGAGTTCTGAAGGCTGTCTTCGGGATACTTTCCTCCTGTATTCTTAATTGATGGTATCCAGATCGAAGATCGATCTTAGAGTAAAAGCTTGAACCTTGAAGTTGGTCGAACAGATCATCAATTCTTGGCAGAGGGTACCTATTCTTGATCGTCAGCTTGTTTAACTCCCGGTAGTCAATACACATACGAAAACTACCGTCCTTCTTCTTGACAAACAGGACCGGAGCTCCCCAAGGCGAGAAGCTTGGTCGGATAAAACCCTTGTCTAACAACTCTTGAAGTTGTGTCGACAGTTCCTGCATCTCAGACGGAGCAAGTCTATAAGGTGCCTTAGCCACAGGCGCGGCGCCCGGAACTAAGTCAATGTGAAACTCTACTTGTCTCTGAGGTGGCAGTCCGGGTAAGTCTTCCGGGAAGACTTCGGGATACTCCCTCACGACAGGGATGTCCTCGATTCTTGGCTCAGCAGCCTTCGTATCCACAATGTGTGCCAGGAAAGCAACACATCCTTTCTGTAAGCACTTCCTCGCTTTCAAGCAGCTGATAATTCTCAACGGCGTCTCACGCTTTTCTCCATGAACGACAATGGTCTCACCATCATCGGTTGGGATACGAACAACCTTTTCGTGACAAACTATCTCAGCCTTGTTTCCTGATAACCAATCCATTCCTACTACCACATCGAAGCTTCCCAACTGGACTGGTAGTAGATCCAAGGCAAACTCACGCTCTCCCAATTCAATCACACAACCTCTGATAATTTCGTTGGCTTCTACTAACTTCCCATTGGCTAATTCGATTGAGTAAGGAATATCTAACTTATTAGTGGCTAACCCAAGCATATTCTTAAATTCTAATGATACGAAGCTATAATCGGCACCAGTATCAAATAAAACGGATGCATAGCGTTGATTGATAGGGAACGTACCAGTAACAACATTGGGATCCTGGCGCGCTTCCCTAGCTTCGAGTTGGAACACCCTTCCACGGGCTTGGTTTAAATCTGGGCAGTTCTTCTTAAAATGTCCAACATCACCGCAGTTAAAACATCCAAGTTTTCGACTACTTCCGGCGCCATCCCCAACTTGCTGGTTGTTTTGGTTCGCATTGTTGACTCCGTTTCCTCCATTATTTCCTTGTGGGCGATTACCACCACGATTATTGTTTCTGTTTCCATATCCTCCCTGGCCTCCCCGACCAGCAGGGGCCCAACAAGTGTCCCTCAAATGACCACGTTTCCCACATACCTCGCATACTTTTATCCCACATTGACCAGAATGGTGGCGTTGGCAGGTATTGCACTTGGGCTGGGTGCCCATATATCCTCTTCCTTTCTTTCCACTACCAGCTGTATCCTGAGCTGGCGCGTTTGGTTCTCCTCTCTTACCAACACTACCAATGCCTTGTTTGAAGTTCGAGAACTTTCTTTTGTTGCCTCCTGATGACTCAACGTGAGTCTCTGCCTTCTTTGTCTTGATCTCATCAAACTTGTTCAAACGAATTGCCTCCTCGGTGAGAGCCACACTCAAATCGATGGCTTCAGCGATAGTCGCTGGTTTGGAGGAGGTCACCATACTTATGATTTGGGGAGCCAAACCCCAAATGAAGCGCTCTATTCGCTTGTATTCAGGTGTAACCATGTAGGGAACCACTTGAGATAAGTCGTGAAACCTTTGAACGTATTCTGCGACCTTTGGACCGTCCATCTTTAAGTGCCAAAATTCAGTCTCCAACTTTTGAATTTCTGCGCGAGAGCAGTACTTCTTGCGCATGAGTTCTTTCAAGTCGGTCCAGGTCAGTGCGTAGGCAGCAGCTTCGCCTAGTGTCTGTACTTGTAGGTTCCACCAGGATAGGGCTCCATCTAGAAACAGCCCTGAGATATAGGTGACTTGCTGATCCATCGCACACTTGCTCATACGAAGTACAGATTCGGTTTTCTCAGCCCAGCGGACAAAGGTGACAGCACCTCCAGTGCCATTAAAGTTGACCGGTTTGCAGTCTAAAAACTGCTTGTAGGTGCATCCTGCACATACGTTATAACATACGTTTGGCGTTAGCATCATAGCTAGAGATATCCAATTAGGTCACGGTATGTCTTAATATTACCGTGCGGTGGATTGTTATTGCCTTGGTTAATACTTCCGCTCGTTCCTGGCTGAGATGCTGCGTACTGTGCTATGGCAGCTGCAATAATCTGCTGGAGCTCTGCCTCATTAGTAGGCATGCGTGTCTCACGTCTCGGCGGCATCTTTCTAAAAGATGGTTTACGTTGGTCAGGTCATAGTAAGACGTATGTATATAACGATAGTAACATCTCATGTTATCAACACATCATAAATACCAATCATACAACATCCCATGTCAACAAAAATACAAATAAACAGTCATGCGAATCAGATATGATGAGAATACTGCGATTGCCATATATCAAGACCACATAGTAAATGTATCAGTACATCATAGTGTCATACAATCCTCCATCAACTAGGGGTTACATCACCCTCGTCCAAAAACCATACAAATCAGTGTCAAATACAACATCAAATACAAGTCGACAAAAGTCAGAATCAACTGTGGTCTCCAAAAATACTGTGCAATCCAACAATCGCCGTCTTCTCATCCTCGTCTACCCAAACAGTACTGATGAGCTCTATACAGATGGTGGGGGAGGAGGGGGAAAGTGGGTGTAAAACAAGCGGCGAAACTGGAGCCAGTCCTCCTCCTGGGCTCGCTGAGTACGAATGATAGCAGCAATCTGCTGCTCTAGTGTAAAGAGACGGGCAGCAAAATCTGGAGGTAAAGGTCGAAACGGCTGCAGAGGAGAGTGTGTCTGACCATGGCATGGACATGATGGCAGCTGAGCTCTCTCGAGCTTCTGGATGCGCTGCGTGTGTGACTCGTGCTGAGCTACAAAGGACATCAAAACATCCTCGATAGTGTACCCCCTGTGAAAAGAATGGTAGGGGTCAGTAGGTGGCATACCAGAGCCGGGTGCCCAAAGAAACGGCTCACTAGTGGGGTCAAAAGGTGCCACGTGAAATGGAGCAACAGTGGGTGGAACAGATGACCTCTGGGGCATGAAAGGGATAGGCATCGGTACATGCCCAACAGGATGGGCTGAAGAACCCTCTCCAGGCCCTGCTGGAGGTACAAACATAGGAACCTGAAATGAAAAATCAACATGTCGTGAAACAGGGATCTGTGGAGGAAAAGGTGGAACATCCTCATCAGCAGGTATCCAACCGTGCTGTGCGTGCTCATCCGGTGGATCCATGTGTGCCGCGAACTGGGCATGCTCGGGCTCTAGTGGAACGGGATCAAGTGGGGGAGCAACAACAGGGTGAACAGGTGCAATGTGCTCAATGGGAGGGTCAACAGGTATAGCGACATCGGGCAAAGGATCAACAGGATCAACAATGACATGATCGCCCTCCATCAAAGGAACATCCACGGGGAGATCATCAGTAACAGGCTCAAAAGGGACATCAGCATGCACTGGGTCATGCTCAGGTAGGGGGTCTAGAGCGGCTGCCTGCTCTGGAGCAACGGCAGGCTCGAGGTCATCAAAAGCCATCTCAAAACCAAAATCTGGGTCAAATCCTGGGGGAAACATAGGATCGGAATCCCCCTCATCATCATGGTCGTAAACAATACTGGGGATAGGGGCAACAGAAGATGCCTGATCGGAAACTGATCCATGAGAGAAGTGCTGCGCACTCTGGATGTGTGAGGGTACAGAGGCCACAGACTCAAGGGAGTCTGGGACTGGGGAGTGAGCAGGTGACTCCGCGGCAGGAGCATCTGCGATCATCAAGGGACCATCAGCAGCAAGCGGTATAGGAGCAGGGATCAATGCAAGTGGTAGATCCCCGGCGATAGGACCATCTGCGAGCTCGTCAGCACCGTCAGGTAATGCGAAGGGCTGAAAATCGTCCTCATCTGTGCTCGTGACGTCGGACGTGTGAACCTCGCTCTCCGATGACTCAAGGTCGTCTGATGCGATAGGCCTAGGGCCTGTGGTGTCTGAACCACCAGTGTCTGTAGAATCCATGTGTCTGTAAAACATGCACAAACAGTCAATCATATAATCAAATAATCACATAAGTCACCAAGTAAGCATTCAAATCACTTTCCTAGTCCCACTAGCCTCCCAGCCTCTCAGACTGCTCTTCCTAGTCCCACTAGCCAATTCTCCTAGTCTCACTAGCCAATTCTCCTAGTCTCACTAGCCAATTCTCCTAGTCCCACTAGCCAACTACCTCATTCTCTCAGACCGAGCCTCGGCCTCTCAGACCGAGCCTATAATAAAGAATAAAATGTGCTCAACATTTGTTTGTAAAAACGTTTTGGATCTGGACTTAAGTGGTATGCAGAAAATGTTTTCGTGAGAGCCCTAGTGATCATAGTCTAGACTCGAGAAAGAATCCTAGTTCGCTATGATCAGAGCTCTGATACCAAGCTGTCACACCCTGGCTTTGCGGAAGCGTGGTTAATTTGGTGTGACTTCTTAATACCATAGCTTAATCATAAACAAGCTATATGAGTTAAAAACATGCAAGATCATCCATTAAGTTTTGAAAACCAAATACAGTACCATTGTTTTAACTAACAACCATAACCTTGTTCAACAGACATTACAACTTAAACATAACATAAACATGATTTAAGGGCTGTGTCTTGTCCAGGAAAGAGACACATCCCCTAAACCCCGGATGACCTCGGAAACTAGTGCAGCGGAAAACATGCCATACCGTGCCAGATCTCGTTAATTTCCTGAAATACATGTAAGTTGAAAAATCAACAATAATGTTGAGCGAGTTCATGTGCAAGTGAGTAAGTAAAACACTTGTAAGTATAAAAGTAGTCGTGGTATGTAGCAGTGTAAGAGGACTTGTGATCACCAATGGTTTGCAAGGCCATTAGCATGTTGTGAAATGCAAGTAGGAAGACTCAACCCTAGCCGATTTTTGTGTCGGGCAACCAAGTCACTCAAGGTCCGTTCTGTTGGTCCTCACAGAGGTCCGTTCTGTTGGGCCTAGAGTTGGGCTCGCTACACCCAGATAGATCTACCGCTTAAGTCCCTCGGTGTTCTGTCTACCCATTCACATGATCTAAAACCTCCTTACGTTAATCATACCATGTATAAAGTACTTGTAATCAAAGTAACATGTATTTCACCCCCCGTAGTTAAGAAAACTGAAAACAGTTAGAGAAGAGGGGGACATGAACTCACTGTGAAGCGTCTCTACCAAAAGTCTCCAAATCTGAAAGCTGTGCGACGACCTACAAGTGCTAATTCTATTAGACGGACGGCCGTGCCTTAGCTTTATAGTTTAAGTCTTTGGGAAATAGTTAGGCAACTATTTCGTGTTTACACTTCTTAATTAATTTGTAAATATATCCCATATATTATTTTCACAAGTCCAACTTGACAATTTAACAAGCATTACATTACTTATACTATTTCAGCTTTTGTAAACAAAAGTGGACTGTTTTTGAGAGTTTTAATAAAATAGCTATCCTACTCTAAAAATTACGAAATTTTTACAAAATGTCACATACGTTCCACATTTTATTGTATAAAAATTTCGGGGTCCAGTTCATCACCAATATTTTATAATAATTCATTTAACCGACTGTCCTCAGATTTGTCGTTTTTCTGACCACGGTCTACGAAATATTTCACTAAAAATCTATCGTAGCTCCGATTTACAAAATTCCAGTTGGGTGATCTTTAATACAACAGTCACCATCTACAGTAAAGTTTTCATAAGCTACTTCTACTTAGGTTTCAGTTTATGACTCCGAAAACGACACACAAATTCTGCTGTAAAAGCGCAGCATGAGCTGTTGTGCAAAAACGGTGTTTTAAAATAGTAAACGACCTCGAAAAATTACGATTCCAAAGCCATTTGATCTGATTTTTAAAATTACACATTTTAGGCTTCGGAAAATCAGTTTTTAGATTTAAAACGACCTAGTTACAGCCAGTTAAAGACGGCTGAAAATGCAATTCAGCATGCTTTTTTTTCGGGGTGTGTCGCTACTAAAACGCGTCAACTATTGTTCTAACAACGGGTTTTTGGAGAAAATAAAGATTAAACAGGCCTTGATGATGAACTCTCTAACTTTTATTAACATGCAACACAAAATCAAACTTGATTTATACCAATAACGTCTCTTATTCTCATGTGTTCATTTTATGTTCATGATTTTATGTTATGTTCTTCTAGTGACTTATATAACCAGCCATTAAACCAATTATTACTCATCATAAACAAGATCAAGAGAAAGACTAGAGACACTTACTACTAGCACAAGGCTAGGGAAGAATCACTAAAAAAAATGAAAGGGGGTAGAAGCTTGTGGTAGTGTTTCTTGATGACCCGAGAGCTCCACACTTCGTAAATCACCTTTGTGCACCTTGTTGTAAACTTGGATTGCTTAAGCTTGAAACAAGAAGGGAGTGGTTGTATGTAGGATGAAAGAAATCGGCTGAAGTTTATAGGGGTTAAGTTAATTTGTTGCAAGACACTTACAAGACAAAAATTCCTACATCAAGTTCCCACAAATTCCCACTACATAAAAAGGTGGCTACAACCTTCCCAAGGAGTGCATGAGAAAGAGTTAGTGGGGAATCTTAGAGAAGTTCAAGGCTTTGGTGGGTGGAAGTAATTGTTGACCAAGAATTCGGTTGAGGGAGGGGTTTGTTGTGAATTTGCTAAGTGTTGGTGTATTGGAATGCATGCATGCATGCATACTTTCTTACAAAATCAAGATATGCTTGTCCACTTGTTATTCTACACACATCAAAAGGAACAAGGCATGCAAGGGTCACAAGGGTGTGTCCACCCTCTTGGGGACCGAATTTTTGGTAGGGGGGGGGGGGGTATAGGTTGGTTTGGTGATTAGTGGGTAAGTAAATAGAAGGTTAAGGGTATTATCTAAAATAGTGGGTGTATGACATGGTTCTATAGCGTGTGGGGATTTAGTGTGACCATAAATAAATGAGAATGATAAAATAATATTTCTGACAATATTTTGGTGTCCCGGGTAAAGTCCGGTTGTTTGGTTACGTAACGTTCCGTTAAAGTGTCAAATGACGTTTTAAGTGTCTTTATCATTATTTTTAGTGACACAGTAAATTACCAACCCTTTGGAAAGTGTCTAGGACTATTTTCCCCATATTTTGGCACTTTACTAGTCAGCTAGAAGCTGAATAATTTTGTAAAGTGCTGTGTTTGTACATAAAGTACGTTTTAGGCACATCCAGTCATTGTAACTTATTCCTAGAGACGCAGTTCTACAACCCTTGTATCCTACACTCACTATTGGTGTAGCAAAATATCTCAGGCTCTTACAGGCCTTAGAGGCAGTGTCTGCCTGATGCTGGCTTTATCAGCATGTTCAATAGGTTATCCGTGTATTGTGCTACTGTGCTTTTTGTGCATCATGGTTGTCACTAGTGTTCTGTATGTAAATAATGTAGTGACAGCAAGCAAGTGTGATGCAAGTATGTTCATGTATCAGTATTCAAGTAGCAGTTCATCAGCTAGTTCAAACAAGCACAGTAATTAAGCAGTAATTAATCAGTAATTAAGTCGTACGGATACCTGGTTTAGTGAGGGTTGTCACACGCCACCCACCCGCCGCCATTGCCACCTACTCGCTGCCACCAATCGCCACCGCCACCTATAACCGCTGCCACCCATCCGTCACCACCACCCATTGTCGTCGCCGCCACCCACCGCCGCCACCTGTCACCACCCACAATCACTGCCACCGACCACCATCCACCATCATCACCACCGATTTTATTCCTTCATCTTTTCTTGCCTACCAAACAATGCACGATAATAATTAATTTCATTCTCACATGGTAACCAAAAAGACATGGAATGGTAATGATCCCATTACATTCCCTCGTCTATTCCATTACCTCTTCTATTCCATTCAATTACCCTTTTTTAATGAAACTTTTAAGATGTCATTGTGATGCCCAAAATTTTATGACTCGATAGAGGGCTCATCGGTGGTCTCAAATTTTGAAATACACAAGTGAGATTGTGTTATCTTTGTAACACCCCAAAATTCAAATTATTAAATTCATTAGCATGTTACCACGTTTAATTAAATGAAATACAATAACTAAGTTATTAAGTTTGGTTAAATGCCTAACAAAAATAAGTAAGAGAATGAATTGGGTGACAATTGAGATCAAGTAACTAACTTGAGGGGCTAATATTGTAAAAAAGGGGGAAAGCCTAAATGTAATTAAAACAAAAATCTCACACACTAGGTGTGTGTGTGTGTGCGTGAGATCGAGCAGGAGAAGGGGGAAGGGGTGTAAACCCTAACTCACAAGAAATCATCAAATTAAAAAGGGGATTCAGCCCAATTCTATTGCATATACAAGGATTCTTGATCATCTGGCCTTATAAATCACTTGGTAAGTTGTAATTTATGATTTGGTGATTTTAATATGAAGTGGGTTATGATCAATCCGCGAATTTGTATGAAATTGAGTATGAATAGGTGTTAGCATCATCTTGGGAAACATGTGTTAGGCATAATTTCGATTAAATTGATGTTAAAAAATGAAAACCCACTAGTTGTATGATGAACATGACATGGATATCTCACCATATTCAACTCTTGTCCAATGTTGGTGTACCATGTTATGTATGATAGAAACTTGTTAAATGAATTGAAGGAAATGTGTTGTTTGTTATGTTTGATGAATATGTGCGAATGGTATTTGTTGACTAGTAGAAAGATTTGATGAATTATGTATGAACTTGGAAGATGATGCCTAAATTAGTTGTACAATATGCTCTATTAAAGCGAAACCCGCCAAGTGTTCGATAAAATGCTTAAGAGAACAAATATGTGGAATTGTATGCAAGTTGTGGGTAAATATGTATAGAAAGTGATTATGATGTAATTGTTAGCAAACTAATATGTGAAGTGTGTTTTAGATGGAGTTCATGTGGAAATTGAATTGTTAGTATGATGTGGTAGAAGCGTGCATTAGGAGGTTTTAATCTATGCTTGAAGATATGGTACACCTTATGCGTTTAGTTGATTTTGTTGTAAGGATCAAGGGGTGAAAGTGGTGTTGTTGTATGGTATGTGGATTTCTAGTAAGAACAATGTCGGGTTCAAGGATAGCGTTAAATTAGTTAATCTTGAATGATGATGTTGTTAGTTGTGGAATTATGAGATGACTAGTATCAAAGGAATTGATTATGCTCTGTGTGCATATGTGATCTTGCGGTTGTATGCGTGTTGTATGTGTGTTTTACTACGTGAGTAGGGAATGTGATGAAGTCCGTAGTATAATTGACTATAATGATGTGGATGTATTAGATTAGATTGATAATTCATAAGATAGACAATTGAAGTTCTGAAAGTCAACTGTGCATAAATAGCATACTAAGGCTTTTGTCATAAACATTATGTTAAAGAAATCATTAGGTACATACTGTATCAATATGTGCTATATGTGATGATATGAAGAATTATGAGGAATGAAAAGACGCAATTACTAGCTTATACATTGTGTTGTTGGAATTTGACGAGTAAAGTTTAATGTAGGATATGAATGTGAAATGAATGCAATATTAGAATGTGCGTTATACTAATGATGTGGTAATCATGATGACATGATAAGTATAGGATTATGTCAATGTGGGGGAAAGCACAAAAGGCTAACGGAAGGGATATGAGGAAGCATGTACGAAACGGGCACTCGAGGTAAGTAAATTCCCGGACTCCTTCTTCAGTAGTAAAAGAGATTAATTGAATAATAATTGTTAGAAGATAAGTTGAATTTTGTTGTTGATGATAATATCAAGTAAGTAGTGATAAGTAAGTGATTTTCTGGAATCACTTCTTAGTTTATTTAAGCAAGTTTATGCGCTAGTTATTGAAATATGATAATTGGAGTCTAATAAGGTTTGGTTATATAAAAGTGAAGGTTTCCGTTAAGTAGACCAAATGAGTCAAAATAAAGTAAAACGCAAACCGGGTAACGGGAGCATAAACTAAATGAATTATGGATCCGGGTAATGGATTACATCTTAGATATGTTAAGAAATGAACCCCAAGCGATTAAAATGAGTTTGGATAGGTTTAGATGTAAAATGGATGAAAAATAAACGTGTAGAGCTGACACGGCCAGGTGAACACTTGACACGGCCGGGTGAAGGTTCTGTGAAAAATATATGTTTACTTGACACGGCCGGGTGGACACTTGACACGGCCGAGTGAAGGGGATGAAAAAGAAAGAAGAAAAAAAATATAATTTCTTGTGTTTAATTCTTTTGTTCAAATGCTTTGATTTTTAATCGTTTGAATGAAATTGCATGATAGGTAACGATGTACTTTAGACCTCGGAGGTGTAAGGAAATTTTACTAATAAAATTTCACTTCGTATAGTTGATTTAAATGAATGAGTTTAATGTATACCGGGAAATCGGGTTCATAAACCCCATGTACAGAACTCTGGATAATGTAAAACTTCTATAGTAATAATGTTCATATGAGTATTGAGTATAAACAAATGAGTTGTTTGGTAAAAACATGAACAGGTCAAATAACTAGTAAATGAATATTAAGTCGTAAACATGCGAATGGATGGGACTTGTTTATAAGTAGGTCTATTATCGGAGGATACGATAGTATAAGTACATGAGCATAAAGTGGTAAGTAAGAGCTTGTAGGTGCATGTGCATGTAGCAATGTATGCGTGTATAAATGTAATTTGCTATGAATGTACGTGGTTATGGTTTTCAATATGTATGAGTATCGATGAATACTAATAATGTGCCTTGAGATTGGAAGGTAATGAAGGAATGAGAACGTCAGGTTCATGAGGAATTCAAGCCGAACTTGGAACAAGAGACTTTAAGAGGATGATTGAGTGAATCCAAGCTTATATTGTGAAATGTTAAATGATTTTCGTTTATATAGAATTATGTTGTATGGTGTTGCTAGTGACTAACGGTTAAGTTGTTTATGATGTTCACAAGAATTACATAGATCTCCTCTATTGCTAACAAAGACAAGCGGGCGTAGATCGAGTCAAAGAGCAAGGATTGTACGGAAAGAACGGTCACATAGCTTTAATTATGTAACGCCTTAAAGTGGTACATGGAAGTGAATGTTATAAATTCATTTTAGTAAATAAAGAAAGAAAATTTTAAGGCTCTTTTTCCGCTGCATCGTTTTTAAGGTTAAACATGTTTGGGCGTAACAAGTTGGCATCAGAGCCCTGGTTTGAGGGAAATCAAGTAGGAGGAGGTAAATACTTGAACTCAAACCTGTGTGCTCTTGTGACAAGGAACCCGTACAATCCAAGACTCGATCAAGACCTAAAGGTAGAAGCGAATGTAAATATCTATTAAAGTATGTGTGACAACTACCAAATTTGCATCTTGATTAGCGCTTAATGACTGTGCTGAATTATACTTAACTGCTTTCTGATTACTGCATCATACTTACATGTGCATCACATATTTCATAATGTCACATCATTATTACATACAAACTATATTGACATACATGATGCACAAAGCACAGTTAGCACAGTTAGCGGATAACTCAGAGAAATGCTGACGGGACTCAGCACATAGACAGACAATACAATGAGACACAGAATGAGCCAGAAACCAAGTATTACACTAGTGTAGTGTATAGGAAAGTGAGGATCACAAAACTGCATGCCTAAGTAGTAGTATAAGTGCCGGCAAGTGCCTAAAACCCATATAAAGTGCTGAATTCATTATAAATCAGCAAAAATAAGCCTTTTTAACAAGTTTGTATCATGCAAAAATATGACTAAGTGGTCCTGAGTGCTTTCCTAGGTGTCGGGAATTAAGAGTGTCACAAAAGGTAACATAAAGATCACTAAACAATATAGTTTGACACTTTAACGAACCGGTATACAACCGAACAACTGGACACTACCCGAAACACCAAAATTACACTAGAGGCACTGTTTTAACATTACTGAGCTAGTTATGATCCCCGAACGTCATAACACCCATTAAAAATATCTAATAACCAAGATATGTAACTAATGCTTGAGATCTTACTAAACATCTAACTAACTAGTTTAACCTATACTATGCCCCCCCAACCTATCTTACGGCCCCAAACAAGGCCCCACCATTGAGATCTCACTTGATCTTGTGAAGATTGATTAGAGATATGCCTTGTACTTTGTGTTCATTATCCATTGGTTAAAGGTTAAACATGATTATAAGTAATGTTTGCTAGATCTTTCCCATATTATCTTTCACCCACTAAACACACACTCCATCCTCTTCCTCTCCTCCCCACTCTCGGCCGAACACCATCAAGCACACCACCATCATCATTCAACCTTGTTCAATCATTCCATACACTCACAAAGGTGCTAGAAGGTGTCTAATGAAGCTTGGAGGTCGTGGATTTTGAAAGACCTCTCTCATTTGCTATTATCCACCACATTTGTCACCTTCATCTTCTTGTGTTCATCCCTAGCCCTTGTGCTAGTAGTAAGCTTCTTGTCACTTGATTTTACTTCATATTTTGTTGGTTAAAAGATGATGAACATTGTTAATCTTGAAAAACACTAAAGAACATAATTATAAATCTTTAACATAAGCTTATTAACATATGAATGCATTGATTTGCTTCTTGATGATTGATGATTTGTGTTAGTGATGTTAGACATCATATGAAACCAACTAGATTATGATTTAACACATGATCTAGTAAGTTAAGGTGGTGATCTTGTGAAAGACCAAGATCATCATGCTTTATGTTTTCATGAACTTGAAGTATGAAAATGATTTTATGAATAATGAAGCATATAACATGATTACTAGACATAAACTTGGAAGATTTGAAAAATAGTTTTCCAAAGAAACCAAATTAAATAACAAGATCTACATAGATTTGGTTCTTACTTAAACATACACTATTTTTGGTGGTAAAACAAGTGTATAAACACTTGTGAAACAAGAAGATGTCATAAAGGAATGTTTTTGTAAAACATGTTTACAAGTTGTTAACACCTAAATCTTTCAAGAATGAAATTTATAAAGAAGTAAATACATTTTGGAGGGTAACTAAACCTACTAAACACACTACCAAGTTACTACAAGTTTTTATGAAAATTCAAGTTCATGATTGTTATGTAAATAGCATTGATTTGGCACTTGGTAAGTGTAAGTTGTTTAGGGTTGATTGTTTGTGATGATTTAAAAAAAAAGAAAATGATATGCTTTGGTAGCATGGACACTTCCAATTTTAGGGGAAACTATGGCAAAATTTTCTAAAAATATAAACACTTAGAAAGATATTTTCAAACAAATATTTACAAGTGTATTTTGATCACGAGTTTTCAATAAAAACCTTGCCATAATTTTTGTTACAAAAATACAAATATTGGAGGTTGGTTTTTGTAAATAAAAATAACTAAATATATATTTGAAAGGTATATATTTAGAAGACATGATGTGTGTGAATATTTGTATGCTTTGTGTAGTAGTTATATTATTTTAGGGTTAAAATAATATAACTTGACAAAATACCAAGAAATTACAATCCAAAATATTACCAAAAATCACAAGGAATAAATATATAAGTTACACGCATAATATTGTAAAACTGAACAAGAATGTAACTTACAAAAATATTTCGGAAAATGCGTTTATGAGCATATTTTTGGTAAATATTATTTTGGATACGAAAGAAATGAAAATATGATTTTTATTCTTATTACAAAGTATATCATATTTTCGACAAGGAGAAAATATATTATTTTTGGAAGTAAAAATATATTTTCTTGGAATATTTAGAAGATATATGATTTTTGGGAAAAATATATATATTTTCTTGAAATACATTATTTTTGGGACAAAATAAGTTTATATATATATTTTATAAGTTAGACTTGAAAATATATTATTTTGGAACTACAAATACAAGAATGCGAATATACATGTATGAGATACGCCCATCATTGGGAAGGAAATACGAAAATATATACTTGAGAATATTGTTACAGAAATATTGTTTAACAAATTATTCCAAAATTAAATATAATTTAAAGTTAAAATAATAATTATTTAACAAGTAATTATAACTTGGAATAATATTGAAGACATAAAAGAAACGTAACTCAAACACGTAAATACTAAGGCAAGACACGGCCCGTTCGTCTAATAGACCCTAGTACATTGTAGGTAGTCATGTTTGCTGAAGGGATTTAAGTTACGAGTACCGAAGACGCAAAACTGTGAGTTCATGTCCCCCTTTTCTTTTGACCGTTTTCAGTTTTATAACTTCGGGGGTGAAATACATGTTACAATTGTTTACAAACGTTTTATACATGGTATGGTTAGCTAAGGAGGGTTACTGCTTGATCATGTGAAAGGTGGGTACAACACTTAAGGCCATTAATCATCGTCATTGGACCGAGGGACATGAGTGCTAGATCTATTTGGGTGTAGCGAGCCCACACCCATGAGGACTAGGGTGACCCATGTGGTGACTATATCCACATACTAATGCCGTGGCAAAATCCGCTAGGTTTGAGTTTTCCTGCACCATTTCACACATACCATTGGCCTTGCAAACCATTGGTGATATGTTTTTCCTTATTGCTTCATACCAGGGACATACATACATACAAACATACTTCAAAGGTTTATACATACATATACACAAACACATGAACTCGCTCAACTTTTGTTGATATTTTCAAATTACATGTATTTCAGGGAACTAAGTGGATCTGGCAGGTGTTGCATGTTTTCAAGCTGCGTTATAAATAAAAGATGTCATCCAAGTCTTTAGGGTTTAGGAGATGTATCTTAATCCTGGACGAGATACATGGTTCTAAACTTGGGTTTGTTTAAGGTCTTTTGTCGAGTCTTAGTGAACTCATTTAAACATGTTGTGGTTTGTAAGTTAAACTTTGGTGTCGATGTTTCAGACAATTATGTTGTGTTATTTTCAAACGTAATTTATGGATGAACATCTTATGGTTTTTATCAAATAGCGTTGTTATGATTGAATGAAATGATATTAAGAAAGTCACACCAATAACCACGCTTCCGCAAAAGTCAGGGTGTGACAGCTTGGTATCAGAGCTTCGATCATAGCGAACTAGGATTCTTTCTCGAGTCTAGACTACGATCATTAGGGCTCTCACGAAAATGTTTTCAAACATGTTTATGTTGCATACACAAAACGTCCAGATCCATGGAACAAACATTTTTACAAACAAAAGGCATAAATCATATTCCAAGGTTATTGATCAGTTTGAGAAACTGGGAAGTTTAGTCTGAGAGACTAGGTAGTTCAGTTTGAGAAACTGGGGAGGTTTAGTCTGAGAGACTAGGTAGTTCAATCTGAGAGGCTGGATGGGATAGTCTGGGAAGACTAGGATAAATAAGTGCGTACATTGTTTCTACTTACATGCTTAATTGATGATTGTTAATATATGTGCATATGTTGTGATTGTTTTGATTACAAACACCATGTCCTCATCTGAGAGTGAGCTGTCAGATACTGTAGACCCTATGGCCATAGTTTCGGACGATGAGATTGTCCCGGACCCTGATATTTTCACCTCTGACACTGAGAGTAGCGATGACGATGATTTCCAGCTGTTTGCTTTACCTGATTTTGGCGACATTGTACCGCATGCTGATGGTCTACCTGACGAGGATCCATTTTTAATTCCTATTCCTGACCAAGATCTTATCATCCTCGGACACCCCGATGATGAGCAGGCCGTGGTCCCGATCCTCGCCCCTCTTCCTCTTGCGGCTTTTCCTCTCAAGGATCTGCCTTTTGATGCCATGTCTGATGATGATATCGCTCTTTTTATTGAGGGTCCTCCTGAGGAGGCCCAGGGTGATGGAGCTCCAGTCGATGATGTCATTGCAGTTCCGCTTGTTGAGATTCCGATCATTGAGATTTCATCTGATCATTCTGGTCCTGATTCATTCGAGTCTGTGTCATTTACTACTTTGCACGCACTGGGATTACAGCGTTATCCCACTGATTCCGATTCTGACACGGCTATGTCTGCCGCACCTGTTCCTCCACAGGACTTCGAGTTTGATGATGAGTTTGATTCTGACCTTGATCCTGAGCATGAGGTAAACTTCGTTCCCGACGATCAGCTTTTTGATGTACCCGCTGATCTCGAGCCGATACCCGCTGATCTTGAGTTAGCACCAGCCGACCCTGAGCCTATGCTTGCACCCAAGCCTATACCTGCTCACGATCCTCTGCCTGAGCATGACCCTGCACCTGTTGCTGATCGGATAGATCCCCGTTATGCATTCACCCGCAATGGGTGGATAGAGGACGATGGTGACTTGCCTTCTTTTGTTGAGCCTGTTACTCCCCCACATGCACCTGCACCTACACATGCACATGTTGATGTTGCCCCGTTTCATCCACATGTGTCTGATATACACCACACTGATCTGCCGATCACATTCTTACAGGATATCCCTCCACCCCGTCCAGGGGAAGGACCGTCTAGCCAGCCGTCTGGCCATGTTCCACCTGTGTCAGCACCCTTTCCTTTCATGCCACAGTTTACACATACTGCTCCTTTTGCTTCTGCACCATCAGGCGAGCCACTCATTTGGTTTCTGCCCAACAATGTGACAACTGCCACTTTCTGGTAATTTACGTACATTTAAAGCAATGAATTACATTATACAAATATGTGTTTTGAATATCCGAATTTCTTGATTACATGATATACATCTTAGAACAATCATTTATGATGCACATTATTCGTTTCTATTGGTTATATTTGAAACAGTTTAAAACAATGCATCGAAACAACTAGAGTAGTACCTAGTGAACTAGCGTGCTGACAAAAACTCCGGATCCGTAGAAACCATCTAAATTACATCTTTAGGACTCAGACGAAAGTCCAACATCAAATATACATTAAACCCTATATGGAAATACAAGGGTTTGGTTTAATACTTTCCCGATGTCCGATAACACTAAAAACTGCCGAAAAGCACTAAAAGCGACAATTTCAACACTTTTCCGCAGAAATTCTGCAGAAATCAGCTTTCTAATATTTTTAAGACATGTAAAAATGTTATTAAACATATAATTCATATGAGGATACTTTCGGGTATCATCCGAACCAAGAACTACATCAATTCATACAAGTTACACAACTTAGCGTTCAAATAACGTCTAACCGAAACAATTCGAAACGAATATCCGAACAATGTCGGATCTTTTTTTAGTGACCATCTAATATTATTTAGATCATATTAGACTAGTAATGGTCACTTAACACCTTCTTAACACATTTATACACTTGAAACATTTAAACACCAAAACACCTAAACTTTGCTAAAAGTTTCTAACACTTTAAACACTTAATAACAATTCAACAATTCAAGACCCCCCCCATGTTGTTGTGAACGGTTTTAAAGGGGTCCCACACCCTAATTTTTTTGTTAAATATCTAGATATTTTATTAGTTTGCAAGTGGATTATGTTGGTGAATTATTACAACACTTACTCACTAAGTAATCTAGCTCCTTACACTCTTTTTTTTTTTCATCTTTTATTACTTTCACTAAAACACTCTCATCATCTTCATCCATCTTACCAAGAACACAAAAAACCCACTTCACTTTAGTCTTTTATTTGTTGATCAAAATGGATTTCCAAGTAACATAAGAAGATCTAAAGCTTTTGTAAGTAAAAGGAAGGGTTCTCATCCATTCAAGAGTATTCTACCATCAAGATCTTCATCTTCTTAGTTCTTAATCATCTTCTAAGATCATCCCTAGCCAAGTGCTAGAAGTAAGCTTCAAGATCTATTTTTTTTCATACTTATATTATGTTTATGATTGTTATTATAACTAATAAATAACTAAATAATCATACATAATAAACATGAAAAATACAAAGAAGCACAAATAATAATCATGATACATTTATGTTGGTTTATATTGTGATCTAAGACTTGTTATATGCATATTTGATCTTGTTATGATGATTATGATATAAATAAATAGTTAGAGGATGTTTTAAAAATATGATCTAACAAGTATACATGTTTATGTTAAAGGGTTTTTAACATAAAGATTTAAAGGGATGATCATAACATTTGATCTTGTGAAAGTATTTGAGGTTTTTCACTAAAAACAATACTTTTACAAGATTATAAAAAGTAACATACAACTTGAGATTTTTATAAAAGTTGTTAAAACTAGAATTAAACTTGGTTTTTGAACTAGTTAGCATATGTTATTATCATGTATAAAATCCTACATGATTTTGAGATCATCTTAATGAGGTTATGTTATAAATCTCATGTGTTTTTTTTGTATAAATGATATGAGGAATTGTTGATGATTTGAAAAGAAAATGATATGTAAATAAACATGGCAAAGTTCATATTACAAAGGAACTATGGCCAACTTTTCTTAGAAATCATATGTTAGAAAAACTATCATTTTTTAACAAAGTCTTTACAAGATTAGAAAGTTGGTCTTTCTAAACATAAAAAATTGACATAAATATATATTTTGGTAAAATACATATTTATTGAGCATATCAAGTATGTGCTGTGTGTTATTATTTGTATTAGTTATATATAAAAGTTAGAGACTTGATAACAATGACACAAATAAATACAAGACATACTTACAACTAAAGACTTACAAGAATACATATAGACACACTTGAAAACAACCTACGGACATTCCGAGCTTTCGGACACAACTTATGGTCAAAACGGACGACGGGCGAATCTATAAACATATCGCCAATCCAACGACTTACTACGACGTATAGGCGATCTTTCGACGCGGACACAAAATTTACGTTACCATTAACAAAATTCGGACATTTTGAAACTTATAAAAACTATTATGTTTTTATTAACTAAAAAGTATACTTAGTTATTTTTATAAAAATGTTTTTATAAAAATGAAAGACTTATACTTTCAAATGGACTTACACTTCTTAATGGGCTATTTTATACAAATGGGCTTACACTTCTTAATGGGCTATTTTATACAAATGGGCTTACACTTCTTAATGGGCTTACTTTCATAATGGGCTTAACTTAAATACATGGGCTAAGCCCAATACCAAACATATGGGCCAAGGCCCAATACTATTTAGGCCCAACACTATTGAGGCCCAATACTATTTAGGCCCAACACTATTGAGGCCCAACACTATTTAGGCCCAACACTATTTAAGCCCAACACTATTGAGGCCCAACACTATTTAGGCCCAATAGCATGAATTCTTGGGCTAAGCCCAATGACATATAATTGGTAAAAATTACAATTGAACAGTTTACTTATACAAAGGCACGAAATAAAGAAGACAAGACCCGATGATACAACTCACAAGACACAAGATTACATATATATATATATATTTGGTGAAATATATATATAACCGTTTAACAATTCATTCATCTAATACAAAGTTCAACGAACAATAAAGACATACAAGTCTTACACATATTTAAGACACAAGGCTTGTACTCAAGTCATTTACAAAGACCGAAGTGTCTAACAAATATAAGAACATTTGTAGGTCGCAACATTGTTCAAGACGACCACGCGTAAGATCACAAACACTTATCATTCACGGACGCAATACTGTGAGTTCATGTCCCCTATTCATTTAAATGTTTTACAGCTTTACAACTATCGGGGAAAATACATGTTCAATTGTATGTTAAGTTATGGAATGAAACACCTTAGATCATGTGCGATTAGGGTCATACATCTAAGCACCATTAATCCAGTTTGGACCTAGGTACAAGTGGTTAGATCTAATGGGTTTTGGCGAGCCCCACTCTTGGTCATGGACCCATACAGAAGAGTGCGTTTGTGTCCCAGTCGATGGTAATCGACACGAAATCGTCTAGGTTTGGATTGCTTCCTATTTCGTCACACATATTAATGTCCTCGCGAAACATTAATGATCAACGATTTCATTGACGCTTTACATACTACATCTTTACATACAGATACATTTTATACAACTCACATTTTATGGATACATTTTATACAACTCACATTTTATGGATACATTTTATACAACTCACATTTTACGGATACATTTTATACAACTCACATTTTACAGATACATCTCATACAGCTAAACTGCATGAACTCGCTCAACTTTTGTTGATGTTTTCAAACTTAACATGTATTTCAGGAAATTAGTGGACCTGGCAGACATTTCAGTCAAGGAAAGCAAGTATCAAGACTCCATGCCACCATTTGAAGGGTTTACCCGTTATATACCGCCTCTTTGCGGTGATATAGTGGTCAAAGCCTTGACATTTTAAGACTTACATTTTGATGTATAGAACGATGAAAACATATTTTCATTTGATGGTTTGTAACAAATACATTTAACTTATGTTGCGTTCTTTCGAAACAATTATGACAATGGCATTGGAGCTTGTTTTTATTCAGTTAGTATTGTTCACTTATATTGTTATGCAATGAGAACCGATCAGATCACACCTCGCGCTTCCGCTACGAGCGGGTGTGACAGATTGGTATCAGAGCATCGATTGTAGTGAACCAGGATTCTTTCTCGAGTCTAAGTCTACAATCACTAGGGATCTCTCACGAAAACCTCTTGTTCATGTTGAACAGATTATAAATAAAATTGGACAGGTCAAAAGGTTTTCATTGCATAAACATTTTTCAAGGTCCACTACAACAAAAATTCATTTCACATAAATCAAGCGAGGACATTTCCATGGGTGAAGTCTATGAGACAGACACAATACATTAATAGACTATGTGCCTACAATACATTACATTATCAGTTTATGCATTATAAACAGTTTACTGGTTCAGCTTATACAAGATAGAAATCCTTGATTGATAGGATTTACATGATTATATATATAGGTTGTTCATATATATGTTGCATGAAATATTTTGCCAAGAACAAAATACCTTCGACTTCAAACTCTATTATTATTCTTTACTCACACGATGAAAATATCGACCTCAAGTCTACTGTGGAGCTTATGGCGAACATGATTCCTAAGTGAAATCTTAAACTTAATTCCGTAAAATATGGTTGCTTCTCGCGAATGCTGAGATGCCTGACCATGATAAATGACGACGAGGCGAAGGTGGTAACCTTGGACAACAACTCCATTAGTGGGGCGAGATCCATGTGACTCATACTAATCAAGGTGGATATACTCTTGTCCTTACAAGGAAGATGAAGTATTCATCTTGAAGGTGCCTCTTCGGTTGTTATTATTACAGATTCTTTTCATTTCTATTTCACCTAACGCTGTACCATTCTGCGAGTAATGACAACGAACGTTGACATGTGAGTTATCACGAAGGTCCCTCCTATGTTGAAGGTATATTGACAATAACGTTTCCTCTCTTATTGATCGGCAACTTCGTACGAGAGAATGCTAGGGTGACCATGCAAGGCAATTTATTATTACGGTGGCCAACGTAATAACAACTTGTAGTGCATGGGAATTCTGGTGGACTCTGCGGGCCAAGCTAATGATCACTATTTGTTCGAAATTCTTAAGTTATTATTTGAGATTCTATTAGAACACGAACTGTGGTGGTTAGTATAACACCCTACAATACAATACAATACAATACAGGAAGACGACACGTATTTGTTCACACCTAACATTCGATCTATATCACGATTCAGTTGAGACTAGTCATTTAAACAAACAAAACTTGTTAGCTACTCATGGAGGATTTTCCTCAACATTCTCGAAATTCTTGAACATGGGTTGGTTCCATGGTGTCTATGACACTTTACCCTACTTTACCTTACCTTACTTTATCATATTCCACCTTATCATATTTATTGGAAGTGATACAATAAATTCCGTCGTTTGACATTTGTCTTTTTCCAAGGGATGGTATGGCATGCGCCATGCTGCAACTCCCTCATTACATTCTATTCTACATTTTTGGAGATTCTAATAATCTTGCTAGAGCTCGTGAAACTCAAGCACTATTACCATAATTGTCACATGGACAAGTAAGACAAAGGATTTTCTCTACTTAGGATGATCGAGGTCCATAGAGTAGGGAATACATATTATATGGACGAAGACCACTGGTTGGTTTCCCCTCCTCAACGAATTTTTTTTTTCTCTTTTTCCATTTAAACATATGACCAATACACGCAAGAGGCATTACACCTTTTGGTTTTGGTTATCCACATTATCATTTATTCAAACATGTATGCACAATATGGTTTTGAGGTTTCCATGACCGATTGATTGCATTCTTCATTCTTGGGCACATGATAGACTTTATTTATCCAAATACATGTCTAGATTCTTTTAATAGTGTGTATTAAAAAGATCATGGCGCCAAAAGAATCAATTGTTTAAGTTAAAAGTTATGTGTTGAAGACCCTTGCTTTTACACAAGACATGTTTTATACATGACATTGTTACGCAAGACATTGTTATACATGTCATTTGACGTTGGTATACACAAGACATTTTTGGTGGTTATTTGTAAGTGATGAGACGTGTGTAATATGATAAAAGCATGGTGGATACGCCGCTGGTACTTCCTATATATAAGTGCTTATATTATATTGCATATCGTGGTGTTATTTTAATCTCTTCGACAAAGACAAGACATGACATTTTTGCACAAGACACGACATCCTCTACACAAGACATAATATTCTATTTCAAGACATGATATATTTATACACTACATTTTCATTGGTTATTTATTTAACCATACATCATTCTTTTATATCATCTGATTTTCATATCTATTTTCATATGATTTTATAAAAGAACTCGATCATAACTAGAGCCAATGTTGATGGATACACTTGATGCTTTCACGGTCTCTCAGGGGTAGTTCCATACTGGGTAACACCCGAATTCAAACACACTAAGTGTTACATTTCGGGTTTAGCTTCAGAGATCCGAAGCATGATCGCATCATCCCTCCCTACCTCGATCACTCAAACAATAACTCTAGCCATGAGAGAAACGAAGGCAATTACTGCCATAAACGATTTTGGCACCAGGATGTATGCTGGTAACTTGCCGAAATCCTAAATGCGACAAGTGAGACGTTCATCATGAGGGCAATTGCAAAAGCGCCAAGAGTAGCGGTGTGCTGATACCGGGCACAAAACAAAGGCTAGTAAGACGATAATACTTAAGAACGGATCAAGCTAGTGAATAAGTGTGTGTGTGGTTAGAACTATGAATACTCCACAAAATCCCAATGAAGTTATGAGTACGTACACTCTACGATCATCATGTACCAATTCTTTTAATACCAACACCGAGCTTAGCTATTGTCTTTAAATGTTAAGCATATACTCGAATTAGAGTCATGTTGGACACACATTACTATATCAACTTAGCTAATGGGAAATTAGCTGACTCTTGTCAAATCATAAAGGGTCACCATTACGTATCCTATCAATCAACATTTCACATCCATATTATTTGATACCATTGCCGATTTTTAGCTTTATCGCAACATTTCACATGCATAGTTTCATGGCTAGTGACGGGATTGTCCTAGCTACAAATAGGGATTGGGTTATCCTACATCTAAACACAGGGATTGGATTGTTCTCTACATTTGTACAGTGAAGTCCTTACTACATAGAATTCAAAATGTACTTGGCCTAGAGTCACGTAAGCTAGACGTCTCCTCATTCTATAGAATTGGCAAACGGTAAACTAGTCGAGTCTGGAGTTGAAATTCAATATCGATCTCTTATCCATTCAGTCGGGTAGTTTCGAAGTAGGGGTTGGCATGGATTGGTTATCCGATAACCTAGCCGAAGTCTTCTGTCATGTGAAGGTCAATCACCTACCACTACCGAATAAAGAGACACTTGTTATTCATGGAGAGAAGCATGACACACCATTGCAGATCATCAATTGCATGAAGGCACAGAAGCGCTTACAGAAAGGTTGTGCTGCCTTTCTGGCACATGTTGTCGACAAGGAGGCCGTTGGGCCGAAGCTGACAGATATTCAAGTGGTAAAAGAGTTTTCTGAAGTCTTTCCTGAAGACTTGTCGGGACTATAACCATATCGACAAGTCGAGTTTCATATCGACTTGGTACCGGGAACCGCACCCGTAGCCAAATCTCTATATCGATTAGCACCTTCTAAACCTTGTAATTGACCGAATAAGGATGTTGTGAGTTCATAACCCCACTCTTCATCATTTTACATCTTTTTAAAGGTTTTCAGGGGAGAGATGCAAGTTTTGCAAAATTGCACAACATTTCAATGAACAAAAATTCATATTTCTAAACATTGTTACATATAAATTTCCAACTAACTCAAATGGTTTATGAAAGGTCCAAGCTTCTACTCCAAGATAGACTTACGATCAGGGGTATCACAAGTTACGAATATAAGAGGAAAGCATGCCAAGGACGGCTTTTCAAACTCGTTATGGTCATTACGAGTTTCTCGTTATGCCCTTTGGTTTAACGAACGCACCAGCGGTCTTCATGGATTTAAGGAACCGCGTGTGCTAGCCGTATCTTGACAAATTCGTCATGGTGTTCATTGACGACAACCATATCTTAACAAATTCATCATAGTGTTCATTGGCGACATTTTAATATACTCACGATCGGCCGATGAGCACGAACAACATTTGAGAACCATTTCAAAACTATTCAAGAAGGAGACACTATACACAAAAATTTCCAAATGCGTGTTTTGGATTCGTGAAGTACAATTCCTCAGGCATGTAGTGAACGAGAAAGGCATTCAAGTAGACCCAGCTAAGATTGAAGCAAATGAGAATTGGGAGGTGCCCAAGACTCCAACTGGAGTCCGACAAATTTTGGGATTAGCGTGATATCATCGGAGATCTATTGAGATTTTTTTTGTAATTACTCAATTGCTAACCTCCCTCACACATAAAGACAATAAATCCGTCCCAATCGAAAAACAAGATATAACATTACAACTTATTCTTAAGATTGGTGCATAGCATTTTACAATCTTATCATTACCCGACGGTACTGAAGACTTTGTTGTATACTGTGATGCTTCGCATCATGGATTGGGTTGCGTACCCATGCAACGTGAAAAAGTTATCGTGTACACGTCACGCCAACTAAAAGTTCACGAGAAAAACTATACCACTCACGAACTAGAGTTAGGCGTGGTGGTATTCGCTTTAAAAATATGGCGACATTATTTATATGGTACTCAATGCATTATTTTTCACGGATCATAAAAGTCTTCAACACATATTCAGCCAAAAAGAATTAAAATATGCGTCAACGATGTTGGTTGAATTGTTGAAAGACTATGATTGTGAAATAAAGTACCATCCGGGCAAGGCGAACGTTGTAGCTACCGCCTTGAGCCGCAAGGAGCGAGTTAGAATACTGAGAGTTCAAGCATTAGAGAAGATGATTCACAAGCGCTCAAGGAAGAGCATATTCAACCAGAAACACTTCGAGGCATGAAGGAACAATTAGTGCCGAAAGAAGATGGAACTTTATACCTTATGGGTTGAAATTAGGTTCCATTCTTTGGCGGCCTTCGAGATGATATTTGGAGGAAGCACATAGGCCTAAGTATTGAAAGAATACTATTGGTGGCCTAACCTCAAAAGTAATATCGCGACTTATGTCGGAGAATGCTTGACTTATGCGAAAGTCAAAGCCGAATATTAAAATCCCTCGGGATTGGTACAACAACCCGAGATTTCCGTTTAAAAATGGGAACAAATATCGATGTACTTCATTACGAAGTTACCCAGGACCTCAAGAGGTCACGACATGATATGGGTAATCCTCGATAGATTGACAAAGTCCGCACAATTCTAACCGACTCGGGAGAAGGATAGTACTGAGAAACTAGCGGAACTCTATCTCAAAGAAATAGTGGCTCGTCATGGAGTGCCTATTTCAATCATTTCGGACCGAGACGGTTGTTTTGTTTCAAGAATTTGGAAATCATTTCAACAGGCCTTTGGATATCATTTGAATTTAAGTACGTCCTTTCATCCACAAACTGACGGCCAGAGCGAACGGACAAGCCAAACACTTGAAGATATGCTTCACGCATGTGTTATGGATTTAGACGGCAATTGGGATACTCATCTACCTTTAGTTGAGTTTTCCTACAATAACAGCTACCATACTAGTATACAAGCTGCACCGTTTGAAGCTCTATATGGTCGAAAGTGTCTCTCTCCGCTATGTTGGGCGGAAACAGGCGATAGTCAATTAATTGGCCCGGAACTAGTCCAAGGGACTACGGATAAAATTTTTCAGACCCGAGACCGTATCAAGGCGGCTCGCGATCGACAAAAGAGCTACGCAGATAAAAGACGAAAACCATTATCTTTCGAGGTTGGAGACAAAGTCTTGTTGAAAGTCTCGCCTTGGAAAGGCGTAGCGAGGTTCGGTAAACGTGGAAAGCTTAACCCACGTTACATTGGACCATTTGAAATCTTAGAAAAGATTGGCACTATTTCCTACAAGTTGAAGTTACCAGATGAACTTAACAGTATGCACGACACGTTTCATGTGTCGAATCTTAAAAAGAGTCCAACACAAGCAACCGTTATCATTCTATTCACATTGACGACAAACTCCAATTCACTAAAGAACCTGTTGAAGTCATGGACTGTAAGGTCTAGAAATCATGGAGGAGTCGTATAAAATTATTAAAATGTACTTTGGAACTCTCGACACGGACCCGAGTATACTTGGGAACGTGAACATTAAATCAAAGCCAAATACTCTCACCTGTTCGAGTAGTCTCCTGTATAGGATGACTCAGCTTGAATTTCGGGACGAAATTCTCAATAACAGGGGGAGAATGTGACAACTGCCACTTTCTGGTAATTTACGTACATTTAAAGCAATGAATTACATTATACAAATATGTGTTTTGAATATCCGAATTTCTTGATTACATGATATACATCTTAGAACAATCATTTATGATGCACATTATTCGTTTCTATTGGTTATATTTGAAACAGTTTAAAACAATGCATCGAAACAACTAGAGTAGTACCTAGTGAACTAGCGTGCTGACAAAAACTCCGGATCCGTAGAAACCATCTAAATTACATCTTTAGGACTCAGACGAAAGTCCAACATCAAATATACATTAAACCCTATATGGAAATACAAGGGTTTGGTTTAATACTTTCCCGATGTCCGATAACACTAAAAACTGCCGAAAAGCACTAAAAGCGACAATTTCAACACTTTTCCGCAGAAATTCTGCAGAAATCAGCTTTCTAATATTTTTAAGACATGTAAAAATGTTATTAAACATATAATTCATATGAGGATACTTTCGGGTATCATCCGAACCAAGAACTACATCAATTCATACAAGTTACACAACTTAGCGTTCAAATAACGTCTAACCGAAACAATTCGAAACGAATATCCGAACAATGTCGGATCTTTTTTTTAGTGACCATCTAATATTATTTAGATCATATTAGACTAGTAATGGTCACTTAACACCTTCTTAACACATTTATACACTTGAAACATTTAAACACCAAAACACCTAAACTTTGCTAAAAGTTTCTAACACTTTAAACACTTAATAACAATTCAACAATTCAAGACCCCCCCCCCCCATGTTGTTGTGAACGGTTTTAAAGGGGTCCCACACCCTAATTTTTTTGTTAAATATCTAGATATTTTATTAGTTTGCAAGTGGATTATGTTGGTGAATTATTACAACACTTACTCACTAAGTAATCTAGCTCCTTACACTCTTTTTTTTTTTCATCTTTTATTACTTTCACTAAAACACTCTCATCATCTTCATCCATCTTACCAAGAACACCAAAAACCCACTTCACTTTAGTCTTTTATTTGTTGATCAAAATGGATTTCCAAGTAACATAAGAAGATCTAAAGCTTTTGTAAGTAAAAGGAAGGGTTCTCATCCATTCAAGAGTATTCTACCATCAAGATCTTCATCTTCTTAGTTCTTAATCATCTTCTAAGATCATCCCTAGCCAAGTGCTAGAAGTAAGCTTCAAGATCTATTTTTTTTCATACTTATATTATGTTTATGATTGTTATTATAACTAATAAATAACTAAATAATCATACATAATAAACATGAAAAATACAAAGAAGCACAAATAATAATCATGATACATTTATGTTGGTTTATATTGTGATCTAAGACTTGTTATATGCATATTTGATCTTGTTATGATGATTATGATATAAATAAATAGTTAGAGGATGTTTTAAAAATATGATCTAACAAGTATACATGTTTATGTTAAAGGGTTTTTAACATAAAGATTTAAAGGGATGATCATAACATTTGATCTTGTGAAAGTATTTGAGGTTTTTCACTAAAAACAATACTTTTACAAGATTATAAAAAGTAACATACAACTTGAGATTTTTATAAAAGTTGTTAAAACTAGAATTAAACTTGGTTTTTGAACTAGTTAGCATATGTTATTATCATGTATAAAATCCTACATGATTTTGAGATCATCTTAATGAGGTTATGTTATAAATCTCATGTGTTTTTTTTGTATAAATGATATGAGGAATTGTTGATGATTTGAAAAGAAAATGATATGTAAATAAACATGGCAAAGTTCATATTACAAAGGAACTATGGCCAACTTTTCTTAGAAATCATATGTTAGAAAAACTATCATTTTTTAACAAAGTCTTTACAAGATTAGAAAGTTGGTCTTTCTAAACATAAAAAATGACATAAATATATATTTTGGTAAAATACATATTTATTGAGCATATCAAGTATGTGCTGTGTGTTATTATTTGTATTAGTTATATATAAAAGTTAGAGACTTGATAACAATGACACAAATAAATACAAGACATACTTACAACTAAAGACTTACAAGAATACATATAGACACACTTGAAAACAACCTACGGACATTCCGAGCTTTCGGACACAACTTATGGTCAAAACGGACGACGGACGAATCTATAAACATATCGCCAATCCAACGACTTACTACGACGTATAGGCGATCTTTCGACGCGGACACAAAATTTACGTTACCATTAACAAAATTCGGACATTTTGAAACTTATAAAAACTATTATGTTTTTATTAACTAAAAAGTATACTTAGTTATTTTTATAAAAATGTTTTTATAAAAATGAAAGACTTATACTTTCAAATGGACTTACACTTCTTAATGGGCTATTTTATACAAATGGGCTTACACTTCTTAATGGGCTATTTTATACAAATGGGCTTACACTTCTTAATGGGCTTACTTTCATAATGGGCTTAACTTAAATACATGGGCTAAGCCCAATACCAAACATATGGGCCAAGGCCCAATACTATTTAGGCCCAACACTATTGAGGCCCAATACTATTTAGGCCCAACACTATTTAAGCCCAACACTATTGAGGCCCAACACTATTTAGGCCCAACACTATTTAGGCCCAATAGCATGAATTCTTGGGCTAAGCCCAATGACATATAATTGGTAAAAATTACAATTGAACAGTTTACTTATACAAAGGCACGAAATAAAGAAGACAAGACCCGATGATACAACTCACAAGATACAAGATTACATATATATATATATATATATATATATATATATATTTGGTGAAATATATATATAACCGTTTAACAATTCATTCATCTAATACAAAGTTCAACGAACAATAAAGACATACAAGTCTTACACATATTTAAGACACAAGGCTTGTACTCAAGTCATTTACAAAGACCGAAGTGTCTAACAAATATAAGAACATTTGTAGGTCGCAACATTGTTCAAGACGACCACGCGTAAGATCACAAACACTTATCATTCACGGACGCAATACTGTGAGTTCATGTCCCCTATTCATTTAAATGTTTTACAGCTTTACAACTATCGGGGAAAATACATGTTCAATTGTATGTTAAGTTATGGAAAGAAACACCTTAGATCATGTGCGATTAGGGTCATACATCTAAGCACCATTAATCCAGTTTGGACCTAGGTACAAGTGGTTAGATCTAATGGGTTTTGGCGAGCCCCACTCTTGGTCATGGACCCATACAGAAGAGTGCGTTTGTGTCCCAGTCGATGGTAATCGACACGAAATCGTCTAGGTTTGGATTGCTTCCTATTTCGTCACACATATTAATGTCCTCGCGAAACATTAATGATCAACGATTTCATTGACGCTTTACATACTACATCTTTACATACAGATACATTTTATACAACTCACATTTTATGGATACATTTTATACAACTCACATTTTATGGATACATTTTATACAACTCACATTTTACGGATACATTTTATACAACTCACATTTTACAGATACATCTCATACAGCTAAACTGCATGAACTCGCTCAACTTTTGTTGATGTTTTCAAACTTAACATGTATTTCAGGAAATTAGTGGACCTGGCAGACATTTCAGTCAAGGAAAGCAAGTATCAAGACTCCATGCCACCATTTGAAGGGTTTACCCGTTATATACCGCCTCTTTGCGGTGATATAGTGGTCAAAGCCTTGACATTTTAAGACTTACATTTTGATGTATAGAACGATGAAAACATATTTTCATTTGATGGTTTGTAACAAATACATTTAACTTATGTTGCGTTCTTTCGAAACAATTATGACAATGGCATTGGAGCTTGTTTTTATTCAGTTAGTATTGTTCACTTATATTGTTATGCAATGAGAACCGATCAGATCACACCTCACGCTTCCGCTACGAGCGGGTGTGACAAACAATATGCCAGTTTCTGATCCATACCATCCTTGACATTACACTGGTTACATGAGGGATGATCTGCTTTTGTCGTTACAGCTTCAGCAGGAGATGTTGTGTCGTAGAGTCATGGATCTTGAGAGGATTCCACGTCCTCCACCTTGTTCTTGTCCATCACCATTCGCGACTCCACCTGCTCCTCTTCTGCCATACCCAGATTCTGACATTCGATTTCTTACCATGGAGCAGCAGATTAGTTATTTGTTGCATATCGTTCATGCTCTTGAGGAGGAGTTAGCGCAGGTGTGCAGTTTGCTTTTCGTTCCTCCAGCTCCTCCTCCTCCTCCACCATCAGCATAGCAGGTTTTTGGTTCTATGCAGGTCGCTTACTTTTGATGAGAGTGTCGCTATTGAGCCTAGCTTACACAGCCTTTTGAAGACCACTTTTTGACTTTTGACTGTTGTAGTTTGATAAGACGATTTGGACAAGGGTGATGTAGTCCCTTTTGGATGTGATATGATACACTTGTAGAACTTGTAAAACTATATTTGTGGTCGATGATATATGAAAGCTCAATCGCAACATTCTCATTATATACGTTGTTGAATTACTTGTTTATGTTATGATTGGGATGTTATGTGCTTACTTGCGTTGATGAATGCTATGAGGTATACATGTCATGTACTTACTATACTTATTATGACCTGACCGATGCAATATTCTTTTAGAAGATGCCACCTCGAAGAGAAACTCGATTGCCCACAACAGAGGCTGAGTTACAAGAACAGATTTCACAAGCGATAGCACAGCACGAGGCCTTGCGCTTTGAATATAGCGAGAGTACCTCAGAAAATAACCCACCTCATGGCTGTACCTACTGGCAGTTCCTTGACTGCAAGCCTCGAATTTCGACGGCACTGGAGGTGCCATAGCCTTTGTGAAGTGGACCAAAAATATGGATTCTGTTTTGCGAATGAGCGGATGTACGCCAGAGTAACAAGTCCCATATGCGTCAGGATCGTTTCAAGACGGGGCCTGGTTATGGTTGAACTCTTAGGTTCGAATATTGGGCAAAGCTACTACGAATGCTTTAACATGGGATGAGCTGAAGGAAATGATGCGTAGGGAGTTTTGCTCTCAGATGGCAATCCAGAAGCTGGAATTCGAATTTTGGAAGCTAAAGATGGAAGGTCCAAAAGTGGCGGAGTACGTGCAGAGACTTCACGATTTGTCGCGAGTTGTTCCTTACCTAGTGGAACCAGAGTTGAAAAGGATGGAGCCATTCATCTGAGGACTGGCGCCACAGATCCTGCGCTTAATGACGGTCTCAGCTCCGCCAATAGCTATCGATGCGGTCGAGTTAAGTGTGACACTCAGTAAAGAAGCGGTTAGACTGGAAAAGCTTTCAAACCCTGACGAGAAGAAGGAAACTCAGGTAGAGTCATCCGGAAAGGACAAAAGGAAGCTCATTGACTTCCAAGAGGATACCCGAACGAACAAAGCCAAATGGAGAAAGGAGTACATGGGCACCCTACCTAAGTGCGAAGACTGCCTACTTCATCATGCTAGGCCATGTAAGTATGGAAGAGGTGATGTCTGCAACAAAGTAGGGCATGTCGAGGAGACGTGCCAGATCGGAATGGGACATGGAAACGAAGGTCAAGATGGTGGCAGAAATCACGAAGGAAGCAACGACAACAACGACTATCAAAGAAGGACCAATGATGAACAAAAACTTGCTCGAGGTTGTTTCGACTGCGGGGACAAGAGGCATTTCAAGAAAGATTGCCCTAACAACAATCTGGCCGATGTTAAGATTTACTTGGGAACTAAGCCGAGAAGTGATAAGTGCAAGTATCACCACAAATGTCGATGTCTGAAGCCTAAGTGCGGCAGGTGCGGAAAGAAAGGACACAACAAGGATGCCTGTTGGGCGAAGAGTCCCATAAAAGGAGGAAATGATGACAATAACCAAGGCGGAAATAAAAATGATAAAATACCGGGCTGCTACAGATGTGGGAACGTGGGGCACTTTAGGAAAGAGTGCCCAAGAAGGATTAACCAAGACAGTGAAGGGGCATCCATCATCGGAGCTCGTGAAGTATGCCAGGATCCAGATGTGGTTACTGGTACGTTCTCCATCAACCAAAAATTTTGTATTTATGTTGTTCGATACCAGTAATGACCATAGCTTCGTATCTCATGAATTTAAGAATATACTTGGTTTAGTAAAGGGGTAAGCTAGATAACCCGCACTCGATAGAACTAGCTAATAGGAAGCCTCGACGTGGTAATTAGGATGGACCAGTTGTCGAGCAATCGAGCGGAGGTTTTTATCCGCATCCCAATGACGAACGACTAAGCAATCACGACTCATGAAGCAGTATACGCCTCTACAAATTACTAGTGCTTGAGGGCACGAGAGTTGTCATGCAAAGGATGCGTTGCCTTCCTAGCACACGTTGTGGACAAGGAAGCCGCTAAGCCGAAGTTGGAAGGTATCCCTGTGATAAGGGAATAGCCTGAAGTCTTTCCCCGAAGACTTGCCTGAATTATCTCCTCAACGACAAGTCGAACTTCGCATCGATTTGATTCCAGACGCCGCACCTGCAGTCAATACACCTTAGCGACTTATACCTTCGGAGATGCAAGGATTGTCAGTATAGCTTCAGTAGTTGATAGAGAAGGAAGTTAGCAGACCAAGCTTCCCGTTTTGAGTAACACCAGTTCTGCTCATCAAGAAGAAAGACGATGATTGTCAAATGAGCATCAATTACCAGGAGCCGAACGAGCTAACCAACAAGAGTTGGCAACTCTTACCGAGGATTAACGAATTATTTATTTAACTAACTATGAGGAACCAACTACTATTTTAAGACTGATCGAGGATTGAGTGTCATTATATGTGAATTCAGGAAGAAAGTATACCGGGGTATTGTGGGACAATAACTTGTTTTAAACAAAAATTGTGTTTCCTGCGCAACGCAAAAAACAGTTTTACACAGAGTATGAGACTTTGAGAATCTAGAAAACATATGCTTAATCCTTTGGGAACCCAGGTCAAAACTCGTGACGGTTGTCACTTAGGAATCACACCTGTTAACTCAAGCAAACCCCATTATCCTGACATATATGCTATTTCAGTTAACCAAACAGAAACTACTCAAATTTCTTTTGTTAAATCTCCACTTTTGCTTCTAGCAAATGGATGTTTGCATCTCTACTCCCCTTAATGGTAGTTGCATCACGTTAATTTTCTTCACTGAGAGCGAACACACATTGCTTCGATACTTGTTCATTTCTTCATACTCATTGTTTCAGTACTCGGAAACTTATATGTCACACATGCACCATTTGCTACACATGTGGTTTCGTTTCAAATAAATGCTTCATTAAAGTTCAAATGTTATTTTGCTAAAGCTAACTATTGGTCAATGATTCGAATAACCTACATTCTTGTAATTGTTGGCTCCTTTGTTATCAAGTCAACACACTTTCTTGAAACTCCTTTTATTTCAAGTTGCATTCATGGTTTGTCTTCGTAACCATGCTAAGATTCCCTTATTGATACATATGTTTATTGTCGGGTTACGCTGAAACCAAGTTCAATTGCTTGAACTTATCCATTTCGCATATTCAATTTAAAACGTCATATGATGTATTGGGAGCATCATATTCAAATATTTTTGCAAATGTTCTTTTGTTTCGAGCCGTAGTAGACTTGATTGGTCTACGACTCCACTAAATCGTTTGTTGATTTCAATACCTTGCGGTGACACTTTCACAAAATTGAAGCTTGCGCTAATTTGGTTACGCACCTCATACACGAATTTAATTGTCTATTTATCTGTTCTAAATCCGTTTTGTTTATCACAATTAAAGCGGTCTCAACATAATTGTGTGTTAGGACAATGGTACCTAGAACCATTTCATATCACAGTTAGGGTAAGTCGGATATCAAACCAGAGGAGGATTGTGGAAAGTGTTATGATGCTAAGTATTAATTAACTAATGCTAAAAAGTAAAATCCAATTGATGGGTTTGATTGATTATCTAGAAATTACGAACTAAAAAAATGAAGTTTAAATCAATAGAGAAACAATGGTTCCTCCAGATTTCAGGTTTTACAGCTAGATTCAATTATGTATTTAATCGAAACACTCACATAGACATAAGTGTTTAAACTTAATTCACCAATTGTGATAACCAACGACTAAGTACTCCGGTCAATACATAACAGGAGGTTATCGAATGATTATCAATTACAATTACAAACCCTAACCCCATGTCAAATATATCCCAATTACTAGAACCCTCGGGAACTGAATGCTTAGAAATTAAGGTTTAAATAAATGCAATTGTTTACAACCAATAAATCAAATCAATGGTGAAAAGCATCGAATGCTTAGATCACTGATTTATACGATTGTCACAAACACATAAAATTATCCAACTTACAAAAACCCTCCATCCGGAGGAAACCACTAGAAAATTAGCCGCTCATCTCGCACGAAGAATCTTCAACAGCTTGAATTGATGAAGAAATCATGGTTGATTCGGTGATTGGAATGAGAATCTTGATGTTTGGAGATGAAAAACCTGAGCTTCGATTGCCTTCGAGTGCCTTCTCGTACAAGACTCCCAAGCCCACAACCAATGATGATGTTGGGCCGTGAGTTCAAGAGCCCAATTATTATTATATAGGGCTGCTCCACTTTTCGTATGTATCCTCCAAGTATAACGAAGTTGCTAAAGTCCACTGCCAAACTCTTTTATGGATGCCCATGTGCCGTCCAATCAAGTGTTCCCAGCATTCATTCCCTTCTCTACTTGGCGTGCGTGTATATATGCATATGCATGAATTGACTTTCTTCTCCTCCTCTTTTATAATGATGAGATGTGATGATTATAAAAAAACCAAAAGCCACGTGAGTATGGCTGCAAAAGTCCCAAGAAGTCTCAATTTATAATGATGTTGTTGACTTGCTTTAATAACCCTCCTAGAAGTGCACGTGTATTCCCTCAAGTCCAGGGCCGGCTCAACCATTTTGGTGGCCTAAGGCGAAGTAAAATCTTGTAGCCTTTTTCCCAAAAAAATGTATGTAATTGAAAGTTAAACTTGAAGGGCCCAAGTGTAATTATTTGAAAGATTGTGTTAAAATTTGAAAACAAGAAAAAAAAATGGTGAACCAAGGATTCGAACCCGGGTCTCAACAACATCCATACATACACAAAACCACTACACTACCAACCATCAATTTGTTGATAACTTACACTCTAAATATTTTATAAATGGACTGTAGTTTCATCAAATTATGGAGGCCCTATAGTTTTGGTGGCCCAAGGCCCAAGCCTCATTTGGCTTACCCTTGGGCCGGCCCTGCTCAGGTCAGTCGCCCCCTTTTTTTCTTGTGTGATGATGATTTTATTTATATTTTCCAAACACAAGTCGGCCCAATCCAATATGCGTTGCCATCTTGTCTTCACCGTAGCCTACGGGTTAAAACCGTAAGTTACGGTTTCAATTTTCTGCTTCCTCACCTCTGCTATACCATAGATTACGCCTCACAAACAGTAGGTTACGTTTGCATGTCATAGATTCGTACTTGTTCAACATACACTTTCATAGAATGACAATTAGGCCCCTAAACTTCATTCATTCATAATTCTCGCACATTTGAGGTATCTTTTCGACCCGAGACATCTACCGAATGATGTAAATTCTCATAATAAACATCCTTGCCTGTTCCGTTTCATCTCTAACCACTCTAACTTCACCGTATTACGCCGATTAACCTGTTAAACCACAAACACACGTAGCTATCACATTCGACACATATAATCAAGTTCACGATGATAAAACACTTGTTATAATACACTTTAGCACCTGGTTTTCACACACTCCATCAACGGTGTACCTCCTAAACGATTCTTTCATTATAAATTGAATACCTTGCAGTGTTTATTGCTTTCTATCTTCAAGCAGAAACGGTAGTTCTTTGGTGTCCTATTGAAGGGCCCTATGATGTCATTGAATCAAATTTTCAGGCTTGCTTCAGTACACTTTCATTTGTTTTCAAACTCGGTGAACTTGTCGGTCATCGCTACTATTGAAATATGTCAATTACGACACCTTGTGGTGTCATGACAAATTTGTAGCTTGTGCTAATCATGGTCAACCGTTTCACATAAAACTACACATACTTTTGTTTGACTTGTCATTTAAACATTTCTAATGCAACTACGAATTAAGACAATGATACACCAGATTCGCTTGTATTTCATTCGGTGTACTTTCGCAATTTGAGAACGTCAACACACTAATCCTTACCATTTATTTATTCAAAAGTTGACAGATCATTTTCATATTCAAGTTGTTGATTTTGAGTTCATATAGCGGATGCTATGGTTTGTGAAAACTCATTTGCATATTGTGACCGATTGTTTGAAGAATCAATTGGTCAAAACTCCTCTTTTGTGGAACCCCTGTTAACTGAGTTACGCTAGACTATACATCTATACGCCTCGTGTCCTTTGACATCAAATGCTAGAAGACATACCTTTTAATCATTGGGTTCTTATGTTGAGATATATCCCTGGAATCACCTGATGTGAATAAGATTTGAATCGGTTTTGTGGTTATCTACCTCAATATTATCCATATACATACACGCATAATGTAATCCTAAGGAGTTAAGGTAGAATAAATTTCGAGGATGAAATTTTCTTAATAGGGGGAGAATGTGACAACTACCAAATTTGCATCTTGATTAGTGCTTAATGACTGTGCTGAATTATACTTAACTACTTTCTGATTACTGCATCATACTTACATGTGCATCACATATTTCATAATGTCACATCATTATTACATACAAACTATATTGACATACATGATGCACAAAGCAAAGTTAGCGGATAACTTAAAGAAATGCTGACGGGACTCAGCACATAGACAGACAATACAATGAGACACGGAATGAGCTAGAAACCAAGTATTACACTAGTGTAGTGTATAGGAAAGTGAGGATCACAAAACTGCATGCCTAAGTAGTAATATAAGTGCCGGCAAGTGCCTAAAACCCACATAAAGTGCTGAATTCAACATAAATAAGCAAAAATCAGCTTTTTTTACATGTTTGTATCATGCAAAAATATGACTAAGTGGTCCTGAGTGCTTTCCTAGGTGTCGGGAATTAAGAGTGTCACAAAAGGTAACATAAAGATCACTAAACAATATAGTTTGACACTTTAACGAACCGGTATACAACCGAACAACCGGACACTACCCGAAACACCAAAATTACACTAGAGGCACTGTTTTAACATTACTGAGCTAGTTATGATCCCCGAACGTCATAACACCCATTAAAAATATCTAATAACCAAGATATGTAACTAATGCTTGAAATCTCACTAAACATCTAACTAACTAGTTTAACCTATACTATGCCCCACACCTATCTTACGGCCCCAAACAAGGCCCCACCATTGAGATCTCACTTGATCTTGTGAAGATTGATTAGAGATATGCCTTGTACTTTGTGAACACATTATCCATTGGTTAAAGGTTAAACATGATTATAAGTAATGTTTGCTAGATCTTTCCCTCATTATCTTTCACCCACTAAACACACACTCCATCCTCTAACTCTCCTCCCCACTCTCGGCCGAACACCATCAATCACACCACCATCATAATTCAACCTTGTTCAATCATTCCATACACTCACAAAGGTGCTAGAAGGTGTCTAATGAAGCTTGGAGGTCGTGGATTTTGAAGGACCTCTCTCATTTGCTATTATCCACCACATTTGTCACCTTCATCTTCTTGTGTTCATCCCTAGCCCTTGTGCTAGTAGTAAGCTTCTTGTCACTTGATTTTACTTCATATTTTGTTGGTTAAAAGATGATGAACATTGTTAATCTTGAAGAACACTAAAGAACATAATCATGAATCTTTAACATAAGCTTATTAACATATGAATACATTGATTTGCTTCTTGATGATTGATGATTTGTGTTAGTGATGTTAGACATCATATGAAACCTACTAGATTGTGATTTAACACATGATCTAGTAAGTTAAGGTGGTGATCTTGTGAAAGACCAAGATCATCATGCTTTATGTTTTCATGAACTTGAAGTATGAAAATGATTTTATGAATAATGAAGCATATAACATGATTACTAGACATAAACTTGGATGATTTGAAAAATAGTTTTCCAAAGAAACCAAGTTAAATAACAAGATTTACATAGATTTGGTTCTTACTTAAACATACACTATTTTTGGTGGTAAAACAAGTTTATAAACACTTGTGAAACAAGAAGATGTCATAAAGAAATATTTTTGTAAAACATGTTTACAAGTTGTAAACACCTAAATCTTTCAAGAATGAAGTTTATAAAGAAGTAAATACATTTTGGAGGGTAACTAAACCTACTTAACACACTACCAAGTTACTACAAGTTTTTATGAAAATTCAAGTTCATGATTGTTATGTAAATAGCATTGATTTGGCACTTGGTAAGTGTAAGTTGTTTAGGGTTGATTGTTTGTGATGATTTAAAAAAAAGAAAATGATATGCTTTGGTAGCATGGACACTTCCATTTTTAGGGGAAACTATGGTAAAATTTTCTAAAAATATAAACACTTAGAAAGATATTTTCAAACAAATATTTACAAGTGTATTTTGATCATGAGTTTTCAATAAAAACCTTGCCATAATTTTTGTTACAAAAATACAAATATTGGAGGTTGGTTTTTGTAAATAAAAATAACTAAATATATATTTGAAAGGTATATATTTAGAAGACATGATATGTGTGAATATTTGTATGCTTTGTGTAGTAGTTATATTATTTTAGGGTTAAAATAATATAACTTGACAAAATACCAAGAAATTACAATCCAAAATATTACCAAAAAATCACAAGGAATAAATATATAAGTTACACGCATAATATTGTAAAACCGAACAAGAATGTAACTTACAAAAATATTCCGGAAAATGCGTTTATGAGCATATTTTTTGTAAATATTATTTTGGATACGAAAGAAATGAAAATATGATTTTTATTATTATTAGAAAGTATATCATATTTTCGACAAGGAGAAAATATATTATTTTTGGAAGTAAAAATATATTTTCTTGGAATATTTAGAAGATATATGATTTTTTTGGAAAAATATATATATTTTCTTGAAATACATTATTTTTGGGACAAAATAATTATATATATATATTTTCTAAGTTAGACTTGAAAATATATTATTTTGGAACTACAAATACAAGAATGCGAATATACATGTATGAGATACCCCCATCCTTGGGAAGGAAATACGAAAATATATACTTGAGAATATTGTTACAGAAATATTGTTTAACAAATTATTCCAAAATTATATATAATTTAAAAGTTAAAATAATTATTATTTTAACAAGTAATTATAACTTGGAATAATATTGAAGGCATAAAAGAAACGTAACTCAAACACGTAAATACTAAGGCAAGACACGGCCCGTTCGTCTAATAGACCCTAGTACATTGTAGGTAGTCGTGTTTGCTAAAGGGATTTGAGTTACGAGTACCGAAGACGCAAAACTGTGAGTTCATGTCCCCCTTTTCTTTTGACTGTTTTCAGTTTTATAACTTCGGGGGTGAAATACATGTTACAATTGTTTACAAACGTTTTATACATGGTATGGTTAGCTAAGGAGGGTTATTGCTTGATCATGTGAAAGGTGGGTACAACACTTAAGGCCATTAATCCTCGTCGTAGGACCGAGGGACATGAGTGATAGATCTATTTGGGTGTAGCGAGCCCACACCCATGAGGACCAGGGTGGCCCATGTGGTGACTATGTCCACATACTAATGCAGTGGCAAAATCCGCTAGGTTTGAGTTTTTCTGCACCATTTCACATATACCATTGGCCTTGCAAACCATTGGTGATCTGTTTTTCCTTATTGCCTCATACCAAGGACATATATACATACATACATACTTCAAAGGTTTATACATACATATACACAAACACATGAACTCGCTCAACTTTTGTTGATATTTTCAAATTACATGTATTTCAGGGAACTAAGTGGATCTGGCATGTGTTGCATGTTTTCAAGCTGCGTTATAAATAAAAGATGTCATCCAAGTCTTTAGGGTTTAGGAGATGTATCTTAATCCTGGACGAGATACATGGTTCTAAACTCGGGTTTGTTTAAGGTCTTTTGTCGAGTCTTAGTGAACTCATTTAAACATGTTGTGGTTTGTAAGTTAAACTTTGGTATCGATGTTTCAGACAATTATGTTATGTTATTTTCAAACGTAATTTATGGATGAACATCTTATGGTTTTTATCATATAGCGTTGTTATGATTGAATGCTATGGTATTAAGAAAGTCACACCAATAACCACGCTTCCGCAAAAGTCAGGGTGTGACAGTATGTATATGAAGAAAACTAACAGTATGTTATGTGTAAGGAAAGCATAATTGTTGGAGAGGATGATCCGCGAATGCGGTCTAGGACCGACACCAAGGCATGTAATAAGGCAATTTGGCCCTAGGTGCGTAAATTTAATATGTGGGTACATGAAATGGTAAAACCTATCTAGGGAAGGAAAATTTTAAATGGAAGATAATAATGGTATAGTAATGAAGTTTTGAAAATGTTACACGCGCCGAAACCTAATTCTTCGTACATAAGGTGATGATTACACTAAGACACGGAACTAGTATGTGGATTGTGTACCTGGCCAGTACACAAGAAACATATGATGTTCATGAGAACGTGATAATTGTTACAGGTATGTTCAGTAGAATTAGGTAGTAGGTGGACGTGAGGGTGAAGGGAATAGTAAGACTTTCAAGAACATTTAAAGTATCAAATACAAATGGAAAGTATGAATGATATGTTTGAACCCGCGAGACGGATTCAAAAATATAAGTAATGGAAAGTATGAATGATATGTTTGAAACCGCGAGATGGATTCAAACATAGAAATAATGGAAAGTATGAATGATATGCTTGAACCCGCGAGACGGATTGAAACATAGAAGTAATGGAAAGTATGACTGATGTGTATGAATCCGTGAGACGGATTCAAAACATAAAAGATATGAAAGGTATGAGTGATATGTATGAATCCGGGAGATGGATTTAAAAACAAAAGAATGACCATAAATGGCATGCGGACCTAAATTTGAGTTAAGGAAAGAAGTTTTGATTAAGTTACATGTTAGAATGTGTTAGTAAACGACTCTTGGGAGTCAGAATGAATGATGGGCTACGACACGAACGATAACTTAAGTATGGACAGGAAGGGTAAGTTTTTGTAAGAAGTATTGAAATGATGTATTAAAGTCTTTGTATGTAAGCATGAATGGAAAGAAGTACGAACGTGTACCTAAATACATCCATGATAATTAAGAAACGCCAGTTTGACCTTGAAAAGTCAAACTGCAAAAAGGTTGACGAAATAATTGAAAAAATGAAAGAATTGTGGGTGTTTAAAACACCGAATAGAATAAATTTGGAGAGAAAGTAATAATGACAAGTACTGATGTGCGTTAGGTGTGATATGTTTTTATGTATATTTTAAGCCCTTTTTAACACTTGAGTCAAGTTTTAAATTTATAAAACACGATATTTTACTAACACTAAACACACATATGTGCAAGTGCACCCATCGTGAGCGTAGTATAGCATTGGTAAGATACCGAGGTCGTCCAAGGACACAAGAGCTTTTAATACCGGTTTATCCTCAACGTCTAATCAAACCAAAATTTTAGAAAAGGTTTTAAACATGAAAATAAAAGCTAAAAATGCTGAAAAATAAAAATAAAAATAGAACAGATAGACAAGATGAATCACTTGGATCCGACTAGCCTTTAGTGTAACCTTTGATGATTTCCGCACTTTTGCACTTTTTAAGAGATTATCTTAGTTAGTAGGCCCCTCTTTTGAAGGTGACGTTACCCTCAACCCAGTAGTTTGAGTCAGCAAGGATACAATCCTAAAGGGTCGTAATATTGAAAGATAATTAATTAAGTTATTAATGCGTAATGTGGTAGGCCCTTCTTTTGAAGGTGACGTTACCCTCGGCTAAGTGGTTTGAGTCAGCTGGGATACAATCCCAAGTAGCCGGGTTAATGTATTAATAGTAGTTTACATACGTGGGGATCAAGCCATTCTCACCCCCGCCATCCAATACCAGTGGGTATTGAAGGAGGTCCTAGTAAGCTTGACCCAGGTCCTTGCAGGATCTATACACTGAACAAGGCAAGAACCTTACCAAACCATTCCCTTAATCCCCGACCAGGTAGCCAACATATCTCTATATAGACCGTAGAGATATGAATGGTGTAAATCTTTTATTTTACATAGACAGTAAAATAACGCCAAGACACCACAGACAAATGATAAGGAAGTTTCACCTTCAACATAAGAAACTAGTTATTAAAGTCATTAATACAAAACCAAATAAAAAGTGCGAAAAGATTAAAAATCAAAAGTATTACACTAAATGCTTGTCTTCACCAAGTGATGTAAGAGACTTAGGCAAACATGGCCTTTGATTGTCAAGAACTCTTACTATCAATCTTGGATCCCGAGACTACTACACACACTCTATGATGGATGATGGGTGATGGTGGTGGATGTGGGTGTTGTGATGGTGGTGGAGTGTGGGTGAAGTGGGAGAGAGGTGGTTTGCCAAGGGATGCCTTTGAAGTGAACCAAGCACCTCTTATAGACTGCACAGAAGCCCGGACACGACCCTGTGTCCATCCATATTCTCTTTCTTCATTAAATGCATTTTGTCTGCATTAGCTCCACACGCCCCCCGTGTCCGCTGGGCACGACCCCGTGTGCAGAAGCGTATCTGTACTATCAAGATTTGCTTGGATTATGCGACTCTTAGCGTTGACCACGGCCCGTGTTGAGCTGGGCATGCCCCCGTGTCGGGAATAGAAGCTTCTATAGCTTTGTCCTTTCTACAGACACCTCGCCACGTCCCCGTGTGTCCGCTGGGCACGGGGACGTGGCCAGCCTTCTGTTTTCTTGTTTTTGCTTGGGAAGATGCTGTCGAGGGGTCGGGCATGCTACGTTTGTTCCTTTTCTTGTATTTATGTTAGATTTTGCTGCATATTTGTTCCTTTTGTTCATTTACGCTCATTTAATCCTGAAAATACAAAAGGAAGACAAAAGCACACTTTTTCCAACATTAGTACTAAAAAAGGGTTAGTTTTATGCCTCATTTGATGTAATTTATATGTTGCATTTTACACACATAAAGTACCGATGGAAAATGCTAACTTTGATGCTAGGCTTGTAGGCCATGTTCATCTGAACAAGATATTGTTGGAAGGATACTCATGAGCGGAAGCCCATCTCATGAAAGGAAGGGATCAAACTGGCTTTGACACGGACTCCTTCAGAAGCAGGCCGATCCGATTTGCAGATCGTTAGTCTACGCAATGAAATCGAGGTTAGTAAAATAATTAACCTATGTTGGATAGGTATGATACGGTATGGAATGTTGATTTTTAACAGTCGACATAGGAAGAAAATTTTGTCACTAAAAAGAAAGTTTCAAAATCTTGAGTGAAAGTTTCGGGGTAATGATTAAGCTCTAGTATGATAAACTTGCACAACACGTGTACTCATGTAGAATAAGTAATGCATGAAGTGAGATACCTATAGTAAAGTGATATGAATGAGCCTAACGTAATGGTATGCCTGGTCAAAGTAACCATAGAAAATGTAGAATAATGCTTAACCTTGGAATTTAATACGAATGTGTGAGTATGAAGTAGTAGTTTCGTTGCGATTATGAGAAAGAACCAATTATTGATTGTCTTCGGTACGAGTATGATATTTACGACCCCCCATATGAGTACAAAAATGATTAGAAGGCATGTTAGTAATGGAATGTTGAGATTTATTTATGATGATCAAAATGAAATATCATAGATGATATATGAATAGGATGAAATGAATTGAAATATTTAGAATAAGCAGAAACATGAGGGTATTATGATTAATTAGAAGGATAGGAACAAATCGTAAACATAGGCTGTGCAACCAATAGAACGATGAACGAACCGTTAGTAATGAAATGTACCAGGAACAAGCACTATAAAGTGTAATGACACTAATAAGGGCTCTGGGTAAATTTCCGACCTATTACGTGTTTGAAAAAGTAAGTTACTTAATTCAAGAAGGTAGGAACAATGCGTACAATTATCTTTGCTTATGAAAAAATTATTTGGCCAAGATCCCAAATGTATTTAGTATGTATTATGCACCTTGAATAAGTATAATGAAAAGGTAGAGTAGGAATGGGGAGGTTTCGGGGACGAAACCTCCTTTAAGGGGGGTAGATTTGTAACACCCCAAAACTCGAATTAATAAATTCGTTAGTATGTTACCACGTTTAATTAAATGAAATACAATAACTAAGTTATTAAGCTTGGTTAAATGCCTAACAAAAATAAGTAAGAGAATGAATTGGGTGACAATTGAGATCAAGTAACTAACTTGAGGGGCTAATATTGTAAAAAGGGGGAAAACCTAAATGTAATTAAAGCAAAAATCTCACACACTAGGTGTGTGTGCGCGTGAGATTGAGCAGGAGAAGGGGGAAGGGGCTGAAAAAGAAAGAAGAAAAAAAATATAATTTCTTGTGTTTAATTCTTTTGTTCAAATGCTTTGATTTCTAATCGTTTGAATGAAATCGCATGATAGGTAACGATGTACTTTAGACCTCAGAGGTGTAAGAAAATTTTACTAATAAAATTTCACTTTGTATAGTGATTTAAATGAATGAGTTTAATGTATACCGGGAAATCGGGTTCATAAACCCCATGTACAGAACTCCGGATAATGTAAAACTTCTATAGCTATAATGTTCATATGAGTATTGAGTATAAACAAATGAGTTGTTTGGTAAAAACTTGAACAGGTCAAATAACTAGTAAATGAATATTAAGTCGAAAACATATAAGTCGGAAACATGCGAATGGATGGGACTTGTTTATAAGTAGGTCTATTATTGGAGGATACGATAGTATAAGTACATGAGCATAAAGTGGTAAGTAAGAGCTTGTAGGTGTGTGTGCCTGTAGGAATGTATGCGTGTATAAATGTAATTTGCTATGAATGTACGTGGTTATTGTTTTCAATATGTGTGAGTATCGTTGAATACTAATAATGTGCCTTGTGATTGGAAGGTAATGCAGGAATGAGAACATCAGGTTCATGAGGAATTGAAGCCAAACTTGGAACAAGAGACTTTAAGAGGATGATTGAGTGAATCCAAGCTTATATTGTGAAATGTTAAATGATTTTTGTCTATATAGAATTATGTTGTATGGTGTTGCTAGTGACTAACGGTTAAGTTGTTTATGATGTTCACAGGAATTACACGGATCTCCTCTATTGCTAACAAAGAAAAGCAGACGTAGATCGAGTCAAAGAGCAAGGATTGTACGGAAAGAACGGTCACATAGCTTTAATTATGTAATGCCTTAAAGTGATACATGGAAGTGAATGCTGTAAATTCATTTTAGTAAATGTTTAACATTTTTGTATTTGGGCCTTCATTAAGTAATGTGTTTAATAAAGAAAGAAATTTTTAAGGCTCTTTTTCCGCTGCGTCGTTTTTAAGGTTAAACATGTTTGGGAGTAACAATCTTTTACGAAACTATATGTATCGTCATTAAAAAGCATATTCTAGTTTATCTATATCTATACTATATTATAATGCATGAGGGAAGAAATTTTAAGTTACCCAAAAAATAATAACTTTTCCTCTCTTAATTTATAAATACACCTATAAAATGAGGGTAAAGTGGTCTTTTAAACAATAATTATATTTTAGCCACCCATCTTATTACACTTAAATCCCTGACTTTTAACATAATTCTAGATAATTAGTTACACTTTTCCCCCTTCACAACAAACTTATAATTTTTTTTACGTATTCTTGTTATATCTTATAAACTATAATGTTTTAAAGGAATCCAAAAGTACCGTGACGACCAACTCATGTTTGTCGACGTTTCAATAGTTGTCTTTTGAGTATTGAAGCGTGGATTGAAATGTACAAGTAGATGATGCCTTAGTGTACAAGTGATTAAAGCCCAACGTACTTAGTCATTATCCCGGAATGTTTAATAGCTATAGAATGTCAAGTGATTAAATAGTGTCAATTTAATTCCCTCATCTAGATTACATTTTAATCTCTTACCTTTAACAAAATTATAGATAATTAGTTAGCAGTTACACTTTAATAACTTATAAAAAACTAACTCCCCCCAGGATTTTTAAACAGTCATAACTTTCTGGTATGTTTTTTTTTAAATTACACCATAAAAACGAAGGGTATTTCTGTGACAACCCGCACTAAACCAGGTATCTGTACAACTTAATTAATGATTAATTACTACTTGATTACTGTGCTTGATTGAAACTAGCTGATAAACTGCTACCTGCATACTGATACATGCACTTACTTGCATCATACTTTATTTGCTGTCACTACATTGATTACATACTGAACCCTAGTGACAAACATGATGCACAAAAAGCACAGTAGCACTAAACGGATACACAGTGAACATGCTGATATAACCAGCATCAGGCAGACACTGCCTCTAAGGCCTGTTAAGAGCCTCATATATTTTGGCTACACTGGTAGTGAGTGTAGGATATAAGGGTTGTGTTACCGCGTCTCTAGGGATAAGATACACTGATTCGGATGTGCCAAGAACGTACTTTAAGTACCAAACACAGCACTTTAAAAATTAAACCAGCTTCTAGCTGACTAGTAAAGTGCCAAAATATGGGGAAAATATTACTAGACACTTTCCAAAGTGTCGGATATAAATTGTGTCACTAAAAATGTAATAACGACACTTTAAAGCGTTACAAAAGACTTTAACGGATTTCTATCCAACCGAACAACCGGACTATACCCGGAACACGAAAATATTAATATTTTCACTAACTATATTTTTCTGAGCCAGTTAGGGTCCCTGATTACCCTAACACCCGTCATAACGCGCTTTACACAACTAACGAGGTTAGACACTTAACCTAACTTATTTAACCTAAACTAAACCCCCCTAACTATTGCTTAAGATCGAACCAACCCCCCCACCCATTCCCTAACCGGCCCCAACTAGGGGAACCAACAAGTACCAAGTTTGATTATTATATTAAGCAATGTTGGGTATCTAATTAACACATGGACTCTTGGTTAATACACATTAGAAGTGCCTATAAATACAAGGGAATTACTTAACATAATCTCACTTCACATTACACTACAAACCACTCTCTCCCTCACCCTTGGAGCTCTCGGCCGAACTCCCTCACACCCACCATCATATTTTCGGTTGGTGATCATTGCATTCCAAGATCATTCAAGCTTCACGGGTTGCGTATTAGGAGCTTTGGTGCACTCGGAACACGAAGGACCTCTACCGTTAGCTTTTATCCACGCGATTTTCGTCAAGATTCATCCCTAGCCCCGAGCTAGAGGTATATCACGTAAAACTCATATTTAAGCTTGTTTAAAGTGGTTAAAAGGAATTTTATCGGTGAAATATCGTTAACATGCGTTTTGGAACTTTAAAGTCTACTAAAATCACAAAAATGGAGGTTAATAGCACATGTCTTGTGTAAAAGTCGTAGGACTTGAAATTTGTGTTTATCTAGACCCGATCTATGATGTGGTAGCTCAAATCTCCGTTTAACCCGACTTTGTAAAATCACGTATCATCACATAAGCTTGTTTTTGAAAGATACAAGGGTTAAAGGTGAAACACTACCACATTTAGAGCATGAACTTGTGTAAAAATATTTTACTTGTGTAAAAGTGATTTAACCGGTAAAAAGGTGTTTAAAACTAGCGGATCTACGTATCCGCAAGTGGTATTTTTGAAAGACCACACTTTAAAGAAATCATGTTTTTCTAAAGATGGATCTTACACTAATAAATATGATTTTTATAAACCACAAGTGCGTAGACACTTGTGAAATGAGAAGATCCGACAAATAACTATTTTTGGGAAAAATAACTAGAAGTTGTAAAGACGGATTTCTCTAAACACGAGGTTTTTACAAGATTAAAGCTACTTTATATAAAGATCTACATATATAAAGGTGATTTACATTAAAGATGCGGAAAAACTGCAAGTTCATGCGATTATGCAAATTTACATACTTGTCGACGAGTTTGATGTGTCGGAAATTGTTTGATCGAATAAAGAAGATTGTTGAATTGATTTGTTAAAAGAAAATGATACGCTTGAAAGCGTGGCCACCTCCAGTTACAGAGGAAACTCTGGCGAAATTTTCTAAAAACCTAACACTTAGGTTTATTTACACAACAAGTGTTAGAACTATTTTTGGACATACTTTCGAAACATAAATTTCGCCAACACTATATTTACTAAATATTCGGAGGTGGGATTTTCACAAAGAATAACGTGATAAATATATTTGTCACAACACTGTTTATGATTATTTTGTGAAATGCATAAATATTATTTTAGAGTGAAAATAATATTTACAAGCGTTAATGATTCCAAAACTTTACGAACGCTTCCACAAACATATAAGTTACACCGGTAATTACATTACCACAAGATTGATAAAACGTAACTTACGCACATGTATTGTATCCCCCATCCTTGGGAAGAAGAATGACTACCAAGTGTATACGGAACATAAACACGAAATAGTTGTCTAACTATTTCCCAAAGACTTAAACTATAAAGCTAAAGCACGGCCGTCCGTCTAATAGAATTAACACTTGTAGGTCGTTGCACAGCTTACTGTATTGGAGACACTTGGTAGAGACGCGCATTCACTGTGAGTTCATGTCCCCCTTTTCTCTAACTGTTTTCAGTTTACTTAACCGCGGGGGTGAAATACATGTTACATTGTTTACAAGTACTTTATACACGGTATGATTAACGTAAGGAGGTTTTAGATCATGTGAATGGGTAGGCGGAAACTTGAGGCCATTAATCCTCAGGGTAGGACCGAGGGACAGGAGCGGTAGATCTATCTGGGTGTAGCGAGCCCAGCCCCAGGCCAAACAGAACGGACCTTGGGGTGACTTTGTGCCCAACGCATAAATCCGCTAGGGTTGAGTCTTCCTACTTGCATATCACAACATGCTAATGGCTTTGCAAACCATTGGTGATCACAAGTCCTCTTACACTGCTACATACCAGGAAACTTTTATACTTACAAGTGTTTTACTTACTCACTTACACATGAACTCGCTCAACATTATTGTTGATTTTTCAACTTACATGTATTTCAGGAAATTAACGAGATCTGGCACGGTATGGCATGTTTTCCGCTGCACTAGTTTCCAAGGTCATCCGGGGTTTAGGGGATGTGTCTCTTTCCTGGACAAGACACAGTCCTTAAACCATGTTTATGTTATGTTTCAAGTTGTAACGTCTGTTGGACAAGGTTATGGTTGTTGGTTAAAACAATGGTATTGTGTTTGGTTTTCAAAACTTAATGGATGATCTTGCATGTTTTTAACTCATATAGCTTTGGTATGATTAAGCTATGGTATTAAGAAGTCACACCAAAATTAACCACGCTTCCGCAAAGCCAGGGTGTGACAGCTTGGTATCAGAGCTCTGATCATAGCGAACTAGGATTCTTTCTCGAGTCTAGACTATGATCACTAGGGCTCTCACGAAAACATTTTTCTGCATACCACTTAAGTCCAGATCCACACTTTTTACAAACAAATGTTGAGCACATTTTATTAATTATAAGTTCAGCTTGGAGGGCTGAGGATCGATCTGGAGGATCGAGATGGTTAAGGTAGTTGAGCACGTTGGTTTGTTATAGGATCGATCTGGAGGATCGAGGCTTGGTCTAGGTGACCAAGATAGTGGGCTAGCAAGGCTAGGAAGGAAAGGTTCAGCCTGGAGGGCTAAGGATCGATCTGGAGGATCGAGGTTTGGATTAAGTAAAGGATAGAGCAGTCTGGTAGACTGGATGGTATTGGCTAGTAAGACTAGGAGGATTATGTGATGCCTTACTTGATGACTTATGTGATTACTTGATTTATGATTGACTATTTGTGCATATTTGTGTATATGTTACAGATACATGGATTCGGCAGACTCAGGTGGTTCAGGCACCACCGGCCCCAGGCCTATTGTATCAGATGACCTGGAGTCATCAGAGCATGAGGTTTTTACGTCAGATTTCACCAGCACGGATGATGATGACTTTCAGCCATTCGCCTTACCCGACGGCGTTGATGAGCTCCCAGTTGATCTCCCAGCTGGGGATCTACCACTCGTTGTGATCCCTGCTCCAGTACCCCTTGCAGCATACCCTGTTTTACCCATCGACGACGAGGAGGACGACGTCGATATGTTTGAGGAGGAGCCTTTGGAGGATGCTCAGGGCGAGGCCCTACCTGCTGTTGCTCCCTTACTGATCGCAGATGCTCCTGCTGCGGAGTCACCTGCACATTCCCCAGTCGCGGACTCCCTTGAGTCTGTGGCTTCTGTACCCTCACATGCTCATAGTGCGCAGCACTTCTCCCATGGGTCCGATTCTGACCAGGCTTTTTCTGTTGCTTCCATACCTGGACTTGTTTTTGACCATGACGACGAGGAGGATTCAGATCCTATGTTTCCACCAGGATTTGAGCCTGACCGTGATTTAGAGTTTGTCCCGATGGACGAGTTGATGGAGGATCCAGCAGATCCTATTGACCCTTTTGACCCGATGGATCCCGATTTTGATTTTGACATGGAGTTTGATGATCTTGAGCCTGTCATTGCTCCTGAGCAGGCAGCTGCCCTTGACCCTTTACCAGAGCATGACCCTGTGCATGCTGATGTACCTTTTGAGCCCATTGCTGATGATCACCACATAGATGTTCCTGTTGATCCCATTGGTCCTCTACCCGTTATTGCTGTACCAGTTGACCCTCCTTTCGAGCACTTGGCACCCGTTCACCCTGTTGTTGCTCCCTTATTTGATCCCGTTCCCATAGAGCCCGGACATGCACCGTTCGCGGCACATATGGACCCACCGGATGAGTCTGCACAGCATGGCTGGATACCGGTAGACGAGGACGTTCCCCCATTCCCTCCACAGATTCCTGTTGCACCACATACTGACTTTTCGTTTCAGGTACCTATGTTTATACCTCCAGCAGGGCCTGGAGAGGGCTCTTCAGCTCACCCTGATGGGCATGTACCGATGCCCATGCCTTTCATGCCTCAGATTCCTTTTGTTCCACCCACTACAGCTCCTTTCGGTGTGGCACCCTTTGACCCCACACGTGAGCCACTGCTGTGGTCACCGTTTTCCCCCATGCCACCCACTGATCCATACCACAGGTTCCACGTGGGACATACCATTGAGGATGTATTGATGTCGTTTGTATACCAGCATGAGTCGCATGAGCAGCGACTACAGGAGTTGGAGAGAGCCCATCTGCAGCCATGTCAGTGCCATGGCCGGGTACCCTCTCCGTTACAGCCGTTTCGACCATTACCCCCTGACTATGCTGCTCGTCTTACTACCTTGGAGCAGCAGATTGTTTCCATTATTCGCACACAGCAGGCGATGGAGGCGGACTGGTTACAGTTGCGCCGTTTGTTTTATACCCATTTTCCCCCTCCTCCACCACCCTCTGCTTAGAGCTCATCGGTGCCACATGGGTAGGCGAAGTGAGAAGGCGGCGATTGCTTTTTGACTGCACAGCTTTTTGGGAGACTACGTTATGACTTGACTTTTGTTATGTACTTGATGTTGTATTGATACTGATGTAGCTTTTGACAGGGGTTATGTAGCCCCTAGTGATTGATGATTGTATGTACACACTTACGATGTGGTCTCATTTATATGGCAATCGCAGCTTTCTCACCATATTTGGATTCGTTTGATTACTTGTTTATGTTTTTGACATGGGATGTGTGTGATCGATATTTGTGATGTGTGATAACCTTGATGTTATGTGATTATACTATTACTACCGTTATATACGTACACTATATTACGAACTGATTTACGTATTATAACAACGGAGCCTTACTATGGCCTAACCAACTTAAACCATCTTTTAGAAGATGCCGCCAAGACGCGAACCAAACATGCCAACAAATGAGGCAGAACTACAGCAGATTATTGCTGCTGCCATAGCGCAGTACGCAGCTTCTCAGCCAGGAGGGAGCGGAAGTGTTAACCAAGGCAATAGCAATCCACCTCACGGTAATACCACGCCATTCGAACCTACCATGTCCTAGCTGGACATCTTTAGCGATGATGCTAATGCCAAACACATGTTTTAACATACGTGCAGGATGCACCTACAAGCAGTTCTTAGACTGCAAACCAGTTAACTTCGATGGCACAGGAGGTGCAGTTGCCTTTACCCGCTGGGCTGAGAAAACCGATTCTGTGTTACGCATGAGCAAGTGTGCCGAGGATCAGCAAGTCACGTATATTTCAGGGCTATTTCTAGACGAAGCCCTATCTTGGTGGAACTTACAAGTCCAAACACTAGGCGAAGCTGCCGCCTACGCCCTGACTTGGGCCGAGTTGAAAGAACTGATGCGCAAAAAGTACTGTTCACGCGCAGAAATTCAAAGGTTGGAGACTGAATTTTGGCACTTAAAGATGGATGGTCCGAAAGTAGCAGAGTACGTTCAGAGGTTTCACGACCTATCTCAAGTGGTTCCTTACATGGTTACGCCAGAATACAAGCGAATCGAGCGCTTCATTTGGGGTTTGGCTCCCCAAATAATAAGCATGGTAACCTCCTCCAAACCAGCAACTATCACTGAAGCCATCGATTTGAGCGTGGCTCTCACCGAGGAGGCGATTCGTTTAAACAAGTTTGATGAAGTCAAGGCAAAGAAGACAGAGACTCACGTTGAGCCCTCAGGGGTTAACAAAAGAAAGTTTTCGAACTTCAAACAAAGTGTTAGCGAGGATGGCAAGAGAGGAGCACCAAGCACGCCAGCTCAGGGTGCAGCTGGCAGTGGAAGGAGAGGAAAGGGATATATGGGCACTCAGCCCAAGTGCAACGCCTGCCAGCGTCACCATTCTGGCCGATGTGGTTTGAGAGTATGTGATTCGTGTGGAAAACCTAGCCACTTGAAGGATTCTTGTTGGGCCACTGCTGGCCGCGGAGGCCAGGGAGGATATGGAAATAGGAATGATAACCGTGGTGGCAATGGAAACCGCCTACCAGGAAATTTTGGAGGAAACAGAAACCGAGGCAACAATGCAAACCAGGCTGGCAATGCCAACCAGATCAACACCCCAGCTGGAAACGGGGATGGAAACGGGCAGAGGCTCGGATGTTATAACTGCGGGGAAATCGGGCATTTCAAGAAGAACTGCCCAACGTTGAATCAGGCCCGCGGTAGAGTGTTCCAACTAGAAGCTAGGGAAGCACGCCAAGATCCAAATGTTGTCACGGGTACGTTCCCTATCAATCAACGCTATGCATCCGTTTTATTTGATACTGGTGCCGATTATAGCTTCGTATCATTAGAATTTAAGAATATGCTTGGGTTAGCTGCTACTAAGTTAGACATTCCCTACTCGATCGAATTAGCTAATGGGAAGTTAGTTGGAGCCGACGAAGTAATCAGAGGTTGTGTGATAGAATTGGGAGAACGCGAGTTTACTCTGGATCTACTACCAGTCCAATTGGGAAGCTTCGACGTGGTGGTAGGAATGGATTGGTTATCCGGAAACAAGGCTGAGATAGTATGTCACGAGAAAGTTGTTCGCATCCCAACCGATGATGGTGAGACGATTGTGGTTCACGGAGAGAAGCGTGACACACCGCTAAGATTTATCAGCTGCTTGAAAGCAAGGAAGTGTTTACAGAAAGGATGTGTTGCTTTTCTAGCACACATCGTGGATAAGAAGGCTGCAGAACCAAGAATCGAAGACATCCCTGTCGTAAGGGAGTATCCAGAAGTCTTCCCAGAAGACTTACCCGGACTGCCACCTCAGAGGCAAGTGGAGTTTCACATTGACTTAGTTCCAGGCGCAGCGCCTGTAGCTAAGGCACCTTACAGACTTGCGCCGTCTGAGATGCAGGAATTGTCAACGCAACTCCAAGAGTTGTTAGACAAGGGTTTTATCCGACCAAGCTTCTCGCCTTGGGGAGCTCCGGTCTTGTTTGTCAAGAAGAAGGACGGAAGTTTCCGCATGTGTATTGACTACAGAGAATTGAACAAGCTGACGATTAAGAACAGGTATCCTCTGCCAAGAATCGACGATCTGTTCGATCAACTTCAAGGCTCAAGCTGTTACTCTAAGATCGATCTTCGATCTGGATACCATCAATTAAGGATACAGGAGGAAAGTATCCCGAAAACAGCCTTCCGAACTCGTTATGGACACTACGAGTTCCTCGTTATGCCATTTGGTTTGACAAACGCGCCTGCGGTATTCATGGATCTAATGAATAGGGTTTGCAAGCCATACTTAGACAAGTTCGTGATTGTATTCATCGACGACATCCTGATTTACTCAAAGACAAAGGCTGAACACGAACAGCATCTTAGAACCATATTGGAGCTGCTAAAGAAGGAACAGCTGTACGCCAAATTCTCCAAGTGCGAGTTTTGGCTACGCGAAGTCCAGTTTCTTGGACATGTGGTTAATGGGGATGGAATTCATGTTGATCCCACAAAGATCGAGGCAATCAAGAATTGGGAAACGCCTACAACGCCAACCGAGATTCGGCAATTCTTGGGTTTGGCTGGCTACTATCGGAGGTTCATCGAGGATTTTTCAAAGATCGCTCAACCATTGACACTCCTCACGCAGAAGGAAAGGATGTTTGATTGGGGAATCAAACAGGATGAAGCGTTTCAGATATTGAAGGGTAAGCTTTGTAACGCGCCAATCTTAGCTCTACCAGAAGGTACTGATGACTTTGTGGTATACTGCGACGCATCGCGTCAAGGATTGGGTTGTGTGTTGATGCAACGCCAAAAGGTCATTGCTTACGCATCACGCCAACTGAAAGTGCACGAAAAGAATTATACCACACACGATTTAGAGCTTGGTTCAGTGGTTTTTGCTTTAAAGATCTGGAGACACTACCTGTATGGTACGAAGTGCACAATCTTCACAGACCACAAGAGCCTACAACATATATTTAACCAGAAGGAGTTAAATATGAGGCAAAGACGATGGGTTGAATTGTTGAACGATTACGACTGCGAGATAAAGTATCACCCAGGGAAGGCGAATGTAGTTGCCGATGCCCTAAGTCGTAAAGAAAGAATCAAGCCCATAAGGGTTAGAGCTTTGGAAATGATCATACGAACCGATCTTTCCTCGCGCATTCGTGCTGCACAAAAGGAAGCTCTCAAGGAGGGAAACCTTGAGGAAGAATATCTCCGTGGAATGGAGAAACTTTTGGTACCAAACGAGGAAGGGACGCTATGTTTTGAGAAAAGGATTTGGGTTCCTCTGTTTGGTGGATTAAGGGAAGTTATTTTCGACGAAGCGCACAAGTCACGGTACTCTATCCACCCTGGATCGGATAAGATGTACCAAGATCTCAAGGATTACTATTGGTGGCCTAGGATGAAAGGCGACGTTGCTGTTTACGTGAGCAAATGTTTAACGTGCGCTAAGGTCAAGGCGGAATACCAGAAGCCTTCGGGACTTCTGCAACAACCTGAGATTCCCAAGTGGAAATGGGAACAAATCTCAATGGATTTTGTTACAAAACTGCCGAGAACGCCAAGAGGCCATGATATGATTTGGGTGATTGTTGACCGCCTAACAAAATCCGCACACTTTCTGCCAATCAAGGAGAAAGACAGTACTAGCAAACTTGCGGAAATTTACTTGAGAGAGATCGTAGCACGTCATGGAGTACCTCTCTCGATTATCTCTGATAGAGACGGAAGATTTGTGTCAAGAATATGGCAATCTTTCCAAGAATCTTTTGGCTCACAATTGAATCTGAGCACTGCGTTCCATCCGCAAACTGATGGCCAGAGCGAGCGAACAATACAAACTTTGGAAGACATGCTGAGGGCATGTGTTATGGATTTAGGCGGTAGCTGGGATAAACACTTACCATTGGTCGAATTTTCATACAACAACAGCTACCACACCAGTATTGGTGTCGCGCCATTTGAGGCCCTATACGGACGCAAGTGCCGATCACCACTATGTTGGTCTGACGCAGGTGATAGGCAGCTTGCTGGTCCCGAGATCGTCCAAGAGACGACAGACAAGATCGCGCAAATTCTTAAACGCATCGAAGCCGCTCGCCACAGACAAAAGGCCTATGCGGATCCAAACCGGAAGCATGTGGACTTCCAAGTCGGAGAAATGGTGTTGTTAAAGGTTTCACCCTGGAAAGGGGTAGCACGCTTTGGAAAGCGTGGGAAGTTAAATCCGCGCTACATTGGTCCCTTCAGAATTCTGGAGAGAATTGGGACGGTAGCATACAAGTTGGACCTACCCGCTGAACTAAATGGTGTTCACGATACATTTCATGTATCCAATTTAAAGAAAAGTCCAACTCAAATTGACGTTGCCATTCCTATCGACGAGATTCATATTGACGACACGCTCCACTTTGTTGAAGAACCTGTTGAGGTCACGGATTGGAAAGTTAACAAGACCCGCCGGAGCAGTGTCAAACTCGTCAAGGTTCGTTGGAATGCCAGACATGGTCCTGAATTCACATGGGAACGTGAGGACCGGATGAAAGAAAAATACCCCCACCTATTTCCTCAGAACTCTGCATCTACAAGCAGAACTTAAATTTCGGGACGAAATTTAATTAACGGGGGGAGAATGTGACAACCCGCACTAAACCAGGTATCTGTACAACTTAATTAATGATTAATTACTACTTGATTACTGTGCTTGATTGAAACTAGCTGATAAACTGCTACCTGCATACTGATACATGCACTTACTTGCATCATACTTTATTTGCTGTCACTACATTGATTACATACTGAACCCTAGTGACAAACATGATGCACAAAAAGAACAGTAGCACTAAACGGATACACAGTGAACATGCTGATATAACCAGCATCAGGCAGACACTGCCTCTAAGGCCTGTTAAGAGCCTCATATATTTTGGCTACACTGGTAGTGAGTGTAGGATATAAGGGTTGTGTTACCGCGTCTCTAGGGATAAGATACACTGATTCGGATGTGCCAAGAACGTACTTTAAGTACCAAACACAGCACTTTAAAAATTAAACCAGCTTCTAGCTGACTAGTAAAGTGCCAAAATATGGGGAAAATATTACTAGACACTTTCCAAAGTGTCGGATATAAATTGTGTCACTAAAAATGTAATAACGACACTTTAAAGCGTTACAAAAGACTTTAACGGATTTCTATCCAACCGAACAACCGGACTATACCCGGAACACGAAAATATTAATATTTTCACTAACTATATTTTTCTGAGCCAGTTAGGGTCCCTGATTACCCTAACACCCGTCATAACGCGCTTTACACAACTAACGAGGTTAGACACTTAACCTAACTTATTTAACCTAAACTAAACCCCCCTAACTATTGCTTAAGATCGAACCAACCCCCCCACCCATTCCCTAACCGGCCCCAACTAGGGGAACCAACAAGTACCAAGTTTGATTATTATATTAAGCAATGTTGGGTATCTAATTAACACATGGACTCTTGGTTAATACACATTAGAAGTGCCTATAAATACAAGGGAATTACTTAACATAATCTCACTTCACATTACACTACAAACCACTCTCTCCCTCACCCTTGGAGCTCTCGGCCGAACTCCCTCACACCCACCATCATATTTTCGGTTGGTGATCATTGCATTCCAAGATCATTCAAGCTTCACGGGTTGCGTATTAGGAGCTTTGGTGCACTCGGAACACGAAGGACCTCTACCGTTAGCTTTTATCCACGCGATTTTCGTCAAGATTCATCCCTAGCCCCGAGCTAGAGGTATATCACGTAAAACTCATATTTAAGCTTGTTTAAAGTGGTTAAAAGGAATTTTATCGGTGAAATATCGTTAACATGCGTTTTGGAACTTTAAAGTCTACTAAAATCACAAAAATGGAGGTTAATAGCACATGTCTTGTGTAAAAGTCGTAGGACTTGAAATTTGTGTTTATCTAGACCCGATCTATGATGTGGTAGCTCAAATCTCCGTTTAACCCGACTTTGTAAAATCACGTATCATCACATAAGCTTGTTTTTGAAAGATACAAGGGTTAAAGGTGAAACACTACCACATTTAGAGCATGAACTTGTGTAAAAATATTTTACTTGTGTAAAAGTGATTTAACCGGTAAAAAGGTGTTTAAAACTAGCGGATCTACGTATCCGCAAGTGGTATTTTTGAAAGACCACACTTTAAAGAAATCATGTTTTTCTAAAGATGGATCTTACACTAATAAATATGATTTTTATAAACCACAAGTGCGTAGACACTTGTGAAATGAGAAGATCCGACAAATAACTATTTTTGGGAAAAATAACTAGAAGTTGTAAAGACGGATTTCTCTAAACACGAGGTTTTTACAAGATTAAAGCTACTTTATATAAAGATCTACATATATAAAGGTGATTTACATTAAAGATGCGGAAAAACTGCAAGTTCATGCGATTATGCAAATTTACATACTTGTCGACGAGTTTGATGTGTCGGAAATTGTTTGATCGAATAAAGAAGATTGTTGAATTGATTTGTTAAAAGAAAATGATACGCTTGAAAGCGTGGCCACCTCCAGTTACAGAGGAAACTCTGGCGAAATTTTCTAAAAACCTAACACTTAGGTTTATTTACACAACAAGTGTTAGAACTATTTTTGGACATACTTTCGAAACATAAATTTCGCCAACACTATATTTTACTAAATATTCGGAGGTGGGATTTTCACAAAGAATAACGTGATAAATATATTTGTCACAACACTGTTTATGATTATTTTGTGAAATGCATAAATATTATTTTAGAGTGAAAATAATATTTACAAGCGTTAATGATTCCAAAACTTTACGAACGCTTCCACAAACATATAAGTTACACCGGTAATTACATTACCACAAGATTGATAAAACGTAACTTACGCACATGTATTGTATCCCCCATCCTTGGGAAGAAGAATGACTACCAAGTGTATACGGAACATAAACACGAAATAGTTGTCTAACTATTTCCCAAAGACTTAAACTATAAAGCTAAAGCACGGCCGTCCGTCTAATAGAATTAACACTTGTAGGTCGTTGCACAGCTTACTGTATTGGAGACACTTGGTAGAGACGCGCATTCACTGTGAGTTCATGTCCCCCTTTTCTCTAACTGTTTTCAGTTTACTTAACCGCGGGGGTGAAATACATGTTACATTGTTTACAAGTACTTTATACACGGTATGATTAACGTAAGGAGGTTTTAGATCATGTGAATGGGTAGGCGGAAACTTGAGGCCATTAATCCTCAGGGTAGGACCGAGGGACAGGAGCGGTAGATCTATCTGGGTGTAGCGAGCCCAGCCCCAGGCCAAACAGAACGGACCTTGGGGTGACTTTGTGCCCAACGCATAAATCCGCTAGGGTTGAGTCTTCCTACTTGCATATCACAACATGCTAATGGCTTTGCAAACCATTGGTGATCACAAGTCCTCTTACACTGCTACATACCAGGAAACTTTTATACTTACAAGTGTTTTACTTACTCACTTACACATGAACTCGCTCAACATTATTGTTGATTTTTCAACTTACATGTATTTCAGGAAATTAACGAGATCTGGCACGGTATGGCATGTTTTCCGCTGCACTAGTTTCCAAGGTCATCCGGGGTTTAGGGGATGTGTCTCTTTCCTGGACAAGACACAGTCCTTAAACCATGTTTATGTTATGTTTCAAGTTGTAACGTCTGTTGGACAAGGTTATGGTTGTTGGTTAAAACAATGGTATTGTGTTTGGTTTTCAAAACTTAATGGATGATCTTGCATGTTTTTAACTCATATAGCTTTGGTATGATTAAGCTATGGTATTAAGAAGTCACACCAAAATTAACCACGCTTCCGCAAAGCCAGGGTGTGACAATTTCATTCTCTTTAATTTGAGTATAATATTTCTGTAGTTCTTTTTAATATTTTTTTTGATATGTTACATGATTAACAATGTCTAAGGGTGAGTAATAACTGAATCGTTAACCGAAATCGAACCAAAATCAACCAAAAACTGAGTTAACTACTGATTTAACGGTTGGTTGTTTTCTTTTACTTTTTAAACCTAAGAGTTACATAAGCTCCAGGTGGTAGAAGTATTAGAGTAATAGGCTTTTCAATTTATATTTCAAACCAGAAAAACGTATTTCCTTCATTTACTTATCTTTTCGGTTTTGTTAGATATAAAGTACGATGTTTCGTTGTATTTTAATCTTCAACTTCAAATTTCCATACTAAGTCCATGCATACAGTTTCTTTATGATTAGTATACGTAATTTTTTTTTTCTAAAAATAAGAAACATATCATTTCTCGACATCGCGAAATTCGCGGTTATTAGCACTAGTTAACTATCAATATGTTAAAACACCAAAATTTAGAAGATAGGTTAGTTACCGGTAGCGATTTAAGTTAGGTAAAAATTTGGAAATAAGTAGTATGTCAAAAGGTTTGGCAATGTTATGAATAATAACTATCACTTATGGAGGTAGTTCATACTTTAGCCAACTTTAGAAGTTATATGTGTGTGTATATATACGTTTGTGTGTGTGTATATATATATATATATATATATTAAAAATAGAGTAAACTTCCGTTTTGCTCCCTGTGGTTTGGTCATTTTAAAGATTTTGCTCCAATAGTTTAAAAATAGCAATTTTCCTCCCTGATTTTTCTAACTTATCTTCATTTTGCTCCCAGCCTCTAACTCCATCAGGGAGGAAACTGGCGACAAACTCGAAAGATTAGGGAGCAAACTGGCGACAAACTCGAAAGATCAGGGAGGAAAATGACTCTTTTTAAACTATTGGAGCAAAACCGTTAAAATGACCAAACCACAGGGAGCAAAACGAAAGTTTACTCTTAAAAATATATATAAAAATTGAATTCGAATTTCAAATTGTATCGAATTGAAAATCATGAATTCGTATTCGATTCTAATTCGATTACTGGACTTGAATACGAATCAACTCGAATTCGAACATTTTTAATTTAATTCGAATCGATTCAAATTTCTAATTTTTCGAATCTGAATCGAATTCTGAACACCCCTAATACGAAGTGTCCCTTACATTATTTCCGGCTTACAAAATATAGATTGTACTACAAATGCGCGCACTACTTTGGGTATACGCGAAAACATATTGGAAAAAAATAACAACTCCTACATGCACGCCTCAATCTGTAAGGCACGAGGCAGCTGCAATGTGTCATGTCGGATTGATGTCGCGACATGCACAAAGTGGATACCCACACGCAAATATTGTAGACATAACAATTTATAGACAAATAAAACAAAATATATACATGCGTTGTGAAGGAAAAAAATATGCCCATCTTCTCAAGTCACACCAAAGCATGGATATTTTACAGTAGCCCACATGACTGTATATGCGCCACTAAAGTGGGGCCTCACCCCAAAAATTTACCGAAGTCAAAACACTCTAGTCCAGAGTTTCACACACTTGCCATCCACACATGTGAGGAACACTGGACTGAGGGAACTTGAAGGGGTATGGCCCCAAATGCCGCACAATCCATTCGCGCGCTAGGCCATACCCACACTAAATTGCCAAAACACTCAGCCTGATCCAAGGTTCCCGCATGAGATCACTCCACATACGCGCAACTTGGAAAACTCATGAAAGTGCACCAGTACAAATAGCAGCAGCCTGCAGTCGTTCAACGTGCGCCAGTGTCGCAGCCCCGACCCCTACCCCGGTAAGTGGTATCGGTGTTTATTAATTTGGCAGCAGAATTTATACATCAGGACCGTAGTTAGGAAATATTATTATCAGAGTTAAACACCAAACTTTTATAATAATAAATGGGATAAAACCCAAGTTTCATTTGCAATACAATTATAGGGATAAACCCTAATCATTGAAAACAAAAACTCCTTTTTAATTTGGTAACTTTTATAACCACTTTTCTAAGCCTTCAGTGCTCTCCAGCTGGCTTCTATTAGCATCACATTAAGTTACCTGAAACGCGTTTTAAAAAGGTTTTATCAGCAATAAATACTGGCGAGTGCATTCCAGTTTAATCAAAACAGCTTTTATAACTTTATAGTATTGAGAGCGATTACAATGTTTATATCTACCAATATACTCATTCAGTACTGTCAAATCCATGACTTGTGGGTCATGTTACTCATTGGCTAACTAATCGTCCAATAGTAACGGATTACAAGTAATGTATACAAAACCCCAACATACCTGCAGCAATTATAGAATACATAGACTCAATCACTGTTAAGTATAATTTAAAACATTTGAGGTTTTCACAAAAAAGGGTTTACAAAAAGAGAATGTACTCACATTGTTGACTTAAATAAAACTATAGCCTCTTGTTTCTTATCCTTGTTATTATCTATTAAAAATAAACAATGCACACGTGTTAGCAAGATAACCCAAATCACATTAGCCATACAACACGAGACAGAACTCCAACGACTGAGTCAGGCAGAGCCTTGACATGCGTTACGGAGCCCTAGATCAATCCGGTAGGGTAACAAATACGTGATCGGGGGTTATAATACTTACAACGAGGCAGAGCTTCGCTTTTTAGGGGGTATTATACCCGATAATAATTGCCTACTAGAGATTAGAGAGAGAAAGAAAGATTTGAGCAACGAAAACTGTCGCAGCCCCCGACCCCTAGCCCGGGAGCGGGCGTCGCGAGATCCAGATGGGTGGTATCGGTGTTTATTAATTTGGCAGCGGAATACATCAGGACGTAGTTAGGAAATATTTTTATCAGAGTAAACCACCAACTTTTATAATAATAAAGCTTTGGGATAACACCCAAGTTCATTTGACAATACATTTATAGGGATAACCCTATTTATTGAAAACAAAAACTTCTTCTTTATTTAGGTAACTTTTATAGCCACTTTTCCAAGCCTTTAGTGCTCTCCAGCTGGCTTTTATTTGGCTTTCACATTGTGTTACCTGAAACGCGTTTTGAAAACATTTTATCAGCAAGAAATACTGGCAAGTACATTCCATTTTGGTAAAGCATCAGTTGTTTACACATTACAGTATTAAGGATGATTACAATGTTTATATCTACATAATTACTCGGTCAGTACGTGCAATCGACGGATCTGTGACTATGGTCATATCACACATTGTATACCCGTGCCCAATTGTGAAGGTTATCATGTAATGTATACAAACCCCATAATACTGGCAACAATTGTAGAATTACAAAAACTTAATCACTGTAATTGTAATTGAAAACATTTGAGGTTTTGGTAAAACGTTTTGACTCATAAAAAATGTACTCTCAAATATTGAGAAAAAGTGAATGTACTTACATTGTTGACTTAGGTGATGCTATTATAGCTTCCTGGTGATTTTCCTGGTTAGCATCTATTAAAATTAAACAATGCACACGTGTTAGTAAAATAACCCAATTCACATTAACCGTACAACTCGAGACAGAATTCCAATGACTGAGTCGGGCAGAGCCGACATGCATTACGGAATCCTATATCAATCGGGTGTACACACGAGACAAAATTCCAATGATTGAGTCGGGCAGGGCCGACATGCATTACGGAATACTAAATAAATCATGTAGGGTAATAGCAGGGTTATAGTACTTACAACGAGGCTGAGCTTCGCTTTATAGTGGGTATTATGTCCGAGTAGAGTTTCTACTTATAAGAAGTTGAGAGAGAATTCGGGAAATGAATGAAATTCAAATGAGTCGAAGCCCCCCTTTTATAGGCTGGTCGATCACTCTTTTGCGCCACGCGAGAGATATAGCTAGGGCCTTCGTGGCCCGCGAGAGCCTGAAAGGCGGCTGTAGGCCCGGTAAGTCAAGGGGTAGGCTTGGTGAGTCATGTGCCACGTGGCACTATGACTTGTCCGACAAACAAGAGTAGTCGCGGCCCATGACAGACCTGGATGGTCTCAGTTGCGCCCCGCGAGCGACTGCTGAATTTCGTTTTTCTTGTTTTTCACAAGTACAAAGGTATTTCGGGTCCGTTTCTCGCGTATGGGGTATATTTTAGGACCTTTAGGGGTGTCCAAAAATATTTTTATGAGGGTTGTTATATCCTCCCCACCTTGTTTTGGATCTCGTCCTCGAGATCTACTGGAACAGGTGTGAGTATTTCCTTTGCATCCCTGATTCGAATTCCCAAATGTATTCTTGTCCTCTCTTTGAATCCCATTTCACTTTGACCAGAACTAGTCTCTTATGTTTGAGATTCTTGATGTTTCTATCTTCAATCTGAACGGGTTTCTCGATAAACTTAAGTTTCTCGTTTACCTCTATGTCCTTAAGAGGTATCACTAAAGATTCGTCTGCTAAACACTTTTTGAGATTACATACATGAAACACATCATGTATTCCTGCCATTTCCTCTCGCAGTTGTAGCTGATAGGCTACATATCCTATTCTTCTAATAATCTCAAAAGGTCCGACATACCTAGGGCTTAGCTTTCCTCTTTTAATGAAACTGATTACTCCTTTCAATGGATAAACTTTTAATAGTACTTTATCTCCTACTTGAAATTCTAAAGGTTTCCGTCTGTTATCTGCATAACTCCTTTGACGATCTCGTGCTGCTTTTAGTCTTTTCTTGACTTGAATTATCTTATCTGTTGTTTCCTACACTATCTCTAGTCCAGATAATTGCTTCTCTCCAATTTCTGCCCAACAGACTGGGGTTTTGCACTTTCGTCCATAAAGTGCTTCAAATGGTGCAGCATTAATGCTAGTACGATAGCTGTTATTGTAGGAAAATTCTATTAATGGTAAATGGTCATCCCAATTTCCTCCAAAATCAATTACACAGGCTCTAAACATATCTTCCATCGTTTGGATTGTCCTTTCGCTTTGTCCGTCCGTCTGTGGATGATAAGCTGTGCTTAGATTTAACCTAGTTCCCATTGATTTTTTGAAAACTTGTCCGAAAATGAGAAGTAAAACGTCTATCTCTATCAGATACGGTAGATAAAAGGAATTCCATGTAATGAAACTATTTCATTTACATATAGCTTGGCTAACTGTTACATACTGAAAGTTTCCTTCATGGGTAAGAAATGAGCATATTTGGTTAATATGTCTACAATCACCCAGATTGTATCATTTCCTTGTCTTATATTGGGTAATTTGGTAACAAAGTCCATTGTTGTAACAGCCGTCAAAATCGGACCTCTGAAATCCGACCCGGATTGTAAAACCGGATCCTTATCAATAAAATAAAAATAAGAATTTATATATATATATATTATTACGTAATTAATCGTCACGTATCGCGTTGGATTAAAACCGAATGAAAAACGTAGACTTTATTAAGAAACTTAGTTAGTTTGGTTAGATTTATATAAGGGAAGCTTTAACGAGGTTAGATTGGTTAGTTAAATAAAGTCACAAGTTAAGGGGTTGTTTTGTAATTAGTTGAAACTATAAAATAAAACAAGTTAAATAACTAGGTTTGTAAACCTAGTTAAGTTGGTTAGTATTAACTATACAAAGTGGGCTAACTAGGTTAGTTTTATGAAAGAATTGTATTAACAATTCATTAACTTGGTTAGGTCTTTGTGAGCAAATCAAGTAATAAACCTAGAAATGTTAAACTGCCAAAGTAAGTAGGTTAAGGGATTGAAATTGTCAAATAAAGAAAGTAAAGTTCAGGGGCCTAGTCTGTAAATTAGTAAACCTGAAACAAATAAAAGATTTAAAGAACGGCTGAAACGGGATTCGAACCCGGGCCTTTAACATACACAAACCACTCGTGGACCAGCTGAGATACACCAGCTTTGTGTTGTAATCAGACCTAAATTATACTTAACACGAACCTGAAATCTATTGCTCCTACCTTTCTTCTTCACCTTCTGCGTGATCCGAAACGAATCCAACCCGACCCGACCCTTGCAACCCGTTTACGTGACGTTCAGGGTTCTCCTCATTCTCAAACTGATAGCCAAGGGAGGAGAAACAAAATCTATACCATTAATTGGTCTAAATACACACCTTAAATTGATTTTTGAGTCAAATTAAGTTCACCATAAAAGACTTATATGAACACGAATTGGGTATTATCAAATACGTAAAATTTGCCTCCGAAAATCTTTTCATGCGTTCTCCTGATCAAACCATGTAAAACCCCACTGAAATTCCTTCATTTCATCAACCATACATCGCGAATTTAATCGAAGAACATTCTAGGGCTTGTAACTTGTGCGGACGATATCTCCTTCAATTCTCAACCCTTTTCAGGTGATTCCAAAGCCTAACTTGCTTAATTGTTTGTGCTCTACAAAAGCCCTCTATCAATTTCAGTGATAAAAGGCGAATTTATCCGAATTTAATTTTAGTTGAAATTAGGGTTCTTCATGCACAAAGTTTGGGGCTTTTTGATTTAGACTTGTGTTTTGGTGAAATTGAAAGTTTAATATTGTTACATATCATACTAGTATATTGTGTGTAAATTTTGGGAATTTTTAGATATCAATTGGAATTTTGGTGAATTATTTACGTTTTAATCATTAGATAAATCAAATAAAAATACAAGATAATCTCGAATAAATTAAGTAAATATTCTTATTGATTTTTCAGATTATATAAACAACAGGGAATTTTTATAGAATTGTTCCTTAAATTTGGAGAATCCATGAATATAATTTGGATTTATACATGTTTTAGTTATATAAAAATACAAGGTTTCCACAAATAAATTTTATATACATTTTTACTGATTTCTATAGAATAATATAATTATATTGAGACTTTTAAATAGCTTTTCTATAATTATCTTATTAAATGATTTATGGAACTGCTAAATAAATAAAACTTTCTTTACAAAATTTAATATTTTAAAACTAATATATGTGATAATCATGAAGTCTAATTTATTAAATTTTTTTATACTAATGTATCTGAATTCGAAGCATTTATGGAATATGATAACGTAGTGAATTGATGTTATTACTAATCATTACAAGTTGTACAAAATACTGATTTGTATATTATCTGAAAACTGATATAAGTCCCCAAATAGGAGAACCCAGTTTCCTAAAATTAATATATTGTCCTTTCTTTCAAGTACTTCATTTATTTAGAATCTTGGTTATATTTATTCTAGGGTGATTTAGTCAATTGTTATTGTAACACCCGAAAATTTTAAAACAAAAATATAACAACCCTCATTAAAAACTATTATTTCTTATAAGTTATAGCTCAATAGGAAACCCTAATTAAGACACCCAAGTTATTCTGCACAAACCCTAAGATTTCCAGAACAATCAGAATCAGGATTAGGGCCCCTAAAACTCAGAGGGGGTATTTCCTACTTGACGATTATCTTCATAAACTTGCGGAGGAAGTTGAATTTATTCGTTTTGTCGACTCAGCAGGCCTAGTCCCACGCGTGGCAACCCTATAGTGCATTAGTGTACCTTACGGACCGCAACACTACCAAGCTTACGGTCCGTAAGCTGTCATACGGACCGCAACATCAGGAAGCTTACGGTCCGTAAGCTTGTCAAATTTCGTGTATAAATAGCAGGCCTTGGCACTTGAATCTGGGCACAAAATCGACGAAGAAACTCAAAATACACGCTGAGATTTCGTCCGATTACTCTCCAAACACACACGAATCTTCAATTAAGTATAGCGGGGTGCTGCAGAACAGGGTATTAACTCAATCGCTGATACGATTCATTGTCCGATTGATTCAAATATCTAATGAATGTTTAAGTGCCGCCCACATTAGGGTTATACTTTATCGTTCGTCATTAATTTGACGGATTGTCGTTAATTCGATAGGTAAAGTATTATACTTTATCGTTCGTTGTTAATTCAACGGATCATCGTTAATTCGATGGGTAAAGTATTATACCTTGTCGTTCATTGTGAGAATTTGATCTCGTGAGTTATCGTAAATGCTGTATTAAGTTAAATACCTAGTTTGTGAGCAAATTAGGTTAAGAAAATAATCAGTAGGCTAAACTCTGCCCGTATAAATCTACAATTGGAAACAAGGTAGCATCACTTGGAAATTTTAAGGTACGGATAGACTCCTTTCTTTCGATTTGCGTCATATCATTCTTGAGTTGAATTTTCCGTATTAAGATTTAGTTAAGAAATAAGTTATAAGTTCCGTACGTATAGAATCCTTTCAATTTATGTCCGTTAAGTACGGATAGACTCTTGTCTTTTGATTTGTGTCATTTGATATACGTATATCATTTCTGATTTTAAAGTCCGTATTAAAATCTAAGTATAAGTTATAAGTTCCGTACGGGTAGATTCCTTTCTTTCGATTTCTGTCAATTCTGATATATCGTACGGATAGATTCCTTTCTTTCGATTTCTGTCAATTCTGATATATCATACAGGTAGATTTCCTTTCTTTCGATTTCTGTCAATTCTGATATATCGTACGGATAGATTCTTTTCTTTCGATTTCTGTCAATTCTGATATATCGTACGGATAGACTCTTTTCTTTCGATTTACTTCGTTTTGATATAAGTATATCATTTCTGATTTTAAATTCCGTATTAAGATTTAAGGTATAAATTATAAGTTCAGTACGGATAGACTCTGTTCTTTTGATTTATGTCAGTTCTGATTTTAAGTTCCGAAATAAGTTATAAGTTCAGTACGAATAGATTTCCTTTCTTTCGATTTAGATCGTTTTGATACAAGTATATCATTCCTGATTATAGATTCCATAGTAAGATTAAGTTATAAGTTTCATACGAATAGATCCGTATTAAGATTAAGTTATAAGTTTCATACGAATAGATCCGTATTAAGATTAAGTTATAAGTTTCATACGAATAGATCCGTATTAAGATTAAGTTATAAGTTTCGTACGAATAGATCCGTATTAAGATTAAGTTATGAAATAAGTTATAGATTCCGTATTAAGATTAAGTTATGAAATAAGTTATAAGTTCTGTACGGATAGAATTCCTTTTCTTCGACTTATGTCCGTTGGGTACGGATAGAATTCCTTTCTTTTGATTTATGTCCGTTGGGTATGAATAGAATCCTTTCTTTTGATATTTAATACAAGTTCCGTATTAAGATTAAGTTAGGAAATACATGTTGGAAGTTCCAAACGTTTTGAAAAGGTTTTGTTTTACATCAGTTAGTTAGAAAGTGGTTTATTTTATACGAGTTTCATTTCCTACTCTAGTGGTTCCTTATTAACGAGTCAAGGTTTTATCTTGTTCGTTTAATAAACCACATTTTGGGGACGAAATTGTCAAGATAGGAGTGATATCCATACCTTGGTAACTGGTTCCACTCTTTGATTATAGATTCCTTTGACAGTCCGTTCGATTCCGATCTTAATCATTTGATTAAGTTTTCCTATCATGCGATAGTTTTCTGTTAAGTTGTACTCATTATCGCATGTTCCAATATATGTTCCGTTCTGTTCTGAAAATAAGTTTTATAAGTTATGTGAATAAAACTCTTTGTACTCTGATACCCTGAGTATCGCTTCTCGTGGAGTGTCCCACGAGCATGTTGTTGTGGCATCAACCTCATGTGCTCCACCCGTGACGGAGAGATTAGTTCACGGCGTCTCTTAAGTACAAGTGTGGTACATATATTAGGAGGCGTATGGATCGGATCCTAGGATTTAAGTTTTCAGGAAATGGATAACGGGTATGCCAACTCGCCATTTCATGTGATAATTATGCAGGAGTAGCTACCTGCGTATTGTCACGTTTTAAGTTTTAAGTTTGCTCATGGGTACATCCGTAAGATATGATTAGGAAATTATGTTTTGGATTATGAAATTATGTACTTTTAAAATAAGCTTTTGTTTTCCTCTATCCGCACACTGGGCAAAACTTTTCAAAATTTTGCTCAGACGTACGTTTTTGTTGTTGTTTTCTTCTTTACGTCAGGTTATCAAGACAAGCTGGGGACGGAATATGGAAGAGTGCTCGAGTGTTTAGAAAAGACGGTAGAAATAATTGTAATGGATTAGATATCCTTCATTAAATTGTAAAGCCTTGTAATACATTTAAGTATAAATGGAATTATGTTTTTGATCTGACCACCGTTATTGTGACACTTCGGCCCCCCTTCCGGGTCGGGGTGTTACAGCTATGGTATCAGAGCAAAGGCTCTTTCCTGTAGAAAACTTAAACATAAGATAAGACCTGTGAGGTAATGGGTAGACATTGGGTTAGGATTTCGATGTCCAATCAGTCGTTACATCGGTTAGTAACTTTTCTTTTCACTTCATGATAGTCTCGAACATAAGTATTTCGTCATCTTCATTGTTTTTACTCTAGCTTTATTTCAAGTATGACTATTGATCATAGTGGGTCGCGTTCAAGTATGATTATTAATATATATATATATATATATATATATATATATATATAGGTATGCAATAATTTCGAGGACGAAATTTTTTAAGAGGGGTAGATTTGTAACACCCGAAAATTTTAAAACAAAAATATAACAACCCTCATTAAAAACTATTATTTCTTATAAGTTATAGCTCAATAGGAAACCCTAATTAAGACACCCAAGTTATTCTGCACAAACCCTAAGATTTCCAGAACAATCAGAATCAGGATTAGGGCCCCTAAAACTCAGAGGGGGTATTTCCTACTTGACGATTATCTTCATAAACTTGCGGAGGAAGTTGAATTTATTCGTTTTGTCGACTCAGCAGGCCTAGTCCCACGCGTGGCAACCCTATAGTGCATTAGTGTACCTTACGGACCGCAACACTACCAAGCTTACGGTCCGTAAGCTGTCATACGGACCGCAACATCAGGAAGCTTACGGTCCGTAAGCTTGTCAAATTTCGTGTATAAATAGCAGGCCTTGGCACTTGAATCTGGGCACAAAATCGACGAAGAAACTCAAAATACACGCTGAGATTTCGTCCGATTACTCTCCAAACACACACGAATCTTCAATTAAGTATAGCGGGGTGCTGCAGAACAGGGTATTAACTCAATCGCTGATACGATTCATTGTCCGATTGATTCAAATATCTAATGAATGTTTAAGTGCCGCCCACATTAGGGTTATACTTTATCGTTCGTCATTAATTTGACGGATTGTCGTTAATTCGATAGGTAAAGTATTATACTTTATCGTTCGTTGTTAATTCAACGGATCATCGTTAATTCGATGGGTAAAGTATTATACCTTGTCGTTCATTGTGAGAATTTGATCTCGTGAGTTATCGTAAATGCTGTATTAAGTTAAATACCTAGTTTGTGAGCAAATTAGGTTAAGAAAATAATCAGTAGGCTAAACTCTGCCCGTATAAATCTACAATTGGAAACAAGGTAGCATCACTTGGAAATTTTAAGGTACGGATAGACTCCTTTCTTTCGATTTGCGTCATATCATTCTTGAGTTGAATTTTCCGTATTAAGATTTAGTTAAGAAATAAGTTATAAGTTCCGTACGTATAGAATCCTTTCAATTTATGTCCGTTAAGTACGGATAGACTCTTGTCTTTTGATTTGTGTCATTTGATATACGTATATCATTTCTGATTTTAAAGTCCGTATTAAAATCTAAGTATAAGTTATAAGTTTCGTACGGGTAGATTCCTTTCTTTCGATTTCTGTCAATTCTGATATATCGTACGGATAGATTCCTTTCTTTCGATTTCTGTCAATTCTGATATATCATACAGGTAGATTTCCTTTCTATCGATTTCTGTCAATTCTGATATATCGTACGGATAGATTCTTTTCTTTCGATTTCTGTCAATTCTGATATATCGTACGGATAGACTCTTTTCTTTCGATTTACTTCGTTTTGATATAAGTATATCATTTCTGATTTTAAATTCCGTATTAAGATTTAAGGTATAAATTATAAGTTCAGTACGGATAGACTCTGTTCTTTTGATTTATGTCAGTTCTGATTTTAAGTTCCGAAATAAGTTATAAGTTCAGTACGAATAGATTTCCTTTCTTTCGATTTAGATCGTTTTGATACAAGTATATCATTCCTGATTATAGATTCCATAGTAAGATTAAGTTATAAGTTTCATACGAATAGATCCGTATTAAGATTAAGTTATAAGTTTCATACGAATAGATCCGTATTAAGATTAAGTTATAAGTTTCATACGAATAGATCCGTATTAAGATTAAGTTATAAGTTTCGTACGAATAGATCCGTATTAAGATTAAGTTATGAAATAAGTTATAGATTCCGTATTAAGATTAAGTTATGAAATAAGTTATAAGTTCTGTACGGATAGAATTCCTTTTCTTCGACTTATGTCCGTTGGGTACGGATAGAATTCCTTTCTTTTGATTTATGTCCGTTGGGTATGAATAGAATCCTTTCTTTTGATATTGAATACAAGTTCCGTATTAAGATTAAGTTAGGAATTACATGTTGGAAGTTCCAAACGTTTTGAAAAGGTTTTGTTTTACATCAGTTAGTTAGAAAGTGGTTTATTTTATACGAGTTTCATTTCCTACTCTAGTGGTTCCTTATTAACGAGTCAAGGTTTTATCTTGTTCGTTTAATAAACCACATTTTGGGGACGAAATTGTCAAGATAGGAGTGATATCCATACCTTGGTAACTGGTTCCACTCTTTGATTATAGATTCCTTTGACAGTCCGTTCGATTCCGATCTTAATCATTTGATTAAGTTTTCCTATCATGCGATAGTTTTCTGTTAAGTTGTACTCATTATCGCATGTTCCAATATATGTTCCGTTCTGTTCTGAAAATAAGTTTTATAAGTTATGTGAATAAAACTCTTTGTACTCTGATACCCTGAGTATCGCTTCTCGTGGAGTGTCCCACGAGCATGTTGTTGTGGCATCAACCTCATGTGCTCCACCCGTGACGGAGAGATTAGTTCACGGCGTCTCTTAAGTACAAGTGTGGTACATATATTAGGAGGCGTATGGATCGGATCCTAGGATTTAAGTTTTCAGGAAATGGATAACGGGTATGCCAACTCGCCATTTCATGTGATAATTATGCAGGAGTAGCTACCTGCGTATTGTCACGTTTTAAGTTTTAAGTTTGCTCATGGGTACATCCGTAAGATATGATTAGGAAATTATGTTTTGGATTATGAAATTATGTACTTTTAAAATAAGCTTTTGTTTTCCTCTATCCGCACACTGGGCAAAACTTTTCAAAATTTTGCTCAGACGTACGTTTTTGTTGTTGTTTTCTTCTTTACGTCAGGTTATCAAGACAAGCTGGGGACGGAATATGGAAGAGTGCTCGAGTGTTTAGAAAAGACGGTAGAAATAATTGTAATGGATTAGATATCCTTCATTAAATTGTAAAGCCTTGTAATACATTTAAGTATAAATGGAATTATGTTTTTGATCTGACCACCGTTATTGTGACACTTCGGCCCCCCTTCCGGGTCGGGGTGTTACAGCTATGGTATCAGAGCAAAGGCTCTTTCCTGTAGAAAACTTAAACATAAGATAAGACCTGTGAGGTAATGGGTAGACATTGGGTTAGGATTTCGATGTCCAATCAGTCGTTACATCGGTTAGTAACTTTTCTTTTCACTTCATGATAGTCTCGAACATAAGTATTTCGTCATCTTCATTGTTTTTACTCTAGCTTTATTTCAAGTATGACTATTGATCATAGTGGGTCGCGTTCAAGTATGATTATTAATATATATATATATATATATATATATATATATATAGGTATGCAATAATTTCGAGGACGAAATTTTTTAAGAGGGGTAGATTTGTAACACCCGAAAATTTTAAAACAAAAATATAACAACCCTCATTAAAAACTATTATTTCTTATAAGTTATAGCTCAATAGGAAACCCTAATTAAGACACCCAAGTTATTCTGCACAAACCCTAAGATTTCCAGAACAATCAGAATCAGGATTAGGGCCCCTAAAACTCAGAGGGGGTATTTCCTACTTGACGATTATCTTCATAAACTTGCGGAGGAAGTTGAATTTATTCGTTTTGTCGACTCAGCAAGCCTAGTCCCACGCGTGGCAACCCTATAGTGCATTAGTGTACCTTACGGACCGCAACACTACCAAGCTTACGGTCCGTAAGCTGTCATACGGACCGCAACATCAGGAAGCTTACGGTCCGTAAGCTTGTCAAATTTCGTGTATAAATAGCAGGCCTTGGCACTTGAATCTGGGCACAAAATCGACGAAGAAACTCAAAATACACGCTGAGATTTCGTCCGATTACTCTCCAAACACACACGAATCTTCAATTAAGTATAGCGGGGTGCTGCAGAACAGGGTATTAACTCAATCGCTGATACGATTCATTGTCCGATTGATTCAAATATCTAATGAATGTTTAAGTGCCGCCCACATTAGGGTTATACTTTATCGTTCGTCATTAATTTGACGGATTGTCGTTAATTCGATAGGTAAAGTATTATACTTTATCGTTCGTTGTTAATTCAACGGATCATCGTTAATTCGATGGGTAAAGTATTATACCTTGTCGTTCATTGTGAGAATTTGATCTCGTGAGTTATCGTAAATGCTGTATTAAGTTAAATACCTAGTTTGTGAGCAAATTAGGTTAAGAAAATAATCAGTAGGCTAAACTCTGCCCGTATAAATCTACAATTGGAAACAAGGTAGCATCACTTGGAAATTTTAAGGTACGGATAGACTCCTTTCTTTCGATTTGCGTCATATCATTCTTGAGTTGAATTTTCCGTATTAAGATTTAGTTAAGAAATAAGTTATAAGTTCCGTACGTATAGAATCCTTTCAATTTATGTCCGTTAAGTACGGATAGACTCTTGTCTTTTGATTTGTGTCATTTGATATACGTATATCATTTCTGATTTTAAAGTCCGTATTAAAATCTAAGTATAAGTTATAAGTTTCGTACGGGTAGATTCCTTTCTTTCGATTTCTGTCAATTCTGATATATCGTACGGATAGATTCCTTTCTTTCGATTTCTGTCAATTCTGATATATCATACAGGTAGATTTCCTTTCTATCGATTTCTGTCAATTCTGATATATCGTACGGATAGATTCTTTTCTTTCGATTTCTGTCAATTCTGATATATCGTACGGATAGACTCTTTTCTTTCGATTTACTTCGTTTTGATATAAGTATATCATTTCTGATTTTAAATTCCGTATTAAGATTTAAGGTATAAATTATAAGTTCAGTACGGATAGACTCTGTTCTTTTGATTTATGTCAGTTCTGATTTTAAGTTCCGAAATAAGTTATAAGTTCAGTACGAATAGATTTCCTTTCTTTCGATTTAGATCGTTTTGATACAAGTATATCATTCCTGATTATAGATTCCATAGTAAGATTAAGTTATAAGTTTCATACGAATAGATCCGTATTAAGATTAAGTTATAAGTTTCATACGAATAGATCCGTATTAAGATTAAGTTATAAGTTTCATACGAATAGATCCGTATTAAGATTAAGTTATAAGTTTCGTACGAATAGATCCGTATTAAGATTAAGTTATGAAATAAGTTATAGATTCCGTATTAAGATTAAGTTATGAAATAAGTTATAAGTTCTGTACGGATAGAATTCCTTTTCTTCGACTTATGTCCGTTGGGTACGGATAGAATTCCTTTCTTTTGATTTATGTCCGTTGGGTATGAATAGAATCCTTTCTTTTGATATTGAATACAAGTTCCGTATTAAGATTAAGTTAGGAATTACATGTTGGAAGTTCCAAACGTTTTGAAAAGGTTTTGTTTTACATCAGTTAGTTAGAAAGTGGTTTATTTTATACGAGTTTCATTTCCTACTCTAGTGGTTCCTTATTAACGAGTCAAGGTTTTATCTTGTTCGTTTAATAAACCACATTTTGGGGACGAAATTGTCAAGATAGGAGTGATATCCATACCTTGGTAACTGGTTCCACTCTTTGATTATAGATTCCTTTGACAGTCCGTTCGATTCCGATCTTAATCATTTGATTAAGTTTTCCTATCATGCGATAGTTTTCTGTTAAGTTGTACTCATTATCGCATGTTCCAATATATGTTCCGTTCTGTTCTGAAAATAAGTTTTATAAGTTATGTGAATAAAACTCTTTGTACTCTGATACCCTGAGTATCGCTTCTCGTGGAGTGTCCCACGAGCATGTTGTTGTGGCATCAACCTCATGTGCTCCACCCGTGACGGAGAGATTAGTTCACGGCGTCTCTTAAGTACAAGTGTGGTACATATATTAGGAGGCGTATGGATCGGATCCTAGGATTTAAGTTTTCAGGAAATGGATAACGGGTATGCCAACTCGCCATTTCATGTGATAATTATGCAGGAGTAGCTACCTGCGTATTGTCACGTTTTAAGTTTTAAGTTTGCTCATGGGTACATCCGTAAGATATGATTAGGAAATTATGTTTTGGATTATGAAATTATGTACTTTTAAAATAAGCTTTTGTTTTCCTCTATCCGCACACTGGGCAAAACTTTTCAAAATTTTGCTCAGACGTACGTTTTTGTTGTTGTTTTCTTCTTTACGTCAGGTTATCAAGACAAGCTGGGGACGGAATATGGAAGAGTGCTCGAGTGTTTAGAAAAGACGGTAGAAATAATTGTAATGGATTAGATATCCTTCATTAAATTGTAAAGCCTTGTAATACATTTAAGTATAAATGGAATTATGTTTTTGATCTGACCACCGTTATTGTGACACTTCGGCCCCCCTTCCGGGTCGGGGTGTTACAGTTATACCTCGTGTACTCGTGCGATAATTCTCGTGGATTAACTCTTTGCACCCTGTGAGTAATCTCTTCCACTTTCCCCTTTTTAACTTTTTCAAATTTTTGGGTGCATCATGATACACTTTTTGATTTACTTAACATGCTATGATCAAGTGTTATTATGTGGATGTCTTATGTGTATTCTATTATTCTATATGCTATCTGATGTCAAGTCTATTGCATGCTATTGTGTCTAGTGGATCCACATGGCTGACTAGGTTCCCCACGACCATGGGTTATAGCCTAGTATCGCTAACGGTATTAGACTCGCTCCTCGGGGCTTGAGCCTAATGCACGCTATTGTCAGAAGTCTATTTATTTTGGTTGTTTGTGTTGTTATTTGATTGGGTATCCTTGTTTGGAGAATTTGGATATATGGATATGTTGACCATGATATGAGACCAATTTCATATTAACCTTGAGGTGCATGTTAAAAATATTCTTTTTTTAAAGAAATAAATATAAAACTGTTTTCTATAAAAGGAGGAAATTATTCACCAACATATTTGTTGACCCAAAAATATATTTTTCTAACGTAGTGCAGGTTTTCAAAGTTGATGATCAAGTGATGTGGACACGTAGCATGGGCCTTAGGAAATTAAATTGAAATCTTGATATGTTTGTTTAAACAATGAATGAACAATTTTGATTATTATATGTTATGTGACTATTTAAATGGATATGCTTTAAATATTGAAACAATAATTAGTTGTCATGAGCTATGGGCAATCATCATGCCCCGTACCTTTCCGTTGTGGGTCGGGGTGTGACCGATTGGTATCAGAGCCAATGACTATAGGGAATTAAGATAGGTTATTAGACCCTTAGACTTAGTCTATAGTCGATTAGGTACCTTAGGTACCTTATGTGCTTAATTGTTTGATTGTCTTAGCTAAAAAAATACTTAAAGTGCCCATGATTTAAATTTTCTAATGTCACACACATATGTATGTGAGCACATCAAATTGTTATATGCTAAGTATTATATGCCATCAATGACAACATGTACCTTATTATTAAACTATAGTTTATTATTTCTTTTTCCATGTCACGTCGCACACAATGCGAATATTCAACATTCTAATTCTTATTTCTATATATCTAAAGTCTTGAATCAATTCATTTTCTTTAATGCATTTCAATTATTCATGAGTTTGATTTCATTTCATTTTTGAGTTTTCAAAGTTCAATTGATATTTCACTCTCGTCAAAGTGTGTTCTTGTGACGGACATGCAGTAACTGGAAGGGTTACGTACCGGTAGTCGGAACGTCCTGTCTAGGCTGGTATTCGTATAAATCCAATTAATGGACCAGTTTGCCTACCTGGGGACTAGCGATGAGAGTACCGACCTATTAGGCCAAAGCATGTCACACCAAACGTCACGTGAACTAACAAACCCTTTGATGTCTCAAATGTGTCTGTGTTAATTCATGGATACTATCCTAAACATCATTTTACAATACCCCAAAACTCGAGTCATTTATTTATTCATGATTTACTTCGGGTTAAGTTGTACGTCAATGGGTAGACATATGAGGACCATGCGAAAGCTCGGTAATTGCGGGTGCACACGTAATTACGTAAGTGACGCACGGAAGTCATACTAAACCCTATGATGTGCCAAACCTATGATTTTCAATATTTTATGATGAGATTATTTTATCATGAATTCTATTATTTCATCTTATTCCATGTGGCTATTATATTGTTTCATATATAAACCACCGGAATAAATCCTAAAATATTCCACGAGATTCTAATGAATTTTCTTTAAACAAATCACCCTGAACTTATTGTAATTTGTCAATGGGTTAGACTTTTGTTACCCTTTGATACTCCATAGTATTTTCATGAGATTTGTATTCTTGAATCATGGGATTTTCCCTAAGTTCCATGATTTCACAAATCTATGAATCCTAACCATCTGACCATCAATTCTCGTTATGGGTTATACATCTTACTTAAGTTGTCCCTCGTAGGGATGAGATTTTTTACCGAAATACCGGTACCGTACCGATGCCGTACCTTACCAATCATAAACGGTACTGGTATCGGTAATAGATTTTTCGAAATTCGGCATCGGTAAAAAACGGTATCGGTACCGGTATTTTTCGGTAAATACCGGTATTAATACCGAATTTAATAATGACTTTATGTATTTTGCTATTATCTTAGATCCCACTATGAAGTTATATTTTTTTGAACATTGTATTACAATAACCAATATCAAATTTCTTTTTTTTGGTTATTTTTTATCAGTTATGATGATTTTATAGACATGTTGGAATTTGGATGTTAAAAGTCGAACCCATGGATGTTTACCTTTAGATTTTTTTGACTACTTAATATGTTTACCCTTTGTTTACACTCCTCTGTATATTAATGTAGTTCAGTTAACAATGGATGGATAAGTTGCACATGAAATTTTTTTAGGTAAAACAATGGATGACACCAAAGCGGTACCAATGTGGTAAAGTACTGAAATACCGGTACCGATACCGGTACCGTACCACTACCGAATCCATATATACGGTACGGTAATCGGTATCCACATTTCCTCAATTTCGGTAACGGTATTTACGGTATCGGTACCGGTATCGTACCGATCTCATCCCTAGTCCCTCGCTGATGTCTCCTTATCGTCGTTGTCGTCATCAACCGAGGATTTCCAACCGCCGAATGGCAGCTTTGATAGTTGAACAAATGGCCGCAATTATTCCTACAATAGCCGTTCAAGTTCAACAGGCACTCAACGCCCACGTCTCCATGAATCAAATCGAAGAGGCTGAAGCTGAACCGTCTTCACCCGATAACAACCATCAAAGGAGTGAAACCAACCACGATTACGCCATATCAGCTATTCCGCTAAACCAGGTTGCTCTTAATCCTGTACCTGACAGAAAACCTTATCGCGAACATTTTCCACAGTGCCCCACTTGCCAAAAACATCACCCAATCAACACTCTATGCCGCCTTTGCACTTATTGTGGACTTTATGGTCACTTAATCGACACTTGTTGGCGCTATAACCCTCAAACAGAACCTCCTGTGGCACCATTTAATGTACAGCACGTGACACCTCCGTTTGACCAACCAAATAGCCACCTTATGATCAAACCATATGTCCAACCCGACGGTCCACTAATGGATCAACCGATCGTACTTTATGGCACCCAAATCGTTCCTTACGATCGAGCTGGTCAAACCGAACTAAAGGACCAAGATAACTAGAAGGCATGCGGACAAACACTCATCTAGATCCAAGGCAACCATGACGCGGTCAGCAACACAACGAAATTTTATGCAATGAGTTATTGCAAATAAAATGTTTTAAGTTAAATTTTGTATGAACGCTAGAAATAAATAAAGATTGTTCCGAATTTCCGAGCACAAGTGTAATAATGTGAATTTTGGTTATATGTTTTAAGCCTTAACGAGTCATCTAATATGAGTTGAACGTCACAATCCTAACCAATATCGTAACCTATGCCCAGAGCTTGGAAAATTCGAGTCAAGGGCACATGGTGATGATAATTTTTTTTTCTTCTGATCTTAAAATTTGGTTTTATAAAATAACAGTAAAATGTAATAAATATATATTGTAAATGTTCTACTTTAGGCCAAAAATGTTTTTCCCTAAAGTATAAGGAAATATTTTCTAAATAAACTAAGTTGCTTTTGTATAGAAACAATTTAAAATATCAATGTGCTGCACTTGGTAAAGTGTAAAAAAAATAGTTAACAAAATGAAATGAACGTGAGTGATGTATTGCGAAATACATTCATTTATCATGTATAGTTTGTGCGTTTTTCATATTCTTTTAGTTTAGTTTCGTTACTTTGATCAAGTCTTGTGTTTTCAGGTCGTTGGTGCTAAAAACGTCGAAAAACGAAGAGTTAACGGCTGGGAAACGAGTTGGAAAAGTGTTAGCATAATTTCTGGAATTTTTGGGATGTTGAAGCTGGTCAAAATTCGGAACTTTCTGTGAAAATGGGGCCTTGGCGCTACACCTCCCCCATAAGCAAGGACCTACGCGCTACACCTAGACCCTTTAGGAGACATTGGGTGATTTTCAGGGCGCCGCGTGGCGCGAAGCTTTCTTGAGATACCCGTCGCGTGGCGCGACGGGGTGGTTTCCGGGAAATTATGATTTTTGTTGATGGGGTCTTATCACAAACATATATATATTTAATAAACTTTCACAAAACCCTAGTTACGAACTCAAGTACCCATAGGCGAATTTCAGAGCTGATTTTACGGTTTTCGGAGTATTTTGGCTTGCGGGAATCATTCGGTTGAAGCTCAGAGCATAGGAAATAAGATTGTTCGGGTCTTATCTCCCGGTTTTCATTATTTTCTTGTTTTCGATACTTTGATTATGAATTCTTGTTTTGAAACTTGTGTTTTGATTTTAAATACTATGTTTTGTGGCTAAGACCTTCGTTACTACCTAGGTTAGATGATAGTTTAATAAAGTTTTGATTTTTAATGGTTTTCTATTGTTGGTTATGGATTGATCTTTGAAAGTAAATAATTCTAGAACCTTTAATTTGGTGCGTGTGCGTATTTAATTTTGATTGTTGATTATTTTCTATTTCACATAAATTTTGGTGGATGTCTTTCACATAATGAATTTGTGTTGATTATTCGTATCTTTGCGGGTTCGGGTGATCTTTGGGTAAATCGGCCGATAGCCTTAGAAACAGTAATTAAAATACAATTAGAACTAAGTATTCTGCTTAACTTGTTGCTGAGAGGCTCGAATTAGTTAGTACGTCTCGGTACGATATATAGCTAAGATAGGTTTTGAGAGTAGTCAGTCTTAGTTCCCTAATCATATCTGTGTCTATTAAACCAAGTTAGAATCTAGGATTGCCTTAGACTTTCGCACTGAGAGGTAGATAGTCGTATTAGGGCACTTTTAGAGTCGTATTAGGGCACTTTTAGAGTCGTTAGAGGACTGAGAGGAAGTCTAACAACCGGTGTTTACAACAACCTTGTAGGGTCTCCTAGGTTTCTTCCTGAGAAGGGTCGGGAAGTCTTAGCTTGAAATACCTTAGGGTTTAGTATTTTATGATCCCGGTTCCATACCACAATAGTACCGTTAGAAATCCATTCCTAGTTAAACTGGATTCAAGCCTAGGTAGTCGTTAATCTCATTTGAATTAAACCTTAGTTCTTGTTCGTGTCATAGTCTAGTTTTAATTTTAATTCCAATTCTAGGATTTTAGTAACCCCCCCCCCCTTCAAAACACAAAAATAGTTAAGTTGTGTCAGTGTCTGTCTAAATAAAGTCGTTAACGTAGTTAATTAGAGTCCTTGTGGGTTCGACATCCGGACTTGCTTTTCTTTGCTAGAGTCGACCGGTTCACTTGCCGGTGAGTAGTTTAGTCAAGTTAGAGAGTCTAGATTATTATTACTTGAGTCTAAATTTAGGTTTATTTTAGTTTATTTATTTGAACTACTAATTACACATCAAGTTTTTGGCGCCGTTGCCGGGGACTCTTGGCAATTGCGTTAATTACTTTGTTTGGATTTCAACTGATATCTATTCGTGCTTTTTGTGTGTTTTTGAGTCGTAGGAGTCCAAGTAATTTTAGTGTCTTTTTTACTTTTTAGAGTCTTTTGTTGGAGTCGTCTTACTTGTTTGTTCTCGGTTTTGCAGTTCATGCCCCACACGCGTTCTCAGGGACCAGTGAAGCCGCCGATCGATAAGTCTTCCTTCTCCACATCTAGTTCACAGGTAAGAAAATCTTCAACTTCATCTTCAGCCCCTTCTGACTCTACACTACAATCTAAACCACCGAACTTTGACTTCACCCCGAAGTCGTCACCCCACAACACCCCACCACCGTCCCGTCCACCTAGTCCACCACCAGTTCACCAAATGGCCGAAAACCAAACTGTCCACCAACGCTCCACCGCGGGTTTTACCGCAAATTCACCCATCACCATCCCTGAAATCACCAATGACAAGTCCTGGCAAATTCCTTCATACATCATGACCGCCATTAACAACTCTTGTCAGGTTCACGGTCGTGATGATGAGGATGTGCCTGCACATATCAACCGTATCACCCATCTGTGTAGCACCTTCGGCATCGAAGGTGTTAATCTTGATGCCCGCTATCTCCAACTCTTCCCATTTTCACTTGCTGGCCACGCAGCCACATGGCTCGATTCACACCCAGCAGGTACTTATACCACTTGGGCTGGACTTAGAGATGCTTTCCTTGCTAAGTATTTCCCACCTGCGAAGGCATCTCGCCTTCGAGATCAGATCCATTCATTCAGAATGGAGCCTGACGAACCATATCACTTAGCTTGGGAGAGGTTTCAAACTTTACTCTCACGTTGTTCCCAACATGGGCTTTCGGATTGGGCTTTAGTAGAAAAATTTTACAATGGTCTCACCCCTGAGTGTAAGGCCCGATTCGACACATCTGCAGGAGGCCATCTTATGGGAAAGAGAACTGTTGCCGACTGCAAGGATCTCTTTGAGAGCTTCGTTCATGCTGATATAGATCATAGTGCTACCACCAGGAATTCCATTCCTGTGACTACTCCCTCATCTTCCCGAGGAGTAAACCAAGTCGTTTCGGAGTCAAAGGTAGCATCTCAACTTGACTATATCACCAAAGAGTTGCTAGAAATTAAGAAGAAGGTCGATAGGTGCAAAGTTTGTAGAGGTGGTCATGACACCGTAGATTGCCCAACACTTACCCTAGAACAGGTAGAGTACATAGCACGTCAAAATAGGGGTCCAACTAACCCGTTTAATAATAGTAACTCTAATTGGCGTGCTAATAATTATCGTTCTTCAGGCAACCCCTTGGTTTTCCATCAGGTCAATATCTAAGCAGGGGGCCAGGTTTCTATTCTAGTGGGGGTTCGGGTCAAAGAGGTCAGTTTGCTAGTTCAGGTTCAGGGGGGCAATTCAGAAGTGAGGGGTCAAACCAAGAGGTTCAACCTAGGAATGAGGGATCAAATGGTAGTTTATCTAGGATAGAGGACCTTCTTACCCAGCTAGTGGTTAAGGACCAAGCCACCCAACGTACCTTAGAAGAATAAAGAATAACCTTTCAAATTTCTTAGACCTTCAAAGGAAAGTTGGGGATATTGCACGCCAGTTGCAAGAACGACCTCCCGGTTAATTTTCGGGAAATACAAAGCCCAACCCATCTAGTACTTTGAAGGAAATTTCGACCTATAGTGGTAGGACCTTAGGAGAGGTAGTGAGACTCGAGAGTGTTGAGATAGAAGATGAGGAGCCCGTAGATGAAGAGATTGAGATGGAGGCTCCCGGTAAAGTGCAACCTAGGTTAATCCCAGCAAGTACCGCACACACCGGGGGCCTTCAAGTGAGAAGAGTATAGAGAAACGACCCATATAAGTTGTTCCATCACCCACTGTTGATCTTTCCCGTGCTCCATTTCCTTCCCGTCTTAAAAACCAAACTTATTCCAAAGAGTACGGGAAATTTTTAGAAATCTTTAAGCAACTTAGAATTAACCTTCCCTTCATAGAATCCCTTCAATCAATGCCTAAATACGCAAAATTTTTAAAGGACCTTCTAAAACGTAAGGATAGGTTAGGAGAGGTTTCTAACATTCCCCTTAGTGGAGGGTGTTCTGCCGTAGTCTTGAACAAGGTACCGAAAAAATTGACGGATCCGGGCATTTTTACCATTCCATGCTTGTTTGGGAGTGATACCGAGTGTAGGGCCCTAGCCGATTTATGAGCGAGTATAAACCTCATGCCATATTCCATGTATGAGAGGTTAGGTCTAGGAGAGTTATCCCATACACGTATGTCTTTGTCCCTAGCCGATAGATCAGTGAAGTATCCACGTGGCATAATCGAAAACCTTCTAGTTAAAGTGGATAAATTCGTTTTTCCCGTAGACTTTGTCGTTCTTGATATGGAAGCCGACGAGAAGGTACCTATCATTTTAGGGCGCCCATTCTTGTGTACCGCCAAGGCTATCATCAATGTCTTGACGGTAAAATCACACTCCAAGTCGGCGAGGAGAGAGTCACTTTCGAGATAGCACGCTCCATGGAACACCCTAGTGGTTCTGATGATCTTAGTAGTGCTTGTCATTCGGTCTATTTCATAGAGTCTTTCCTATCATGTGTCGACCATTGCTTTGACTATATTAGTGGAGCCGATCTAGTTGAGGGTAAGTTAGATGAGGTAGTTAAGAGAGAGGAAGTTGTGAGTGAGAGTGAGGAAGGGGAAGAGACCGAGTGGATCCCTGAAGTGCTAGAGTTAAGTGAAGTGAAAAGCGAGATTGAGAGTACACCCTTAGAGAAACCCGCCCCATTAGAACTTAAGGTTCTCCCATCCCACTTAGAGTATGCTTTCTTAGGTGAGGGGTCCGATTTTCTCGTTATTATTTCATCTAAGTTAGAGGAGGGGGAGAAGGGTAGGTTGTTAGAGGTGTTGAGAAAGAATAGGGAAGCCATTGCATGGCGACTTTTGGATATCAAGGGCATAAGCCCCGCCTATTGTACCCACCAGATACTCATGGAAGATGATTATAAGCCGGTGGTGCAACCTCAACGGCGCCTAAATCCGAACATGCAAGAGGTTGTTAAGAAGGAAGTGCTCAAGTTGTTAGATGCCGGGGTGATATACCCCATTTCCGATACACCATGGGTTAGCACAACCCAAGTCGTCCCAAAGAAAGGCGGGATGCCGGTGATCATGAACAAAAAGAACGAATTAATCCATTCCCGTACTGTTACTGGTCGGCGTGTGTGCATCGACTACCGAAAGTTGAATGACGCCACCACCCGGAAAGACCATTTCCCCTTGCCATTCATTGACCAAATTTTGGAGCGTCTAGCGGTCAACAATTCTATTGTTTTCTCGATGGATTTTTGGGTTATTTTCAGATCCCAATCGCCCCGAAGGATCAAGATAAAACGACGTTCACATGCCCTTACGGCACTTATGCGTATCGTCGCATGCCTTTCGGGTTATGCAACACTCCGGCTACTTTCCAAAGATGCATGGTTGCTATATTCCAAGACATGCTTGAGACTTCTATGGAGGTTTTCATGGATGACTTCTCGGTGTATGGTACCACTTTCGATCAATGTCTTCTCAATCTTGATAGGATGCTTAAGAGATGTAAAGAGACAAACCTTATGTTGAATTGGGAGAAATGTCACTTTATGGTGACGGAGGGGATAGTTTTAGGTCACAAGGTGTCCAGAGAGGGGATAGAGGTGGATAGGGCCAAGATAGATACCATAAGTAGATTGCCTCCACCTACTAGTGTTAAGTCCGTTCGTAGCTTGCTAGGGCATGCGAGTTTTTATAGGCGTTTCATTAAGGATTTTTCTAAGATTACGCGCCCCATGACCCAACTTCTAGAGAAAGATGTATCTTTCGTCTTCGACGAAGAGTGCATCAAGGCTTTTGATTTTTTGAAGGAGAAACTCATTAGTGCCCATATCCTTGTTTCGCCCGATTGGAGCTTGCCTTTCGAGCTCATGTGCGATGCAAGTGATTATGCCGTAGGCACGGTTTTAGGTCAAAGAGTCGATAAACATTTTCATCCAATCTACTACGCGAGCAAAACTTTAAATGATGCTCAAGAGAACTATACCACCACGGAAAAATAGTTCTTAGCTGTAGTGTTTGCGTTTGATAAGTTTCGCTCATATCTCGTGCTTTCCAAAACCACCGTGTTCACCGACCACGCCGCTTTGCGCTTTCTTTTCCAAAAGAAAGACGCGAAGCCACGCCTCATTAGATGGATTCTTTTGCTCTCCGAGTTCGATATCGAAATTAAGAATAAGAAGGGAGCAGAAAACGTGGCTGCCGACTATTTGTCAAGCTTAGAGGATCCTAAGAGAGAGGAGGTTCGTGAGGAATCAATAGGAGACACTTTTCCTCATGAAACCATAGATTTTGTTAGTGCCGAGGTGGAGGGTTGGCCATGGTTTTCGGATTTGGCGAATTATTTAGCTACTGGCGATATTGTGAGGGGTATGTCCTACCAACAAAAGAAAAAGCTTCTTAGGGATGCTAGGAAGTACATTTGGGATGACCCGTACCTTTTTAGGATAGGTGGTGATCGAGTGGAGATGTGTTTCAAAAAAGGATGGAATGGACATCCTTAGACATGTGCACGAGGGTTTAACGGGAGGCCATCATGGGCCAAATGTGACCGCACAAAAGGTTTTTGATAGTGGCTTCTATTGGCCAACGGTAGTTAGAGATGCCATAGAGTTCGTTAGGACATGTGACCGTTGCCAACATACCGGCAACATCTCATCCAAGGAATAAATGCCCCAAAATCCCATCCAAGTTCTTGAATTCTTTGACGTTTGGGGTATTGATTTCATGGGACCTTTCCCCTCATCGAGTGGGAATAGGTACATCCTCGTGGCCATTGACTATGTCTCAAAGTGGGTGGAAGCTCAAGCTTTGCCTACTAATGATGCCTGAGTGGTGGTGAGATTTCTTAAGAAGTTATTCACACGTTTCGTAGTTCCTAAAGCTATCATAAGTGACCGTGGTACGCACTTTTGCAATTCCGCCATGGAAAAGGCACTTGCGCGCTATGATATCACTCACCGTCTTTCTACCACATACCACCCGCAAACTAGTGGCCAAGTAGAGAATGCAAACCGAGGGGTGAAGAGAATCCTAGAGAAAACGGTAAGAAAAAAGTAGAAAGGATTGGTCAGAAAAGCTCGACGACGCATTATGGGTATTCCACACCGTCTACAAAACACCGTTAGGAACCATACCCTTCATGATTGTCTATGGCAAAACGTGCCATCTTCCGGTGGAGTTAGAACATAGAGCTTTGTGGGAATTGAAAACTGTTAACCTCGACCTCACCGAAGCCGCAAGACGGAGGTTCTTCCAAATCCATGAATTAGAGGCTCTAAGGGATGCCGCCTATGAACGATCTTGGAGTATCAAGGAAAAGACTAAGGCGTTGCATGATAGGCAGTTGTGAAGGTTGAAGGCGTTTAAGGTAGGTGATAAAGTGCTCTTATTCAATTCAAGATTGAAATTGATAGCGGGGAAGTTGAAATCGAGATGGACCAGATCGTATGTGGTAAAGGGGGTGTTTCCATACGGTATCGTCGAGTTGTTTGACGAAGTTGATAAAGGTGTGTGGAAGGTAAATGGTCATCGATTAAAACACTACTTGGGAGGTCCCATTGATACTACCGAGGAGGAAGAAATTCCTCTAGAGGAACCACCCACCTTCACCGAATAATGAGTTAAGGAAAGCTTCATTTGTAGAGTATGTACCGTTTGTATTTTTGTTAATTTTTCGTAGCTAACAGTCGTTTTCAGTAGTTTTTCGGTTTGGTTTTTTGTGTTTTGAGTTATTTACAGGAGATCATCACCGGGATTGTGCGAGAATTGCGACGAAAACGGAGTGTCAGGTAAGTTCCAGTGTTAGAATATTTTTGAGATTGGTTTTTGGGGAGTTTTGGGTGAACTGGAATTTTTTCTAAGGCATTTGGCCATCAAAATTTCGAAACCTTCTGTCAAAAAAGGGTCTAGGTGTGGCGCGACACACATATACTAATACCTACGCGCATGTCACACCCCAACCGATGGCGGAATCATCGGGGCATGGCACTGAGCGAAACAGATTGTCCAGAAGTTTCCATAACAATTATCAATACTATTCAATTTAAACAACACGTACCATACCGTATCTCAAACAGTAAAATAATTATTACAGACATAAATCCAGGCAAATATTCTGTTCCGACAACTCAGATTTAAAAAGACAGCAATTGTTTATCTGCTTCTAGAGACCCCTGATTCGTTATCTACAGACAACTATTTGTTGGGCTCTAAAGCTTTATTCTAGCTTCAAATTCCTACCACATATGCATCCTAAGCACCTGTCACATATGTTAAAATAAAGTCAATACATAAAATGTAAAGGTGAGCATACAAGTTTGATAATAGCATATAGAGTTCGAATTCGTTTACGCATAACCAGCACGTACACATAGTGAAATGAAGCACGTTAGTTATCGACATAGATCCATCGATACCAATGACTGCGGGTTGACTGCCCGAGGCAGTTCCCAATACATGATTACCACCGTAATCCATGCAAGTAAAAGATCCTTAACAACCCCCGTGTGAATGGGTGCTGAGTCCAAACTATAGTACTATCGTTGCTAAGGCAGGTAGACAACATTCCATGTGTAAACATAACAAACAAGCATTCATGAGCCACGTATAACATGCATTGACGGTTAGCATTCAAATAGTATTGAGTAGTGTGATTGTTGTAGTTTGAATATTCGTAACGTATGTAACACCCAAAAGTGCGTAAAGCAAAAAGGGATCGAGTATACTCACAGCGATTAATGGATTGAAGGGAGCGCTTAGCGAGTAAGGTTAGCCTGAATAGATTTGGTAGCATAACGATAAATGAAGCGTAAAACGGAAAACAAGTGTTGGAGAGTCGAACAACTGGTCGATCGGACGGTAGTTCGATCAGTCGGCTGACCGTTCGGTCGACAGCCCATTCGGTCCGCTGCCCGGTCGGTCGGTGGGCCGATCAGATGGCTGTTCGAGTGGATTGTTTCTTCCTTTGAGAAGGATGTGTTTGTGTATGATGGCTTGTCTTTTGAAGTTTTCGTTGTAGTATTTGAAAACTTTGAAGTATCGTTACCTTTCAGGTCGGTCGATCGAACGGTCGTTCGATCGGCCGGCTATCCGATCGGTTAGGTACTTCAGTAAATAGGCTCTTAGCAGGATGTCACCTGATCAGACGGCTGTTCGATCGGGTGGCACTCCAACACGTTTAGGACAAAAACTTACCGGAATCGAGAGGAATCTTTTAGGACGAAAACTTACCGGAATCGAGAAGAATCTGCGAAAAGGTGAGCTGAGCGTGCTGGTCGGTCAGAGGTTTCCAAAAGTAGAAAGAATGACAATGACAGGGGTATTTATAGGATGCCAAAAAGGGTAAGTGCTGGCCGATCGGCCAGGCAGCTCGATCGGCTGGGAGCCTGATCGATTAGTCGCACTTTTCGAGTGTTTCGCGCGACGATTTTTGATATTTCGATTTCGATTGTGAGTGGTACGATACGATAGGGTTTCCTAGTCAAATTACTTCCAGTCCCAAACACTCATATCTCGCATAATCTATTTTCCACCAATTATCATAGTTCGTTCACGATTCGAGTTCGATTGCATTTCGAGTTAGATTTCGAGTTTCGATTGAGTTCGCTTGATTATCACAACACAACATAAATAAACATGCACAGGTAACACGTAAGGCACACACACACGTATAATAATAAGTAAAAATACGTAGCTCGAGTTGCGATTCGTTGTCGATTCGATTAGCATAGTTTGATTATTGATTAGTTAACTTTATCGCATTGTTACTTCCTATAGTTCACAGTCGTAGGTCGATTGAATAACGATTAACACGCATCGATTATTGTCATTAACAACACTTACTCCACATAATACGAATTAAATAAAGAAATTTCTACGAGTCAGGTTGCACGAAATCGGTCTTTGACTTTGACCTTGACTTTGACTTTGACTTGTGAAAACACGAGGTGTTACAGCCTCCCCTTGTTTAGGGAATTTCGTCCCGAAATTAAGCTGAAAGTTGTACAACACCATGAATCATGTTGAGAACTTTCTGTTTGGACCGGTTTTGTCTCCGAAACGATTGCGAACCGAACGTGTGACGTGCGGAATTCGTACACGAACGTGACCAAACACACAAGAACGTACTATAATCGGTGATTCTATAGATTGATATGAAATCGTACAAAGCACTAGAATCACAATGCTACTTTCTCTCTCTAGCATCACTCTTTAAACAACTGCGGGTACTTAGCCTTCATGTCGCTTTCGAGTTCCCAAGTGAACTCTGCGCCTCGTTTGCCCTCCCATCGGACTTTCATAATAGGAATGCGTGAGCGTCTGAGCTGCTTGGTTTGGCGATCCATGATTTCGACAGGCTTTTCCATGAAGTGTATTGTTTCGTTCACTTGTAGATCATCGAGAGAAACGTGTAAGTCGTGGTTGGCTAGGCACTTTCGGAGGTTTGACACGTGGAAAGTCGGGTGGACATTACTCAGTTCCTCTGGTAGTTCGAGTCTGTAGGCGACTTTTCCGATCTTTTCCAGAATCTTAAAAGGTCCAACATATCGAGGCGCGAGTTTTCCCTTTTTTCCGAATCGGACTACACCCTTCCAAGGTGATACCTTTAGGAGTACGTAGTCACCAACGTCAAATTCACGGGGCTTGCGCTTTTTATCGGCGTAACTTTTCTGTCGATCCCGAGCTTTCACCAGATTGTCTCGAATTTGGAAAATTTTGTTTGTCGTTTCTTGTAATAACTCAGGACCGGTTAATTGCGAATGACCGATCTCGTGCCATACAATAGGCGATCGGCATCTTCTTCCGTATAATGCCTCGAATGGTGCCATTTGGATGCTAGAATGGTAGCTGTTGTTATACGAGAATTCGACTAACGGCAGGTATTTATCCCAATTACCACCGAAGTCTAAAACACACGAGCGGAGCATGTCCTCAAGAGTACGAATCGTTCTTTCAGTCTGACCGTCAGTTTGTGGGTGGAAAGCGGTACTTAGATTGAGCGATGTACCGAGTGCCGTTTGAAACATTTCCCACAGTCGCAAGGTAAACCGAGCGTCACGATCAGAGATGATGTCACGCGGCGTCCCATGATTACAAATGATCTCGTCGGTGTAGATTCGGGCAAATCGTTCTACCTTGTAGTGTTCTCGTATCGGCAGAAAGTGAGCTGATTTAGTCAAACGGTCGACCACAACCCAAATGCTGTCGTGACCTGATGACGTGTGCGGTATCTTGGTTATAAAGTCCATGGCTATACTTTCCCACTTCCACATGGGAATTGGTGGTCTTTCAAGTAAGCTAGAGGGTCTTTGATGTTCGGCCTTGATTCTTGCACAAGTTAGGCATCTTCCGACGTAGAGAGCGATATCCCTTTTCATACCCGGCCACCAGTACTTATAACGAAGATCCTGGTACATTTTGTCGGCACCGGGATGAATAGAGTACCGGGATTTATGAGCTTCGTCAATCAGAATCTGTCGCAAATTGCTTCGCTTGGGAATCCAAATTCGGTCCAGAAAGTGGAATATCCCATTCGATTTGCTCACAAGTTGGGCTCCATTGTGGTAGATTCTTTCTTTCTTTAGGGTGCGTTCGTTAAAACACGCATGTTGAGCGTCGCGGATGAGGGTTTCGAGATCGTGTTGGGCTTGAACATTTCGAGTGCTAAGCAGATAGCTCCGTCTGCTAAGTGTGTCGGCAACAACATTTGCCTTGCCTGGGTGATAACGGATCTCACAGTCGTAATCGTTGAGAAGTTCTACCCATCGGCGTTGACGCATATTAAGTTCCTTCTGATTAAAGATATGTTGCAGGCTCCTATGATCGGTGAAGATCGTACACTTGGTAACAACTGCGCCTAGCTCGAGATCATGGGTTGTATAGTTCTTCTCGTGGATTTTGAGCTGACGAGATGCGTAAGCTATGACCTTGTCCCGTTGCATGAGAACACAACCAAGACCAAGGTTGGAAGCATCACAATAGACAATGAAATCATTGTTTCCGTCGGGCAACATGAGAACAGGAGCATTGCAAAGCATGTGCTTGAGGGTTCGAAAGGCAGACTCTTGTTCAGCTTTCCAAACAAAAGGCTTGTCCTTATGCATGAGAGAGGTAAGCGGCACGACGATCTTTGAGAATCCTTCGATAAATCGTCGATAATAGCCCGCGAGTCCGAGAAAAGAGCGGACTTCAGACGGGTTCTTAGGCGTAACCCAGCTCTTGACAGCTTCAATCTTTGCAGGATCGACGTGGATGCCTTGACTATTAACAATGTGACCCAGAAACTGAACTTCCTCCAACCAGAATTCACACTTGGAGAACTTGGCATAGAGTTTGAATCCCCTGGAGTAGCTCGAGAACCAAACTTAGATGTTGCGCGTGTTCGGCTTTCGATTTGGAATAGATCAAGACATTGTCGATGAATACGATGACGAATCAGTCGAGATATGGTTTACACACGCGATTCATCAGATCCATGAAAACCGCTGGTGCGTTGGTTAAACCAAAAGGCATAACAACGAATTCGTAATGACCGTATCGGGTGCGAAACGCAGTTTTGGGTATATCCTCCTCTTGTATACGCAGTTGGTGATATCCTGAACGTAGATCGATCTTCGAGAAACACGTGGCGCCTTGTAGCTGATCAAACAAATCGTCGATGCGAGGTAGGGGGTAACGGTTCTTGATAGTTAACTTATTCAATTGCCGATAGTCGATGCACATCCTGAACGATCCGTCCTTCTTTTTGACGAAAAGGACTGGCGCGCCCCAAGGAGAGGTGCTCGGGCGAATGAAGCCTTTCTCAAGTAATTCCTGGAGTTGGGTTGAGAGTTCGCGCATTTCGGACGACGCGAGTCGGTAGGGAGCTTTGGCAATAGGGTTGGCTCCAGGAATGAGGTCGATACGAAAGTCGATATCATGACTTGGTGGTAAACCTGGAAGATCATCAGGAAACACATGAGGAAATTCACGAACCACAGGAACGTCTTTCACTTCCTTCTTCCCTTTCTTTTCCTTCTTCGCTACTACAATGTTGGCCAAGAAAGCTTTGTATTCCTTGTGGAGATACTTGCTAGCTTGGACACATGACATGAGCTTGAGACCTTTTGAAGTAGCATCACCGTAAACACACAATGAGTCACCATTCGCGAGCGAAAAACGAATCATCTTGTCGAAGCACACAAATTCAGCATGGTTTTCTCGAAGAAAGTACATGCCTACTATGACGTCGAAACTTCCGAGTTGCATCGGAATGAGGTCGATTGGGAAGATGTGATTGTTGAGCTCAAGAGTACAATCAAGGATAACAGAATTGACAGCGACGGTTCTTCCGGTAGCGACTTCCACATCGAATGTCGAGGAGAGTTGGGAACGTTTACGACTAAGGAGTTTCTCGAATTCGAACGACACAAAGCAATTATCGGCTCCAGTATCAAACAAACATGATGCATAAATACCATTCACAAGGAACGTACCATTGACCACGTTGTTGTCGGCCTGGGCTTGACGCTCGTTGATGTTGAAAGTTCTGGCGCGTGCGGCCTGCTGTTGTTGTTGTTGCTGCTGTTGTTGCTGGTGTTGCTGCTGCTGTTGAGGTTGTTGCTTCTGGGGCTCTTGTTTCACAACCCTGTTTGGGAACATGTTGGCGAAATGGTTCAGGTCGCCACATGCGAAGCAGGCTCTGGCTTTGACTGCGGTTGCCGGAGGAGCTTGTTGTCCCTGAGGGGTAGTGAGTAGAGCTTGGTGAACAGGAGCTTGTCAAATACGGGAATTGGCAGTAAAATGGCTGTATACATTGCAATGAGCACAAAAACGGCAAGCAATGGCAGTTGGGTGGTGGTAGGTGCAAGTAGGGCAGAGCGGGTGTGGTCCAGTGTATGCACGCTTTGCAGGCGGTGCATTGGTTACAGGCGCTGCCACTTGACGCTGTTGAGCTGGTACTGATTGAACTGGTGCCGTAGTGATCGCACAGTTCTTGTTGCTGGAGCTGTTCTTTCTCTTGTTCTTCCTCTTGTTGCTCGATGAGGTGGGTTCAGCAGTCGGTGCGGTAGCGGTAGCTTGATGCAGATGCTTCGAAGTCTTATCCCAGACACCAGCCTTAACCCGCTTGTCGTTGATTTCAGCGGCTAGCAGATAAGTTTCCTCGATCGTCGTAGTCTTAGCCGCTTGCACGAAATCAGCAACGCAGTCGGGCAGGGCCCGGATGTACTTCTTGATTGTCATGTCGGGAGTCTTGACTTGATCGGGACAGATAATGCTGAGCTATTTGAAACAAGCAGTGAGACTAGCATTGTCACCATCCTTTTGCTGTATGTGCCAAAATTCATCTTCTAGCTTTTGATGTTCGTGAGGAGGGCAGAATTCCTCTAGCATAACTTCCTTGAGCTCGTCCCATGACAGACCGTAGGCTGCATCGTTCCCTCGCTTGTTCCTCTCGGCCGTCCACCAGTCTACGGCACGGGACTGGAAAACGCCGGTAGCATTCAGAGTACGGAGGTCATCAGGGCAACCACTCTGTCGCAGAGTAACCTCAATGGAATCAAACCAATGAAATAGTGCAGTGGGACCTCCTTCGCCAGTGAATTCTTTTGGCCCACACGACTTGAATTGTTTGAAACTAAAGGGCCTTGTGGTAGCTTTAGGAGCTTCGGTTCTCGATTCCTCGGATGATTTGCTGGCATTCTCATAAACATCGCTCACGGCCTTTGCTACACTTTTAGCGATGATGGAAGCAAGGCGTTTGTCTCTCTTTTCTTGACGAGAAAGTGCGTGACGGGATCCAGACGACATTGTCTGCAATAGACATCGCCACGGAACTCAACACATTGTATTCGAATCTCACCTCACACGTCTACTACTTACTAAAGTTCAGGAACACGTATATTCACGTAAACACATAACACATAGCGCTCAAAATTACATATACACACAAGCACGTAGGGCACATAATCACATAACACCCAAACATGTCAAGCACTGAAACAGGGAAACACATGCGCACTTAATCACTAGAGGCAGTCAGAAAACAGAAACCTATTATTCAAAGTCGGCGATTGCTCGAGAGTAGCGTGGTATAAGCATACATTGCAGCATAAAGTCGTCCAAAATTTAGCGATTTGTTAGCGATTCGAGAAAGAAGAGCAGCGCGAGTCGTTCGTGTTGATCGAAGTGAAAGCAAAAATCGAGTAAATCTCAAGAAATTTAACACACAAACAGGTAAACATATATAAGCACATAAAATCGATGAATTATCTAGAGATAGACTGTCTGCGGCTAGTAGACTTCGACCAACCAAAGCGATTCAACTATTCGCAAGGACTTGTCGTCTATGTCTGACTTTCAGAACTGTGTCCTTGCCTCGATTTTTGGGCGTTGGGCACCCATCCCGTTAGTCGTGTCGTGACTTCAGGTCGTTGGAGTCCGTCGAGACTTTGGTGAGAATCTTGTAAAGTGTGCGGAACAAGTCGTCAAGGTTAGGGTTTCACCCCTGGCTTAACAACTTCGTTCCTGTTTTGATAAAATAGAGGAGATTATTCATCAAAATATGGGTTTCACCCCTAGTTTGGTATAATTCTCCCGTTGAACAAGCGTTTGTTTTCGAAAAAAGAATAAATCATTGATAAATTGGCAAAACAGCATCGATTAAGCAGTTTAGTCAAGAGTTTGTGGTTTTCACCCCTAATCTCGACTTTATCGCCTATTTACAGCTGTAAATTCGAGTGCAGTGATAGGGTAGCATAAACGAGAATAGCGAGGAAATAAGCTCGTACATAGTCCTTACTTGTTATGCACAAGTCGGTCTGTGGGTTCTTAACTATAGTCTAGGTATCTAAGACTTCGACCCGGACTAGGTCGAGTCTTGCCTAATTCCCTATAGTTATGGCTCTGATACCAATCTGTCACACCCCAACCGATGGCGGAATCATCGGGGCATGGCACTGAGCGAAACAGATTATCCAGAAGTTTCCATAACAATTATCAATACTATTCAATTTAAACAACACGTCCCATACCGTATCTCAAACAGTAAAATAATTATTACAGACATAAATCCAGGCAAATATTCTGTTCCGACAACTCAGATTTAAAAAGACAGCAATTGTTTATCTGCTTCTAGAGACCCCTGATTCGTTATCTACAGACAACTATTTGTTGGGCTCTAAAGCTTTATTCTAGCTTCAAATTCCTACCACATATGCATCCTAAGCACCTGTCACATATGTTAAAATAAAGTCAATACATAAAATGTAAAGGTGAGCATACAAGTTTGATAATAGCATATAGAGTTCGAATTCGTTTACGTATAACCAGCACGTACACATAGTGAAATGAAGCACGTTAGTTATTGACATAGATCCATCGATACCAATGACTGCGGGTTGACTGCCCGAGGCAGTTCGCAATACATGATTACCACCGTAATCCATGCAAGTAAAAGATCCTTAATAACCCCCGTGTGAACGGGTGCTGAGTCCAAACTATAGTACTATCGTTGGCAGGTAGACAACATTCCATGTGTAAACATAATAAACAAGCATTCATGAGCCACGTATAACATGCATTGACGGTTAGCGTTCAAATAGTATTGAGTAGTGTGATTGTTGTAGTTTGAATATTCGTAACGTATGTAACACCCAAAAGTGCGTAAAGCAAAAAGGGATCGAGTATACTCACAGCGATTAATGGATTGAAGGGAGCGCTTAGCGAGTAAGGTTAGCCTGAATAGATTTGGTAGCATAACGATAAGTGAAGCGTAAAACGGAAAACAAGTGTTGGAGAGTCGGACAACTGGTCGATCGGACGGTAGTTCGATCGGTCGGCTGACCGTTCGGTCGACAGCCCGTTCGGTCCGCTGCCCGGTCGGTCGGTGGGCCGATCAGATGGCTGTTCGAGTGGATTGTTTCTTCATTTGAGAAGGATGTATTTGTGTATGATGGCTTGTCTTTTGAAGTTTTCGTTGTAGTATTTGAAAACTTTGAAGTATCTTTACCTTTCAGGTCGGTCGATCGAATGGTCGTTCGATCGGCCGGCTATCTGATCGGTTAGGTACTTCAGTAAATAGGCTCTTAGCAGGATGTCACCTGATCGGACGGCTGTTCGATCGGGTGGCACTCCAACGCGTTGAACATGTTGAAAATCGACTAAGTGTTGAAGCATAGTATCTCATGATCCGAAGAGTAATCCAATCGGACGGTAGTCCGATCGAACAACAGTTCGCTCAATACCCTCTTCAATGAATTGCTCAAGTGTGGGACCATGTGCTAGCCGATCGGCTGGCCTGGTCGATCGGCTGACTGTCCGATCGGCTGGCTATCCGTTCGGACAGCAATCCGATCGGTCAGCATCCTGACCTGGTCGGCCTATTCGTCTAACACTTGGCTGTTCTGGTTTGTTTGTCGTTATATCGAGGTATTTTGACAACGAGTCGAACCATAGAACCCTTGTTCCAGCACCGCTGCTCCGGAGGTATATGATTTTCAGTGTTTTCAATAGGTTAATTGATTTCACTTGTTATGTTTGTTATGATTTTTTGTTTTTTTTTTGAATGAATTCATTCAGATTGTTACTCAATTTAAACTACACGCCGGTAGGTTTTGTTTTATTTGTTGAAGTTTTTGTTGAATAACATTAAGCTTTGTTGTTGCCCTGGGAATTTTCATCTGACTTCATTTGCAACGTTGGGACTCTGACAACCTGTCTCAATCTTTACCTCTCCAGGATCAAGAAAGACCTCTTCTTCTAATTAATATTTTTATCTCTTGGGAGTTTTCAAGCCAATCTATAAGTTATTTGTTTCCCCTGCTCGGGCAGGAATCACCCAAACCCGGCCGGTGAACTATTCGGAACGGAGTTTAACGTTTAACTCGTAACCGGTTAACCTCGTTGGTAGAATCCGGACCTTAAGCCATACAACCTCCGAAGTGATTTGTAAATCGGAACAAGCTCCGTTTCTACCGGTTCGAAGGCATTGAGTATAAAAGAGTTGAAAGAAAGTTGGAAAACCATCTTTCAATCCTTTTTCACCGTGTATATGTTTAGATCTACTAAAGATCTTTGTTTGTTTATGTGGAAATCGGCTAGATCCAAGCTATTCTTGGTGGATTGAGGCTAAATCATGAAGTTCTTCAAGAACCCATGATGACATCATCCTGGAACACTTGATTCTTGATGATTTCACGGTTAAAAGTTAAGATTTGATAGATAGAAAGGTGTAGGAGTGTGTATAGATCAGGAAAGTACAAGATTTAGGACGAAAACTTACCGGAATCGAGAGGAATCTGCGAAAAGGTGAGCTGAGCGTGCTGGTCGGTCAGAGGTTTCCAAAAGTAGAAAGAATGACAATGACAAGGGTATTTATAGGATGCCAAAAAGGGTAAGTGCTGGCCGATCGGCCAGGCAGCTCGATCGGACAGCCTGTCTGATCAGACAGCAGTCCGTTCGGCTGGCTGTTCGATCGGCTGGGAGCCTGATCGATCAGTCGCACTTTTCGAGTGTTTCGCGCGACGATTTTTGATATTTCGATTTCGATTGTGAGTGGTACGATACGATAGGGTTTCCTAGTCAAATTACTTCCAGTCCCAAACACTCATATCTCGCATAATCTATTTTCCGCCGATTATCATAGTTCGTTCACGATTCGAGTTCCATTGCATTTCGAGTTACATTTCGAGTTTCGATTGAGTTCGCTTGATTATCACAACACAACATAAATAAACACGCACAGGTAACACGTAAGGCACACACACACGTATAATAACAAGTAAAAATACGTAGCTCGAGTTGCGATTCGTTGTCGATTCGATTAGCATAGTTTGATTATTGATTAGTTAACTTTATCGCATTGTTACTTCCTATAGTTCACAGTCGTAGGTCGATTGAATAACGATTAACACGCATCGATTATTGTCATTAACAACACTTACTCCACATAATACGAATTAAATAAAGAAATTTCTACGAGTCAGGTTGCGCGAAATCGGTCGTTGACTTTGACCTTGACTTTGACTTTGACTTGTGAAAACACGGGGTGTTACAGCGCATCACCTAGCCCTAGTTCACAAAACGTGGTAATAGCTACACGCCGCGTAGCGCGACACCATTCCCACAACCCCTACGCGCGGCACGACCCTCCCCCGTGACCTGTTTCCTTTGAACTCGTGCAAGTACTTGACCCGGTTCACCTTTGGACCCATATTTAAACCCCCAAACTCCTTTGTCTCCCCCAAACATCAACCCAAACCCTACCAGACCCCCCCACTCGCGATTTTCACATATTTCCACCATATTTCTTCCGTTTCTCCACCAAATTTAACAATCTAAACACCCCTGTGCTCGGTTTTTGATCGCGAACAAACCCCACCATATGTTTTGACGGATTATCCGCTGGATTGTTCGAAATCGGGACCCATTCACGAAAACCCTTTCGTTTTTCTTGCAAATTTTCGACTTCTCAGGTATGTTCTCTTGCTATTGTCGTATTTACTTTGTGTTTTGAGTCCTATTAGAGTTTAGGTGAGTCGTTTGTATGGTCTACATTGTCAGGTCAGATGTGAGTCAGTCGCAGGTCAGTCATATTCGTTCGAGTCGAGTTGCGTCCATGATTAGGCTGTTTCTAGTTTTTTTTAGATGGGTACGGGTGGTTTGGTTTGGTTTGTTGAGCCGTAATGTGTAGACGATGATTGCTAAATTTCTACATACCAAAATATTTGCCATTTTAATGTTGTTTTTGGGTCCGGTTGGTATCGGGTTGGGATTTTGACATTGTTTTGCCTGAACATTGTTTGGGGCATCCTACGTTGACGTTTAAAGTTCGAACCTTGTAATAACTAATGGGAATTTTTGCGAAGCTAAACGCCTCCTTTAATTAGGCGGCCTTTTTCAACGCTTAAATTGGATTTAAATTTGATAGTCACTGCATCTAAGCAAGTTCGGACTCAATGTATGGTTTGATAGGCACTTTGGCTCTTAATTAGGACAATTAAAGTGTCGGGAGGGGGTAGTGTACATTGAGTAGTGTAAATTGAGTCTTTTTCTTAGTCTTTGGTTTTGGGGTTACTCATATGCATGTACCGGTACAACACACCTCACCCGTACTCAATCTCCATTCGGGCGAGGTTGTGTACGACTTAGCTTTTGTAAACGGTAACCCACCTTGTTCTCACTTTATTTTTGGTATCAACCGCGAATGGAATGCTATACGGTTGTTCTAATTTAAAAAAAATTAAAAAAAATTCAAAATACCAAAAATAGTTTGCAACTCCTAATTATCTGCTTGTTTATGCCGTGTTAAACATGTTTTTGCAGATATGTTAGGTGAGGGAAGTTCGAGTGGGGCTAGAGGATGAAAACGAGGCCCGGTTGCACGACCAAGAGGTTCGCCCACTCAAGAACAGCAAGTTGTTTCTCAGCGACAAGGAAGACGTATCCGTTATGAAGGTCATGAGCGAAAGATTTATGCTTGGTGCCCCATAAGGAGGGAACATCCGCTGCTCCAGTTTCAGGTTAATTCTAATGAGTGGATAAAACTGCAAAAGATTATTCACACGAACCTGCTTGAACATTGGACTATTGATTGGGAATGGTTGTGTAAAATGGGCGCTCGTGAGAGAGTTGAAGAGTTGTTGGGCCCAATGTTGGTAGAAATGGTAAATTGTGATTGGCCACAGTATGACGAGTTGGTGGTAGAGTTTCATTCTACTTTTCATCATAGAGAGGGCTCGTTCTTTGAAGGTGACGCAGTGTCGTTTAGTTTAGGAAGGATGCTTCACGTGATGTCCATTCCTCAGTTCACGATAGCGTGTGGCTTTTATGCTTTTGAGGATACGTCCACTGATGAGTTTACTAATGGGTTGAGGGGGGTGTATGTGAACCCTAGGGAGTTATGTGTGACAAGTGCTGAGTTAGCGAGGTTTTGGGGGACTATTTCGGATCGTGGTTTTGGAAATACAAATCTTATTACTTCTGTTCGAGATCCGATTCATAGGTTTGTGTTGAAGGTGTTTTCTACCACTCTGGTTGGTAGGAAGTCGGGGAAAAACAAAGCCAACTGGATTGATTTGTTTTTATTGATGTGTCGGGTTGAGGGTAGAGATATGAATCTGGCAAGTGTGTTGGCTTGGTCTTTTGGTAGGTCACATAGGGGAGGAAAAAGGGCTGCTTTGGACATGGGCCCTTACATCACGAATTTGACCCAGAATTTGGGAGTTTTTCAGAAATACAATGTGAACACGTTGCGCCCGGTACCTGCATCGAGGCACTTTAATGTGAAGGATCTACAGTTAGCAGGTATCGTGAGTATGACTGAGCCAGTGACTTGGGTTGATGCGAGGCAGGGCCTCAGGTTATGCCACCCGCGGGTCATCCAGCAGATGATGTGATGCAAGCTATCTATCCGCCAGCTCGCCAGATTCCTAGACAGAGACAGGAGATACCAGCTCCTCAGTATCCACGCCGCCAGGCGCCACCGGATCCAATCACTTTGGCTTCACTTTATGAGCAGATAGATGCGGGATTTTGTAGGATGGATTATCGTCAGGATCGGCAGGATGGGGCTATCAGATACATGATGGATAGGATGAGCATGAGGGTGCCAGATTTCTTTCATCCTTATGTGGACCCGGTTCGGTTTCCTATGCCGGGCCATTATGATCCTACAGGTGGTGCTAGTAGTTCTGGCATGCAAGCAGGTCAGGGATCCGGATATGTGCAGCTGGAACCCGAGTTTCAGGTATTTGAGCAGAGTGATAATAGTGACGAAGAGATGGAAGAAGAGGAAGAAGTTGAGAGCGACGACGAAGAATAGTGTGGGGATTACAACATGCGAGGAGCGGTTTGGAGTATCTTTCTAGATATTTTCTTTTTCTTTTATGTTGTTTTCATCTAATCTCGTCTGTACTAATATTTTGACCGCTTTGTTACTTGGATGGTTGGGATGGGTTGGTAGTTATGTGGATGGTTGTTGAACTTTGAAACACTTATTATCTATCGTATCTTCTTTAGTATATTCTGATTTGATAGGTATGGTGTGTTTTGCCACTTTCGTTCGCGTGTCCGAGGTTAAGAGTTGTTTGCTGAGCGCGTATCGAATTGGAGGGCTTGTGTGGAAACGACTGGCACTTTGACAGTCTCACATATCAGCTAAGTTGTTTCCCTTTTTGTTGTTGTACCTATTTATTTATTTCGTCTGCAGTCTTTATTTTTAGGTAGTTTTGAGTCATTTTTCCGTTCTTGCATTAGGGACAATGCAATCTCTAAGTGTGGGGATGGGATACATGTAAATAATCGAGTCTTAAAATTAAAAAAATATAAAAAAATTAAAAAAATCCAAAAAATCAAAAAATCACAAAAATGTCTTTTAAAATGAGAATTTTCATATTTAAAACGGAAAATGATAGAAAAGATGAATTTTTGCTTGGGCTCGAATAATAATAATATGAGATTTTAATAAATCGAGCTTGCGTCTAGTTAGGGATATGTGAGTAGGCCCGGGTTTGGTTTTAAGTCCCTTTGAGTTAATACACCTTAATTGTCGGTCTATTAGTGGGTTTTCGCCTGGGAGATATGGGAAATTGAAACTGCCGATAATAGTATAAGGGGCACCGTTATAAGTTAGAACCGTTAGAGTTTGTGATCATGCAAAAATAAGGAAAAAATAAAATAATGAGCTAGAAACTGAATGAAAGTAGCGCATTTCTATGTAGTCTGGGTTGGGCATAGTGACTTTACAACCGGATTACCGCTAGGATGTGTGAAATCGACCTTGCAAAGAAAAGTAAAAAGTACCGAAACCTCAGTAATCCGAGTTGGGGATAGCGACTCTACAGCCAGATTGCCTCTTGGTTAGGGAAAGCAACGTCTACGCTCCTTGAAGAAAAAAAAGAAAGAAAAGCGAAAAAAATGGAAAAAGAAAAAAATATTGATTGTAAACTCTCTTGGTTTTGATATAAGGCGGTTGGGAATTCGACCAGTGATCGTTCCTTTAGTCCTATAAGCTTGAGGTGGGAGTAGGTAGACTGTAGATTCTAGTGTGAGACCCTAGGTAGACTAACTTCACTTAAATTAAATTCACATGATAAGGGCTTGAGATTGGATTCGGGTTTAAAAGGACAAGTATATTCGCAATCGCGGCTAACGCAAGTTTTGGTTTTAATAAGATATAAATAACTTTTGACCCGAGTGATTATTTATCTATGATTCCGTTGCATATTTCTTTTTCGAGGACGAAAAAAGAGTAAGTGTGGGGATATTTGATGTATTGCGAAATACATTCATTTATCATGTATAGTTTGTGCGTTTTTCATATTCTTTTAGTTTAGTTTCGTTAGAATTTCGTTACTTTGATTAAGTCTTGTGTTTTCAGGTCGTTGGTGCTAAAAACGTCGAAAAACGAAGAGTTAACGGCTGGGAAACGAGTTGGAAAAGAGTTAGAATAATTTCTGGAATTTTTGGGATGTTGAAGCTGGTCAAAATTCGGAACTTTCTGTGAAAATGGGGCCTTGGCGCTACACCTCCCCCATAAGCAAGGACCTACGCGCTACACCTAGACCCTTTAGGAGACATTGGGAGATTTTCAGGGCGCCGTGTGGCGCGAAGCTTTCTTGAGATACCCGTTGCGTGGCGCGACAGGGTGGTTTCCGGAAAATTATGATTTTTGTTGATGGGTTCTTATCACAAACATATATATATTAAAAAAACTTTCACAAAACCCTAGTTACGAACTCAAGAACCCATAGGCGAATTTCAGAGCTGATTTTACGGTTTTCGGAGTATTTTGGCTTGCGGGATTCATTCGGTTGAAGCTCAGAGCATAGGAAAGAAGATTATTCGGGTCTTATCTCCTGATTTTCATTATTTTCTTGTTTTCGATACTTCGATTATGAATTTTGTTTTCAAACTTGTGTTTTGATTTTAAATACTATGTTTTGTGGCTAAGACCTTCGTTACTACCTAGGTTAGATGATAGTTTAATAAAGTTCGGATTTTTAATGGTTTTCTATTGTTTGGTTATGGATTGATCTTTGAAAGTAAATAATTCTAGAACCTTTAATTTGGTGCGTGTGCGTATTTAATTTTGATTGTTGATTATTTGCTGTTTCACATAAATTTTGGTGGATGTCTTTCACATAATGAATTTGTGTTGATTATTCATATCTTTGCTGGTTCGGGTGATCTTTGGGTAAATCGGCCGATAGCCTTAGAAACAGTAATTAAAATACAATTAGAACTAAGTATTCTGCTTAACTTGTCACTGAGAGGCTCGAGTTAGTTAGTAGGTCTCGGTACGATATATAGCTAAGATAGGTTTTGAGAGAAGTCAGTCTTAGTTCCCTAATCGCATCTGTGTCTATTAAACGAAGTTAGAATCTAGGATTGCCTTAGACTTTCACGCTGAGAGGTAGATAGTCGTATTAGGGCACTTTTAGAGTCGTTAGAGGACTGAGAGGAAATCTAACAACAGGTGTTTACAACAGCCTTTTAGGGTTTCCTTGGTTTCTTCCTGAGAAGGGTCGGGAAGTCTTAGCTTGAAATACCTTAGGGTTTAGTATTTTATGATCCCGGTTCCATACCACAATAGTACCGCTAGAAATCCATTCCAAGTTAAACAGGATTCAAGCCTAGGTAGTCGTTAATCTCATTTAAATTAAACCTTAGTTCTTGTTCGTGTCATAGTCTAGTTTTAATTTTAATTCCAATTCTAGGATTTAGTAAAACCCCCCCTTCAAAACACAAAAATAGTTAAGTTGTGTCAGTATCTGTCTAAATAAAGTCGTTAACGTAGTTAATTAGAGTCCTTGTGGGTTCGACATCCGGACTTGCTTTTCTTTGCTAGAGTCGACCGGTTCACTTGCCGGTGAGTAGTTTAGTTAAGTTAGAGAGTCTAGATTATTATTACTTGAGTCTAAATTTAGGTTTATTTTAGTTTATTTATTTGAACTACTAATTGCACATCAAGTTTTTGGCGCCGTTGCCGGGGACCCTTGGCAATTGCGTTAATTACTTTGTTTGGATTTCAACTGATATCTATTCGTGCTTTTTGTGTGTTTTTTAGTGGTAGGAGTCCAAGTAATTTTAGTGTCTTTTTATTTTTTAGAGTCTTTTGTTGGAGTCGTCTTACTTGTATGTTCTTGGTTTTGCAGTTCATGCCCCACACGCGTTCTCAGGGACCAGTGAAGTCGCCGATTGGCAAGTCTTCCTTCTCCACATCTAGTTCACATGTTAGAAAATCTTCAACTTCATCTTCAGCCCTTTCTGACTCTACACTACAATCTAAACCACCGAACTTTGACTTCACCCCAAAGTCGTCACCCCACAACACCCCACCACCGTCCCGTCCACCTAGTCCACCACCAGTTCACCAAATGGCCGAAAACCAAACTGTCCACCAACGCTCCACCGCGGGTTTTGTCACACCCCCAAAATCCACATGCGGAGTATCACCGCTTGGAGGCGTGACTGACCAGGATCAAACCACTAATCATATTGAACAAGCAAGTAATTAAAAGTAAAAGTCCAACCAACATAGTTAATGTCCAAGACAACCATAGTTTGAGTTACGAGCGGAAGCATAATGTTCAAAACCAAATCAAAAGTTTAATTATCCAAATGTTTAACATGGCACACAACTGTCCATGTCCCACAACGACTCTTCCTTGTGCAAGCTCCAGCTAAGTACCTATAGACCTGCAAAGCATGTAGTAACGAGTCAACAACAAGTTGAGTGAGTTCACGTTTGGTTGTCCAGTTTATAGTTGTTCCAAAAACACAGTTTGCTCTTTACCAGCTATCCAGCCGTGGGGGTTACCCCATAGTTCGAAAAACGTTTATTAGTTACCCGTTCTTACGTTGGCTATTCCAGCCCGGCTCTATGGCCGTGGGGGCTACCCTATGTTTAATTCCCCAGACTCGTTACCATATCGACTACTAACGTTCGTCATGTTTATGTGCCCTAACGTCTGTGTCTATCATCACTGACGTGCCATAGTCCATTAGTCCACGCCCGTCCTCTGCGGCACGGTGTGAGGTTTGTTAAACCTAATAGCGCTATTTAACTAATGACCCGTTCGCCATTGGCCTCGGCGATTAAGTCGATACAAAAGGAGGGACTTCGTTGATAGAGTTCTAGTCTGGTATAGTTAAATACGTCTCAACAGGACGAGGAATCTATGTTCCTGATTACGTCTCAACAGGACGAGGAATCTATGTTCCTGAATACGTCTCAACAGGACGAGGAATCCCTATTCCTTAACCCATTCCCAACCCCTGGGAATCCCATGCTTTGTAGAGAAGTGTGAACTCACTTTGGTTTGCTCGGCAGATTACACAGAAAGGTCAAGTCTAGCAGCTAGTGGTCAACCACGTCCTAACATGGTTATCATACAAGTCAGGTTTTGGTTTCAAGTAGTGCGTACAAGCATCACATAGATAGCACAGAAGAAACACATACGGATCATGGCAACATGCAACATCACATTTAACAGTTATTACACCTTCGAGATTGGGCTCGCACAAGCTTAGTGGCCTTGTGCGAGTCATCCGTTAGAACCCACTAATACCCGGCCCAATATTCAGAAACCCAATAATATAAGTCGTTCAATCAATAACCGGCCCAAACACATGTATATATATACTGTCCAAATAACAAACAACAAACAATCTTGTGCGGTCCGGATCCTATTGTGCGACTCGTGTTGGGCTTTGAGGCCCAACAGTTAAACAACAATTCAATTTGTGCGGTCCAGTAATTCTTGTGCGACTGAGGTGTCTTGTACGACCAAAGAACTTGTGCGATTGGTTTCCAAAAATCTGAAACTTATGTTAATTAGTTTTTATGAAATCATCAGTTATCAATCATCCATTAAATCAGTTAAAACAATTAAACAGTTTCCTATTTTCGTGGTTCATCAATTAACAACTAACCAGTTTCCAAGCCAAACGGTAATCGATCAAATTTAACAATCATCATTAATTCATATAACCTTAATACTCGAACCCCCACTAATCGATAAAGAAATCATCATCACATGCACTAATCGATAAAAAAGTCATCATCACATGCCCTGATATTCATGTGATATACTTGAAAATCATTCGACCACACCTTTCATACATATCATCAACATCACTCGGTTCATGCATTTAATCAAAACATCAATCCATTCTTATCACATGATGACTTTAACTATTCTGACAACCACATTCACTATGCACATGCTTGGATTTTTGTCAATACTACAACCACACACACACATGGCCGACAATTTCATTAAATCCAAGTTATCCACTATTATCTAATCATTATTCTACAACATTCATAACTATAACAATATATTAATCATTCGAAACATGTTACAGCCGATTCAACAAACATTCGGTTTTCATTCATTATCATCAATTCCAATTCCTACTAGCACAACATCAAACCATTCGGATCTAAACATGTATATGGTCGATTTCATATATTCAAGATCTAACACATATTATTCATACCACTCTAACAACACATCATTATATATCATCAATCGAACATAACATAAAACATGAAGCACTAACCGATTAAAGAAAAGGGTAGGGGATTGATCCGAACACAAAGATCTTCGATGAAGAGAATGCTTGGCTGCCTTCGGTTTCGTGAGGGAGAGAGAGAGAGAGAGGAGAGCTAGGGTTTGTGTGTAAAGTGTTTAGCAAACAAATGAGGGGTATACCCTAATTCCTAGTGTTATGCGACAAAGAAGAGAGTGGGCCGAACCCTCAATGGGTTGCCCATGATCCGAATACAAGAGGTGGCCCGAATGGGCTTGTGCGATCGAGTGAGTGTTGTGCGTTTGAATCATTGATATACATACATACATTACACAAGCACATATTACATAACATTCACATAAACATTCACTTTCATAAAAGTCACATATCGTACACATACGTTACATCAAAGTACAAAGATCGGTTTGGAAATACGAGTTGTCACATTATCCCCAAGTTGAAAGAAATTTCGTCCCGAAATTTAGCACGTACTCATTGAGGAAGCTAGTTAAGTTGCATGGTTTTCCTGGTTTTCCTGGGGTGTCACATCCTCCCCCCGTTGATCTGGAATTTCGTCCTGAAATTCCGTAGCTTCAGCCTCAGTAGTGGTTGTACCGGTTGCGAACAGTTGGGGATACTTTTGTTTCATCTGATCTTCGCGTTCCCAGGTGAACTCTGGGCCGCGACGTGAGTTCCAACGAACTCGAACGAGAGGTATTCTAGTACGCTTGAGGACCTTAACATCCTGGTACGTGATTTCAACAGGTTCCTCGACGAATCGTAACTGCTCGTCGATCGTGAGCTCCTTCAAAGGAACTACGTGGGTCTCATCTGACAGACACTTCTTCAGATTTGACACATGGAAAACGTCGTGAACTGCACTGAGTTCTGCTGGTAAGTTCAGTCTGTAGGCCACCTTGCCTATTTTCTCAATGACTTCGAAAGGTCCAACGTATCGTGGGTTAAGTTTGCCCCGTTTGCCAAAACGAACCACACCCTTCCAGGGTGAAACTTTGAGTAGTACACGCTCCCCAACCTGGAGCTCTAGTGGTTTTCTGCCCTTATCGGCGTAGACTTTCTGACGGTCACGAGCTGCCGCCATTCGTTGTCGTATCTGAGCAATTTTCTCTATTGTGTCCACCACATGTTCTGGACCAGTAATCTGACTATCCCCCACCTCTGCCCAACAAAGAGGTGACCGGCATTTACGCCCGTACAATGCCTCAAACGGAGCAGCTTTAATGCTGGTGTGGTAGCTATTGTTATACGAAAATTCCACAAGTGGCAGATGCTTTTCCCAGCCGTTTCCAAAGTCAATCACACATGCCCTAAGCATATCTTCGAGGGTCTGGATAGTACGTTCCGACTGCCCATCCGTTTGTGGGTGATAAGCTATGCTCATATCTAGCCTTGAGCCAAAGGACTTGTGCATTGCTTGCCACAGTTCTGATGTAAAACGCGCATCTCGATCCGAGATGATAGAGATGGGCACCCCGTGCCTCGAGACAACTTCCTTGAGGTATACTTCTGCTAGAGTGGAGAACTTATCCGTTTCTTTGCTAGCCAGGAAGTGAGCAGACTTTGTGAGTCGATCCACGATCACCCAAATAGTATCATTACCACGTTGAGATCTAGGCAGGCCAGTAACAAAATCCATGGAAATTTGCTCCCATTTCGATTGTGGTATCTCCGGTTGTTGAAGTGGGCCTGAGGGTTTCTGATATTCCGCCTTGACTCTCGCACAAGTCAAGCACTTGCTAACGTAAGTTGCTATGTGTGCCTTCATGCTAGGCCACCAATATGTGGTTTTGATGTCGTGGTACATTTTGTCCGAACCAGGGTGCACTGAGTAGCGAGACTTGTGTGCCTCATCCATCACAAGCTCTCGTAGGTTGCCATAAAGTGGGACCCAAATGCGTCCTGTTACGTAGTAAGCACCGTCTTCCTTCTGTTCTAAGCGTTGCCTCGAGCCGCGTAGGGCTTCAGCCCTGACGTTTTCTGGTTTCAATGCTTCTACCTGAGCATTTCGTATTTGGGAAGGAAGACTAGACTGTATAGTGAGTTGTAAAGCTCGTACGCGCTTGGGTGCAGTGTCCTTCCGACTGAGGGCGTCAGCCACAACATTGGCTTTGCCCGGGTGGTACCTGATCGAGCATTCGTAATCGTTCAGCAGTTCGACCCATCGTCGTTGTCTCATATTAAGTTCCTTCTGTTTAAAGATATGCTCGAGGCTTCTGTGATCAGTGTAGATGGCACATTTGGTACCATACAGGTAGTGTCTCCATATCTTAAGTGCAAAAACAACCGCTCCCAGCTCTAGATCATGTGTAGTGTAGTTCTTTTCATGCACTTTGAGTTGACGTGAGGCGTAGGCTATAACTTTATCCCGCTGCATCAATACGCAACCAAGACCCTGAATGGATGCGTCACAGTAAACCACGAAGTCGTCCGTGCCCTCTGGCAATGAAAGGAAAGGTGCACTGCAAAGTCTATCCTTTAAGTGCTGAAACGCTAACTCATGTGCGTTTCCCCAACGATAAACAACGCCCTTCTGCGTTAGTGAAGTAAGAGGCTGAGCAATCTTAGAAAAATCCTTGATAAATCTCCTGTAGTAACCTGCCAATCCCAAAAATTGGCGAATTTCCGTTGGCGTACGAGGTGCAGGCCAGCTCTTGATTGACTCTACCTTGGATGGATCAACGTGAATCCCATCTTTGTTCACTACATGGCCTAAGAAATGGACTTCACGAAGCCAGAAGTCACATTTTGAAAACTTGGCGTACAGCTGTTCTCTTCGGAGGAGTTCCAAAATAAGTCGTAAATACTGCTCATGCTCGTCCTGATTCTTCGAATAGATCAGAATGTCATCGATGAAGACAATAACGAACTTGTCTAAGTAAGGCTTGCACACTCGATTCATCAAGTCCATGAAGACCGCAGGTGCGTTTGTTAGCCCAAAAGGCATAACCAAAAACTCATAGTGTCCATAACGGGTTCTAAAGGCTGTTTTGGAGACGTCCTCTTCTCGGACTCTCAGCTGGTGATATCCCGATCTCAACTCGATCTTTTAATAGTAGCTCGACCCTTGCAGCTGGTCGAACAGGTCGTCAATGCGTGGAAGAGGGTAGCGATTCTTCACAGTCACCTTGTTCAGTTCACGGTAGTCGATGCACATTTTGAATGTACCGTCTTTCTTCTTCACAAATAGCACTGGAGCTCCCCAGGGCGAAGAGCTAGGACGAATAAAACCCTTATCTAAGAGTTCTTGCAGTTGCGTAGATAGCTCTTTCAACTCTGATGGAGCTAAACGATATGGGGCACGAGCTATGGGTGCTGCCCCAGGAGCTAGCTCGATTTGGAACTCGACCTGGCGATGAGGTGGGAGGCCAGGTAGTTCCTCAGGAAATACCTCAGGATAGTCGCGTACAATTGGAAAGTCTTCTATCTTTTTCTCTTTCTTCGAGGTGTCAGTAACAAGAGCCAGAAAGGCAGTGTGGCCCTTACGCAAACACTTTTGGGCCTTAAGGGAAGAAATGATGCTCACGACAGCACCACTCTTGTCGCCACGAATCATAAGAGGTTCCCCACCTGGGCGCGGAATACGGACAATCTTTTCGTTGCAAAGAATCTCAGCTTGGTGTTGGGATAACCAGTCCATCCCAATGACAACGTCGAAACTACCCAAAGTGATAGGAAGGAGGTCGATCGAGAAAGTGTGATCAGCAAGTACTAGGTTACAACCTTTAACTACGTGTGTGACCTCTATACTTTTACCATTAGCTAACTCTACTGCGTGTTTGGGGTTCAAAAGGTGTTGGGGTACGCTTAAGCAGTTGACTAACTTTTTGGGACACATAACTAGTATCAGCACCCGAATCAAATAAGATAGTAACGTAAAAGTCGTCGAGAAGGAACTTACCCGTCACAACATTGGGATCATTTCTTGCTTCTCCATTGCCAATAACGAACGCACGGCCCCTTGCACCATTGCCATTATTACCCCCGTTGTTTCCATTCCCCTGATTGTTGTTGTTCTGGTTCAGCTGAGGGCAGTCTTTCTTGAAATGGCCTTCAGCTCCACACTGAAAGCACCCTTTGTTGTTACCCTGTTGTTGCTGCTGCTGACGTTGATTTGGTGGGGCTCGCTGTTGTTGCCGATTTTGGTTCACGGGAAACTGACTCCTACATTCTCTTGCAATATGACCAGGCTTGTTGCACCGATGACAGTTACTTCTGGTGCATGGCTCACTGTGATGTAAGTTACAACGATTACATTTGGGGTGATTTCCTTTGTATCCACCATGACTTTGGCTACCTGACGATTGCTGACTAGGACTCTTATACTCTTCAGTTCTTCTCTGCTGCGACTGGGATTGAACAGAAGTCGACCCTCTGCTTGAAGCTCCATCCCATTTACGTTTGTTATCACTGGGAGGTTCAGAGGTAGCTGTAGCACTAATGCGTTTTGGTAACCTGTTCTGCTCCACCGCCTGATCAGTGAGGCGGTGAGCCAACTGAACAACCTGCTGGTAGGTGGCGAGGTTTGCTGATGTCACATGACTTTGGATTTCTGGCACTAGACCTTTAAGATAAAGTTCGATACGCTTTATTGGAGGGTCCACCATAGTAGGACACAGTAGTGCAAGCTCATTCGATCTCTTAGTAAACGCCTCAATTTCTGACCCCGTCATCTTGAGGTTGAAAAACTCGACTTCCAGCTTATGAATGTCGTCACGACTGCAGTATTCCTCCTTGATCATCTCTTTAAAATTGTTCCATGGGGTGGCGTTAGCAGCAACCAACCCCAGCATCTGGACCTGAGCGTTCCACCATGTGAGGGCTAAACCCTCGAGAGTGCCGGTAGCATATTTCACCCTGCGTGCCTCAGGGCATTCACACATTTCAAACACAGATTCTAGCTTCTCAAACCAGTGGAGGAGACCTACTGCTCCTTCAGTGCCACTAAAAGTAGTGGGTCGGCAGTCCATGAAAGTTTTAAAGGTGCACACAGGTGGCTGAGCATGCTGACCTGTTGTGGGTGTAAGAAAGGACAAAGTTTAACACACAGATAGGTTCACGAGAGTAGGATCTAGAAATAGTTTTAAACTGCAGGGTATACCTCCTGCCTGTGCGGCTGCAAGTGCCGCAACTACTTGTTCGTTAATCAGAGCCGTCAACTGGGCTTGTGTCATGTTAATGCGTCCAGACATGATCTTCATATCAAAAGAAGCATGTGTGAGAGGGGTTCGCGAACGTGCGATGACAGAGGAGAGTAAGCACACTCGTGTTCAAGCAACAGTAGGTATACTAACTAAGCATATCATGAGCAAAGTTCTATGTAATCTATCATGTAGGTAATATATCATAAACCATATCACCTAGAATGTCGAGTCTTGCACGTGGAGTGAAGCGTCGTTGTGGATCGTAGAGCACTGTACAGGTTATAGTCTGGTTTTAACAAAAACGTTTTCCTTTATTAAAACCAAGTTCTCTATAACCAATGGCTCTGATACCAATCTGTCACACCCCCAAAATCCACATGCGGAGTATCACCGCTTGGAGGCGTGACTGACCAGGATCAAACCACTAATCATATTGAACAAGCAAGTAATTAAAAGTAAAAGTCCAACCAACATAGTTAATGTCCAAGACAACCATAGTTTGAGTTACGAGCGGAAGCATAATGTTCAAAACCAAATCAAAAGTTTAATTATCCAAATGTTTAACATGGCACACAGCTGTCCATGTCCCACAACGACTCTTCCTTGTGCAAGCTCCAGCTAAGTACCTATAGACCTGCAAAGCATGTAGTAACGAGTCAACAACAAGTTGAGTGAGTTCACGTTTGGTTGTCCAGTTTATAGTTGTTCCGAAAACACAGTTTGCTCTTTACCAGCTATCCAGCCGTGGGGGTTACCCCATAGTTCGAAAGACGTTTATTCGTTACCCGTTCTTACGTTGGCTATTCCAGCCCGGCTCTATGGCCGTGGGGGCTACCCCATGTTTAATTCCCCAGACTCGTTACCATATCGACTACTAACGTTCGTCATGTTTAAGTGCCCTAACGTCTGTGTCTATCATCACTGACGTGCCATAGTCCATTAGTCCACGCCCGTCCTCTGCGGAACGGTGTGAGGTTTGTTAAACCTAATAGCGCTATTTAACTAATGACCCGTTCGCCATTGGCCTCGGCGATTAAGTCGATACAAAAGGAGGGACTTCGTTGATAGAGTTCTAGTCTGGTATAGTTAAATACGTCTCAACAGGACGAGGAATCTATGTTCCTGATTACGTCTCAACAGGACGAGGAATCTATGTTCCTGAATACGTCTCAACAGGACGAGGAATCCCTATTCCTTAACCCATTCCCAACCCCTGGGAATCCCATGCTTTGTAGAGAAGTGTGAACTCACCTTGGTTTGCTCGGCAGATTACACAGAAAGGTCAAGTCTAGCAGCTAGTGGTCAACCACGTCCTAACATGGTTATCATACAAGTCAGGTTTTGGTTTCAAGTAGTGCGTACAAGCATCACATAGATAGCACAGAAGAAACACATACGGATCATGGCAACATGCAACATCACGTTTAACAGTTATTACACCTTCGAGATTGGGCTCGCACAAGCTTAGTGGCCTTGTGCGAGTCATCCGTTAGAACCCACTAATACCCGGCCCAATATTCAGAAACCCAATAATATAAGTCGTTCAATCAATAACCGGCCCAAACACATGTATATATATACTGTCCAAATAACAAACAACAAACAATCTTGTGCGGTCCGGATCCTATTGTGCGACTCGTGTTGGGCTTTGAGGCCCAACAGTTAAACAACAATTCAATTTGTGCGGTCCAGTAATTCTTGTGCGACTGAGGTGTCTTGTACGACCAAAGAACTTGTGCGATTGGTTTCCAAAAATCCGAAACTTATGTTAATTAGTTTTTATGAAATCATCAGTTATCAATCATCCATTAAATCAGTTAAAACAATTAAACAGTTTCCTATTTTCGTGGTTCATCAATTAACAACTAACCAGTTTCCAAGCCAAACGGTAATCGATCAAATTTAACAATCATCATTAATTCATATAACCTTAATACTCGAACCCCCACTAATCGATAAAGAAATCATCATCACATGCACTAATCGATAAAGAAGTCATCATCACATGCCCTGATATTCATGTGATATACTTGAAAATCATTCGACCACACCTTTCATACATATCATCAACATCACTCGGTTCATGCATTTAATCAAAACATCAATCCATTCTTATCACATGATGACTTTAACTATTCTGACAACCACATTCACTATGCACATGCTTGGATTTTTGTCAATACTACAACCACACACACACATGGCCGACAATTTCATTAAATCCAAGTTATCCACTATTATCTAATCATTATTCTACAACATTCATAACTATAACAATATATTAATCATTCGAAACATGTTACAGCCGATTCAACAAACATTCGGTTTTCATTCATTATCATCAATTCCAATTCCTACTAGCACAACATCAAACCATTCGGATCTAAACATGTATATGGTCGATTTCATATATTCAAGATCTAACACATATTATTCATACCACTCTAACAACACATCATTATATATCATCAATCGAACATAACATATAACATGAAGCACTAACCGATTAAAGAAAAGGGTAGGGGATTGATCCGAACACAAAGATCTTCGATGAAGAGAATGCTTGGCTGCCTTCGGTTTCGTGAGGGAGAGAGAGAGAGAGGAGAGCTAGGGTTTGTGTGTAAAGTGTTTAGCAAACAAATGAGGGGTATACCCTAATTCCTAGTGTTATGCGACAAAGAAGAGAGTGGGCCGAACCCTCAATGGGTTGCCCATGATCCGAATACAAGAGGTGGCACGAATGGGCTTGTGCGATCGAGTGAGTGTTGTGCGTTTGAATCATTGATATACATACATACATTACACAAGCACATATTACATAACATTCACATAAACATTCACTTTCATAAAAGTCACATATCGTACACATACGTTACATCAAAGTACAAAGATCGGTTTGGAAATACGAGTTGTCACAGGTTTTACCGCAAATTCACCCATCACCATCCCTGAAATCACCAATGACAAGTCCTGGCAAATTCCTTCATACATCATGACCGCCATTAACAACTCTTGTCAGGTTCACGGTCGTGATGATAAGGATGCGCCTGCACATATCGACCGTCTCACCCGTCTGTGTAGCACCTTCGGCATCGAAGGTGTTAATCTTGATGCCCACTATCTCCAAGTCTTCCCATTTTCACTTGCTGGCCGCGCAGCCACATGGCTCGATTCGCAGCCAGTAGGTACTTATACCACTTGGGCTGGACTTAGAGATGTTTTCCTTGCTAAGTATTTCCCACCTGCGAAAGCATCTCGCCTTCGAGATTAGATCCATTCATTCAGAATGGAGCCTGACGAACCTTATCACTTAGCTTGGGAGAGGTTTCAAACTTTACTCTCGCGTTATTCCCAACATGGGCTTTCGGATTGGGCTTTAGTATAAAAATTTTACAATGGTCTCACCACTGAGTGTAAGGCCCGATTCGACACATCTGCAGGAGGCCATCTTTTGGGAAAGAAAACTGTTGCCGACTGCAATGATCTCTTTGAGAGCTTCGCTCATGCTGATATAGATCATAGTGCTACCAGCAGGAATTCCATTCCTGTGACTACTCCCTCATCTTCCCGAGGAGTAAACCAAGTCGTTTTGGAGTCAAAGGTAGCATCTCAACTTGACTATATCACCAAAGAGTTGCTAGAAATTAAGAAGAAAGTCGATAGGTGCGAAGTTTGTAGAGGTGGTCATGACACCGTAGATTGCCCAACACTTACCTAGAACAGGTAGAGTACATAGCAGGTCAAAATAGGGGTCCAACTAACCCGTTTAACAATAGTAACTCTAATTGGCGTGCTAATAATTATCGCTCTTCAGGTAACCCCCTGGTTTTCCATCAGGTCAATATCAAAGCAGGGGGCCAGGTTTCTATTCTAGTGGGGGTTCGGGTCAAACAGGTCAGTTTGCTAGTTCAGGTTCAGGGGGCAGTTCAGAAGTGGGGGGTCAAACCAAGAGGTTCAACCTAGGAATGAGGGGTCAAATGGTAGTTTATCTAGGATAGAGGACCTTCTTACCCAGCTAGTGGTTAAGGACCAAGCCACCCAACGTACCTTAGAAGAACATGCTACATTCCTAAAGAATAACCATTCAAATTTCTTAGACCTTCAAAGGCAAGTTGGGGATATTGCACGCCAGTTGCAAGAACGACCTCCTGATCAATTTTCGGGAAATACAAAGCCCAACCCATCTGGTACTTTGAAGGCAATTTCGACCCATAGTGGTAGGACCTTAGGAGAGGTAGTGAGACCCGAGAGTGTTGAGATAGAAGATGAGGAGCCCGTAGATGAAGAGATTGAGATGGAGGCTCCCGGTAAAGTGCAACCTAGGTTAATCCCAGCAAGTACCGCACACACCGGGGGCCTTCAAGTGAAAAGAGTATAGAGAAACGACCCATACAAGTTGTTCCATCACCCACTGTTGATCTTTCCCGTGCTCCATTTCCTTCCCGTCTTAAAAACCAAGCTTATTTCAAAGAGTACGGGAAATTTTTAGAAATCTTTAAGCAACTTAGAATTAACCTTCCCTTCATAGAAGCCCTTCAATCGATGCCTAAGTACGCAAAATTTTTAAAGGACATTCTAAAACGTAAGGATATGTTAGGAGAGGTTTCTAACATTCCCCTTAGTGGAGGGTGTTCCGCCGTAGTCTTGAACAAGGTCCCGAAAAATTGACGGATCCGGGCCTTTTTACCATTCCATGCTTGTTTGGGAGTGATACCGAGTGTAGGGCCCTAGCCGATTTAGGAGCGAGTATAAACCTCATGCTATATTCCATGTATGAGAGGTTAGGTCTAGGAGAGTTATCCCCTACACGTATGTCTTTGTCCCTAGCCGATAGATCAGTGAAGTATCCACGTGGCATAATCGAAAACCTTCTAGTTAAAGTGGATAAATTCATTTTTCCCGTAGACTTTGTCGTTCTTGATATGGAAGCCGACGAGAAGGTTCCTATCATTTTAGGCGCCCATTCTTGTGTACCGCCAAGGCTATCATCGATGTCTTCGACGGTAAGTGTTCTTATCGAGGTATCAAAAGCCTCGTTAGACTGATCATGAGAAGTTGGTTTGAGTCGCCAATCATGATTTGAATAACGAGGCGGATGAAAATTTGATAGAGACATGGTGGATACGCCGCTGGTACTTCCTATATATAAGTGTCTCAGTCAAATTTTCAAAAGCAGTGTTAAACTGATCATGAGAGTTTTAGTTAGTTGGTTTTGGTTTTGTGATTGGAGAATTCAAATTCTATAATTTCGTTCATTCAACTCAAATTGTGTCATTTTATGAGAATTTTTCTTTTCAAAATCCCAAGTCGTGACACAGATTGCAGTTGGGCATCATATGTATACCTCACGACTCAGTTGCAAACTCTCTCGTGTTACAAGTCATCTTTGGGACGTGATTTTCTCTTTAGCTTTAATACATCTTTAATACGCCAACCTTGAGCTTCGTGATTGTAATGATTATAGAGCCTATGACCGGCTATCTTGTACATAACAGTTAACACTCTTCATTTTCTGCATCCTTGGCATTTGAAAGCGATTCCTATAATTGGGTATGTAACCCTTGTCAGGAACGCTACCGCCTAAGTCTACACCTCTTGATATATCCTAGTTCGAGCGCATTCTCAGCAATGTTAGGACTTGCGTATAACACTTGTTACCTGACATTCCTAAGGCACAATCCGATCTTAAGAAACGAGTTCCTAACGCTATTACTAAATCTAGTCGATATCGTTTAAGTGTATGGAAGACCCTACACTTCGTCCTGTACGAGCAGTTTCCACCTAATTTCGGGACGAAATTCCCAAAATTTGGGGAGACTGTAACAGCCGTCAAAATTGGACCTCTGAAATCTGACCCGGATTGTAAAACCGGACCCTTATCAATAAAATAAAAATAAGAATTTATATATATATTTATTACGTAATTAATCGTCACGTATCGCGTTGGATTAAAACCGAATGAAAAACGTAGACTTTATTAAGAAACTTAGTTAGTTTGGTTAGATTTATATAAGGGAAGCTTTAAAAATGTTAGATTAGTTAGTTAAATAAAGTCACAAGTTAAGGGGTTGTTTTGTAATTAGTTGAAACTATAAATAAAACAAGTTAACTAACTAGGTTTGTAAACCTAGTTAAGTTGGTTAGTATTAACTATACAAAGTGGGCTAACTAGGTTAGTTTTATGAAAGAATTGTATTAACAATTCATTAACTTGGTTATGTCCTTGTGAGCAAATCAAGTAATAAACCTAGAAATGTTAAACTGCCAAAGTAAGTAAATTATAAGGTTAAGGGATTGAAACTGTCAAATAAAGAAAGTAAAGTTCAGGGGCCTAGTCTGCAAATTATTAAACCTGACACAAATAAAAGATTTAAAGAATGGCTAAAACGGGATTCGAACCCGGGCCTTTAACATACACAAACCACTCGTGGACCAGCTGAGATACACCAGCTTTGTGTTGTAATCAGACCTAAATTATACTTAACACGAACCTGAAACCTATTGCTCATACCTTTCTTCTTCTTCTTCACCTTCTGCGTGATCCGAAACAAATCCAACCCGACCCGACCCGACCCTTGCAACCCGTTTACGTGACATTCAGGCTTCTCCTTATTCTCAAACTGATAGCCAAGGGAGGAGAAACGAAATGTATACCATTAATTGGTCTAAATACACACCTTAAATTGATTTTTGAGTCAAATTAAGTTCACCATTAAAGACTTGTATGAACACGAATTGGGTATTATCAAATACGTAAAATTTTCCTCCGAAAATCTTTTCATGCGTTCTCCTGATCAAACCATGTAAAACCCCACTGAAATTCCTTCATTTCATCAACCATACATCACGAATTTAATCGAAGAACATTCTAGGGCTTGTAACTTGTGCGGACGATATCTCCTTCAATTCTCAACCCTTTTCAGGTGATTCCAAAGCCTAACTTGCTTAATTGTTTGTGCTCTACAAAAGCCCTCTATCAATTTCAGAGATAGAAGACTAATTTATCCGAATTTAATTTTAGTTGAAATTAGGGTTCTTCATGCACAAAGTTTGGGGCCTTTTGATTTAGACTTGTGTTTTGGTGAAATTGAAAGTTTAATATTGTTACATATCATACTAGTATATTGTGTGTAAATTTTGGGAATTTTTAGATATCAATTGGAATTTTGGTGAATTATTTACGTTTTAATCATTAGATAAATCAAATAAAAATACAAGATAATCTCAAATAAATTAAATAAATATTCTTATTGATTTTTCAGATTATATAAACAACAGGGAATTTTTATAGAATTGTTCCTTAAATTTTGGAGAATCCATGAATATAATTTGGATTTATACATGTTTTAGTTATATAAAAATACAAGGTTTCCTCAAATAAATCCTATATATATTTTTACTGATTTCTATAGACTAATATAGTTATATTGAGACTTTTATATAGCTTTTCTATAATTATCTTATTAAAGGATTTATGGAACTGCTAGATAAATAAAACTTTCTTTACAAAATTTATTATTTTAAACTAATATATGTGTTAATCATGAAGTCTAATTTATTAAATTTTTTTATACTAATGTATTTGAATTCGAAGCATTTATGGAATAAGATAACATAGTGAATTGATGTTATTACTAATCATGACAAGTTGTACAAAATACTGATTTGTATATTATCCGAAAACTCATATAAGTCCCCAAATAGGAGAACCCAGTTTCCTAAAATTAATATATTGTCCTTTCTTTCAACTACTTCATTTATTTAGAATCTTGGTTATATTTATTCTAGGGTGGTTTAGTCAATTGTTATACCTCGTGTACTCGTGCGATAATTCTCGTGGATTAACTCTTCGCACCCTGTGAGTAATCTCTTCCACTTTCCCCTTTTTAACTTTTTCAAATTTTGGGGTGCATCATGTTACACTTTTTGATTTACTTAACATGCTATGATCAAGTGTTATTATGTGGATGTCTTATGTGTATTCTATTATTCTATATGCTATCTGATGTCAAGTCTATTGCATGCTATTGTGTCTAGTGGATCCACATGGCTGACTAGGTTCCCCACGACCATGGGTTGTAGCCTAGTATCGCCAACGGTATTAGACTCGCTCCTCGAGGCTTGAGCCTAATGCACGCTATTGTCAGAAGTCTATTTAATTTGGTTGTTTGTGTTGTTATTTGATTGGGTATCCTTGTTTGGTGAATTTGGATATATGGATATGTTGACTTTGATATGAGACCAATTTCATATTAACCTTGAGGTGCATGTTAAAAATATTCTTTTTTTAAAGAAATAAATATAAAACTGTTTTCTATAAAAGGAGGAAATTATTCACCAAAATATTTGTTGACCCAAAAATATATTTTTCTAACGTGGTGCAGGTTTTCAAAGTTGATGATCAAGTGATGTGGACACGTAGCATGGGCCTTAGGAAATTAAATTGAAATCTTGATATGTTTGTTTTGAACAACGAATGAACAATTTTGATTATTATATGTTATGTGACTATTTAAATGGATATGCTTTAAATATTGAAACAATAATTAGTTGTCATGAGCTATGGGCAATCATCATGCCCCGTACCTTTCCGTTGCGGGTCGGGTGTGACAATTGTTATCAATTCTCATTTCCATATTGGCATCTCTAATTGTTGCAATAATCCTGAGGGTTTCTGATGCTCAGCTTTAACTTGTGAACAAGTTAGACATTTAGCAACATAGTTTGCTATATCCTTTCTCATTCCTATCCACCATAAATTCTTTCTTAGATCTTGATACATCTTATCACTTCCGGGATGTATCGTATACTTAGAATTATGAGCTTCTTCTAGAATTATGTGGCGTAAGTTTCCTTGTTCAGTTATCCACATCCTTTTCTTATGGAACTTCCAAATTCCATCTGCTCCTTGTTCTAATTCCTTAATCATTCCTTTTAATTTTTCAGCATCGTCCTTGATTGCTATTCCTGTACTTCTCTGATTTGCTCATTTAAATATACTTGTAGATTTAATCTGAGAGAACGTACTCTCTTTTGTTTTTCATGTTACTTTCGACTTAAAGCATCAGCTACTACATTAGCTTTTCCAGCATGATACTGGATATCACAATCATAATCGCTAAGAACTTCCATCTAGTGTGTCTGTCTCATATTTAATTCTTTTTGCCTAAAAATATATCTTAAACTCTTATGATCGGTGAAGACAACAAATTTATTTCCATATAAATAGTGTCTCCAAATCTTAAGGGCAAAAAACTATGGCTCCTAACTCTAGATCATGGGTTGTGTAATTCTCTTCATGTTTCTTAAGTTGTCTAGAGGCATAAGCTATAACCTTTTGACGTTGCATCAACACACATCCATATCCTAGCTTAGACGCATCACAATAGACTATAAAATCCTCAGTTCCTTCTGGTAATGCGAGTATGGGTGCGTTGGTTAACCTTTGCTTAAGAATCTTAAAAGCTTCTTCCTATTTCGGTCCCCATTCAAACTTAACCGATTTACAGGCCAGTTTAGTTAATGGAATGGCTATTCTAGAGAAATCTCGGATAAATCGTCTATAATATCCTACCAGTCCAATAAAACTTCGTACTTCCGTTGGTGATTCAGGGACTTTCCATTTAGTAATCGCCTCGATCTTTATGGGATCCACATGAATTTCTTCATGATTAACCAGATGTCCAAGGAATTGTACTTCTTGTAACCAAAATTCACATTTTGAGAATTTAGCATAAAGCTTCTCTTTTATCAACAATGTCAGAAGTGTATGCAGATGCGCTGCATGTTCTTCTTTACTCTTAGAGTAAACTAGAATATCATCTATAAAGACAATTATGAATTTACCCAGGTATGGTTTACATATCCTGTTCATCATGTCCATAAATGCGGCTGGGGCATTAGTTAAACCAAATGGCATGACGGTAAATTTATAATGACCATATCTTGTTCTGAAAGCAGATTTAGAAATGTCCTCTTCCTGTAGTTTCAGTTGATGATATCCTGAACGTAAATTGATCTTAGAAAAGAATCGAGCTCCTTGAAGTTGATCAAATAGATCATCAATTCTCGGTAATGGGTACCAATTTTTAATCGTAACCTTGTTCAATTCTCGATAATCAATGCACATACGCATTGATCCATCTTTCTTCTTGACGAACAACACCGGTGCTCCCCACGGTGATGAACTTGGTTGTATAAAATCTTTGTCAAGAAGTTCGTCCAATTGTTTCTTCAGTTCCTGCATTTCTGTTGGTGCTAATTGATATGGTGCTTTGCCAATCAGTGCCGTCCCTAGTATTAGGTGAATTCTAAATTCAACCTCTCTATCAGGCGGTAATCCAGGAAACTCTTTTAATTATTTTCCTTTTGTATTAATGATTACAGAAATCATATATACTACTCCTCCTTTCCTTTCATAACTTGCATCTTTCATCACAGAGATAAATTCTGTCGATCGGGTTGGCTTATCTCCTTTAATTGTGATCTTTTCACCACTTTGTGTACTTAATTGTACTGACTTTTGATCACATAAGATACTGGCATTATTGGCTACCAATCAATCCATTCCTACTACGACATCAAACCGGTCAGATTCATTTGATAAAGGTTTGCAAATAAACGATGGTTTAGGATTTATATTCTTGCTCCCTGCAAGATTTCACTTATCTTAACAGATTCTCCGTTTGCTGTCTCTACCAGACAATCTTGTTGAAGTTTGACTAAGGGTTGGTCAAGGAATTTGTAGAAAGAAGTATTGATAAAACTTTGGTTTGCACCAGAGTTAAACAATACTTTGGCAAATGTGTTATTAACTAAGAACGTACCGGCAATCACATCCGGAATCATCTTGGCTTCCTAAGCTGTCAAAACAAAGGATTTGGCATTCTTCTTAGGATTTTCAGTTGTCTTAGCCTTGTTGGTCGTGGTTAGAGCTAGTTTCGGACAATTTGGTTTGATGTGACCAGTTTATCCACAGTTGTAGCATATTCTGGCATTAGCCTTTCTCCTACAATCTTCTTCCTTATGTCCTGGGTACTTGCAAAAGTTGCTGGACACAACACACTTCCCTGAGTGCTTCTTTCTACAAAACTTACAGTAAGGTGCTGAAGGACCTGTCCCTTTTCCACGATAGGAATTACTGTAGCGGAATTCCTGGGTAAGCTTTAGAGCTAGGTTCTTTCTCTGGTTTTTCTCTTGTGTGCGTACCAATTCATCAGTCAAGGTATTGGCTAATTCTACTACTTCTTCTATGGTTTGTGGTCTAGCTGCCTTGACTACGTGTCTAATCTCGCTAATTAGTCCTCAAATATAACGAGAGATTAATACTGGTTCAGGTGAGGCTAAGGTTGGCACTATCCTAGCATATTCGAAGAATATGGTAGTGTAACCTTTGCAGGCAATTCCAGTCATTCTAAGGTTTAGGAACTTATTAGCGATTTGTTCCTTCTCATTAGGAGGACATAATTTTCTTTCAATAATTTCCTTAAGGTTAATCCATTCCATATTATAAACTCTGTCACTTCCCCTAGACTGGAGAATAGTATTCCACAATTCTAAGGTTGTATTTAAAAAAAATAGAAGCAAACATTGTTGATACATATTGTGTGGATACGGCTCAGCTCGGTTCGACTCGGCTACGAAGTGAAGGCCGTAGTCAAGATATCCTCCTATCTTGACTCGGTATGCGTTTTATTTCGTAACGTTTGATGTAAAAGCTATTGCGTGTGTGCGGTATGCATATTTGTTAAGTCTAGTGTTGTCTTGTTTATGTTTGGTCCAATCCATGATGAAGCCCAGTTGACAAGTCAAGCCCAGGCCCAACATGAATTGGACGAAATCCCCTGGCCAACATGTTGGACGAAATCCCTTTTGGTGAAAACCAAATGGGATGAAAACCAAATGGGATGAAAACCAAATAGGACGAAATCACATGATTTCGTCCATATCCTTGATTTCGTCCTTGTGATTTCGTCGGCCTTTTGATTTCGTCTGTCCTTCACTATATATACCCAGACAACAGACAGAGCACTTAACGAAGTCTGAATAGATTTCTCGGAGCGAACACACTGTAAACACACACACACTGATAGTTTATGAGAGCATCTTGTAAACATTGTATTGTAACCGTTTTCTAGATTAATACAATGGAGTGTTAATCGTGAATCTTGTGTTTTACGTATTCGTCACTTGGTTTAACTTACCCGTTTGGATTCCGCACTTTCGGGTTTGTCGGAAAACAGGGAATAGAGGTTACTCGATCCTCCGGGTGGACCTACAATTGGTATCAGAGCATTTGGCTCGATTCCTTGTTAAAACCAAGTGTTTTTATTGAGATTTAAAAGGTTTTTAGTTGGTTTTCTTGGTTTTTGAGTGTTTAAAGTTCATATCTTTCTGGAAAAACATTCTTAAAATCTATGAATTTCATGTTGTTTTGCTTATAGTTCATATAAAACCTTGTTAAAACTCTTGCATACATTTAAGATTGAGTTTTTATTGAACTTTAGTGCAAAAATTGTTGTCTGGAAAACTCAGAATATTCATAGTGTTCTTGGTTTATTCAAATTGTTCTTGAATTATATATGTTTTTTATCTGAATTGTGTTTGAATTATAAGTGTTGTTGAATATTTTATCATTGTTTGACAAATGTGTACAAGTGTCATGATGAAAGGAAGAAAATAAGGAGCTTCGATATCAGGAAAGTATGGTGGTTTGACAAAGAAGTCTTTGTTATCAGTAAAAGATAGATAAGGTTTGGTGTGCTAAATATCTAAATTGTCTCCTGGTTCAATAGTCAACAACATCAAGTGGGCAAAATCACTTTTATCCTGGCTCCACTCAACGAAATCACTTCCAGTCAACGAAAACACTCTGGTCAATAACATCAGGCTGGCCGAAAACACCCTTGACCGAAATCAGTTCTTCTGGCAAAAATCCCTTATCAACAAGTTCTGGGCCGAAATCAAGTTCTGGGCCGAAATCAGTGTTCTGGGCCGAAATCTCTTATCCACGAAATCACCTCTTTGTTTTCATCAAATATCAGTCAACGAAATCACTTCTTGTTCTCATCCAGACCTGGCCGAAATCACTTGTTGTTTTCATCAAGACTTGGACGAAAACCCTTCTTGTTTTCATCAGATTTCAAGCAACGAAATCACCAACATCAGTCAACGAAATCACCAACATGTTACTCAACGAAAACATCTGATTTCGTCCTTCGTACTTGGAATCTTTTTAACAGGAGATTTTTATTTCTTTGTTAACTGTTTGATTTGTGTGATTTGTTCAGGTATTAGTCATTAAACATCAAAAATGAGTTCGAACTGGTGGGGTAATCCGTCACGTTTATCTCCATCATGGGCCGAATCTCCCGCACCCGCATCTAATACAGAAAGCAAGTATACAAACACGCGTTTGTCGCCATCATGGGCTGAATCTCCGGCACCCGCATCTTCGCAAGCGAATCAAACATTGACCGGTCAATGGGCGTTTGTTTCAAATCAAACTCCAAGTATTCAAAGTATACTCCTCAGCGAAAGCGAGACCGGAAGTCTGAATCGTCCACCGGAACTAATGCACCTAAACGAATATCCTGGTTGGGTTGATAGATTTCAGACGTATGTCAATGGGCAAAACACGGAGCTGTGGTTACGTTTTACTACAGATTTCGACCAAACTCTTGAGGTTGTCGCTTCAACTGCCACTACATTTGCAGATCTTTCGAAAGACCAGAAAAAGGTATATGATTTAGAAAAGAAAGCATATGCTATTCTGACTCAGGCGATGAGCAAGGATATATATCATCAGTTTGTCAGTTTCAAGACGTCAAAGCGATTGTGGGATGCATTGAAGACAAGAGGTCTAGGAAATGAAAAGTCACGTCAATTGCGACATGATTTGCTCAAGAAGGATTTTGATGGTTTCACTTGTATGGAAAATGAATCTTTGGGAGATATGACAAGTCGATTTCATCACTTGCTGACTGAATTGAGCAATTATGAGGTAGTAACAACTCCATCACAGGTTGTCACAAAGTTTGCCGATGCACTGCCACCTCATTGGAATAGTTTCTTGGAAATCCTGAAATACAATGGCACATTGGCTACGACAAACATCAATGACTTCGCTCAGCTCTTGGAGAACAAAGATCAGGAAGAAATCCTAAAGGCAAAAAGGGTTCCAGTGCGACAAAATACTGATATGTATTATGGAACTCCTAGAACTTCTACAATACAAGTGCGACATAATCCTGATATGTATTATGGAACTCCTAGTACTTCTGCAAAACCTGTTTCACACGCTCCACTTCAGACGGCGTTTGTCACAAGCACATATTTGTATGGCAATCAGATACAAGTTCCTGTAAAGCCAGCTCCAACAACAGATATGTATGGATATCCACTTCCACCTTCCTCAATACCAAAGGTTGTTGCACCAACCACAGATTTGTATGGTAATCCACTACCTGTGCAATAGCAAGCCTCTTATGGTAGCACGTCATCAGCTGGTCAGCCATCTAATACAGTACTACTGGACACATCAAGTTTCTCCAAAGTTAGCGTTGAAGTAGCTAAGGATCACATGGAGATATTGAACACATTGGTAAGCGCGTATTGTGGGTTGATAGCAGGTCAGATCGGGAACATCAATCTGACTCAAGAAGATTACCAGCAGATAGATAAAGAGGAGATGGATATGATGGACATCAAATGGGCTTTCGCCAGTGCTGTAAGGCGAGCTAAAGACTTCATGGAATGGACGGGTCGAACCAGCTTGGAAAGCAAGAAAGACACCAAGTATGGGTTCGATAAGCAGTCTGTTAAGTGCTTTAACTGTGGTGAACGTGGTCACTTCAAGAGGGAATGCACAAAGCCAGCTCAGCATGGGAACCAGAATCCTTTCAGAGGTCAAGGAGGCAACCAACAGAATCAGAATCAACCCAGGAATGATGATTGCGCTTTGGTCCCTGCAAACAATCAAGCAGGACCATCGAACACCAATCAAGCTCTTGTGGTGCAAATAGATGAAGGTTGTGACTGGTCAATGCAATTAGGCATTGGTGATCAAGGAGGAGCAGCTTGTTTTGCTGAAGCTGCTAAGGATTTGAAGCACGCCAGTGGTGGAGAATCTTCCACCAGTGGTGGTGAATCTTCAGATGAAGAGAGTTCTGGTGATTCAAGGAGTTCAGATGAGGAAGTCTCAACCTCAGACGAAGATTTTTCTGATGATGTATCTAGTGGGAGAATCGATGAAAATATCGACGAATTGTTAGGAGAAGCTGCAACAAGGAATGATAGAAGATCTATTCTGGTGGATCAAGCTGCTTATTCTTCTTCTTCTTCTTCTTCTCTTCTTTCAGCCTTTATGGCTAATGGCAGCAGTTCATCAAGCCAGGTATGTGTCGATGAACCAAATGTTGTTAATTGTGATAATTGTGCTAGCTTAAGTGTTAAATGTGCTGATTTAGATGCTAATATGTCTGAGTTGCAAAGCAAACATGATACTTTAAATGCTTAATTGTTTGACTTGCAAAACAAACATGTTTCTTTAGATAATAAGTGGTGTGATTTGCAAAGCAAACATGAGGATTTTCAAAACAAATTTGAAGTGACAAATATGCACAATCAAAAGTTGATAGTGGATCTTTCAAAATGCAAAAAGGCTAACATGTTTTATGAAAACCATGAAAAGGAATTTAAAACGATGGTTGAAACTTTAAGAAAAGATAAAACCGAACTGACAAAAATGGTTTCAAGAAAACAAACTGACATAAACCTTTATATCAATCGTCTTGAAAGCATACAAAAAGAGTTAGCCTGCACAAAGTGTGAAAGTGAGGCGATCCAGCTTAAACTAGACAGTTATTCTAACTCTAGATATGTGCTGGATCACATCATTGGCACACAAAAAGAGAAAAAGGATGTCACGTGCATTGGATATAAGAAATGTCCACCACCTGTTAGACAAAATTATGATGCACTGCCTGATGAGGAGTATAGAACTCATTATGAAGAATATGTTCCTTTAGACATTGAGGAATTTGCAACGGGACTAGGATACAAACCGGAAGTACCATCAGATTCGGATGTGTCAGCCGATACAAGTGTGTCTTCTGCTAAACTGAATCAGGATCCTCCAGTCATTGTTGAGGATACTGATTCTTCAGATGATGAATCTAATGATACTGACTCAGCACAGTCAGATGCAGTAATCAAAGAAGAGGACATACCTCTCGAGAATCATATTCTATGTGATCCTCCCGCAAAACCTGCTACGACTGTTCTGACCGAGTCCACGTCTACTTCCTCACAAGAGTCTGAGAGTGTGAATTTGCTGTACACTCTTGTTGGTGATGATAAAATCTACTCTGACAAAAATTTTCCTATTAAGAATGTTAATCAATCTTTAATAAGTAAAATTTTTGAGGATTCAACAAGTAAGTTTTTGGGAAAGACAAGATCACACGTTGTGGTAACACAGTGTCCTCCTATCCCAAAGGCTGAAGTTAGAAAACAATGTGGCAATCAAAAATTACCAACTGAGAAAGTTCAGCAAAATCGCACCAAACCTAAAAGTAACTCACCGACTCAATGGCAAAAGAAACAGACCAAGAAAAAGGACAAGAAAGTGAACTTTGTGAAATCGAAGGGAACAGATAAACTTGAAACATTTTCAAATAAATCTAACTTAGATCATGTCATTCAAGTTAATTCTTTGAAAAGAAACGAACCAAATAGTTCAAAACCTAGTACCTCGGGATCACAAAGTTCATCATCAACAAGACAATCACATGATACTACGGGGTTTGTAGAACGTATATCATGTTTTTCATATGGCACATTTGGACATATTATTCGAAATTGTCCATATCTTCATAAACAAAAAAGCCAAAGTTGATGATCCCCGTGACCAAATTGACCACAAGCGATCTGTTTCATCAAAACCAGATCCCCGTCTTGTAAAAGAAAGGGAAAAGAAACAGAAACGCCAATAGGTCAAGAAAATTGAAAAAGCGATTAAAACGATGTGGTTAACAAAACATATGTTTCTGTCAAACCAGACAATTCATAAACTTCAGACAATCATGAAGTTAAGATTTTAAAGAATAACACTGGTAAAACAAAACAGACCTGGAAACCAAAAACGGTTATTGAATCAGGGGGAACATCACAATTTCCGCAACATCGAGAAGTTCAAGTAACTTACGTTGATGAAAATGGAAGACCCAAGACCACAAAGGCTTGGGTCCCCATCTCCAACTAATCATGTGAGTACATGTGCAGGGTGTTCCAGGAGGAACTTTCAGCAGTCATTGGATTGTTGATAGTGGGGCATCCAGGCACATAACAGGCGACATGAAGCTTCTCTACGACGTTAAATCTATTAGAGGAGGTTATGTTGCTTTTGCTGGAGATAAAGGCGGATATATTACTGGAGAAGGAATGGTATCCAACGGGGTTGTAAGTTTCGACAAGATCAACTTTGTACAACAGCTTGATCACAATCTTCTCAGCGTTTCACAAATCTGTGATAAACAGTTTTCAGTACACTTTGATGCAAATGGATGTTACGTGCTGAAACCCGGCTTCAAGATTCCAAAAGAATGGATTCTCTTATCTGCTCCAAGGATAAATGATTTGTATGTCCTTGATATGAGCCAAGCTATAACAACGACTGCACAAGCAACTTGTTTCATTACAAAAGCCACGGAAAAAGACTTAATCTCTTGGCACAGACGTATGGGTCACATTCACTTACGCAAAATGAATCATTTGGTGACGAATGAATTAGTGAATGGTGTTCTTCTTAAAAATTTCCATCTTCAAGACGTCTGTGTTTCATGCCAAAAAGGAAAGCAAACGAAGAAACGACATCTGACAAAGAAGATCAAAACGGTGGCAGTTCCTCTTGAATGTTTGCACATGGATTTGTTTGGTCCTGTCAAGCACAAAAGCATCAGGAATGATCAATACTGCCTCGTGATAACGGATGATTATTCAAGATTTTCTTGGGTGGCGTTTATGGCTCACAAGAGTGCAACTTTCGGTATTATCAAAAACTTGATCATTCAGATTGAGAATTTGTATAAGTTGAAGGTTAGACGGATACGCAGCGACAATGGTACTGAATTTAAAAATCAAGCCATGGCGGAGTTTTGCACATCAAAAGGTATTCTTCATGAATTTAGTGCGGCTTATACTCCTCAACAGAACGGCGTCGCTGAACGTAAGAACCGTACATTGATCGAGACTGCTAGGACGATGTTGGTAGAGTCGCAGTTGCCCATTCCATTCTGGAGTGAAGCTGTGGCCTCCGCATGTTACACGATGAATCGAGTCCTTACAGTCAAAAGGCACAACAAGACCTGCTTTGAGCTTCTTCACAAATGGAAACCAGATTTGTCATATCTTGAACCGTTTGGAGCTCCTTGCACAATGATCGATCCTAATGGAAAGTTTGGGGCAAAAGCTATTGAAGGTCACTTTCTTGGTTATGCCACCCCGAACTTAAGAGTCTGGAATCTACAGACTAAAAGGGTTGAGGAATGGTCTGAAGTCAGAGTACAAAGGCACACTTTACCAGTCAAAAATCCAGGTCAACCATGGATGTTTGAGTACGATGACTTTTTCAATTCGATCAATGTTGAAGCAGTTGAAGAAACTGCTGCGGCAAGGATGTTTTTCAAGAGTGACAACGCAACAGATTCACCGTTGGTTTGTCCAATTGTTGTCAATCAAGAGCCATCTTCGGTGAACAATAATGCTCTCGAGAATGAGGATTTTCATGATGCAACCGAACTGAATGAATCTTCAGAGGATGAGGAATTTCTAGATGCAGATCAAGAAGCTCCTACATCAGCTGTTCATGGTACTTCAGAGGCTACACCTCTAGTGGACACCCCTATAACAGCTGAAGCTACTGCGTCATCCTCTTTGTCAGTTCCGGGTATTGAATTGGTTGTTGATCTCAATCTCAACAATCTGGGTATTAATGTTCCTGTCCCAGATAACCCAGAAACTAGAATACACAATACCCATCCTCAACAAAACATCATAGGCAATGTACAAAGTGGCATACAAACAAGAAACATGTTGCGAAACAACAACAACGCAGGCTTGTATGCGGCGATTCGAGAATCTGGTCAACAAAACGATTGGTCTTTCGCGTGTTATGTCTCACAGGAAGAGCCAAGAACTTAGAAAGACGCTTTAAAAGATAACTCTTGGGTTGAAGCTATGCAGGAAGAACTACAACAATTCCAGAAACTTGGTGTCTGGAAGCTAGTAGAGAAACATGCTGGTTATAAGAAGATTGGTACCCGTTGGGTGTATAAATGCAAAAAGGACGACCGTGGTATCGTTATTCGAAACAAAGCAAGATTGGTCGTTCAAGGTTTTCGTCAGATTGAAGGTATAGACTACAACGAAGTGTATGCAACTGTTGCACGTCTGGAAGCAATTCGGATCTTTCTGGCTTATGCCTCATTCAAAGGATTCAAGGTTTACCAGATGGACGTCAAAAGTGCATTCTTACATGGTCTAGTGGAAGAAGAGGTGTATGTTGAACAGCCTCCAGGTTTTGAAGATCCTATTCATCCCGATCGGGTTTGGTTGCTGAACAAAGCTCTATATGGTCTACATCAAGCACCGCGAGCTTGGTACGCAACCTTATCTAATTATCTGCTGGAGAATGGATTTCGCAGAGGTCTTATCGATTGCACTCTCTTCATAAAAGAACAAGATGGAGATCTTCTACTGGTTCAGGTATATGTGGATGATATTATATTTGGTTCTACTAACAATGTTATGTGTAGGGACTTCGAGCGTGTAATGCAGGATAAATTCGAGATGAGCGCTATGGGGGAGATGACTTTCTTTTTGGGCTTGCAAGTGCAACAAACGAAGTCTGGGATTTTCATCCATCAGACTAAGTATGTCCAAGACATCTTGAGCCGATTCCAGATGTCTGACACAACGCCCATTGGTACCCCATTGCAGCAAAATCACGGAATTAATCCAGACTTGAAGGGTGAAGTCGTTAGCTCTTCATACTACCGCGCGATGATTGGATCGCTTATGTACCTCACAGCATCAAGACCAGATATAATGTATCCAACATGCTTGCTGGCCAGATATCAAGTGAACCCGAAGGCCTCACATCTTGCAGCTGTAAAAAGGATTTTTCGTTATTTGAAGGGTTGCCCAGACACCGGTCTATGGTACCCTAAGGATGATAACTTTGAATTAGTCGCTTTCAGTGATTCTGATTTTGGCGGATGCAAAATCGACGGCAAATCCACAACGGCTGGATGCCAGATTTTAGGAACCCGCCTCGTAACGTGGCAGTGCAAGAAGCAGACTTGTGTCGCTACATCAACTTGTGAAGCCGAATACATTGCTGCCTCAAGTTGTTGCTCCCAAGTCCTGTGGATACAACAGCAAATGCGCGATTACGGTTTTGAATTCCTAACTACTCCTATTTTAGTCGATAATTCTGATGCTTTATCTATTACTAGAAATCCTGTGCAGCATTCAAAGACCAAACACGTCGAAATTAAGTATCACTTCATACGTGATTGCTTTGATAAAAGGCTAATCGATGTTGTTAAAGTCCACACTGATGACCAACGTGCCGACCTTTTTACCAAAGCATTTGATAAATCAAGATTTGACTTTTTATTGTTGGTAAACGGCATTAAGGTCAAGCAAGAGTAATCCACATCGGAAAATCGTTTTTGTAAATATCTTTGTGTTTTTAAAATTATTGTAAGTTTGTTGATTTTAGGAGGAGTAATTCCAAATTTGAAAATTCAAAAACATCGAAAAATTTCAAAACCCAAAAACAATAGAAAAACAAAAATGAGTTTCCTGGCGAGTAAAAGAGAAAATGATAGTACATCAGTGGTCTGTCCAAACCTTTTTAAACTGAAATGCAAAATGAAAAATGTTAAGCAGCTCTATATAAGATGTATCGGTAGGCTCACAATCATCTTAAAGTGTGCATGGTGATATAAACTTAAATCGACTGAAGACCAGGTGGGAACCACTCATTGGCATATGGTCTTAGTACCGAAATTTCGTTTGAGAGATTGCCGAGGTTCTGAGATATGTGGTCTTTATGCTGTTTATCATCTGGGTATCATGGTTGTTTCTTTTACCGAAACAAAACGGAGACGAAGTCTAGATCTTCCATGATACTATACATACGTGTACATACTACATACGACCTCAATAAGTGATCAACAATCACATGTCCACAAAACAAGTGATAATATATCACATTTATCCGGGAGTCAAGTTCGTCTCTTTGCTGTACGAAAGTACTGACCTGTTCACGGACTTTCTCTTGTGCCCTCATGTATCTGAAAATCAAGTTCCTCATCAATAAGTGATTCTATCACATAGGGCTTGTTTTCAATCAAAATAAGTGAGTTACTCACATCTTTTTATACGGCAAAACAGATGATAAATGGTATACTCACCAGTAAGATGAATTCTCGTGCATACCTCGATACGGGAATGTGTCGTGATGTGGATGAACACCGGTCGGTAAGTATAAATTATACCTTAACGTATCCCCTCGCCATGATTACATATGATAAGTTGAACTTATGTGGACAACAATACCGATAATCGTTATAGGATGTTTATCAAAATGTTAACAATAAGAACAACAAGAGCGTTTTGACATGACCGTACACTGATATGATTCTCTTACCCTCGAAACTCCCAAAAAGAATGTTTGTATATATTTACTTTTATTAGTTTCTGCAACTCTGTATATATTTATTTACTGCTTTCAGTCTTTACATTTGAAATATTCAAAATGCCAAAAAGATTTTAGGTGTGTTTTAATATAAACTTTATAAAAGCCAAAAAGATTTTATTTCTGCTTTAGTTTTTTATTAACCGATGTTGGAACTCAAGACTTCGTTACCTGAAATCTGATGAAAACCAAAACGACTGAATCTTCATAAACGGTCAGAGTTTGCAAGTTTTGAAAGTTAATAATTAAAAATGAAAAATCTATTAACTTTTCAAACAAACTGTCGGACGGTAGTTGAAATATGGTCACCTGTGTGTCATTTGTTTTATGTTAACTATATTCCAAGCAGTTGTTCTCATTACGTGTTTAGCTTTCTTGCATGTGCAGATGCTAAAGGCGAGGAGAACATGATCGATGACAAGCTTCAGAATGAAGACACGACGTGAAGGCACTTAAATGATTAAGATGATCGAGTTGCCGCTGATCACTCATCAACACCACAAGGATCTAAAGCATTGAATATCGAAAGATTCGAGCATAATCAAAGGGGGAGTTTATTGATACACTTCCTAAATGAAAACGGGAGTTTGTTAATACACTTTCTACGTGCAATACGTGAAGACTTTGGAGATCCTACGACAAGAATGAATGAACCATCAAGAGATGGAGAACGAGATTACGAACCTCGCGAGCAGCATCCAAGGGGGAGTTTGTTGATACATATTGTGTGGATACGGCTCAGCTCGGTTCGACTCAGCTACGAAGTGAAGGCCGTAGTTAAGATATCCTCCTATCTTGACTCGGTATGCGTTTTATTTCGTAACGTTTGATGTAAAAGCTACTACGTGTGTGCGGTATGCATATTTGTTAAGTCTAGTGTTGTCTTGTTTATGTTTGGTCCAATCCATGATGAAGCCCAGTTGACAAGTCAAGCCCAGGCCCAACATGAATTGGACGAAATCCCTTGGCCAACATGTTGGACGAAATCCCTTTTGGTGAAAACCAAATAGGACGAAATCACCTGATTTCGTCCATATCCTTGATTTCGTCCATGTGATTTCGTCGGCCTTTTGATTTCGTCAGTCCTTCACTATATATACCCAGACAACAGACAGAGCACTTAACGAAGTCTGAATAGATTTCTCGGAGCGAACACACTGTAAACACACACACACACTGAGAGTTTATGAGAGCATCTTGTAAACATTGTATTGTAGCCGTTTTCTAGATTAATACAATGGGGTGTTAATCGTGAATCTTGTGTTTTACGTGTTCGTCACTTGGTTTAACTTACCCGTTTGGATTCCGCACTTTCGGGTTTGTCGGAAAACAGGGAATAGATGTTACTCGATCCTCCGGGTGGACCTACAAACATAATCTTATCTTCATCAGCACATTTACTTATTTTTATGACTGCTTCTGTCTTTTCTATCCAACGTAAGGCTGCAATGGCTCCTTCATTGCCTGAGAATTCTATTGGTTTGCAAGCCAATAATTCTTTATAAGAACAATCGTATGAAGCGGTTCTTCCTCTTTTAGGAATTGGAGCTTGGATAATAGGTCCATTATCATTATTCACACTGTAACTTGGTTCAGTGTGTTGACGTTTACTTCCATGTGCAGATTTATCTGCTTCTTTAGCAATGTTGATAATATAAGGCATAGCATCTATAATTCCTTGTACTACTATATGTTGGATGGCACTGTTATCTATTTGGTTTCTGTTATTCTCATTATTCTTGTTTTCCTGATTTACTTCATTCAACATCTGAATTGGGAATAATTAGCAGATATTAATTAGCGCAGAGTAAGGATAATACGATTACTTATATACAATCATACGAACAAGTTGGTCAAAAACGTCAATCATTGCGACTTTTACTCTTTTTCATATATATGCATCTATTACAAACTACAACTGGAAATCAAATATACTATGCATCTGTATCTATATATATATTATATATATATTTTTTATCATACAGAATTACACATATATCTAAGCATTTTCTAAGTGTCGTTTATCCAGTCCCGCATTTCTCGTTCATCATATTTCCAAACTAGTTTCTCTCTTATCTGTCGGATTCTATCTCCTTCCTCTACTAATTCGTCACCCAATGAGCGAAGTTCCTCCAAATTTTCCTGGCTCATAGGTGGCATGGGTGCTGGTACTGGATCAGGGTGTTGAGCAGGGGCGGATCTATTTGGAGTGCAGGGGTTGCCTGGGATACCCCTCAACTCCTTTGAGGAAGTGTATTTTTTTCTTTCAAACTCCGTTTTATGTATCGTGGATACTCATTGGAAAATATTGGGATACCCCTGAATGTAAGGGAGGATGAGATAAAACAAAAATTTCCAATCGACGTAAATGAAAATTTCTGATTGAGTGCAGAGAAATTGTTTACGGAGAAGATGAAGTAGGTATAATAGTATTATAAATTATAATAGTTAGCAGCCTTGTTAAATGCAAAAGAAAGTCTGCAATGTCATCAGAGTCAATGGTCAAATTTTATTTGATTTCCTATTGTATTTAGATTTAACCATTTAGTTTAATTTTTTATTGGCCAATATTACTAAAACCAAAAAAGTATACAACAGAAGCAAATGTATGTCTATATATATTCAATATCTACAAACACTACAGTCGGCGGGAATAGTTCTTGCCCTTTATTGGGTCACATGGGCTACAAAGAGAATAGTGTCAGGCAGCTGCCTGACACACCCCCATTGGCCCAACATTTAAATTTTAATAAAAACAATTTATAACCTTCTCGTGTGACCATGGCTTTATAGCTTAGTGGCATCTTGAGGGTGGGATAAGGCTTTGGGACCAATAGGTTCCGGGGTTCGATTCCCACAAGGGTGTTTTTCCCATATTTATTGGGTTTTCTCCTGAATTGGTGTATGCATTATGCCTAGTGGAGATGAATATGAACGGGTGACTCTTTAATTCTCAAGGACAGCCGTAGGTAAAAAAAAATTGAGGATACCCCTCAATTTTTCTTCTAGGTCCGCCACTGGTGTTGAGGGATAGGTTGTCCATAAGGATATGGGTTTCTTATTACACTCTGCGTCCACCATTCGCTACTCCAAAAGGGATCTAAAGGGTTAAGGTTAGTTTACTGATCTTTGGGGTTGGGTGGGGGAATTCTGGGAATCTCATAGGGATCTACTGATGCGTGCGAAGTGTCGTATATTTTAGGTGTATATTTTAAGCCCTTTTTAACACTTATTTTAGCCAAGTTTTAAATTTATAAAACACGATATTTTACTAACACTAAACACACATATGGGCAAGTGCACCCAACGTTGAGTGTAGTATAGCGTTGGTAAGATACCGAGGTCGTCCAAGGACACAAGAGCTTTTAGTACCGGTTTATCCTCAACGTCTAGCCAAAACAAAAGTTTAGAAAAATGTTTTAAACTAAGAAAAATAAAACTAACTAAAATGCTGAAAATAAAAATAAAAATAAAAACAGATAGACAAGATGAATCACTTGGTTCCGACTCGTATCTAGTATAACCTTTGATTATTTCCGCACTTTTGCACATAATTAAGAGATTATCTTAGTTATTGTAGTAGGCCCCTCTTTTGAAGGTGACGTTACCCTCACCCCAGTAGTTTGAGTCAGTAGGGATACAATCCTAAAGGGGTGGATTATTGGAAGATAATGAATTAAGTTATTAATGCAGTATTGTGGTAGGCCCCGCTTTTGGCGGTGACGTTACCCTCGGCTAAGTAGTCTGAGTCAGCAGGGATACAGTCCTAAATAGCCGGGTTATAGTATTAATAGTAGTTAACTTATGAGGGGATCAAAGAGTTTGGACCCCCGCCATCCAATACCGTGAAGTATTGAAGGAGGTCCTACTAAATTTGACCCAGGTCCATTGCAGGACCTCTAAACGCTGAACAATGGCAAGACCTTTACCAAACCGTTCCCTTAACCCCCTACCAGGTAGCCAACATACCTCCATATAGACCGTGGAGATATGAATGGTGAAAATCCTTTATTTTATATAGACAGTAAAATAATGCCAAGACACCACGGACAAACGATAAGGAAAGATCACCTTCAACATAAGTAACTAGTTATTAAAGTCATTAATACAAAACCAAATAAAAAGTGCAAAAGATTAGAAATAAAAAGTATTATACTAGACACTTTGTCTTCACCAAGTGATGTAAGAGACTTAGGCAAACATGGCCTTGATTGTCAAGAACTCTTACGATCAATCTTGGATCCCGAGACGACTCACACACTCTATGATGGACAATGGATGATGGTGGTGGATGATGGTGTTGTGATGGTGGTGGGTGGTGGATGAAGTGTGAGAGAGGTGGTGTGCCAAGGGATGAGATGAAATGAATCCAAGCACTCCTATTTATAGGCTGAACAGAGAGCTGGACACGGCCCCGTGTCCGCTGGACACGGCCCCGTGTCCGTCTGACACTCTCTCTCCTCATTAATTGTAATTCGCAATTACAATAAATGCGCCTGCTGTACTTTCGACACGCCCCCGTGTCCGCTGAGCACGGCCCCGTGATGGGCAATAGAAGCTTCTATAGATTTGTCTTTTCTGCTGCTTCTTGGGCACGGCCCCGTGCTGGCTGAGCACGGGGCGTGTTCAGCCTTCTATTTCTCTATTTTGCTTTGAAAGGTGCCGTTGAGGGTTCGGGCAGTCCACTAATGTTCCTTTTCTTGTATTTATGTTGGATTTAGCTGTCTTTTTGCTTCTTTTGCGTTTTTGAGCTCATTTAATCCTGAAAATACAAAAGGAAGACAAAAACACTCTTTTTCCAATATTAGTACTAAAAAGGGTTAGTTTTATGCCTTATTTGATGTAATTTATATGTTGCATTTTACACACATCATCTACATCTGGGATTGGAAATGGATCTTCCTGGTCGGGTTCTAGCATTTGTTGGTCTAGGAACAAAGGTAATAGTGGCGGTTCGGCTACTTGGTTTAGGTTAGCATCTACTGCTGTAGTGGCTAACATGTGGAAATTTGTCAGCTGTCTATCTAATTCCTCTTCCCAAGGTGGCCTACTGGCTGTTTCCTGAATCTGTGCATCTGCCTCCCTATTGGCCCTAACTATCGCCCTCTGTTGTTGTAATTTCTTCATTATTTTTCTTCTCTCATGTGCTCCTCTATTAAACCAACCTCTTTTCTTAGTAGTAAAGGGTTCCTCTGACTGTGCCTTAAATATAAATATTCCTTTTTCGGTATCAACTGAGTATCCTGAGGGATTAGGTTGAGATGATGTTCCCTCGTCCTTTGGTGAATTATCTAAATGACGATAAGCATCCGAAGTTCCTTGCTCACTCATACTGTAAACTAACAAATAGTCAAATAACACAAAACACATAATCACATAAGTTATTTCCTAACACAAAATTTAGATGTCAGCAGAACACTTCTTTGGCTTAAACCAGTGGTTGTAGCTCTGATACCACTCTCTGTCGCAGCCCCCGACCCCTACCCCGGGAGCGGGCGCCACGAGATCCAGATGGATGGTATCGGTGTTTATTAATTTGGCAGCGGAATACTTCAGGACCGTAGTTAGAAAATATTTTTATCAGAGTAAACCACCAACTTTTATAATAATAAAGCTTTGGGATAAAACCCAAGTTCATTTGACAATACATTTATAGGGATAACCATATTTATTGAAAACAAAAACTTCTTCTTTATTTAGGTAACTTTTATAGCCACTTTTTCAAGCCTTCAGTGCTCTCCAGCTGGCTTCTATTTGGCTTTCACATTGTGTTACCTGAAACGCGTTTTGAAAACATTTTATCAGCAAGAAATACTCAAGTACATTCCGTTTTGGTAAAGCATCAGTTGTTTACACATTACAGTGTTAAGGGTGATTACAATGTTTATATCTACACAATTACTCGGTCAGTACTTGTCACTCGACGGATCTGTGACTATGGTCATATCACACATTGGATACCCGTGCCCAATTGTGATGGTTATCTGTTATCATGTACTGTATACAAACCCCATAATACTGGCAGCAATTTTAGAATTACAAAAACTTAATCACTTTAATTGTAATTGAAAACATTTGAGGTTTTGGTAAAACATTTTGACTCATAAAAAATGTACTCTCAGATATTGAGAAAAAGTGAATGTACTTACATTGTTGACTTAGGTGATACTGTTATGGCTTCCTGGTGATTTTCCTGGTTAGTATCTATTAAAATTAAACAGTGCACATGTGTTAGTAAAATAACACAATTCACATTAACCATACAACTCGAGACAGAATTCCAATGACTGAGTCGGGCAGAGTCGACATGCATTACGGAATCCTATAATAATCGGGTGTACAGAATTCCAATGACTGAGTCGGGCAAAGCCGACATGCATTACGGAATTCTAAATCGATCGTGTAGGGTAATAGCAGGGTTATAGTACTTACAACGTGGCAGAGCTTCGCTTTATAGTGGGTATTATGTCTAAGTAGAATTTCTACTTATAAGAAGTCGAGAGAGAATTCGGAAAATGAACGAAATTCAAATGAGCCGAAGCCCCCCTTTTATAGGCTGGTTGACCACTATCTCGCGCCCCGCGAGAGATATAGCTAGGGCCTTGGCGGCGCGCGAGAGCCTGAAAGGCGGCTGTAGGCCCGGTGAGTCAAGGGGTAGGCTTGGTGAGTCATGTGCCACGTGGCACTATGACTTGTCCGACAAACAAGAGCAGTCACGGCCCGCGACAGACCAGGGTGGTCTCAGTCCCGCCCCGTGAGCGACTGCTGAATTTCGTTTTTCTTGTTTTTCACAAGTACAAAGGTATTTCGGGTCCGTTTCTCGCGTATGGGGTATATTTTAGGACCTTTAGGGGTGTCCAAATATATTTTTAGAAGGGTTGTTATAAAAACTGAGGTCTCGGCCTCCTTTTATAGGGCTGATCGAAGGCGGCTCGCTCCCCGCGAGGCCCACCTCTTTCTCCTTTGCGGCCCGCGAGCTAGGTAGGTTAGGGCCTAGCCTTGGCGAATTAGCGTTCTAGCTTTCACACGCAGCTAGACAAGTGGCGACCTGGGGTGTCGCCTGGTGTCACTCTGTCGCGCCCCGCGACAGACCTGGAGGACTGGGTCGCGGCCCGCGAGAAGCTAATACTTTTGTTTTTATTTGATTTTCATTAATATAAATGTTATTCAGGGCCGTTAACGAGTATACAGGTTCTATTAGGAACGATTAGGGTGTCTCATGAGGGTTGTTATAGCCAGGCTCGGCCCAACCAATTCCCACGATGAAGAATCGTGCACCTTTCATTTTGCTCATGATCTTTACCCGCAGCTAAAGATAGACGCAACAAACGTGGCCAGCAAAGCTCTCGCGCGCCGGCGACAGGGAAGCCTAGAACTAATAATCTTCACTTCCGAGGACTCCTAATAAGTCTAGTGCTCCACCCAGCGCTTGCACGCTAGAGCAACACTAGACTATGAGGATTTGAAGAGGTATGGTATTTTACCCGACTTAAACGATCGAACATTCCTTTACTTATCGCCGTTTATTATAATATTAATTATTATTGCTTACTAACACAACTGCGAGGCCCATTGCGATGTAGTTTGCACTACACTGGGAAGAGGGCCGGTGGAGTTAACTTTTAATTGGTCCTGTCCCATTGACGTTAAGGTGGCCCATCTCTTTATATAAGGAGGTCTTCACCTCATTATTAGGAGAAGACATGGAGCCAACACACTTTTTGTAGCTGAAAAAAAAGGATTCTTTCCCTACCAACCATCTCCACTCCCCCACTTTCTTTTTTCTCCATTGCAGATCTATATTCAGGAGGAAGAACAAAGTGTGATTCTCGGTATCTTAGAGAAAACAGTCAAATCACTCCAACGGTGATTCCATGTTTCTTCACATAGTATAGCTAAATTTAATCACACCGCAAAAAGTTTGTACATATACTTTCTTTCTCATACCATTATAAACTCATATTCGCTCGCAAGTCTCTTAGAGTTATTCTTCCTCCCTTGTTAACTTCCAACAAAAGTCAACATATTCACATCATGTAGCCACTTCTCAATATTGGTTGTTAGGACTCATATATCAACACTTTAATACCTTCACCGGTGGTTTTAAGCGCTTTATCCCAATTCTTGGCCAGATGACCCGCTAGATAGTCTTAAAACATTGTTTCACTCCCGTGTAGGGCTGTCCAAACTGCTCGACGATCGCTCGAAAAATGCTCGTTCGATTCCCGCTCAGTTTATAAATGAGCCGCTCGGATCGGTTCGATTCAAATTCAATCCAAGCATGAGCAAAGGTACGCTCGCTCGTCGATCGCTCGGTTTCGCTCGAATTATTTTTATAATATATATATATATATATATATATATATATTAAAGATTAAAAGCCCCAAAAATATAATAGCAAAAAAAAAAAAATTAAAAGCCCAAAATATATACTAGCCCAACTTAAAGTTAATATCAAAATCTAACCCTAAATCCTTTATTTTGTGTTTCTTGATATTGTTAAGAACATTATTAGAATCATGATTTTAGTTATGTATTGTTTTTGTTAGTAAAGTGTTGGACATGTTTTAATTAAGTTATGATTTGTTTTTGTTGAACGCAGCCTTATAATTCAATTGCGCGAAACCGAGCGAAAACGATCCACTCTATTTTAGTTAGGATTTGATAAAACCGAGCGAAAACGATCCGATCGATTCAAATTCAATCCGAGCATGAGCATCACTTTTGTGCTCGATTTTGCAAATTTGATCCGATCGGATCGGATCGCTTGTAATTCAATCCGAGCATGAGCATACCCTCGATCGGATCGGCTCATGAACACCCCTACTCCCGTGGGTTATACACCTTACTCCAACTTTCAAGATTCTGTTAGTTGCATAAGTTAACATCCCTTATGTTCAACTTTAGACATTTAGACTAGCCTTAATAATAGATATGTTAAAAGGAATATATAAATATATGGATTAGGATCAAATTTAAAGAAAAAATAAATAAGAATAGTAAGAAGGATTTTGGTCCATTGATTTAAAATTTGGAGGGTTGAGGTTAGTTTAAAAAAAAAAAAAAAAGATAATGGAAAGTATAAAAGGAATCATACATTTATTACTTTCTCTCTTCACATGCAAGCCACATGACAATTCCCCATCAATTTAAAACGTTCATAACTTTTTCATACGATATTTAAAAAAAAAAGTTCACCATAATAACAAGTGTTTTTTTATCTTTAATATGAGTATGATATTGCTATATAAAAATAAAATAAAAAAAATATTTTTGATGGGATTTTTTGCATTGTGTTAAAGGTTCAGATCATTGTGTCTTTTAACTGTTTTTGTTCATTACGTTTTTACTAGAACTTCTATACATTGTGTTATTATCAAAAAACATATAACACAATGTTAATTTCGGCTCAGGCCACTGCGTTTTTATCAAAACTTATAACACAATTTATGACATAGTAAAGATGGTGTTATATTTGGATACTCTATATATTGTGTTATACGTTCTGGTCATTGTGTTTATTCTGCTATCCATTGTGTTTTAGTCTGTTGTTCATTGTGTATTAGTCTGTTGTCTATTGTGTTTTAGTATGTTGTCCATTGTGTCTTTTATTTGCTCTCAGCAATTGTGTCTTTTATCTGTCGTCATCAATTGTGTTTTTAGTTTACTTTCCATTGTGTTTTTAGTTTGATACTAATTGTGCTTTACGTTATGTCCATTGTGTCTTTTATCTGTTGTCACCGATTGTGTTTTTGGTCTACTTTCCAGTGTGTTTTTAGTTTAATAGTCATTGTGTTTTACTTTATGTCCATTGTGTGGTTTATCTGTTGTCACCGATCGTGTTTTTAGTTTGATACTCATTGTGTTTTATGTTATGTCCATTGTGTAACACGCAACTGGGTTTTCTCATTGTGTTTTACGTCATGTCCATTGTGTAATGCGTAACTGTGTTTTCGAACTTTTTTTTCTAAATATAACAATATAGTACTCATATTAAAGATGAAAAGACGCTCGATTTTATGGTATAATTTTTTTAAAAACAAATGACGTATAAAAAAGTTATGGGCGTTTAAAAAATAGGGAGGAAATAGCATGTGATTTGCATGTGCATAATCTTTTTATTCTTTTTGACAAAATTACATTTTCACTTGATTTCTTTTGGGACACTTATCACTCTATAGTGCCTTATTACACTTCTTATTTTTATACTATTTTATAGAATAACTCAACCCATAAACATCTATAATTATGTTTATTTTTTATCATCTTCAATTTAATATCTAATTTATTTTTTAATTTTTATGTCTTGTACATTATTTTGTTGTTATTGACATATTGGATGGGCTAATAAAATGGACATGGACATGGGCTAAGGAGTGTAGCTGCTTTGGGCTAAAGACTCAAGTTTTGGGCTGAAGACTAAAGCTGTTCGTGGGCCTTGAAGACTTGAAGAGACCGGGTATCATTCCGGGTTGTTCGCATAATGAGCATGGGTCTGGGTCTAGTATATAATGACTCATTCTCTTCAATATTAGTCATTCACTCTCTAGATTTAACGAGTTCATTTTGTTTCTCTCTAAGCGAAATCAGGGTTTGTGATTTTGATTCGTCTTGAATCAAGATCTGTTGTATTTCCTGTTAGTTTCGAGAGCAGATTATCACATTGATAATCTGTCTAGGGTTGGGAGTGTTTGTTATTGTATTCTTAGAGTTGTTTTAGTTGTCTGTTATAAATATTGGGAATAAAAGATTTGGTTTGGGTACATTCTTGTTCTAATCTTGTATAATCCATGTGTTTTGACAAGATATCATAGTTGCCCAATTATTTTTGGAGTTAAATGCTTGGTTGGTCCCTGTGGTTTTCAAAAATTGCAGACTTGGTCCCAGTGGTTTACTAATTACACGCGTGGTCCCAAAACTTATCAAAAATGCACTCGGTTGGTCCCCAGCCCTAACATCAGTTAAATTTCTCAATTAAGACCATGTTAAATGACCAAAATACCCTTGCTTATTAACTCTCTTTATAATTTTTGTTTAGTTTTACTTTTGACTTGGTTAAACCCATCATCATCTTCATCAGTAGGACCAAGTCATCTTCATCACCATCATCATCTTCATCACAAACCCACACCCCATCTCTGTCTCTCGTTCTTTTCCGGCGACGGAGATCAGAAGCGAAGAGAGAGGAGAGAGACGACAAGAGAGAGAAGAGATCAGAGAAGATGGCGGAACGGCGGTAGCGCCGTCGCTCACGGCGGCGGCGGTGGAGGCACAGGCGGTGGTGACTCCATTATCGACCAACCATCACTTCCGATTATCCCAACCATCGACCTTCACCTTCGAGTGACACCCACCATCTCTGATTAACATAGACGCCGACTGTCGGCCGACCACCGATTGGCCTACGATTAACCTTCGTTGACCTCTGATCAACTGTCATTCAGCGCTGATTAAAGAACAAAGTTGCATAATTCCTCTGATTTCAGTTCAGGTGAATCCAGGTATGAAAGATCATTATTTTTTTCTATGGTTATGAAAAACCTTTATGCTGTTTTCTTGAATTTTTGAAATTAATTAGTGGGATTGTTATGTGGGTATTGAATTTGTTTATTGAAAAAGATGTGTCAAGTAAAGAAGCTGCAGTGAGCATGTCGAGTTAGGCTGAATTTAGATTCGAGTTATGATAAATGTAGGGTTGAAATTGAGTGTCGCCGGAAAAGAACGAGAGACAGAGATAGGGTGTGGGTTTGTGATGAAGATGATGATGGTGAAGATGATGATGGTGATGAAGATGATTTGGTCCCTACTGATGAAGATGATGATGGTGAAGATGATGATGGTGATGAAGATGATTTGGTCGCTACTGATGAAGATGATGATGGAAGTCAAACTAAACAAAAATTATAAAGAGGGTTAATAAGCAAGGGTATTTTTGTCATTTAACATGGACTTAACTGAGAAATTTAACTGATGTTAGGGCTGGGGACCAACCGAGTGCATTTTTGACAAGTTTTGGGACCACGCATGTAATTAGTAAACCACTGGGACCAAGTCTGCAATTTTTGAAAACCACAGGGACCAACCAAGCATTTAACTCTTATTTTTGTCTTTTAAAGGAAAACCCACCAAAACTCATGTTCTAAGTTTATAAACATCAATCTTAACTCATACACCGTTTATATTAACGATGTTTTTAACATCCTTCCTCCATATTGGGTGATTTAAAACATAACAATTACGTCAAATTTTCCTAAAATCCATCACCATTTGGTAGGCCTGGCCCAACTTGTCATCAATGGTTATGTTCTACGATTAATACCACCCAAGGATATGCTTTTAACCTACTAACATCAAGTTTTATCCATTATTTTTTAGCATATAACATTGCTTCTCTAGATTAAAAAAACTCCTAACCTTTGAACATTTATAGTCTTTAACTTGTTTCCGTCAATTATCCATTTTACACCACTATGTTCTCCTTATAGACAAAAGTTTATATCAATTATGAACGGTTTCACTAATAAACTCATGAAGAAACACGGATTCATCGCCGGGGTGATTGTGACCTCTTTCTCTGAGAGGATGAAGAATCACACATTTTTCTTTCTGTTGAACCTAGATCTTCAATGGAGAAGAGAGAAAAGTGGGGATGTAGAGATTGCCGGTAGGGGAAAATTCCTATTTCCCGCTACAAAAAGTGGGCCTCCACTTACCTCAATAGGTCAAGCGCAGTTAACGGTTTATCTCTATAAGTCCCTAGCCCATTGTAGCATAAAATACATCGCGATGGGCCTCGCTTTGGGTTAGTAAGCAATAATAATATATATTATAATAAAATGCAACAAGTAATGAAAATGTCCGATCATTCGGGTCAGGTCCAATACCATACCCCATCAACTCCAATATTAAAAGAAAAAAATTACAAGTTTTGTCATTTATCTTTATACCACTTTTCAGGCGGTGTCCTTTTTAACAAATGTTAACAGTCCTTTATTAGGTATTTTGTTGCAAGTTTAGTCATTTACGCCCAACCCAGTTAAAAAACCCTGTTAATTGTTGACATGCGGTGTCCGTTACTAGGTATTTTGTTGCAAGTTTAGTACTTTACCTAGATATTTTGTTGCAAGTTTAGTCCTTTACACCCAACAGTTAACAGGGTTTTTTTAACTGGGTTGGGTGTAAAGGACTAAACTTGCAACAAAATACCTAATAAAGGACACCATCTATCAACATTCGTTAAAAATGACACCGCCTGAAAAGTGGTATAAAGATAAAGGACAAAACTTGTAATTTTTCCATATTAAAAACATGTCTTGTGTACCCTAATACTCACATCAAGTGTCCATTTAAACCCAAATTATCTCAGTGAACACTGAATATAACCTCAAACTTCTTTATTGTCTATATCAGATAACCCAGTTACACACCCTTAACTGCTTATATCCAAACTCGATGAACTTCAAAATTCATCTAATTTACATTCAACATGCTCAAAATGCGTTGTTGTATTTGAAGTCCGGTGTTCATTATATTCACGTATCAATTATGTGAACAAACAATATAAGATTTTTTAAGTGATATAAATACAAGAAAAAATTACAAGTTTTGTCCTTTATGTATGTCCCAAATTGCAGGCGCTGTCCTTTAAACCAAAACTTGACAGGCGGTGTCCTTTGTGTTTTCAAAATCTTGCACCTTTTGTCCTTTAGGCCAAACTTAGTTAGATTTGTTAGTTAAATCTGGTATCAAGGGGCTATTTTGTAAAAAAAAATTATTCAGGGACTAAATTGTACAAAACTTATTATTATTATTATTATTATTATTATTATTAATATTATTGAGTAAATTAAATTAAAAAACCATTTAAATAAGGATATTTATAAACCCTGCTCTCTCTTTTCTCTCTTTATCTCTCTCAGCCAACATCCACCACAGACACCACCACCACCTCCGGCGACCCCCTCTCTCTTCAGTCGCCATCGTCCACCACAGACCACCACCACCTCCGGCGATCCTTTATCTCTATTAGCCCCCATTTCTCTCTCTCGTATTCCGACGATGAAGGCAGCAAATAGAGGTGAGATGGTTCACAAAAACAACAATGGTTTGAGTGGAGGTGGTGGAATACGAACCAACATCAGATTCCGACAAGATATTCAAGGTATGGTGATGAAGGATTCAGAGTTTTACAGATCGATTACAAGGCCTAGGGTTTCAATGGTAAACAGAACGACCAACGACGGCCGTCTCTCTGGTAAGAGAACCCTAGCCCCTTTATCATTTCCTCTCTTTTTCCCTCTCTAAAACCAGTCATCGGAGATGATAATGTTGACTGAGATGATGATGACGATGGAGAATGGCAGTGGTCGAGATGGGAAGATGAGGACAACAGGTGGAGATTTGGTTGAGACGGTGGTGGGAGCCGACAGCAGATGCGGCGCACAGGAATGACAGTGGCGGACCGCCGGAACTCCAGTTCATGGTCTTGACAGTGGCAGCAGACATTTAAAAGAAACCCTCGGTCAGTAGTCGACTATTGTTTGCATTTTGTGGTTCCTTACTTTGTTCATGTGTTTAACTGTTTTGGTCAAGTATGTATATACATCATTAAGCGTCTGCATTTTGTAAGAAAAATGTATGTTTTTATGTGTTTGATGATATTCTTGTAACAAGCTGTTTGATTAGATCTGAACATAAGTCTATTGATTAATTAGAATTGAGATTTTTTATATAAGTCGTGGTGGTGATTTGAGGGTGGTGATTTGGGGTTTTTTTTTTATGAATGATGGTTGAAGAGACGAATTGAAGAGATGATCTTGGATTAGTCGGGTTGTTGTGGATGTAAATGGGGAATTAAAAAGTATTTAACATGTGAAGTCGAATGCTTATCTGATCTTTTTTTCGTCAAACACTTTCGGTAGTGGTGGTGGTGGCGGCGGTGGAGGGTGGTGGTGATAGTGATGAAGGGTGGTGGTGATGGTGGTTAGTAATTTACTCAATAATATTAATAATAATAATAATAAGTTTTGTACAATTTAGTCCCTGAATAATTTTTTTTTACAAAATAGCCCCTTGATACCAGATTTAACTAACAAATCTAACTAAGTTTGGCCTAAAGGACAAAACGTGCAAGATTTTGAAAAGACAAAGGACACCGCCTGTCAAGTTTTGGTTTAAAGGACAGCGCCTGCAATTTGGGACATACATAAAGGACAAAACTTGTAATTTTTTCTAAATACAATTTAAAAAAAAAAACAAACACTTTTTTAGCAAGAAACAAATAATATAGCTGAATTCTTGTAGCAAAATTCATTATTTAATGGGTTATTGGATTTTATCACCCGCAACTATCGGCCTTTGGCCGATGACACCCGCAACTAACACTTTGACACCCGGCACCCCCAATTTGTCTTTTTGTTTGCACTGGCACCACTCAGTTAAATCTGCTCTAACTTGGTTAGTAATTTGTCTGACGTGGCACCATTTTGATGACGTGGCTTTTTTATCCTTCATGGCCTGTATGAATATCACGTGACATGTAACGTAACTGACTATCCTCAGGCAATCCCTGCTTCACCACCAACATCCACCAATCGTTCAACACCCTTAAACCCATCGTAACCTTCCAGAATCGCCTTCATAAACGGAACAGATATCCCGAACATTGCCTTCTGCATCATCTCGTTCATCTCCAGTTTCCTCCCGTACATGGCGTACGCCGTCTCACCGCCGTTTGCCTTCACGAAAGGCTCTGTCGATGAATCAACCACTGCCTTGTGCACCATCGTCCACACCTTCCTCAGCCTCATCTCAAACTTTACTAACTTCACTAACGGTAACCTAAACTTCACGAGATTACAAGATTTCCCAAACCGAAACGCTAACCCAAAACCTAACTGTCACAATTTCTTTGTCGAAAACACCAGTAGAAACAGAGCTTCATAACATCAAAAAAACGATTAGTTTCACACCGGCCAATTCCGTTCATCGATCAATCCACCGGCCAATTCCGTTCCGTCTAGCTCGTACGGCAACGGCTACAGGTACATTACGTTCTGAATCAGCTCGTACACTAAAACAGAGCTTCAAAACATCAAAAAAACCGATTAGTTTCAGATCTAGAACGTGTACGGATCCTCCAGCAATGGATCTGCTTAACTACGACGGAGAAATTGTTGAAATATTATCTGCCTGAGCTGAACATACCGTCGCTTACAACACCTAACCATTTTGTTGGCCGGAAACGTTCGAATCCAGCACCGCCAGTAATGAAGATGAAGAACCGGTGAGTATTTTGTGGCTGGAAAGGGGAGGAAGAGGGAGACTTTTAAGGGGGTGCCAGGTAATTATATCCACCTAGGATAGGGATTGACACATAGACTTTTAAGGGGGTGCCACGTCGGACAAATAACTAACCAAGTTAGAGAATATTTAACTGAGTGGTGCCAGTGCAAACAAAAAGACAAGTTGGGGGTGCCGGGTGTCAAAGTGTTAGTTGCGGGTGTCATCGGCCAAAGGCCGATAGTTGCGGGTGATAAAATCCAATAACCCTTATTTAATCGCATGGTAGCTGCATTAGACAAAAGTATACTTTTCAAAACATAGAAAAAAATATAATGTTCAAATGAATAGTAAAATAATAGAGTAAAATGCAATTTGCGACCCTGTGGTATGCCCCAAACATCAACTTGAGCCCCTAAAAACAATTTTTTGCATTCTGAGCCCCTGTGGTATTCATTTCATAACACTTTGAGTCCCTGCCGTCAGGTTGACTGTTAGAGGCAGGGGTAAGACCGTCTTTTTGCATATATTAATAACACTTTGCGTCCCTATGGTATGAGTGAAATATCAACCTGAGCCCCTAAATTCTTTTCTTGGTTTTTTGTTAAGATATCTAATAATTAAATTTATACTATATTTAACAAATTATTAAAGCCTAAATTGTATATTAAATGTAAACTTTTTATACATACAATACAGAGACAAAACGTCATACCAACTTCGTAGAGTTGACGGAACTTACAGACCCAAATAACAAAAGACCGTAACATAAAATACAGAGACAAAACGTCATACGACCACAAGCAATTGTGGATTTTTACTGACGGGTGCACTTCGGGAAGCTGATCCAGATATGAATGAATATAACCCCAGTGTATCTAATTACATATCTGCCACTTGGGTTATATTCATTCATATGAATGAATATAACCCCAGTGGTAGATATGTAATTAGCGAGCTTTGGAATTTCAAGGAAAATCGAAGAGCTCCACTAGGGTTATATTCATTCATATCAATCACTTCCTTATGTGCACCGCATCTTCTAGGAGGTTGTCAAGTGTTCTCGCCTTCGTAGTTGTTGTTTTGCGTATCTTTACATCCGCAGCCATTCTGTACAACAAAACACATTCAAACCAAAACACATTCTGTACAACAAAAATCAAACCAAAAATCCATTCAACCCTAAACCCAAACACATTCTGTACAACAAAAATCAAACCAAAAATCCATTCAACCCTAAACCCACAAGAATCTGTACAAACCAAACCAAAACACATTCTGTTGATACCCTAAACCCTAAACACATTCAAACCAAAACACATTCTGTACATCCGATCAGTTCTTAATACTCAGTTGATACCCTAAACCCTAAACACATTCAAACCAAAACACATTCTGTACAACAAAACAAAACACATTCAAACCAAAACACATTGCTACCCTAAACCCTAATCCATTCAAACCAACACTCTGTTTTGATGCATTTTGAACAAGAATCAAACCAAAAAATCCATTCAACCCTAAACCCACAAGAATCAAACCAAAAATCCATTCAACCCTAAACCCTAACCTCAAATAACACATTCAAATCATACCCAAATAACTGTTATCATCGAATCAAAATGAGGAACACATCGAATCAATAACTGTTACCCAAATAACACATTCAAACACATTCAAAATGAGGAACCCAAAATCAACCCTCTGTTTTTCAAAATCAACCCAAAATCATCGAATGGAACCCAAAATCAAACCCAAAAACATCGAATGGAACCCAAAATCAACGCTATGTTTTTTCACAATATAAACACATAAACACATCGAATGAAATCAACCCTCTGTTTTTTTCAAAATCAACCCAAATCATCGAATGTAACCCAAAATCATCGAATGGAACCCAAAATCAAACCCAGAATCATCGCTCTGTTTTTTCACAATATAAACACATAAACACATCGAATGACCAATATGAGGATGAAGATGAACCTGATGTGTTCGATGTTCGATGAAGATGATGAAGATGATCTGTTGATCTCTTCGATGAAGATGATGATGATCTTGGGAGTTGGGAGAGGAGAGCTGTTGATGATGATGATATTGGGAGTTGGGAGCGACTGTTGATGATGATAATGAAACTGGTCTGCTTTAAGTGTAGATATTAAAGGGTGGGGGGTATTATGGACTTTTCACAACTGGCAAATGGTCAAACTGACGGAAGACTGACGGCAGGGACTCATACTGTTATGAAATGAATACCACAGGGGCTCAGAATGCAAAAAAAAATTTTAGGGGCTCAAGTTGATGTTTGGGACATACCACAGGGACGCAAATTGCATTTTACTCAAAATAATAATAGTTTTTATTTAAATTTGAAATCTCAACCTTTAAGATACAAGAAAACAAAAAAAAAACAATTTTTTGTACAAAAAAAATATAAATAAGTATAGACAATAACTCAATAAGATAAAAATTAAACAAATTAAAAATAAAATACGAAAAAAGTTGATTTGATTTAACTTTTTGTAAACGTAGATATATGTTCAAACTTTGCTTCCAATTCAGATTTTACTTTTTATTATTGAAGAACCAAAGAATCGTGTCTAGGCCGGAGCCTGTAAACGAGGGTTTGGATCTTATGAAAGAACTTGGAGAACAGTCCTGTAAAACAGAAAACCGTTAGGCTCGTCGCAGAGATGGGAGGGCCACTCTGCGACCACCCTCCGGCGTGAGGATAAGTATAGGTAGAGAGAGAAAGTAGAGAGAGAAAATAAGGACGAAGTTCAGAAAATCGTACTTGGCTTTGTACTTGATGGGGTATTTATAGTAGTCAACTTTAGATGACATCATCCGTACAGACGCACTTGAATGGAGGTTCGTCTTCGGAGGTTCTTGATGTTGGACGGACATTATTTGGATGTACGTCCAAGTGGAGTCTTGTTCGCCCTAGGAATCATGTCCGGCCTCGGACATGTATCTTCAATTATATACAAATAAACTATAAAAAAGGCAAATCATCATAAAACAAAGCTCATTTTACCTTAAAATACTAGTGCTTCATTCTTTTCTCAGTTTACAATCAGACACAATTTGTTCATTGATAGTCCAAAAATAAAAAGAGAAATAAAACTAAAAAAAAAAAAAACAAGGAACACTTCTATAGTCTATACCAATCCCCACCACTTAGAACCAAAAGAAAAGGATCTATTAACATTCAAACAACACTAGACTTTTGTGCCTGGGGTTTTCCACCACTGTTGATAACTAATCTGCCACTACTATCCGGTGACTTCCTCTTGGGTTTAGCCTCTTGCAACATTGTCACTACATCTCTCATCGACGGCCGGTCAGTTGGGTTTCGACTTGTACATAACATGGCGACCTTCAACACGAGCAGCATTTCTTCCCTCACCGAACTACATGAACCACCCGCGTTTTCATCCAACACCTCCTTTGTACCCTCTTTGGTCTTGACCTTTGACCTCACCCAATCAACGATGCTATTTCCGTCCCCAAATTCTGAATCTACCGATCTCTTTCCGCTAAGGAGCTCCATTAACAACACCCCGTAGCTGTATATGTCACTTTTTTCATCGACTTGTAAAGTATAAGCATATTCTGCATAATTTAAATGTATTATAAGTTTAGTGTAAAACCAAGGGGTCAAAAGGGTCTGCTAATCTCCGAGTCACCAGAACTCGTAACATTTTTTTAAGAATAACATACGTGTAATATTCTAGGAATATGATAATTTACAAATGTTAAATGCATATACATGAAATTGTCCTAACAATGCTCTTAGTGTAACATTCTAGGAATATGATAATTTACAAATGTTAAATGTATACCATACCTGGGGCGATGTAGCCGTAGGAACCTGCAATCACTGACATCGACTCGTCGCAATGGATGAGCTTGGCTACACCAAAGTCAGCCACCCGCGCCTCCATCTCACCATCCAACAGAATGTTGCTAGGTTTCAAATCACGATGAACAACCACCGGATCACAATCGTGGTGGAGGTAGCAAATCCCTTGAGCCACCCCTAACGCGATCTTGTATCTTGTGAGCCAATCCCCGACCAAATTGTCACATTTGTTCTTCCCGTGCAACAAATCATCTAAACTGCCATTAGGCATGTACTCATAGAGCAACATAGTACATTCTTTGTTGCTGCAGCATCCTAACAACCTTACTATGTTCCTATGCCTCACATTACCCAATACCTCCACCTCAGCCAACACGCCTTTCCTCCGTCGGATAGTCTCCTTGTTCTTTCCCCGCAGCTTTTTCACCGCGATGATCTCGCCACCTGGCATTTCTGTTTTGTACACGGTTCCTGTAGACCCTGTCCCTATGATCTTACCTGTCATAGATAAACTCTCAACCACATCATCCGCGGTAAAATTCAACCGTTGGAAAGCAGTTAATTTCCACGGCCGCGTCTCCGCTTCTTCCGCCACGAACCCTTTACGATAATTCGCACGGAAAAACCGAATTCCGGCCACAAGAACAAACAAACTGACGCCAAATGCTGCGGCCATAATCCACATGAGTGCACCCGTAGACTTCTTCGACTGAATCCGTTTCACCACAGGTTCAGCTTCGGCCCCACACGGTTTGTTAATAACTCTACCGCAAAGTCCTTCATTTCCGGTGAACGACGACGGATGCAGGCTCGAAAACGCGATCCCCGACGAAGGCACCGGTCCCGTGAGCTGATTATACGAAACATTGAACGCTTCGAGCGTACGACAGTTACCAAAAGTTGAAGGAATGGTACCAGTGAGCAGATTATGCGAAAGATCAACTTCCGTTATCGACGGAAGCGATGAAATCTCCATCGGAATAACACTTGAAATCGAATTATCTCGTAGATTCAACGTAAGTAGCTTCACACAATGATCAATATCCAAAGGTATTCCACCACTCAAATTGTTACCTTCCAGTTCAATTTTGTAAAACTTTCTACAACTTCCAAATTTCGGAATCCTGCCTTTGAGCCTACTAAAACTCGCTGAAAATATCTGTAAACTCGGCGAATTCCATATGTTTTCCGGTAACTCGTCTTCGAATGAATTTTCGGAAACATTCAAGTACTCCAGATTAGGAGCATTGGACAAATCAGCCGGAAACGGTCCGGTGAAACTGTTTTTACTCATCTCCATGAACGAGATGTTAGGTAAACTACCAAACCCGAATGGAATAGACCCGTTTAATCTGTTGTTATGGATGCGAAACCGATACAAAGAAGTGCATTTCGCTAGAGATTGCGGAAGCGGACCCGAAAACTTGTTCGAAAACAGAAGTAGTTTCGTTAACGTGTTGCCGAGACAGAGATTAGGCGGAACTGGGCCGGAGAGATAGTTTGAAGAAACGTCGAGTCTTTGTAACTTCGAATTCATACCCAGTTTTTGTGGTAACGATCCGGTGAGTGAATTGTTCCAGAGAAACAGATATTCGAGCATTGGAAGCTCGCCTACACCTTCCGGAATACTTCCGGATAAGTTGTTGTTCATTAGACTCAATCTTTTTATATTTTTGAGCGATGAGATTTCCTCCGGTATGCTACCGGAAAGGTTGTTATCAGACAAATCTAAAACCTCAACGGATTCTAATTTCCCGATATCCGCCGGAATTTCACCGTGAAAATTGTTTTTGAAAATATACAACGTTTGAAGCTTTGTCAGGTTTGTAACACCAATCGGAAATTCTCCGGAAAGATTATTGTTCGACATGTCAAGAAATGACAGATTGGAAAACGAAGCGAACTGAACCGGAACCTCGCCGGAGAATGCATTGTATCCGATTTCCAAATGCTCTAACGACGTTAACCGGCCTAATGTTGCTGGAATTTGACCAATGAGAGCGTTACCGGCGAGTTGTAAGAACTTTAACCGCTGGAATCCACCGTAACTGTAAGGAATCTCACCGTCGAAATAGCTTCCACCGAGGTTCAAATGTTCGAGATACCTTAACCGAACAAACTCCGTTGGCAATGGGCCCACGAAGCTGTTACTGTAAGCATCAAAGAATGTTAGAAACTTCAGTTTCGAAATTCCCGGAGGAAAACTCGAACTGAAAACGTTGTGGTTGATATCGAGAGTTTGAAGAAAAGGTAGTTCGAATATTGCAGTTGGAAAAGGACCCGTGAATTGGTTCCCACTGATGTTTAAAAACCGTAAACCGGTTAAGTATCGGATATTCTTCGGAATTATTCCTGATACGTTTCGGTTAGAGATGTCTAACGAATGAATTTGGCGTGTTCCGGGGTCACACGTGACCCCGGACCACACGCACCAGAACGAGTCCGAGTCCGGGACAGAGAGTGTCCCATTACCAGCTCTGGACTCGGACTCTGATACCTCCCATTCATGAAATGAATTAAGAGGGTCTTTCAAAGATGCTTTTAGTGAGAGAAGTGCAACAAGGTCTGACTGAAGAGCAGATGCGGCGAATAAGAATAACATGAAGAAGAGGAAGAAGAACAGGAAAGAAGGCGGCGGAGGAGGGTGGCGGTGAGGGTGGTCCATGATGATTGAAATGGTGGCAGTGAATTGTGGGAGAAAAGGTAGTGGATTTAAGGGAGGGGGGTGCTTTTTAGGAGTGGTGAGTGCAGAGGATGTTTCATGATGATTGTGCTGTTGAGTGGGGTTTGTTTGGTGTGAAGAAAGGAGAAGAAGCAGAGGCCACGCTCTTAAACCGCTATGTCTTCTTTCTTTGCTCGCTTATTATCACTTCTGTTCATTCACACCTTGCTTTTTCCCTCTTACTTTTTCTTTTGAATTTTGTTTTTATTTTTATTTTTTTCTTTTTCACTCACATGAACCAACCAGTATATAATTATACTTATTAATATAAGATTTTATATATGATAAGCATGTATTAACTTGATTTTTTTATTTAACTGTAAAATAAATACATTTGTATCTTTTTATGAAACTAATTAATTGGGTTATATAATTCCGTACCCTACTTTTTCTTTATGTTTTTACTAGTGGCACGTTCGTTTCAAAATCAATAATTATCTTGAGAAACAGGTGAATCGTATAATGAAATTGTAATTTTTGTTTTAAGTGTGATATATTATTATACAAGTCGGTTAGATATTTGTCAACGTCACGATCTTTTTCGCTCTCACTAGATTATTATGGCACTATGTATAACAATTTTATTTTGATTCCCATAGTTGTTAACGTAATATTGTTTCTGAATATAATAAGTTTCTTTTTGTTATATCAGCTAAACATTGATTTAAAAATTGTTCTATATAATATTAAAGATTTGTTACATTTATTTGTGTATATGTGCCAGAAGGATGAAAAGTTTAAGCATATAATTTTGTTGTTGACTTTTTGTTAACTGGGAATTGAGGAGTTGGATGACCGAAAGTTGCATGCAAACTGCAAAAAAGAAGGGGAGGTAAGAAGAGATAACATGTGATGGAATATGGAAATATGAAATAAAATGCAACCGTCTCGTAATTTATGTTACTTTTTAAATACGTCTATATTTATATTTATATCATATTCTAAGATTTTGTCTTTAACTTGCCATATATTCCGCCGTATAAAATCTTTCCTTTTGTTCCTTTAACTAGTTTTTGCCCCGCTGACGAGACACTAAGCCGAATATATCTCTCTCATAATCATGTGTGTCTGTGTTTCGGTTACTTGTACATACTACTCATAACACGATATCAAAAAAAATTATATCGAGTTAACCAATTAAAACAAAACACTATCATATTTTTCCTAAAGAAAAATTAAAACGATGGAAAAACTACCGCTTGACACGAATAAAAATTACATTGAGCCAACCAATTAAAACAAAACACTACCATAGTTTTGTCAAAAAAAAAAAAAAAACTAAAACAATTGCATGTCTGTAATTTTACACTGGGGTAAAATCGTAATTTGACAGGGAAAAATATGGCAAAACTATATTTTTAGCTGAAGGCAAAATCGTAATTTGACTGGGAGGGGGAAAAACAAAACCAATGACAAAACTATACATTTAAACGGGGCAAAATCGTAATTGGCTGGACCAATGGGGCCTGACACTATTCCTCTACATGTGTTTTGTAACTAAAACGTTGGCATGTCTGTAATTTTACACCAGGACAAAAATCGTAATTTGACATGGAAAAATTTTTGGCAAAACTGTATTTTTTTAGCTGATGGCAAAATCATAATTTGGCTGGGAAGAGGAAAAGACAAAACCAATGACAAAACTGTAAATTTAAACATGAAAAAATCGTAATTTGACTGGACCATTGGGCTGTCTGGTAACGTTCCCTACCTGTGTTTTGTAGTTATATAAAATTAGTTGTTTTTTTTCTTTTTCAAAAATTAAACTTCTCACTGAAAAACATACTGTAATACGTTACATATGTATTTTTTTTTTCTTTTCTAAATTGAGCTAAACATAGATGTTATGCTTTTTTTAATTCTTTTCTTATTTAACTTAAATGCTTTATAATTTTTATTGAGCTAAACATCATCATGTTGTGTCTTTTTAACTTAAATGCTTTATAATTTTTATTTAAAAATATGATTTTTAGTGAAGTTCTCAAAATAAGAAAAAAAAAATCAAATACAAATACGTTATCATACAAAACGTATGAATATTGTGAAAAGATAAAAAAACACGATAACATTTTCATAATTATTTACTTGTAGTGTAATTATCAAAAGTACCCTATAAATGATCATTACGCCCCGCTTGCGGTGTGCACATATAATATATATATGTGTAGTCGCTTAGGGGGCAAAAGTGAAATTGCACTAATTTTAACGTTATTTTACTATTTTCGTGAAAATAACGTTAAAAGCGACGGACGGTTAATCATGCATCATGTAGTGGCGTTGATAGCCGAAAGACAAGGGGGTACATGCACCAATCGGTCTTTTTCCCGATTGCTAAGTGTTATGTGCCTTATGTCCAAGGCTTGATGCAAAACTACAATCGAGCCGGGGGTCTCACTGGAAGCAGCCTCTCTATCCTACGGGGTAGAGGTAAGGCTGTCTACATCTTACCCTCCTCAGACCCTACCTTAGCTTTGCTATTGGTGGGATTTACTGAGTATGATGATGATGATGATGATGATGATGATGATGATGATGATGACCCTATAAATGATCTTGTAGGATAATTTTGTAAAATGATCTTGTAGATTAATTTTGATCTTATAGAGTAATTTTGTAGAGTATCATAATTACTCCACAAATGATATTGCAAAGTAATTTTGATCTCGTATGATAATTTTGATTTTGTAGAGTATCATAATTACTCTACAAATGATCTTGTAGAGTAATTTTGATCTTGTAGGTTAATTTTGAATTGTATGTTATTTGATAAACTTGTAGAGTAATTTTGATAATTACCCTACAAGATCAATTTACAACATTACCCTATAAGATCAAAATGACCTTACAAGATCATTTGTAGAGTAATTTTGATAATTACCTTACGAATAAATAATTAGGAAAATGTCACCGTGTTTTTTTTTTTTTTGTCTAACTTACATTTTGTATGATAAGACTATTTGTACGTGAACTTAACTCCTCAAAATAAACTGGTTTTTTACATATTAGTGTCATAATAATAATTAAAAAATATATCATGATATCCACCACCATAGTACCTTTTCAAAAAATTTAAAAAATTACTAAAAGTTGCAACTCCGCTTGTTACGCTATAACTTGCATCTTCACTTGATATGCTATCCATATTTATTTTTTCAATATCTTGGTTAAATAAGTTATAACCATCTTTATTATTTTATACATCTTGGTTAACTAAGTTATACCCATCCTAATGCTATAGGGTGTGGTCATGACTCATGACCCTCATGATTACCATGACCTTCTACATTAGTGTTATGTCACTCACCTCTCCACCATCAAAACCACTACCTTAAGGGTGTGGTCATGACCCAAACCACTATCCGTGGTGGATCAAACAAGGGGGTGGTGTAGCCTTTCATTCATGTTCATAGATGGCGGATTATGTCCCAACCATGACCCCCACACCTTTTAGCCTAATTACGAACAAATTTGTAATATTGCAACTATTAATCTTTGAAAGGCACATGGAAATTTGCTTCAAATCGTCATCAAAAGAAATGTTGTTGACCGTGTGTATTTATCAGGCTACACGGTATGGTGATGGTACTCCTTTGGAGGATGATCCGTCACGTAAACGTCACGTAGGATGTGTGTGAGGATGTGACAAAGAGGATGAAGGTAAGGAAATGAGGGATAATCCTAAAATATATGTATATGTTGTATGTATATATGTGTGTGAGGAGGTTTTGTCCTCTAGTGGACCGGCTTGAACGTCCTGATGAAGTCGGAGAGGATGCCGCAACAGGGGACGGAGGGGGGAAGAAATGGGCGGAGGAGCGGCGACGCATCAGGGTGAAGGGGGGACGGACCCCGTACCGTGGAGCCTAATGATATCCTATGAATTAATATTCCGTACAATGTGTTGATGTGTGTTTCTAATAACTCAAGTATAAAATTTACAAGAGTCCATTTAAATATTAGAAAAAAAAATGGTAATTGTGATCTAATCACATGTAATGGTAAATCGTCATCAAAAGAAATGTTGCTAACCATTTGTATTTATCATGATATCCTACGGATTAATACTCCGCACAATGTGTTGATGTGTATTTCTAATAATCCAAGTTTAAAATATACAAAAGTCCTTTGAAATATTAGAAAAAAAAATTGGTAATTGTAATCTAATCACGTGTAACGGTAAGTAGCAAGTTTGTCAAACACATGAAATGGGTGCAAAATTATGATAGTATAAGTAGGTGTCACAAGGAATTAGCTACATAGAAGGGTACTTCGATCGAATTCGTACTATTTTTTTTAGTGTTTATATAGGTGTATTTTGACATCGCATCTGTAGAAAATCCACCATTAAACCCGTAGAATCCTTTAAATCGAACCGTGGAAAATTTCCAAAGCCTTAGGAAAAATTTTCTGGCTATGCTCCTGGGTGTCACCAAGGGCGTAGCTACATAAAAGGGTACCAGTTCAACCGAATCTGTACCAAATTTTTTTTAGTGTTTATATAGGTGTATTTTGACACCGCACCTAGAGAAATTTTGCCATCAAACCCGTAGAATCCTCTAAATCGAACCTGGAAAATTTCCAAAGCTGTAGGAAAAAAATTTCTTGCTACGCCCCTGGGTGTCACCAAAGGCGTAGATACATAAAAGGGTACCGGTTCAGCCGAATCCGTACAAAAAAAAATTAGTGTTTATATAGGTGTATTTGATATCACACCTATAAAAATTTCGCCATCAAAACCGCAGAATCCTTTAATCGAACCCTGTAAAATTTCTGAACTCGTAAAAAAAGTTTCTAACTACGCCCGTGGATGTCACTATATGATAGATATGAGAACTAAGGATTAAATGTATAAACTAAAAATATGAATAAAACTAAGTAAACGAAATGCTTATTATGATAAAGATACTTGAGATGAATCACTCCTACAAACTCAAAACGGGAACTGCAATTAAGTTATAGTTTCATTGTCTGATACCATTTTTTTAAAACAAATGATGATTATGGTTGCAAAAGTTGCTACTCACTTCCTCTTCAAAGCTGAGAGTACTCGTGAAGTACTAGGCCAAGGCGAAGAGTACTCGTGAAGTACTAGGCCAAGGCGAAGAGTACTCGGGGAGTATTTGGTCCAAAAGAAGAGTACTCGGGCCTTGGCAGCCTACCTTGTAGCGGTTACTCGGGGAGTACTCGGCCTCCGTTACCTTGTGTTACAACAGTGCTAACCACCAAAGGGGTAATGCTTTAGCGATAAGTAGATAACTTTCTTTCTAGGGGAGGTCGTCACTTTGATTCTTGTTCGTGACAAAACGTCATGCGCAAGTCAAGGGTTTTACCACAGTGGATCATCGGGCGGTGGGTTTTCCCTAGAATTGGTGACGGACCGGATCACTAACGTTGTCTGCGATGGCGGGCGTGGATGGCCTTTGCCTACGGGTGCACCCTGATGATCGGGCTTCGTTGAACGTTAAAAAAACAAACTGACTCATAATTGTCGTGTTGCAAAGTAACTCGAAAATACAAATTAATCTATGTAACTATCAATTATGAATCTCCATTTAGTTGCATTAACTCATACTTAACCTCTGACTATTGGAAAACCAACTAAGAGTACTCATGTTGTTAGTCCCCTTCGATTAGTAAACCAGATACACTTTATTGTCATGAGCTAAATGTTCGAAGGTCGTTTTGCTAGGGTTTGTACTTGAATGCTTGGGTTTATTGGCTAGTCTGGGACTTCATCAGGGACCAATGCACCATTGGTCGAGAGTTGCCCAGTCATGTCTATTTTTTTTTTTTTTTTTTTTTTTTTTTTTGACGAATGCACCACTAGTCGAGAGTTGTTGTCAATTTCCTGAGTCCAAATCAAGAAGAAACCAGTGACTCTTGTTGATAGTTGGATGAATTGGTTTATCCTCATGCACCAGGGATGCCATACTGGGCATAAAGGATAATCTCGTGACAAGTGGTATCAAAGCATGTAGATCATCGAATATATTGGAAGGTGACCTATCCTATATGTGTTTAAATCAAATGAGTATGGTTACGCAATGGTGGTGAGAGAAGACCGAATGGGGAATGCTTCAACGATGGTATTTGTAAGCAAGTATGGAATTACGAGCATGCACGAGGACATGCATGAAATGGTGGTGGGAGAGTGTCATGGGCAAAATGTTCGAAGGTTATTTTGTTAGGATTTGTATTTGAACGCTTGGGTTCACTGTCTAGTTCGGGACTTCATCTAGGACGGCCTCAACGGATTTTAAAATATGTGTGCCTAGTCGTGTGTATCTGACGAACGCACCGCTGGTCGAGAGTTATTGTCATTTTCTTGATGAGCCCAAGGCAGGACGCAACTAGTGACTCTTATTAAGAGAGGGATATATTGTCTTATCTCCGGACAACCGAGGTTACCAGACAGGGCCACGAAAGGTAACCTCGTGCCATTATGCTCTAATAAATGAACTAACATTAAAAGTATTTTCGTATGTACCATTATGCTCTAATAAATGAACTAACATTAAAAGTATTTTCGTATGTAGTTACTAATGTGATTTGAATCAATTATCTTTAAACTGAATTTCAAAAAATACTTTTGTAATCAAGGTATAATTAACTATTAATTGTTAACTACAAATCAATATTGCATTTGTATATTTTTAGGTCTATTCATTAACAATGGCAACCAATTAAGTGTAAAGCATCATTAATCCAGATATATGTAGCCGCTATCAAAATTTAAAACATAAAATTTAAAATAAATTCAAGCCATTACTCTTACGGGTGCATATTATCAAAGCATGTAATGAGTGTACTCCATATACGTATAATAAGAAACATAAACAAATAAAAGACAAGATTAAAAATATAAAGAAAAGATAAAGCAAAAGTTCTGACTAAAATTGTGAAACCATATAAGTAACGTCAAATAGAAAGATCTTCAAATGTTGTCGCATATTGAAGTTAAACTAACCTAGTCTATTGAAGATATAAGAATATATGAAATATTTTGCAGTTGTGATAACGGTGGTATTTAGCCTCCATAAATACGTTGACCTAGACTATGTATTTATAGACGTGTTAATAGCACCACACTATGGACATAGTCATAGTCTTCAAAATCCACCGAGAGACATACGTAGTTGTATGATTGTTTACTTTTTATTTCTGGGATTTTCATAATCATATGTCGTAAGGCACATTCACATGCTTCATTGAAGAGCCACACAACAATGAAAGGATTTATCCTTTTTTTCACTTGAAGGCTCATTACTGGTTTCTTTAATTTGTAATATCATGAGATTTTTAGATATACGCATCAAATATGAAGACGTATTCAAACTATTCATCAATAAGGCAACAAAGTTTCTACTTTAAGATCAATTTTAAGTATGACGAGATCTTAACATTGAATCGGTCAATGTTGGATGCGAAGGGTGGTATGATTCGATCTCAAGGGGTGGTAGGAGAAGATCATCTAAAGTTTAGGAACTACTAGTAAAATAGTCTTATTTGTAGAGTTTTAATTTTAAGTAGAAGTTGAATAGGATTATGTTTCCTAGTTAAAAGTTTTCTTGTTTTCCAAGTTGATTACCTATTTAAATAGGGTGCCAGGGTTATTATATATTGCAATGTAATTCTTTTTTGATTAATTTCTAGTTCTTTGATTCAACACTTAGTTGGTCCACATGATCAAAATCTAGCCATCTAGGTGGTTTGAATTTGTCATAATATAGCAAAATATTTTTTTTATAAGGAAAACACAATAAATAAGTGTGTGGTTAATATCCGGTAACAATGTTAAGTTGTAGAAGTGTAAGTCGCATCAATAACACTAATTCAATACATCTATACAGATTGAATGATCGAGAGTTATATAGTCGAGAACACCCATCTCGTAACATATCACAGATTATCTTGAAAAAATATATTGTAGAAAAAAAATATATAATTACACTGGTATCAAATTAATAATCTTGACTAGGCATGAGATCAAAGACAAACTTTTATGTTTGTAAGAACCAATACATAAATGACAAGTGTTATTCAATTAAAAATTAGTTTAGGGGTAATTTAGACATTTTGACCCTATTTATTTTTACAACTAATTAAAATTAATTATCAAAATATCCCTAAATCCATGCAGATTAATTCAAACCAAAATTTGAATTTTTGTAACATATTCAGATCAAACCAACCTGCAGGAACCACCAATACAAAAAACATAAGCACACCCACATAAACGACATTAGCACAATCAAAAAAGGAACTTCCATTATTAGCACTCTTGTTTCAATAAAAAAAAGGAACTTCCATTATCAACGACCTTAATACAATCAAAAAACGACATTAGCATAACGTAAGACCATCCACGTTATCAGCATTCTCGTTTCAATCAAAAAAGGAACTTCCATTATCAACGACATTAGCACTCTCTTAACACCACCGTCTGGGCATCCGACGGTAACACCAACAAAACAACATTACCATAATAAAAAACGACATCCCAACGAATTTATTTCCAAATAGGCACCCAATAACAACACAAAAGGAAAAAATAACAACAGATACTATTACATAACTAGCACAATTTTTTTTTAATTTTATAAACAACACATATTGTTCTATACTAGCACAATTTCATTTTTTTTATTTTATAAACAACACATACTTTTACATACTAGCACAATTTCAATTTTTTATTTTATAAACACATACTAGCACAATTTCATAATTATTATATAATTAGCACAATTTTATTTTATTTTAATTTTATAAACAACACATACATACTAGCACAATTTCATATTTTTGTTTTAATTTTGTAAATAACACATACTATTACATAACTAGTAGAAACAAATTTATTTATAAATATGCTCCCAATAACAACACAAAAGGAAAAAAAAAATAACAACACATAAGAATTACATAATAAAATAAGAACATACGTATAGATTTAAAATTAACACAATACATTTTCATATTAGCACATTCTAAGTACGTAACTAGCACAATTATAAAACATCTTTTTGTAACTTTTTTAAAAGTCATTTTTATAAATAAAAAAAGTATAGCAATATGATACTCATATTAAAGATAAAAAAATACTTGATTTTATGCTATAATTTTTTTCCAAAATTAATGAAATATATAAAAGTTATTTTAGTTTAAAAAACTTGATGGAATTAGTATTTTATGGGAAATGACTAAATGACTAAAATGCCCTAACTTGATAGTATTAATCATTAATTATAGGGGTTTTATTTTTAATCAATATCAACCCTTAATTTAAACTATCAATGACTCAGATCTTTTCTTACAGTTAGCACTGTTTGTACACGATCTCAACCCATCTTGACTATAAAACATAAACTATTTACACACATTCTTATGTGAGGATCATATATATGTTTCCAAATGAATCATATATTAAATTAGTTATTCAAATCTTAAAAGTGAAAAGAATCAAATGTTAACGAAACTAATGTATTCATACTTACCTTAACGATTTCATATTTTGGCATAACTTTATTTCATATTTTACAGAATTATTGCTTAGTCACTTGTGCATGCCACTCGTAGGTATATTTCATATTTTGGCATAACTTTATTACCTTAGACTTGGTATATCCTTCTTAACTAGGCCGCTAGGCGGGCATGGCCGGTGAACCTTAACAAAACTCATTATTTTTTTTGTATCGCGGAACTTAGTAACTTACACACAATCTAATTTATATCTATGTTCATGTAACAACCATGGTATGAACAAGAAATAGAACAAGAACACTAAGCATAGCGATAAAACGTGACAAATCTCCTATTAACTCAAACCAAAAGTATTTCCCCCCATAAACCCTTTGATCTTACATCTTGTAAGATCAACAATGAACAAATGTTCAATACAATCAATTGATATCAATATCAGTTGATTAACATACAAAGGAAACCAAAATCACACAGGATTCAATAACTCAACAACCCTAACGACTAGAGAAAAGATACCAGAATGAACAACCACAATAACAACCAGCTGATCATCCACTGATGATCATCAATACCAGAAGATCGATCTCTCACAAAATACAACTGAAAGGCTACCAACGATCTTCGACAATAACTGATAAATAACCCTAACAAACTCTCATGAAATACAGAGAGAATCAGAGGAGAGTGTGTGTAAAAGTGTGAGAGAATGAATGTCCAAATGAACGACTTGAGGAAGATATATAGTCAGACCTTCTAAAATCTCAACTCCTTAGCTCGCAAGTCAAAAAGCCCAACTTCAGCATCAAGCATTAGCCCACCAACAACCTCTAGGCCCACTTGAACAATCAACTCCTTTCTTTCAGCCCAACCTCATAAACACATAACAACTAGCATTAGCAACGATTTATTATAAAACTAAACTTAGGTTATAAAAATATAAAACTGAAAGTATATAATAGATACTTTTAACCTCCCCCCTCAGTTTTATATTTATAACAAACTAAAACTTTATTCCCTGAGCTTTCAAGTTCAACCAGCATACTGTTCCAATGTTTTTTCCTTTTCTAATTTTAACAACAAATGACAAAATATTTTTCCACTCAATGAAGAACATAAACGAATTACAAATTTCCACTTTAGAAAGAAACAGTAATCAAACTACCATTCGGTAGAATCACAAAATACCAACAGGTTATGAGATAAATCGATAAAAGTAATTCCTTACCAATACATAGAACTTTTCGTCCTTTCCTATTAAGCATCCTTAACCAGATTACAAACTTTAAATTCGCTATTTAAAAAAGAATAAAATTTCACATATCACAAAACATATAACAAGTTTCTGTGTCCACAATGAAAACAAATCAAAAAACACTTCATCATATGACGAACCATTATACAGTAACCTTATCAGAATCAATCCAAAGAGAAAAAATTAAAAACAAGAATCAAAGATTCTAAAATAATATCACAAACATATGTGATAAATGATGTGTGCAAAATGTAACATATAAATTACATCAAATGAGGCATAAAACTAACCCTTTTTAGTACTAATGTTGGAAAAAAGTGTGTTTTTGTCTTCCTTTTGAATTTACATGACCAAATGAGCTTAAACGAGCAAAAGGAACAAATATACAGCCAAAACCAACATAAATACAAAGAAAAGGAATAAACGTGACATGCCCGACCCCTCGACAACATCCCCAAAACAAAAAAAAAAGAAACAAAAGACTGACCACGGGGTCGTGACCACTGGACACGGGGGCGTGATCAGCTGCCTGGAGAAAAGACAAAGCCGTGGAAGCTTCTACGCCCACCACGGGGGTGTGCCCAGCTCAGCACAGCACGGGGCGTGGTCAACGCAAAGATATGCAGAATCTTGCAAAATCTTGGTAGTACAGATACGCATCTGCCTACAGGGCCGTGGGGAGCCCTCAACTGACACATGCATTTAATGAAGGAAGAGAAAAGGCTGGCCACGGGGGCGTGCCCGCTGGACACGGGGCCGTGGCCAGGGTTCTGTGCAGGCTATAAATATGGGTGTTTGGCTCACTTCAAAGGCATCCCTTGGCAAACCACTACTCTCCCACTTTGCCACCACTCCACCACCACTACACCACCAACACCTACCACCATCACCCATCATCCATCTTTAGAGTGTGTAGTAGTCTCGGGATCCAAGATTGATAGTAAGAGTTCTTGCCAATCAAAGACCATGTTTGGTTAAGCCACTTACATCACTTGGTGAAGACAAGTCTTTAATGTCACACCCCAACCGATGGCGGAAACATCGGGGCGCGACACTGAGCGAAACAGATTGTCCAAGAGTTCCATAACAACTATGATTACCAAATATTTAAGCATTACGTCCCATACCGTAACATATAAAGTAGCACAGTTATTACAGACAAATTGTTCTCAAAGACAAATAGTAACTGTTCCGACAACTCATAAATTGTTAGATTTGTTTCTAGACTCCTCTAGCCCGATTCCAGCAATTAGAACAAGCATCCTAAACACCTGTCACATATGTTAAAATAAAAGTCAATACACATAGTGTAAATGTGAGCATACATGTTTGATAGTATATTAGTAGCGAAAGCAATTTACGCGTAACCAGCATGTAACATGTATAATTGTGAAGCAGGTAAGTTATCGACAATGAAATATGCACAGACGTGACTGCGAGTTGTAGAATGCGCAACACATATCACCACTGTGACACGTGAAGAAAAGCCCTTAACAACCCCTGTCCACGACAGGTGCTGAGTCCAAACTATAGTATTATCGTTGCTAAGGTGTCAGGCAACAATCACTGTGTAAACATAACATACTAGCATTCATCGAATAACACGTATAACATGCAGAGCGGTTAGCGTATAAAAGTGTTTGCGTTGTGTGTCGATTGTGATTTGATATAAGTAACGTATGTAACACCCAAAAGTGCTTAGAGTAAAAAGGGATTGAGTATACTCACAGATCTTGTTTAATGAATAAACACAATATTGGATTGAAGGGAGCGCTGAGGGATTAGCCTAAACACAGTACGACAGTATGAGCGTTGAACGGTGCGTTGAAGTGATGTGGGGTCGGATGGCGATCCGATCGGATGACCGTCCGGACGGATGACCATTCAGCCGGAGGGTCCTTCGTTTGGGATGTATGTGTTTGTTGGGTAAGGATAGTGTAAAAAGGGCCTAAAGTGTGAGAAGTGCATTATAACACTATATATAATACTATATAACATCATATAAACACCGTATAATAATATGTAACACCATATAATACCATATAACACTATGTAACACTATATATCATTATATAACAAATATAACACTATACATCTATCATAGACATGCTATCAGACAACCTATAGTGTTATATTTGTTATATAATGATATATAGTGTTACATAGTGTTATATGGTATTATATGGTGTTACATATTGTTATACGGTGTTTATATGGTGTTATATAGTATTATATATAGTGTTATAATACACTTCTCACACTTTGAGCACTTTTTACAGGATCCTCTACCTGTGTTTGTGTATGATGGAACTTTGAAGTTTTCGTTGTAGCATTTTAAAAACCATGAAGTATTCCTACCATTCAAGTCGTCCTGTCGGACGGTCAACCAGACAGATGGCCGTCCGCTCGGATGGTGATTTGAGTGGAGGTTGTATACTTCAAAAATTTGGAAATTGGTTAAGTGTTAAAACATAAGTCATTTGGTCGGATAGCCACTCGATCGGATGGCTATCCGATCGGATGGCCGTTCGTCCGAATGACTTGTTAGAGTTGAAAAGTCTGTAAAATCAGCAAAGTTTAGAAAGTTTTGCAATTAAACCGAGACGGTATGACAACGTGTTAAGCAACGGAAACCTCAGCAAGCCTAGTCATCCGTTCGGATGGGAACCACCCCATTCGTTCGGTGATTGTTCTTGATGGGATTTCATGTTCAACCCGTGAATTGGTCGTCTTGTTGTTAGGAATCCATTCTCAGTCCGGGTCTACACTAGAGAATGTGTGGTGAACCCGAACTAGTCCAGATTCTAACGGTTTTGAGTAAAAAGTTAAGAAACTTGAAGAAAAGTTTGAAACATTAGAAAAATATTTAGATTTAGGAGAAATCAGTGTTTAAACATTGCAGAAATCTGTTAGATTCAAGTTGTTCTTGATGGAATGAAGTCATTCTCCGGAGTTCATACTAACCCGTGATGACGTCACCCTTGAACAGTCCGGAATAAAGTGATTTCATGGTTAAAAGTTGAGATTTGTGGGTGAAATCGATGAGAAAGTGTGTGTAGATCAAGAAAGTACAAGATTTGCTGAGAAAACTTACAAGAATCGCGAGGAATCGAGAGAAAATAGGCAAAGAGTGTGCTGGTCGAACGAGAGATGTCATATCACATGAACAATGATGTGACAGGTGATATTTATAGGTGGTGAGGAAGAAAGGCGGTGCAAGTGATAGGGTCGGAGGGCCTTCCGATCGGATGGCCATCCGATCGCATGGTCATCCGGACGAATGACCATTCGATCGAATGGTCCTTCGATCGGATGGCTTTTGCTAGTTGGTTTTCGACTTTTTGTTTCATGCGTAGAGTGTTGCGATGCGTTGCGAGTAAGCGATGTGATAGTATTACCCATTAATTACACAACTAATATAACTACTAATAATCACAAAAGTAAACCTTAGATTTCGAGTTCGCGATGAGATTGCGTTGTGATGGAGTTGCGATTGCGTTTTCGAATAATCACCTCAAACCAAACATAACAGGCACGAGTGACACATAATAGCACACACACGTAAAACAATATCCATAACCTGTAATTCGAGTTGCGATGCGATACCGATGTGATAGCGTTTAGTAGATTTGCGTTTAGTTATCTTTATCGCATTATTACTTCCACATAATACAACTAAAAAGCGTAAATTAAAGTATCGATTATCTAGGTTCGAGAGTACAAGCAATAATTAAGCAAGGAATGACTGATTCTAATTAGCAATCTTTTCCTCCTTTGACTTGACTTTGACTTTGACTTGTACTTTGACTTTGACTTCGAAATTCGGGTTGTTACAGCCTCCCCTACTTTAGGAAATTTCGTCCCGAAATTTAAGGCGTAGGCGTAACAAACAGCTGTGGATACTTAGCCTTCATATCACTTTCGAGTTCCCAGGTGAACTCGGCGCCACGTTTGCCTTCCTAGCGAACCTTCACAATGGGAATGCGTGAGCATCGAAGTTTCTTGGTCTCTCGGTCCATGATTTCGACTGGTTTTTCCACGAAGTGTATTGTTTCGTCTGCTTGTAGATCCTCAAGAGGGACATGTAAATTTTGGTCGGCTACACACGTTTTGAGGTTCAAAACATGGAAAGTCGGGTGGACGTTTCTAAGTTCCTCCGGTAGTTCGAGTCTGTAGGCCACTTTGCCAATTCTTTCCATAATTTTAAATCGAGGTGCGAGTTTCCTTTCTTTCCGAATCTGATCACCCCTTTCCAAGGTGCAACCTTTAGGAGTATGTGATCGCCAACGTCAAATTCAAGGGGCTTGCGATGTCTATCGGCGTAACTCTTTTGATAACTCCGAACTTTCAGGAGATTGTCTCGAATTTGGAGGATTTTGTCAGTCGTTTCTTGCAATAACTCAGGACCGGTAATTTGCGCATCCCCGATCTCGTTCCATACAATAGGCGATCGACATTTTCTTCCGTATAATGCCTCAAATGGTGCCATTTGAATGCTAGAGTGATAACTGTTATTGTACGAGAATTCGACTAGAGGAAAATGCGAATCCCAATTACCACCGAAATCTATAACACACGAGCAAAGCATGTCTTCAAGAGTATGAATCGTGCGTTCAGTCTAACCATCGGTCTGGGGATGGAAAGCGGTACTAAGATTGAGAATCGTATCGAGAGCAGATTGAAACGTTTCCCAGAGGCGCGAAGTGAATCGACCATCGCAGTCAGAGATGATGTCACGAGGTGTTCCGTGTCGACAAATGACTTCGTTGGTATAGATCCGAGCTAATCGTTCTACCTTGTAGTCTTTCCGTATCGGTAGAAAGTGAGCAGATTTGGTGAGACGATCAATGGTAACCCAGATGCTATCGTGACCTGATGGCGTGCGCGGCAGTTTCGTTATGAAATCCATAGCTATACTCTCCCATTTCCACATCGGGATTTCGGGTTGCACTAGTAAGCCAAAAGGGCGTTGATGCTCATCCTTGACTTTCGAAAAAGTCAGGCACTTCGAAACGTAGATAGCGATATCTCTCTTCATGCCCGACCACCAGTACTTGTAGCGACGGTCCTGGTACATCTTATCGGCACCGGGATGAATGGAATATCGAGACTTGTGGGCTTCGTTTAGTAGAATCTCTCGTAAATTAGTGCGCTTAGGAATCCAAATTCGATCAAGATAATGGAATATACCATTCGATTTATTCACCAGTTGTTCGCCATTATTGATAATCCTTTCTTTCTTCAAAGTGCATTCGGTAAAACAAACATGTTAGGCGTCACGGATAAAAGCTTCGAGATTGTGCCGGGCTTGAGTATTACGAACGCTATGCAAATAGCTTCGTCGACTGTGAGCATCGGCAACGACGTTTGCTTTACCTAGACGGTAACGAATCTCACAGTCGTAATCATTGAGAAGTTCAACCCATCGGCGTTGGCGCATATTCAGCTCCTTCTGGTTAAAGATGTGTTGTAGGCTATTGTGGTCGGTGAAGATCGTACACTTGGTATCGTAAAGGTAGTGTCGCCAAATCTTCAATGCAAAAACAACTGCACCAAGCTCGAGATCGTGGGTTGTATAGTTCTTCTCGTGGATCTTGAGCTGACGAGAGGCGTACACGATATCCCTGTCTCGTTGCATAAGAACACAACCGAGGCCGAGGTTAGAGGCATCGCAGTAGACTACGAAGTCGTCGTCTCCGTCTGGTATTGAGAGCACAGGAGCGTTGCAAAGCATGAGTTAGAGGGTTTGATAGGCTTCCTTTTGTTTGTTTCCCCAAACAAAAGGTTTATCCTTGTGCGTAAGAGAGGTGAGAGGAATAGCGATCTTCGAGAAATCAGCAACGAATCTGCGATAATAACCCGCCAATCCAAGAAAAGAACGAACTTCGAACGGGTTCTTTGGTGTAATCCAACTCTTAACTGCTTCTAACTTCGCAGAATCGACATGAATACCTTGACTATTGACGATGTGACTGAGGAATTGAACCTCCTCAAGCCAAAATTCACACTTAGAGAACTTGGCATAGAGGCGGTTTCCCTGGAGTAGTTCAAGAACCAAATGGAGATATTGCGCGTGTTCAGTTTTTGACTTGGAATAGATCAGGATATCTGATGTGTGTAAAATGCAACATATAAATTACATCAAATGAGGCATAAAACTAACCCTTTTTTAGTACTAATATTGGAAAAAGAGTGTTTTTGTCTTCCTTTTGTATTTTCAGGATTAAATGAGCTCAAGAACGCAAAAGAAGCAAAAAGACAGCTAAATCCAACATAAATACAAGAAAAGGAACATTAGTGGACTGGCCGAACCCTCAACGGCACCTTCCAAAGCAAAATAGAGAAAACAGATGGCTGAACACGCCCCGTGCTCAGCCAGCACGGGGCCGTGCCCAAGAAGCAGCAGAAAAGACAAACCTATAGAAGCTTCTATTGCCCATCACGGGGCCGTGCTCAGCGGACACGGGGGCGTGTCGAAAGTACAGCAGGCGCATTTATTGTAATTGCGAATTACAATTAATGAGGAGAGAGAGTGTCAGACGGACACGGGGCCGTGTCCAGCGGACACGGGGCCGTGTCCAGCTCTCTGTTCAGCCTATAAATAGGAGTGCTTGGATTCATTTCATCTCATCCCTTGGCACACCACCTCTCTCACACTTCATCCACCACCCACCACCATCACAACACCATCATCCACCACCATCATCCATTGTCCATCGTAGAGTGTGTGAGTCGTCTCGGGATCCAAGATTGATCGTAAGAGTTCTTGACAATCAAGGCCATGTTTGCCTAAGTCTCTTACATCACTTGGTGAAGACAAAGTGTCTAGTATAATACTTTTTATTTCTAATCTTTTGCACTTTTTATTTGGTTTTGTATTAATGACTTTAATAACTAGTTACTTATGTTGAAGGTGATCTTTCCTTATCGTTTGTCCGTGGTGTCTTGGCATTATTTTACTGTCTATATAAAATAAAGGATTTTCACCATTCATATCTCCACGGTCTATATGGAGGTATGTTGGCTACCTGGTAGGGGGTTAAGGGGACGGTTTGGTAAAGGTCTTGCCATTGTTCAGCGTTTAGAGGTCCTGCAATGGACCTGGGTCAAATTTAGTAGGACCTCCTTCAATACTTCACGGTATTGGATGGCGGGGGTCCAAACTCTTTGATCCCCTCATAAGTTAACTACTATTAATACTATAACCCGGCTACTTAGGACTGTATCCCTGCTGACTCAGACTACTTAGCCGAGGGTAACGTCACCGCCAAAAGCGGGGCCTACCACAATATTGCATTAATAACTTAATTCATTATCTTCCAATAATCCACCCCTTTAGGATTGTATCCCTGCTGACTCAAACTACTGGGGTGAGGGTAACGTCACCTTCAAAAGAGGGGCCTACTACAATAACTAAGATAATCTCTTAATCATGTGCAAAAGTGCGGAAATAATCAAAGGTTATACTAGATACGAGTCGGAACCAAGTGATTCATCTTGTCTATCTGTTTTTATTTTATTTTTATTTTCAGCATTTTAGTTAGTTTTATTTTTCTTAGTTTAAAATATTTTTCTAAACTTTTATTTTGGTTAGACGTTGAGGATAAACCGGTATTAAAAGCTCTTGTGTCCTTGGACGACCTCGGTATCTTACCAACGCTATACTACACTCAACGATGGGTGCACTTGCCCATATGTGTGTTTAGTGTTAGTGAAATATCGTGTTTTATAAATTTAAAACTTGGCTAAAATAAGTGTTAAAAAGGGCTTAAAATATACACCTAATATATATAACACTTCGCACGCATCAAGTTTTTGGCGCCGTTGCCGGGGACACAAGGATTTTAAGAAAGTTAGGAATCAACGGCCTAATCATCTTTTGTTTTTCTTTTTCTTTTTATTTTTTTTTTTGGATTTTCTTAGTTTTTCAGCTTCTGCAGCGCTCAGCACGGGCCGTGCCCGGTCAGACACGGGCCGTGCCCAGCAATCATCACTGGCAGTTTTTATTTTCTGAGTTACAGAGAGCTGAACACGGGGCCGTGTCGGTGCAACACGGGGTCGTGTCCAACTCCCAGTAACAGGGATCCAGAAATCAATTACTGCGCCTCTGAACACGGGCCGTGTTCATTGAACACGGGGCCGTGGTGAACATTCTGACCAGCGTTCTTTTCTGTTTTTGTTGCAGGACTTGGAACCCAGGCGCCACATTTGAACCTCCTACGTAGTGCATGAGCCCCAGTTCTAGTAGAGACATAAAAGAACCCCTAGAAGAACCCGAGCGCTTTCTCAGAAAAAGATTAAAAGCTAAAAATCAAGAGAAAGTTTCGGGGGACCCACTTCCAATGGCGGACCAACGTACCCTCATGGATTACCTACGGCCTACCGTAGGCAATCTTGGCGCCGCTATCAATGCCCCGAATGTCGAGGCCAACAACTTCGAACTTCGGCCGCATTTGATACAAATGCTCCAAAACTCCGCAACCTTCCACGGGCTTGCGGACGAGGATCCCCATCTACATATTACTAACTTCTTAGAAATATGTGATACTTTTCGGATCAATGGAGCATCAAATGACGCCATCCGCCTTCGGATGTTTCCTTTTTCACTAAAAGACCGGGCTAAGGCTTGGCTTAACACCCTCCCAGCTGGGTCGGTAAACACCTGGGATGAACTCGCCCAAAAGTTTTTGTTTAAGTATTTCCCTCCTGCTAAAACGGCTAAATTAATGACTGAAATTAATACATACTCACAAGAGGATGGGGAATCCTTATATGAAACTTGGGAAAGGTTCAAGGAGCTTCTAAGAAAGTGTCCTCACCATGGTCTAGCGATATGGCAACAAGTATCCACTTTCTACAATGGATTGTTGCCACACACAAGACAAACACTTGATTCAAGCTCCGGGGGACTCTTAGGTAATCGTCGCCCAAATGAAATATATAACCAAATTGAGGAAATTGCTCAAACCAATTTTCAATGGCACACTCCCCGAGGTAATAAATCTATTGCCCCGGGCGCCCATAAGGTTGATGAAAGCACCTCTTTACAAGCCCAAATCGAGGCCCTCTCTTCAAAAATCAAAAGGCTAGAAATGACAAAAACGGCCTCGGTTATGGCTTGTGAAGGGTGTGGTGGGTCACATGAAAATTGGAGTTGCATGAAAGAATTAGATGAACAAACTGAAACGGTAAACTACATGGATAATAGACCTAGGCCGTCGGGTCCTCCAACGGGTACCTACAACCAAGGATGGCGTAACCACCCAAATCTTGGTTGGAGAGATCCCGGAAATAGTAGTAACCAACAAAACCAACGAACTAATTTTCAACAAAATTTTCCTCAACAACAAGGTGGAAGAGAAAGGCTTGAAGATACCGTATCTCGCCTCATCTCTGACACTGAAAAGAAGAACTCGGATCGATTTCAACAATTTGAATCGAATTTCAGAAACCAACAAGCTAGCATTCAAAACGTTGAAAAACAATTAAATCAACTAGTTCAAAATTTCTCCGAGAGACCACAAGGCGCATTACCCAGTAATACCGAACCAAACCCAAAGGCACAAGTCCATCTCATCACATTAAGAAATCGAACCGTGGGTCCTGAGGATGCTCCATTGCCGCCAAATGAAAGAAGCCATTCTAGCCAGCCTGTGACTCCCCCTGCGCCAGAAAAGGCTTCTACACCAAATCAAGAGCCCACCAAGACTCCTCCAATCCCGTACCCCGGTAGGTTAAATCGTCAAAAGACCGATGAGCAATTCGCAAAGTTCGAAAGCTTGCTAAAACAATTGCATGTTAATATTCCTTTTATTGAGGTCCTAACCCAAATGCCTAAATATGCAAAATTCATGAGGGATTTCCTCACTCACAAAAGGAAAATTGAATCATTGCAATTAGTTAACCTAGGCGAAGAATGCTCAGCTCTAGTACTCAACAAACTTCCACAAAAGAAAATCGACCCCGGGAGCTTCACAATCCCTTGTTCGATTGGGGAGTCCCCCGTCCGAAATGCTTTAGCCGATCTTGGGGCTAGCATCAACCTCATGCCCACCTCAATGTTCAAGCGACTCGGCCTAGGAACAACAAGCCCTACAAAGATGAGCATACAACTCGCCGACAGGTCCGTCAAATTCCCACATGGGGTCGCCGAAAATCTGCTAGTCAAGGTCGACAAATTCGTCTTTCCAACCGACTTTGTTATCCTAGACATGGAAGAAGACACCGAGGTTCCTCTCATCCTCGGGAGGCCATTCCTAGCCACCGCTCAAGCATTGGTGGATATGAATGACGGAACTCTAACATTGAAGTTTGGGGATGAGGAAGTGAAATTTGAATGTGGAAAGCGAGTAGAGGAAGAAGATCCGGTCAACCACATGAAGGTCATAGACTCAAGCTTGGATGACGCTCTCCGACGGTGTAACATGGGATGCAACACATCCCACTTGGGTAACATATGACCAGGCTTTGGGTCTAGCCAAGGACCCTTATAAACGTGGCGCACCATGGAGGCATTCCACGGAACTATCCTTAGTTTAATTTAGATTAGTTTTTATGTTTTCTAGTTAATTTTCAGGAATAAAACACACTAATGGTGGTAAAGGATGAAAAGGGGAACAAGAAAAATGATCCCATGCACAAGAACGAGGCAACCCGACAATTTTCTCCATTTCAGAAGGTTCAACACGGGCCGTGCTCAACCAACACGGCCCCGTGTCGAACCACCTGCAGAAAAACGCCCAGTACAGGTACCTGGACACGGGCCGTGTTCACTCAACACGCCCCCGTGTCCAGACTTCTGTTTCTCTTATTTCAATTTTGTTACTGGCACTTGAACACGGGGCCGTGTTCAGTGCCCAGTAACACAAATTTTTGCTTTTTAAACACTATTTTACACATCTAATCAACCTAAAAATTTATTTTTGGGACACATTGAGGACAATGTGTAATTTAAGTGTGGGGGGGGGGGGATGCTAAAACCTTGAATTTTGCAAGTCCTAAATACAAGCCTTACACAAAACTCTATTGGAACCGCTAATCACCCCAATTTTTTTCAAAAATTTCATTTTTTTTACTTGTCTAGGTTTAACTCGGGAAATTCAAGTTCTCAAAAAGGTTATATTTTTACAAATTTACAACCGATAGCGTAGTGATAAAAAGAACCAACATAAGAAAATTATGAAAAGGCATGACAAACTTATTTAAAATCTGATTATATATACTTGATCACATAAAAACCCATTCCCACAAAAGTGAGTTTTGAGCCTTTATTGAGCACACAATTACATATCATTTGACTAAATGCTCATTTTTCGTTTCTTGTGTGAATAGCTGCTTGGTTCTTACGACTCTAGAACTTGCCATGACAATACATTCCCGGTCCTTATCAACTTAAACCCGAGTAAGTAAATGATGGAGGCATTAGGACTAACCTTTTTCATTTCTACACCATTATTTTTCTTTTTCTTTTACCACCTACCCAAAAATCCCCCTAGTTAGCCCCTTTGAGCCTAAGCCTTTTCGTTTCATCACCCAAACAAAAACCTTTTCACCCACCAAAACCTTTTTCATTTTTAAACCCTTTATTTTAGTAACAAGTTCGGTTCTTCGTAAAAAAAAAAAAATTGATAAATGATGAAGCAAAAAGAAAATAAACAAACAAAGTAATCAAAAATAACTTTGTTTGAATAAAAGCTTCATCAAAAACAAAAAGTTGCAAAAATACGAAGACCGACACTTGTTACGCTTTTAGCCTTTTTTTCTACTAACCACTTACCCAACCACCTACCTTTAACCCTAGCCAACCCTTAACCCACAAAGTCCTCTTGATATCTACAAAGGTATAAAAGTTAAAAAGGAGGAGGATTGATTTCTTGGCAAGCCTATGGTAGGAATAAGTTCCGTGCCGCTCTCGAGTGATTCACTAAAAATACACTTTCGGCCGAGTGTGAGTGATTTCCCCGCGAGGTATGTGAACTTGTATATAAATATAATTTTAAAAAAGGAATGTTATGCCCAAATAAGTAATTTCTTTTATGAACAGTTCTAAATAAATCATTACGAATAGGAGTGTAAATAAATAAAAATAAAACCCAAAAAGATCTTGGAAATCCCGACACTCGATGACAAGCAAAAAACCTTCTCTTCTACCTATTCCATTTGGGAGTGTAAGCCACATATTAAAGAGTTTTGCTTGAGGACAAGCAAAAGTTCAAGTGTGGGGGTATTTGATGTGTGTAAAATGCAACATATAAATTACATCAAATGAGGCATAAAACTAACCCTTTTTTAGTACTAATATTGGAAAAAGAGTGTTTTTGTCTTCCTTTTGTATTTTCAGGATTAAATGAGCTCAAGAACGCAAAAGAAGCAAAAACACAGCTAAATCCAACATAAATACAAGAAAAGGAACATTAGTGGACTGCCCGAACCCTCAACGGCACCTTCCAAAGCAAAATAGAGAAAACAGATGGCTGAACACGCCCCGTGCTCAGCCAGCACGGGGCCGTGCCCAAGAAGCAGCAGAAAAGACAAACCTATAGAAGCTTCTATTGCCCATCACGGGGCCGTGCTCAGCGGACACGGGGGCGTGTCGAAAGTACAGCAGGCGCATTTATTGTAATTGCGAATTACAATTAATGAGGAGAGAGAGTGTCAGACGGACACGGGGCCGTGTCCAGCGGACACGGGGCCGTGTCCAGCTCTCTGTTCAGCCTATAAATAGGAGTGCTTGGATTCATTTCATCTCATCCCTTGGCACACCACCTCTCTCACACTTCATCCACCACCCACCACCATCACAACAGCATCATCCACCACCATCATCCATTGTCCATCGTAGAGTGTGTGAGTCGTCTCGGGATCCAAGATTGATCGTAAGAGTTCTTGACAATCAAGGCCAGGTTTACCTAAGTCTCTTACATCACTTGGTGAAGATAAAGTGTCTAGTATAATACTTTTTATTTCTAATCTTTTGCACTTTTTATTTGGTTTTGTATTAATGACTTTAATAACTAGTTACTTATGTTGAAGGTGATCTTTCCTTATCGTTTGTCCGTGGTGTCTTGGCATTATTTTACTGTCTATATAAAATAAAGGATTTTCACCATTCATATCACCACGGTCTATATGGAGGTATGTTGGCTACCTGGTAGGGGGTTAAGGGAACGGTTTGGTAAAGGTCTTGCCATTGTTCAGCGTTTAGAAGTCCTGCAATGGACCTGGGTCAAATTTAGTAGGACCTCCTTCAATACTTCACGGTATTGGATGGCGGGGGTCCAAACTCTTTGATCCCCTCATAAGTTAACTACTATTAATACTATAACCCGGCTACTTAGGACTGTATCCCTGCTGACTCAGACTACTTAGCCGAGGGTAACGTCACCGCCAAAAGCGGGGCCTACCACAATATTGCATTAATAACTTAATTCATTATCTTCCAATAATCCACCCCTTTAGGATTTTATCCCTGCTGACTCAAACTACTGGGGTGAGGGTAACGTCACCTTCAAAAGAGGGGCCTACTACAATAACTAAGATAATCTCTTAATCATGTGCAAAAGTGCGGAAATAATCAAAGGTTATACTAGATACGAGTCGGAACCAAGTGATTCATCTTGTCTATCTGTTTTTATTTTATTTTTATTTTCAGCATTTTAGTTAGTTTTATTTTTCTTAGTTTAAAATATTTTTCTAAACTTTTATTTTGGTTAGACGTTGAGGATAAACCGGTATTAAAAGCTCTTGTGTCCTTGGACGACCTCGGTATCTTACCAACGCTATACTACACTCAACGATGGGTGCACTTGCCCATATGTGTGTTTAGTGTTAGTGAAATATCGTGTTTTATAAATTTAAAACTTGGCTAAAATAAGTGTTAAAAAGGGCTTAAAATATACACCTAATATATATAACACTTCGCACGCATCAATATCATCGATAACACGATGATGAAACGATCGAGAAAGGGTTTACACACGCGATTCATTAGATCCATAAAAACTGTGGGGGCGTTAGTTAAACCAAAGGGCATAAGAACAAACTCGTAGTGACCGTATCGGGTTCAAAAAGCGGTTTTGGGTATGTCATCCCCTTGGATTCATAACTGGTGATAGCCGGAGCATAGATCGATCTTTGAGAAACACGTAGCACCTTGTAACTGATTAAACAAATCATCGATTCGAGGTAAGGGATAGCGATTCTTGATGGTAAGCTTATTTAATTCCCTGTAGTCGATGCACATTGGAACGACCCGTCCTTCTTTTTGACGAAAAGGATAGGCGCACCCCAAGGAGAGGTGCTAGGGCGAATAAAGCCTTTATCAAGCAATTCCTGGAGCTGACTCGAGAGTTTGTGCATTTAAGAGGGAGTGACACGATAAGGCGCTCTAGCGACAGGATTTGCTCCAAGAATGAGATCAATACGAAAGTCGATATCACGAGATGGTGGTAAGCCAGGTAAACCATTAGGAAAGACATTAGGAAAATCACGAACCACAGGCACCTTTTCCATTGCCTTCTCTTTCTTTTCCTTCTCCGCTACTACGATGTGTGCCAAGAAAGCGTGGTACTCCTTGCGGAGATATTTGCTAGCTTGGACACATGACATGAGTTGTAACTTCTTCAAAGCAACTTCGCCACAAACACACAATTGGTCGCCGTTTGTGAGAGAGAAACGAATCATTTTATCGAATCAAACGATTTCAGCATGGTTCTCCCGGAGGAAATCCATGCCTACTATGACATCAAAGCTACCGAGCTGCGTTGGAATAAGATTGATCGGGAAAACAGGACTGTTGAGCTCAAGAGTACAATCACATAGAACGAAACTAACAGTGACAGTTCTTCAAGTGGCAACTTCTACGTCGAATGTTGATGGGAGGTTAACGGGTTTACGGTTTAGGAGCCTTTCGAATTCGAATGATACAAAACAGTTACCGGCTCCAGTATCAAACAAATACGAAGCATATATACCATTTACGAGAAACGTACCATTAACCACGTTGTTGTCTGCCTGGGCTTGACGGGCGTTGATGTTGAAGACTCGCCCACGGGCTGCTTGCTGAGTTGGCTGCTGTTGATGTTGCTGCTGGTGTTGTTGCTGCGCTGGCTGCTGCTGTGGCTCTTGCTTCACCAATCTGTTTGGGCAGACATTTGAGAAGTGGTTGGGATCACCACACGCATAGCAGGCTCTTGCGTGAGTAGGAGCTGCTTGTTGTCCTTGCGGAGCTGGTAGAGCAGGAGCTTGAACTTGAGTTTGACGGGGACCAGTACGATAGTTGGCAGTAAAGCGGTCGTAAAGGTTGCAATGAACACAAAAGCGACATGCGATCCTAACAGGATAGTGATAAGTACAGGTAGGGCACAGCGGGTGTGGACCAGTATATGCACGCTTGGCCGGCGGTGCATTGGTCACTAGTGCTGCTACCTGGCGGTTCTGGTTTTGGGGTGGAGCAGGTACCGTATTGAGAGGAGCGGCGGTGACAGGAAAGTTCTTGTTGTTGTTGTTCTTGCGCTTTCGGCGTGAAGACTTGGAAGCTTGCGGTGCGGCGGTTTCAGCGGTGGGAGCAGCGCTAACTTGATGAAGACTTTTGGTGCCTTTATCGAAATAAACAGCCCTAACTCGCTTGTCGTTAATCTCGGCAGTGAGCAGATAAGTCTTTTCGATGGTGGTTATGCTGGCGGCTTGCACGAAATCAGCAACACAATCCGGTAAAGCACAGATGTATTTCTTGATGGTGATGTCCGGAGTAGAGACTTGGCCAGGACAGATTATGCTTAGCTGCTTAAAGCGGGCAGTTAGACCAGCATTATCGCCACCCTCTTGCTTAATATTCCAAAACTCGTCCTCCAGCTTCTGAAGCACATGGGGAGGGCAGAATTCCTTCATCATGATCTCTTTTAACTTCTCCCAAGTAAGTCCATAGGCTGCGTCATTCCCTCGCCTGTTCCTTTCGGCGGTCCACCAGTCTAGTGCCCTGGACTGGAAAACGCCAGTTGCGTTGAAATTGCTTAGGTTTTCAGGGCCGCTTTTGCGCAGAGTGACTTCAATTGCATCGAACCATTGAAACATGGCAGTAGGCCCATCTTCCCTGTTGAAGTCTTTGGGGTCGCAGGCCTTAAACTGCTTGAAGCTAAAAGTAGCGCGGGGAGAGTCAGTCCTTGATTCCTTGGAGGACTTGCTAGCATTTTCATTAAGTTCGCTGACAATTTGCGGAATGACCTTAGCCATCTGCTTTGCGACTAGAGAAGTGATACACTTGTCAGCGTGATTGCGGCGAGCTGAGCGAGAAGCATGAGATCCGAATGACGACATTGTCTGCAACACACATCGTCACGGATTTAGACGGTATGCTCAATCTCACCACACAGCGTTTAACCAATTACTATAAAGCTTAGGAACACATCAAACACCTAGGCATATATTCATAGTGGCACATAAATCACGTAGGCACATAAGCACGTAAGCACAGAATCACATAAGCACGTAGGGCACAGAAGCACGTAATCCACGTAAGCACATACTATATTTTGCATGTATTCGCCTACATCCTACAAACGTGTTCCCTTATCATTCAAAGTTGCGAAAAGCGTGCAAGAGTTGCGGGTGCGAATAGCGAGCGCGAGTAACATAACCGATTTGTTAGCGTTGTGTCGTGAGTGGTGTGTGTTTCGCAGAGCAAGAAACGTGGAATCGAAACCATCATCATGGAGCATAGCACTGTTTATCTCAATACGCTAACAAAATAAACATATATCCCACATAAAACACATAAAATCAAACATAAAATCGAAGAATCAGCAGTTGTGAGTCTAGAATCGAAACACATAGGAGCGATAAAGCATAAAAACCATCGAAAATCGGAATGTCTTGGGTGTGCTGGACTTTGACTACCCAAAGTGATTCGACTGTTCTCAAGGACTTTGAGTACACGTGTTGGTTTAATAGACTGTGCTCTCGCCTCAATCCGGGCGATCGGCACGCATCTTTTCGACCATTATGTGACTCCAGTCGTTGGAACCCATCGAGACTCTGGTGAGAGTTTTGTAAAGCCAAATTATAGAGCATAATAAGTCATTAAGATGCGGGTTTCACCCCTAACTTAGCAACTTCATTCCTGTTCATGTGATAGAATCACAAGATAGATAGGGAGAATCGCGTCGAAGTATGGATTTCACTCCTGATTTAATGCAAATTCTCGTGTTTATAGTAAAAATGCGCGTCGAACGAGCGGTTTGATAGAGAGTTTGCGGTTTTCACACCTAATCTCGGTCAAATTGCTCATTTGTTTTGAAAACGGTGTGCGTGTCGCCAGCCTTAGGAAAGGCCGACCTTGCGCGAAGCGGTAGTATGCGATGTTCGCGCAAGAGTGTAGTGTTCAGCGAATTCGAGCGAGAATATCAAGTAAGCTTGTACTAAAACCCCTACTGGGTTTGCACAAGTCGGTCTGTCGGTACGTAGGCTATAGACTAGGTCAATTCTAAGACATCGACCCGAACTAGGTCGAGTCTTGCCTAATTCCCTATAGTTTTGGCTCTAATACCAATCTGCCACACCCCAACCGATGGCGGAAACATTGGGGCGCGACACTGAGCGAAACGGATTGTCCAAGCGTTCCATAACAACTATGATTACCAAATATTTAAGCATTACGTCCCATACTTTAACATATAAAGTAGCACAGTTATTACAGATAAATTGTTCTCAAAGACAAATAAAAGATGTTCTAACAACTCATAAATTATTAGATTTGTTTCTAGACTCCCCTAGCTCGATTCCGACAATTAGAGAAAGCATCCTAAACACATGTCACATACGTTAAAATAAAAGTCAATATACATAGTGTAAAGGTGAGCATACAAGTTTGATAGTATAATAGTAGCGAAAGCAATTTACGCATAACCAGTATGTAACATGTATAATTGTGAAGCAGGTAAGTTATCGACAATGAAATATGCACATACGTGACTGCGAGTTGTAGAATGCGCAACACATATCACCACTGTGACACGTGAAGATAAGCACTTAACAACCCATGTCCACGACAGGTGCTGAGTCCAAACTATAGTACTATCGTTGCTAAGGTGTCAGGCAACAATCACTGTGTAAACATAACATAGAAGCATTTATCGAATACCACGTATAACATGCAGAGAGGTTAGCGTATAACAGTGTTTGCGTTGTGTGTCGATTGTGATTTGATATAAGTAACGTATGTAACACCCAAAAGTGCTTAAAGCAAAAAGGGATCGAGTGTACTCACAGATCGTGTTTAATGAATAAACACAGTCTTGGATTGAAGGGAGCACTGAGGGATTAGCCTGAACACAGTACGACAGTATGAGCGTTGAACGGTGCGTAAAATGATACGTTGAAGTGATGTGGGGTCGGATGGTGATCCGATCGGATGACCATTCGGTCGGAGGGTCCTTCGTTTAGGAAGGATGTGTTTGTGTATGATGGAACTTTGAAGTTTTCGTTGTAGCATTTTAAAAACCATGAAGTATTCCTACCATTCAGGTCGTCCGGTCGGACGGTCATCCGAACGGATGGTCGTCCGCTCGGATGGTGATCCGAGTGGAGGTTGTATACTTCAAAAATTTGGAAATTGGTTAAGTGTTTAAAACATAAGTCATTGGGCCAGATAGCCACTCGATAGGATAGCTATCCGATCGGATGGCCGTTCATCCTAACGACTTGTTCGAGTTGAAAAGTGTGTAAAATCAGCCAAGTTTAGAAAGTTTTGCAATTGAACTGAGACGGTATGACAACGTGTTAAGCAACGGAAACCTCAGCATGCCTAGTCAACCATTCGGATGGCAACCACCCCATTCGTTCGGTGACTGTTCTTGACGGGATTTCATGTTCAACCCGTGAATCGGTCGTCTCGTCGTTAGGAATACATTCTCAGTCTGGGTCTACACTAGAGAATGTGTGGTGAACCCGAACTAGTCAAGATTCTAATGGTTTTGAGTAAAAAGTTAAGAAAATTGTAGAAAAGTTTGAAACATGAGAAAAATGTTTAGATTTAGGTGAAATCAGTGTTTAAACATTGTAGAAATTTGTTAGATTCGCATTGTTCTTGATGGAATGAAGTCATTCTCCGGAGTTCATACTAACCCGTGATGTCATCACCCTTGAACAGACCGGAATCAAGTGATTTCATGTTTAAAAGTTGAGATTTGTGGGTGAAATCGATGAGAAAGTGTGTGTAGATCAAGAAAGTACAAGACTTGGTGAGAAAACTTACAAGAATTGCGAGGAATCGAGAGAAAATAGGCCAAGAGTGTGTTGGTCGAACGAGAGCTGTCACATCACATGAGCAGTGATTTGACAGGTGATATTTATAGGTGGTGAGGAAGAAAGGCGGTGCAAGTGATAGGGTCAGAGGGCCTTCCGATCGGATGGCCATCCGATTGGATGGCTTTTGCTAGTTGGTTTCCGACTTTTTGTTTCGTGCGTAGAGCGTTGCAATGCGTTGCGAGTAAGCGATGCGATAGTATTACCCATTAATTACACAACTAATATAACTACTAATAATCACAAAAGTAAACCTTAGATTTCGAGTTCGCGATGAGATTGCGTTGTGATGGAGTTGCGATTGCGTTTTCGAATAATCACCTCAAACCAAACCAAACATAACAGGCACAAGTAACACATAATAGCACACACACATAAAATAATACCCATTACCAGTAATTCGAGTTGCGATGCGATAGCGATGTGATAGCGTTTAGTAGATTTGCGTTATTTATCTTTATCGCATTGTTACTTCCACATAATACAACTAACAAGCGTAAATTAAAGTATCGATTATCTAGGTTCGAGAGTACACGCAATAATTAAGCAAGGAATGACATATTCCAATTAACAATCTTTTCTTCCTTTGACTTGACTTTGACTTGTACTTTGACTTTGACTTCGAAAGTCGGGTTGTTACAATTTATGTATTACTTTTGATTTTTAATCTTTCGGCACTTTTTATTTGGTTTTGTATTAATGACTTTAATAACTAGTTTCTTATGTTGAAGGTGAAATTTCTTTATCATTTGTCCGTGGTGTCTTGGCATTACTTTACTGTCTATATAAAGTAAAAGATTTACACCATTCATATCTCTACCTTCTATATAGAGATATGTTGGCTACCTGGTCGGGGGTTAAGGGGATGGTTTAGTAAGGTTCTTGCCTTGTTTAGTGTATAGATCCTGCAAGGACCTGGGTCAAGCTTACTAGGACCTCCTTCAATACCCACTGGTATTGGATGGCGGGGGTGTGAATGGCTTGATCCCCTCATATGTAAACTACTATTAATACATTAAACCGGCTACTTGGGATTGTATCCCTGCTGACTCAAACCACTTAGCCGAGGGTAACGCCACCTTCAAAAGAGGGGTCTACCACTTTTCGCATTAATAACTTAATTAATTATCTTTCAATATTCCGACACTTTGGGATTGTATCCTTGCTGACTCAAACCACTGGGTTGAGGGTAACGTCACCTTGAAAAGAGGGGTCTACTACTATAACTAAGATAATCTCTTAAAAAGTCCGAAAGTGCAAAAATCATCAAAGGATACATTAAAGACGAGTCGGATCCAAGTGATTCATCTTGTCTATCTGTTTTTATTTTATTTTTATTTCTGCATTTTTAGTTTTTATTTTCATGTTTAAAATCTTTTCTCAAAAATTTTTTAGATTGATTAGACGTTGATGATAAACCGGTACTAAAAGCTCTTGTGTCCTTGGACGACCTCGGTATCTTACCAACGCTATACTACGCTCACGATGGGTACACTTGCCCAAGTGTGTGTCTGGTGTTAGTAGAATATCTTGTTTTATAAATTTATAACTTGTTTAATGTGTAAAATGGGGTTAAAATATCAATAAAAATATATCACGCTTTACGCACACCAATAAACGAGTTACAAAACTCCAACAAACTCAGAACCACGTATGACAAACTGAATTCATGTAAAAAAAACTAACTTGTAAAAACTTTTACAACTTTACAAGAACATGAATCACAAATTCAAAAAACCAATATCAGACACATATACAATAAAACAAAGTCACACGACTTTTAAAATTTCAGGAACAACATCTGAAATAAAAAGTAGGTCAAAACGTGTGAAGAGCATAAAGACAACTTCACAACATTAACCACAAAATTGAATCACATGATTCAAAACAAATCTGATAAAACGAGAATTACACAATTAACAGCCAAAACACATTCTAACTGTAACTATAAAGCATACGATTTTGCAATTAGAACAAAATCATCTCACAAAGGAGCAAACTAGGCTGCCACAATAATCAAGAACATTCTTGACAAAACAACTTATTAGAGAACACTCAAACCACATGGTTCGATTAATAACACAACAAGATCATAGACAGTAGACTTACAAATCACAGCCGAAAGTCAGTTAAACAGTATTCAAGACACTTATCAAATTGCATGTTCCAAGACAAAGATTCACATAAGCCAAGACATTAAGAAGTAGATAACATGATACCCAAAAATATACACAACCAGTGTGAAAACATTCATAATATGCATGTCACAAAGAAGATGTGAGGACATGTAACAACACAAAAGCACTTTATTCCTAATTCCACTAAATGTCAAAAGAATATATCCCATTCAAGGATTAAATAATACCAATTCTTGAGCAATTAAAATCTTCTAATTAATTTTTTTATCAACCAAAACCAAACAAAAACTAACATAAGGTTGTACTTATTTAAAAACACACTAGTTAATCACTTGATTAAAGTAGATTAGAACATCTTCAACGTATAAAGATAAGATTGTTATATGGCCTCTCAATCCTATTCTGAAAATACTCAACTCTTGACATTTAAATCCACATATTGACCCTTACTTTTATCTTTATATTTGTCAAACCAAACAAGGAGAAAGTATTACAACTAATTTTGTTTTATTACCAGTGACTTCACAATCTCACTTCGGAACGGATTTGTTAACCAAACAGTAAACATACAAAGAACAAGCAACAACATATTAATACAAGAACAATGACAAAATGATTTTATTATGTGATGAAACCACCAGTAACGAGCTCTAGACTAATACACATCACCAACTGATTAATACGACCAGTATAGAGAGCAAAACAATATAGATGATAAGTAAAACAAATTCATCAATAGAAGTACACAACAGATCAAGAATTCGATCACAAAACCTAATTATCAACGATCAAGAAAAAAATAATCTTCTTAAAACTTGAATAAAGCACAAGACCAAGACACCAGATTTAAAAAACTTTCTCATTAAACAAGTCAAGACCTTAAAAAACATAGTAGATGACATTCGTATGCTACACAAATAGAAAATGTAAGTAAACACATTCCAAAGCTTGTAATCATCTTGCATGGGTTGTGGACAACTTTATGCATGCATAACTAGCAATTTATCACAATGAACTTCAACTTACTTATTAGTAATATAAAAGGTACGAAAAAACAAATCTCAACAACTTTTAACCATTTTCATTTAGACCTTTTTCAACTTATATATAACTTTTTTATGGACATTAAAAGAAGCAAAGTTCCATTTAATAATTTTAATAGTCATATAGTGACTGATTTTAAACAACTCATATGAAAAACAGACATTTTTATTGTTTTTAACAAAAATATAAAGCTTTGAGTAGACAAACAACTTAAGAATCTTCACATTACAAATAACATGTAAAAAGCAACAATAAAAAGAAAATACCTAACGTAAAATGAAAAATATATGCACAGACAACACATTATAAGCTATAGTACCTCAACAATCACATGTCAAAAAATGGTGTATTGAACTAAAATTTAACTAGATAAGAAAAAGAGAAGACTTACAGTGTTGTAGTCATGGCAGAAACTCAAGACCAGCCAAAAAAACTTCACCAATATTTTGTGCTCGTAAAAAAATCATGTCCTCTGTCCAGGTGGCCAACGACAAAGGCAAGATCAATCTACACAGTACATATCTTGCATCAATAGCCTCATTTAAAGTTCTTTGGTTCAGTTATTTCCCGGTCATCAAGCACTTCAAGCCAACACCAAATCCCAGAACATCAGAAGATATGCTAAATAAACGCCAATGTATCTTGAAACAACCGTATTAAAATAGGGTTTTAATACTAAGACCCTAGTCTTCAACTATTCCACCCAAACACAACCAGGACCTCCAAACAACTTCAAGCAGATTCTGATAGTGCTTCACTTTGGATTTTCTAAGTTGCATGTACAAAGATAGCTTGTATCCTTCCCCCCGGAAAAATGAGTTCTTCAAGAACCCCAAATACTCAGTCACTAAGAAAAACACTGTCTGAAAAACCTAGAATACTCTGACATAAGGTTTATGAACATAAGAACTCTACTAATGCTTTTATGGATCTTTTCCAAAAATCAATTTAGCATTTTAAACCAAGACAAAAAACCTAGCTGATTGACAAATCTTGATCCTTTAAACAACGAAAAAACCATAATCAGTCAATGTGACCTACGATTGAAACAACTTCCCTTGTGATTCCACAATTACATGGGCTATAAATTTCGAAATAAGATGATTTTATTGAAACCGATAAGACCCAATGTATAAACCAGCTACAATAACAGAGGTTTTAAATTAAAACCCTAAAAACATCAAATACAGTAACATCGACTGTTATGCCCAGTTAGAATCGCTCATGGTCATAAATAATCATCAAGAACAACAATCGATTCAGATTTACAGTAGACAGTACACCTCGAAAATTGAATAATCTATAAATAACTCTAGCTCATAAAACAGAGGATCAACATAATAACCCTAAGGCGAAGCTGTATTAGGGACAAAATTCTAGGATCGTCACTCAAGGGTGCCTAGACAGGCCTTTACACAGGAGCCAAGAACTAATCAACCAGGACAATACATACACTATAGACAATATCAAGACTCGGACAAATAACAAGAATAACAACAAGAATCACAGAACAAACACGAGAAATGTAAACAAACAGATAAACTGGTCCTCACTACCCGGTATCAACTAGACCAACAAAAAAACAGGAGATAAAAGCAGAACAATGATATGATGAACATAAATAATAACAAGAGACAGAAAGATCTCACAACAGTGTTTAACTCCTTCCAAGCAGATCTATCTTATAACCTTCTAGGGTTACAAAGTAGATCCAAGAAGAACACCAAAGACTACCTGGTTGGTTTGTCCTGAAACCTTCTAGGGTTTCAGAGACCAACGCAGACTTTAACTCCAGAAGACAAGAGATCTCCTTCACAATAACTCCACCAAACCCTAACTAGGGTTTCTACCACACCAAATCTGAACAGATCTCATAAGATCTATATCTGCACACACTTCAAGGACAAGATCAAAACAGATCTACAAGAGGAAAATTATTCAAACAACAAATAACTAGATCTAAACCCAAGATCTCACATCGGAAACCCCAGAATCAGACTCAAGAGGTGTCACAGAGCTCTGATACCATGTAAACAACCATGGCATGAACAAGAAATAGAATGAGAACACTAAAGATAGCGACAAAATGTGACAAATCTCTTACTAACCCAAACCAAAAGTATTTTCCCCCCAGAAACTATTTTATCTTACAATAACAATACACACATGTTCAATATAATCAACTAATATCAATATCAGTTGATTAAAATACAAAGGAAACCAGAATCACACAGGATTCAACAACTCAACAACCCTAATCAATATCAGTTGATTAACAGATTATCTTGAAAAAAAATATTTTAGAAAAAAAATATATAATTACACTGGTATCAAATTAATAATCTTGACTATAAAACATAAACTATTTACACGCATTCTTATGTGAGGATCATATATATGTTTCCAAATGAATCATATATTAAATTAGTTATTCAAATCTTAAAATACAAAAGAATCAAATGTTAACAAAACTAATGTATTCATACTTACCTTAACGATTTGATATTTTGGCATAACTTATACTTTACAGAATCATTGCTTAGTCACTTGTGCATGACACTCGTAGGTATATTTCATATTTTGGCATAACTTTATTATCTTGGACTTGGTATAGCCTTCTTACCTAGGCCGCTAGGTGGGCATGGCCGGTGAACCTTAACAAAACTCATTATTTTTTTATATCGCGGAACTTAGTAACTTACACACAATCTAATTTATACCTATGTTCATGTAAACAACCATGGTATGAACAAGAAATAGAACGAGAACACTAAGCATAGCGACAAAACGTGACAAATCTCTTATTAACTCAAACCAAAAGTATTTCCCCCCGGAAACCCTTTGATCTTACAACTTGTAAGATCAACAATGAAAAAATGTTCAATACAATCAATTGATATCAATATTAGTTGATTAACATACAAAGGAAACCAGAATCACACAGGATTCAACAACTCAACAACCCTAACGACTAGAGAGAAGATACCAGAATGAACAACCATAACAACAACCAGCTGATCATCCACTAATGATCATCAATACCAGAAGATCGATCTCTCACAAAATACAACTAAGAGACTACCACCGATCTTCAAAAATAACTGATATATAATCCTAACAAACTCTCATGGAATACAGAGAGAATCAGAGGAAAGTGTGTGTAAAAGTGTGAAAGAATGAATGTCCAAATGAACGACTAGAGAAAGATATATAGTCATGCCTTCTAATATCTCAACTCCTTAGCCCGCAAGTCCAAAAGCCCAACTTCAGCATTAAGCATTAGCCCACCAACAACCTTTAGGCCCACTTGAACAATCAACTCCTTTCTTTCAGCCCAACCTCATAAACACATAACAACTAGCATTAGTAACGATTTATTATAAAACTAAACTTATGTTATAAAAATATAAAACTGAATATATATAATATATAGTTTTAACAGTTTACTATAGGACTTGAATCATCAACCTTATGAGGATAGACATATTTCTATATATCTTGATATTATTAGACTACAGACTTTTTAGTTCTTCCCATTTAATTGCATTCCTATTTATAACTTTAATCAATATATGTTTAATGAATTTTTTTTTCTTATTATATGCATGTGTTATAATGTGTGATATGTAATATACATCTTTTATAATGTGTAATACTAATAACGTTTGTAATAAAATTTAGAAATTGAACCTTATTACATTTAAATTTACTTAAAACTAATAAAGAAATGTTAATAATTAAGAATATTAGCGTTTGGATTATATTTTTTAACGGCCAACTAAATCACCGGATAAGCATTCTGGATGCCCTTAATCTAGCAAATGCATCTTCTTATCCATAACGATCAGAGTTGGATGCATATCCGAACCACCAAGCCACCAGTTCTGAGGAAAACCTGATCACCCGAAGTCCCACTCAGGTAAAACCCGGTTCGGCTACTATTGAGCTAAATGTACAATGTATATATCCCACAAATAAAAAAACAAGAAGCATTCAACTAGTAATTAGTTAACCAATAAATCAAAAAACTAACTCGTTTTCAAGAAATCATACCTATATAACACAATACTTCTAGGATTTTGAAATTGTTATTCCCTTTAAGTATGAACTAGTATTGTATATTGTATAATTTGATTAACTACAACCCATTATCTTTCTTTTCACAAGACACTCTCTTCTCTCTCTCTAAACCGGTGGTGAGGTTGCTCGACGATGACGATCTAATTCAGATTAGCGTGCGGGGATTGTTCGATCTGCTCAGTGTAGCAATCTTGAATAATCCGTTCACTCTAATAGGTTTAGCTTTCATCCATTCGCGCCTTGGATCAGTCTTAGATCACGTTCCATCATCATGAACGTGGGGGATGATGGAGGGAGTTGGAAAGACGTGCCTATTAAGAAAGGTCTCAAGAACAAAGGTTTTTTCGGCGACAAGTATAACAGAGGAAACACCACGAAGTTTTTCATTACTAATCTTCCTCCGGGATGCAATCCGTGGGATGTCGCAGAATTTGTAAAAGTTTTCGGAGAAGTTTCAGGAGTTTATATTGCTAGGAAGGCGGACAAAGAAGGTAGGAAGTTCGGTTTTGTGAGTTTTAACAACGTTGTTGACGTGAAAGAAATGGAACGCGCCCTCAACAGAACGAAGATGGGGGGTTTTAAGTTATTGGCAAACCTTGCTAGATTTGCTAAGGAGAATCAAGGTAGTGTTGGTGGGTATAACTGAGGAGCAGTTGGTAATGGAAAGTATCATCATAATCCCCCGCAGAACTTGAATGGTTAGGTACAACAGAATCCTTCCCAGGTTCATTATAATGGTAACAATTCGGTTACCAATCGAGGAAAAAAGAAGCTGTTTAGTGAGTTATTCAACAACGAAACTAGTAATCCAGGCAGTAGCAGTAATCCGGTAATGGAGGTTAGTACGATTATCGAAATTGCTGACGAGACAGTGGCTTTCAAAGACCTAATCGGCAGAGCATTGGTGGGAAGGTGTAAAGACCTTACAACTATGAGGAAACTTAACTACATTTTAGCGGATTACGGATTATCAGGGGTCTCGTTAAGTTATTTGGGTGGTCTTTCGATGCTTTTGAAGTTCGTGGATGAAGAATCTTGTGTTAATCTCTTTCTTAACCATCAATCTTGGAAGGATTGGTTCTTCAGTTTAGATCCGTGGAATTGCCAATCTCTCCCGTTTGAACGTCTGGCTTGGGTAAAGATTCACGGTGTCCCGATGCACCTGGCGGATAATGACGTTCTAAATAATATAAGTGAACTTTTTGGTAAGATCGTGCATGGTTCTCAGCTGGATGCGGATGACGGTAATTTTTCGGTTAGTTGGATTGTGTTGTTGGTCGGAGTGGGAGACATGATTCATGGCCACGTTACGTTAAGATGGAAGAATAAGCAGTTCCGGGTTTGGGTTGAGGAAGGAACTAGTGGCTGGGTCCCAGATTCTGTAGGTTCAGTGGCCGTCCCGGGTGACGCTTCATCGCCATTGGTTTTGAGTAAGATTGAAGACCGGCAAGTCTTCGGGTTCAACGATAACATTGGCGGTGGTCAGCAAGAGCCCCAGCTGGGATTTCAGTCGGAGGTGAACCAGATTCCGGTGGAAGTAGATGAACAGGATGGGGTAACTGAAGAGGTGAGAGAACAGGGAGGGGAAGATACGGTTCTAGACATTAACTTGGATACGTGCATGGGTGGTTCCGAGGAATTTAATGAAGGGTCAGGTCCCGAGGTGGTGCATGGAGTTAATTTGTTCGACCAGAATATTCCATCCCCTGGCAATAGATTCTTTGCTTTTTCTTCAGTGGGCCCGAGTAATAATAGAAGGAGGCCCAGTGTGTCTACAATTCGCAAGCCCAGTTCTAGGGCCCAGTCCAACTCTAGTAGTCCATCTGGGGATCCAAGACCTAAGAAAATAGGTAGGGTGGATGATGGGGATCCTTTTGATTTAAACAGATTCATCGGAATATTGAAGGTTCCCGAAGCTCCTACGACAACAGAAGAAGGTAACTGTCAGGGGGAGGGGGAGGTAGACATAGAGAACCATATCGACTTAAATTTTGAGCTGGCCAGTGGTACTTCGGTCGATGCTGCTAGGGACCAGGCCTTCGGTGGTTCGAATCAGAGTGGGGTGCCGAATTTTGTATCTAATCGAAAGGTTAATCTGGTGGAAGAGATCGAAGCTACGGTGGTGGTCGGCTCTATGGTTGGGGCGAAATTGGCAGGCTACGAAAATCTGGTAAAAAATTCCATCTTGGAAGAAGGTATCAATAGAGTTCAAGCATGAATTTCTTATCTCTCAATGTTAGAGGTCTGGGAGGAGTGGAGAAGATCCCGTGGGTTCGGGACCTTAAGGTTAGTCTGAACGTTCATTTTCTTTTTCTCCAGGAGTCTAAAATGGAATCGGTTCGGGATGGGGTTGGTCAAAGTATTTGGGGAAACAATATTTTTGGGATGGAAGTGGTTGAATCGGTTGGGCAGTCGGGAGGTCTCATCAGTCTTTGGGACCGGTCTCGGTTTGAGAGGATTAGCTCGGCAAAGAAGAGGAACTTTTTGTTGATTCACGATAGACTTAAGGGTAGTGGGGAACTCCTGAATGTTGTGAACGTTTATGCTCCGCAAGGTGTTGCGGCTAAAAAATCATTATGGGATGATCTTGAATCCGAAATAGGTAGGTGGCAAGGGATGTGGTTATTAGCTGGTGACTACAATGCGGTTCGTTTCCAGGGGGAACGGAAGAATTCGGTTTTAAGCACTTGTGTGCTGCTGCGTTTAACCAGTTTATTCATAATACGGGCTTGATAGAGTATAATATGAGGGGTCGTAAATTCACTTGCATCCGCGATAATGGTAAAAAGCTAAGTAAAATAGACATGTTTTTTGTCAGCCATGATTTTTTCAGTAAATGGCTAGAAGCATGTCTGCGGGTGCTTCCTAATACATTTTCGGATCATGGGCCTCTGTTTCTTTCTTCTGCGGCTAACAACTTCGGGCCGAAACCATTTCGGTTTCTTAATTCTTGGTTGGGTAAACCTGTCTCGAAGAATCTGTGAGATCTATGGCGATTCCTGTAGAGCAGGCGGGGGAACGGGATCTGTATTTGGCCAAGAAACTGGCCGCTATCCCCGATAAGGTAAAAATTTGGAGGTCTGAGAGGCTTCAGTTGGAGCAGAAAGAAGAAGAAGAGGCCTCGTCCATTATTTGCGAGCTGGAAAAGATCATGGAAATTCGTAGGCTGACTGAGGAAGAGGAATGGATGTTAGCGGAAAACAAGAAAGTTCTTAAGGAGCTGAGTTTGGCCAAAGCGGCTGATTTAAAACAGAGATCTCGGGTCCGGTGGGCGGTTGATGGAGATGAGAATTCCAGTTTCTTCCATGGTTGTATCAATGGTAGAAAAGCTTCAAATGCCATCCCGGGTCTTTCTATCAATGGCGAATGGATATCGAAACCCTCTTTAGTTAAGAAGGAGGTTCTCGTGTTTTTTAGAAGCCGTTTTGAGGAAGGGCTGTCTTGTAGGCCTCGAATAGAAGGTTGTTTCTTAAAGAAAATCTCAGATGAGCAAAGTAATTTTCTTTCAGCGCTGTTCTCTAATGCGGAAGTCAAAGAAGCTGTTTTTGGGTGTGGTGATGATCGTGCCCCGGGTCCGGATGGATTCAATTTCCGGTTTATCAAGCATTTTTGGGACTTCTTTGAGGTAGACTTTAGGGGCATAGCTGAATTTTTTTATGCTTCAGGTAGGATCAGCGTCGGGTGTAGTTCTTCATTTATTACTCTTGTTCCCAAGTCAGCTGATCCGTGTAGTTTGAATGGTTATAGACCTATAAACCTGGTTGGTGTCATTAGTAAATTCATTTCCAAGCTGCTGGCCAATCGTCTGAAGATGGTGGTGGGGTCCGTGATTTCCAACTCGCAGTCGGCCTTCTTAAAGGGCAAGTTTATTCTGGACGGCCCACTGGTTATTAACGAGGTCATCAACTGGTGCAAGAAGAACCGTAGGCAAGTCTTTTTGCTGAAGATTGACTTTGAAAAGGCCTATGATAATGTCAACTGGAATTTTATGTTAGACTCTATGGCCCAATTGGGTTTTCCGCCTATTTGGAACGCTTGGATTCGGGGAATCGTCACTTTAGCTAGATCCTCTGTATTGGTCAACGGGTCCCCAACCTTCGAGTTTCAGTGTGGCAAAGGTTTGAGGCAAGGTGACCCTATATCCCCGTTCCTGTTTCTTATTGTTATGGAAGTTCTTGCTTGTATGCTTGCTAGGTTGGTCGAAGTTAGTGTTCTAAATGGGATCGGTGCCCTAATATTGGTCCGTCTATTTCTCACCTTTTGTTTGCAGACGACGCAATCATTGTTGGTGATTGGTCTAAAGTAAATATAGAGAAGGTGGTTCAGATTCTTAGATGCTTCCGCATTTGCTCAGGTTTGAAGATAAATCTGGATAAGTGTAACTTGTTCGGCCTTGGTGTTGAGTCTTTGGAGGTGGAGGGGCTGGCATCGATAGTCAGTTGCAGGGTTGGTGGGTTTCCGTTTAAATACTTGGGGGTCATGGTGGGGGCGAACATGAATAGGGTGGTAAACTGGAAGCTGGTATACGATGTGTTTGATGCCCGGTTGTCTAAGTGGAAATCTTCGTGTTTGTCCATAGGAGGCAGGTGGTGCTTATCAAATCCGTCTTAGAAAGTTTGTCGGGGTATTATTTTTCTATCTATAGAGCTCCGGTCTCGGTTGTTAATGATCTTGAAGCGAAGATTAGAAAGTTTTTGTGGGGGTTTGGGGACGGTACAAGGAAAATGCACTGGGTTAACTGGGATAGAGTGGCGCTTCCTAAGGTGAAAGGCGGTTTGGGGCTTTCAAAGCTGTTGTCGATTAACATTTCTCTGTTGTCCAAATGGGGATGGCGCTATAAGATGGAGAGCAACGCTTTATGGAAATGGGTGGTGGATGCTTTTCATTTTAGCAGGAACAATTGAGATTTCATTCCTTGCCGTAAAGGCTCGAGTGGGCCATGGTCCAATATAGTGAAGGTCTTGTATAGAAACGTTGTTTCCGGAACTCCGCTTAGGTGTTTTTTCAAAGGTTTGCTTGGGGACGGGAAAGACATCAGTTTCTGGTTGGACCCTTGGATTGGTGATGTTCCGCTGAAAGATTTGTGTCCGTCTCTATTTGTTCTTGAAAGAAATAAGAGGTGTAAGGTGTCTCATATATTGTCTCGTTCTAGTGTGGGTCTGGTTAGACATTGGGTTTGGTGTAGGCAGCCTACTACGGGTCAAGAGATTGTTGAGTTGGCTCGTCTCTTTGAGAAGCTGGAATCGGTCTCGCTTTCGGGTCAGCAGGATAGTTGGGCTTGGATTGGCTCTATAGATGGGAAATATAGTGTGGGGGCGGTCAAGAACTTGTTTGTGGCGGAGCTCGACGTTAGTAATTACTATATAATGGACTGGTGTAAGTGGATCCCGGCGAAGTGCAACATATTTGCGTGGCGAGCAGGTCTGGATAGGCTTCCAACTGCTGCGGCGCTATCGAGAAGAGGCATTTTTATGGAAGAGACTTTATGCCCGTTTTGCTCGGAGAATGAGGAAACTGTCGATCACATTTTCTTGGCGTGCAGTTTCGCGTTGGTTCTTTGGCAGCATCTATCTGTTTGGTGTGGGGTTCCTAACATTTTTGCATTCTCTTTTAAGGATTTGATGGAGTTCCAGCTCTATTCGGGTCTCTCGGGTAAAGGAAAAGAGATTCTGCACGGCTTGATTATCATTGGGTGTTGGAGTATATGGAGGATGAGGAACGATATTAAGTTTAATAATAAAGTGGCTCGGGTGGAAGGAGTTATTTCGGAAGTGAAGTCCTTCGGTTTCCTTTGGGCGAAGAATAGAGCTAAATTAGATTCGTTATCTTGGTCCAACTGGTGTAAATTTGTAATTATGTAGTCGTTTGTGTGTGTTGGTGTGGCCGCCCCGGTTTGTGGGTGTGTCGGTTTTTTAATAAAGTTAGCCTTTTAAAAGAAAAAAAAAACTACAACCCATTAATTACATATTTTTAGTGATACGTAATATAAGATTTAATGACAATAATGTTATTCAATTCCCAATATAAATTAATGAATTATATCAGGCAAGATACTTTTTTTCGTTTGTGGTAGGAGGCTATATTTTTCTCTACGTTTCAAAAAAAAGTTTTGTTCAAAATCGAACGGGTTAAATTTAATTAACTTTTTATTTTTTACCGTGACGAACAAAACAATATGTTTTGAACAACTTCGGTAGCGATACCCGTGTTCATTTTTATGGTGACCAATACAAATTTCGTTTAGATACCGACTGAACAATGATGAAACCGGAGTTGTATTAAAATAAAGTTTTTTTTTTTTGTATCGTAAATTAATACCGACATTCTTTTTTTATGATCAATATTAAACTCTTATGAATATCCCATTAAGCAATTATTTTTCGATTGTTATACCAAGTATGAATATTGTATCGAACCGAATCAAAGTGATACCAATCCTTGCGTCACGTACTTCAACTTCCACTAGTGATAAAGGAATTTTGAATGATAAAAGTGGGGTCAAGAAGATTAAGTGAAAATTTGGTTTGGGCTGTTTGGCATATTATTTGCAATGGAAACGTGCAACCGATCTGTCGCCACTCGCGTGATGATCAACAGTCCACACAATCCATGCGTCACGTACTTCAACTCCCGCGTGTTTTTTGAATCAAATATTTTTCTCTAAATATATTTATAATTTTATTTTCCACTTGTTTTAAAATCTATTTCTAAATTGTTAAGAAACTTCGACTAACAAAAAGAGTATCATTCTTAAATGTTAATTAGTATTAATGATTTCTTAGTTTTCTATTATTTATCAAGTTAACTTTTGTCAACCGAAAATAAAGTTATATTAGGAAGTAATTAACATCAACTTAAATTTATAAACCTTTTCTGAACGGCGAATTTCTTGCTCTTTGTAAGACTTGAACTCAAGACCTCACACTTAAGTGTATTATGTCTTTCCACCAGACCACCAACCTAATGATACTTAAATTTATAAACTACTTTTACAGATACCAAGTGTTTCTTAATATATGTGTTTAAACTTTAAACGACATAACTTAGACAAATATTCTTCAATAACCATAAAATATAGACAACTAATAACTCAAATCAAAACAATTCACCTGATTTGGTATGGGAAATACCAACGAGCCATCTTTTATGACATATCATGTGAACTAGCCCTTAAACCGTTTGGGGGAGACCATGTATGAGACAAAATATAAAAATGGTCAAGGGGTTTATTTAGTTAATTATGCTTAAAGGGAGACTAATATCTTTCTAACCAAAAAAAAAAAAATTGTAAAAAGCATAAGGGTGTAAAATCAGATTAAAAAGAGGCTTAGTGAGTAGGAAAGAAAGTTACTGTCAACAAACAAATGAATAGGAGGTATATGAAGTGGAAGTTGTAATGAAAACTTTAAGCAATCGCGAATGATCTCTAGATTAAATTGTGGAAGTTTTGCATTTCTCTTGAGAGATGCAGGTTCAACTCTCACTTGAAGCAGAGTGAGATACTAGTGGACAATGATAGGAGACCCAGGGAAACCTGGGTTGGATCCTTGAGCCAAACGAATTTTACCGGTAATTTCACCGTCGTGCCTAAGGGTATGTGGGTTTTCTCCAGAATTGGTGGTGGACTCGGGTTACTCTCGGAGTACTCCGTTTGTCCAGTGGGTGCGCCAAGAATGTTCGGGATTGATTCTGTTAGCCATTCAAAAAAAAACTTTAAGCAATCTTCTTTTCTTTTGAATGGCGATGAACGTCTAAGATGTTTACCAAGGGAAGGTTCGAACCTGGGTTTCGTGGAAGACCTTTAGGTGCATGCGCCATGTTGTGATATCCTCTACCAAGAAAAAAATGAGGTTATAATTAGGAATCTTTGGGGTTAAAACGTGTAAGTAACACCCTTATCATGTGGAAATAATATTTAAGCTATAAAATTTGTACAACGAGTTTGAATTATATTAGTCATGTATGTTAAATGTGAGATTAATCCCAACTAGCGAAATATTTAAAGGCAGTCCTAATTTTGAATGTATATTCCGTCGACGATTTCATACTAACTGAACGTTAACCTAATTAGTTTTTTGATGACGTGACATACTTATGTTGTAAAAGCTTTAACTTTTAATGACGTGACATGCTTTTGTGACAAAACATTAATTTTTTGATGACATGCTTATGTGCCAAAAACTTGAACTTTTTGATAAAATGACATGCTTATGTGGCATGTCATGTCATCAAAAACTAACTGAGTGAACATTTAATTAGTATGTGATTGTCGGAGAAATACGTTCAAAGTTAGGAGTGTCTTTAAACATTTTCTTAGTTGAGATTAATTTCGATCAATAAATGTAAGTTATGATTATTAAAATCTAATAAACTAATTTTTTTTTAAGACATGAAATAAGGTGGGCCACTCCTTAAATTTGTAAGTGTTTATAATGACTATCAATTAACTATACTAAAAGAAAACCAATTTATACCACTTAATACTTATCATGAACTTAGACCTATTATTGTCACTTGACAATGTAATATCACTCGTTCATGTGTTTGAGCGGCAAAGTCATTCACAACCTATTATTCTTCCCAATTACAAATTCCCTTCCATAGTTAGATTTAAATAACTTGTCGATTTTATATTCAAATGAGGAATAAAAAACATTATTTATGGTATACAAAATTAAGTTCTTTTGTTGATGTCATTTACCATATATTTATTCTCCATAACTTATTCATAATTCAAAATAAATAAATAACATACCTATAGAAAAACCGGTTGGTCGATTTTCATCTTCAAAATATGTATCTCCTAACGAACAACAATGTACGTGTAATGTTATTGATTCCTGATACATGCTGACGATTAACGTCTTTTATTGTTATTTTTGTTTTATTTTACTCAAAAATAATGTTTCTTGTGACTTCATGTTCGTAGTTATGATTAAAGTTGTATTAGTACCACTTGTGGCCTAGTGGTAGGGTGACTTGGATTCTCTAATGGAGACTCAAGTTTAAACCTCACTTGTATCACTTTGGTGGATAAGGCAATGATAGATAGAGCATAGCCTCCTTGCAGAGGTGTCAGGCTTTATCCTGAGCACACCCGGGTTTTCGTCCCACCATGTGTTACGCCAGAGAGTTCTACTCTTGTTGTGACAGAACGAATGTCAAGTGGCAGCCGGCGGTATGGTTTCTCGGGGGAACGCCCAAGCCAAACTCAGAAGCCAGTGTGGGCCCCGTTAAGACAACATAGTCTAGCCGGAGTGGGGTAACGAGACTCTCCAAGTTGGGGAGTGCGACAGCCTAATACAAGAAAGTTGACGTTCCAAAAAAAAAAGAATATTAGAAGGTTAGTAAAACATATAATTATTTATTTCTTTTATCATTAAATTTAGAGTAAAATGCACGGATAGTCCCTGTGGTTTGGTGAAATTTCACATTTAGTCCCAAACTTTTCAAAATTACACTCTTAGTCCCTATCGTTTGCCAAGTTGTTACTCGGATAGTCCTCAAAGCGTATGGAGGTTAGTTTTTCTGGTTAAGTGGGTGTGAAATGACAAGGACTATCCGAGTAAAAACTTGTCAAACCACAGGGACTATCCGAGTAACATTCATCCGCTTTAGGGACTATCCGAGTAACAACTTGTCAAACCACAGGGACTAAGAGTGTAATTCTGAAAAGTTGGGGACTAAAGGTGAAATTTCACCAAACCACAGGGACTATCCGTGCATTTTACTCTTAAATTTAAAAAAATTGATACAATTTATGTCAATTTAAACATTATAAATAAATAACAAATTTTAGCTTAGTTGGTTGTACTCTTAGCTTTGGGTGAGTTTCAAAAAAATTTTGAATTATGTGGTTTTAAATGTTTATAAATTAGAAAATGAAGTGCATTATTAATAATAAATAAAATGTAAAACAAAGAATTCTAAAATTCAACTTATAACTTTATGTTTTAGAAATATTTATGTAATTATAATAATTAAATAAAATATGTCTACTTAATTGTAATTACCTAATAAATATTTCCCAATGAGTGAAGTGGTTGGAGAAAGAATTAGTGTTTTTTGTGACTCAGATTCGATTCCCACTCTCCTCATTATTTTCTGTGGCATCCAAGTGAAGAGCAAATACGGGTGGCGCCGGTTCGACTTGGATGAGAGGCGAGATTTTACCGATTATTCCATTGTCGTGCCTTTGGGCAGGTGGAGGCCGGGTTTCCGCGCATCTGTGGAGAGCCAAGGGCCTGGCGGCAGTCGAGTAGTCCACCTTGGCCACAACGCCTGGTGTCACGGAAGAAATACAAGATGAGAGGAGCAGGACATTGTCTTGTACAGCTATGAGCTGTGTGTGTCCGCCACTCTGCTCGTCTACGCATCATTGTCTGATCTTGATAATTGGATCAAGACAGGACACTGGCCATTATACAACGGGAGCTCACACTATGACATGGCCCAGTACAACGAAGACAAGATCAAATTCAGAAAAATGGCTTTGAGCACACAACACTAGGCCAACAGTGAGTAGAGCCGACCCAGTAGTGAATACATATTGCACCCATCTGGGTTAAGTAGTGAAGGGCCGAATACTCGCAAAATGGAGACGGTTAGGTTGCGGTATGACAATCGTGGCTCGAGCGAGGGATTCTAATGATAATTGTGCAAAAAGTATGCTAATTTTTTTGTTTATTTTTAAATTAGATTTAATGAGTTCGTCTACGATTATTGAAGTTGAAAGATTCAAAGGGTTTTGGTTAAATTGGTGAGATTTATAGTCATTTGACAATTGGTTTGAAGGTTATTTTAAAGGTTTGACCAAAATAACGTGTGTACACAGTGGATTTGTTATAATCCGCGCCACATTGGCACCAGGCTTGACAAAATAGTTGTCGTTTGGCATGTTTGCTGTCACTGGCACCATATTTTTCGACCACATTTTTCGGCTTCTAGATGATATGTAGAATATTATGCCACGAATAGTTATTCTTGCTAATATGTGTACACAATGGATTTGTTATAATCCGCGCTAAATAAAAGCTAAGAGACGCAACGACTCGGCTCGATTTAGTGTGACGTCCACGCACGTTTTAACGTGATGTTCGCACATGTTGTCTGCGGCGCAACGCCCGCGGGGTATTATCCTAGTTAGTTTCAATTACATACAATTTAAATTTCATTCTCATAATAATTCTTTAATGTCAAAACAATTTCAATAAAACATGTATTATATAACAATTTCTAAATTTTGACACAATCAGTAAAATGAATTTTAAAATAAAAGATTTCGTCAACATTAAATTGATCAACATTGTTTGATGTTTTTCATTTTTTTTTAATATAAAGACGTGAATTTGTTATATGTTAGTGTTTATTTACATTTTTGCTTGACATTTTCAACTTTAATATCTATGAATAACTTTATTTTATAATACATCTATTGTTTGTTTATGTTACTAAGTCTAATACGTATTTATTTGAACACTAACGAAAAGGATGATGTAGGTTCCGATTCTACTTTGAAACCTTTGTCAATGAAATAATATAATTCATTTCTATAATATCTATATATTTTAAGCCTACATGACCAATAACTAAAAATATATAGAGTTAATTACACAAATGGGTCCTGTGGTTTATAGTTAATTTCGCCTTTGGGTACTAACTTTTTTTTTTAACATGTTTAGGTCTCATGGTTTCAGTTTTGTAACACCTTTGGGTACTAACACCAAAATTAGTTAATTAATGACCAAAATGCCCTTGCATTTTTTAAGTTTATCAATGTAACACATTTGGGTACTAACACCTAATTTTATTTAAGTTTAAATCAATTTTATAAAATCTATTTATTTTTTTTATTTTCATCTTTTTATTATATTTCTTTATTAACATAAAGTCTATTTATTTTTTTTTATTTTCATATTTTTATTAAATTTCTTATTTAACATAAAATCTACTAGTTACACCAGTAAAATCTACTAGCTATATAGTTTTATGTAAATTAAATATCTTACTCGTTTTAAATAATCTAAGCCTTACTCGTTTTCAATTTTGGATAGATAATAATAAATATAGAAACTGTATAAGTTCTAAAATAGTAAAATGTAAATGAACAAAAAAGCAAGTTAAAAAAAGGTTTAATTATATGAAAGATATTAATTATTATCAATTATATCTATCCAAAATTTATTATTATCAAAAATATTTATTATCAATTATTTTGGATAGTAATAAATAATAAATATCTTTGATAATAATAAATTTTGGATAGATATGATTGATAATAATAAATATCTTTCATGAAAAAAAAATTAAGCCTTTATGTAATTAAGCCTCTACAATTAAGCCTTTAGAAAATTAAGCCTTTATGTAACAACACGTTACAAAAAAAACGAGTTAAAAAAAGGTTTAATTATTTTCATGAAAGATATTTATTATTATCAATTATATCTATCCAAAATTTATTATTATCAAAGATATTTATTATCAATTATTTTGGATAGTAATAAATAATAAATATCTTTGATAATAATAAATTTTGGATAGATATAATTGATAATAATAAATATCATTCATATAATTAAACCTTTTTTTAACTCGCTTTTTTGTTCATTTACATTTTACTATTTTAGAACTTATACAATTTCTATATTTATTATTATCTATCCAAAATTGAAAACGAGTAAGGTTTCGATTATTTAAAACGAGTAAGATATTTAATTTACATAAAACTATATAGCTAGTAGATGAAAAAAAAAATAGACTTTATGTTAATAAAGAAATATAATAAAAAGATGAAAATAAAAAAATAAATAGATTTTATAAAATTGATTTAAACTTAAATAAAATTAGGTGTTAGTACCCAAATGTGTTACATTGATAAACTTAAAAAAATGCAAGGGCATTTTGGTCATTAATTAACTAATTTTGGTGTTAGTACCCAAAGGTGTTACAAAACTGAAACCATGAGACCTAAACATGTTAAAAAAAAAGTTAGTACCCAAAGGCGAAATTAACTATAAACCACAGGACCCATTTGTGTAATTAACTCAAATATATATTATGAATACGTGTTTATATGTATCTCATATTGATTATTTAAATACCAATTATAAAATTAAAGGACATAGACCTATAAATTTTATACTTTATAATTTGTATTAATAATAATTAATTTTGTTCTCGATGTATTACAAATTAAATATTTTTTTGTTATGTATTTATTAATTATAAAATTGTTAATTTTAAAATCATCATAATCATAACGGAGACTGAAACTAAATATCTAATTGCGTGTGTGAAATAATAGATTCCGTCAACTTTTAAAATAAAAGATTACTATATTATGACAGCATTATTTTTTTATATAAAATTAAATAAAAACTTACTATATTATGCTAAAATACTTTGCCATGTTTCTTAACCAAAATACAGATTTCAATAGCAATTTCAGAATAAATTGTTTAATTTGACATATCACGACTACATTTTTCTGATTTTCTATTTTAGTTACGATACCGTAACAAACTGAACCGATACCAATCGAACTCCCGCCACGAAGCATAGAGATATTTTACTAGTTCAAATTAGAACCGAAAAACCCAAATAATGAAAACGTGAAACCGAACGACTTTTTTTAACAAATCAAGCTAAAATGTGGAAAACCTAATAAATACCCTCTTAGTGACACAATAAACAAATTTTACATTTTTTTCCCTTAGAAAGGTTTAAACACATAGTATTCTAAAAATAGGAAGTCGCAGAGAGGGTATCAAATGGATTCTGATTGAATTGATTCTAGTGGTGTTGGAACCGTCTCGTCGAACTCTAGGATCTTAAATTTTAAGTTTTTGCCTTCGTATTTTTGGCTTGTAGATTTAAAACTTTAATTAGATCATTATATCTTTTTATCTGATATTGTGTTTTTTTTTTTTAATTTTCGTCATTGTGTCTTTTATGCAACTCATTGTTTCTTTTTTCTTTGACATTGTGTTTTATTTCTTGGCATTCTCTAATATTTTAGGATCCATTGTGTTTTTGTACCCTTTCTAAATTTAGGAGACTTTATAAGATAATTTTACCCTTTTTTCCTTATAAATATATTGTTTAAAATTGATAACTTGATTATATCTTACTTTAAATTTAAAGCATTCTCAAATCTTGATAAAAAAATATATTTAATTGGTTACTGACGAGGTATAACCTGGATCGGCTAACCTGACCCGGTCATCACCTATTATTATATTATAAATATTTAATTACACATGTTTATTCTAGAATGTTCTATTCTGCATGGATAAACCATATAACCAAATCCCCAAACTTTTGGGAAGATCATGCAAATCCCTAACTTATCGGAGCCCATCCTAAGTTAGGGGAAACCCTAATGGTAAACTATAAAATAGAGGTAAACATCAAAGGTATGAATCATCTTGTTCTCGTTTACTCTCTCTCTCTACTCATACTTTCTTTCTCCCAAACAGAGACTTATTCTCACGTCGGAGGGTGGTTACAGGAATAACCTCATTCCTGTAACGAGTCCTAACGGTGTTCTGTCTTGCAGTCGGCTGTTTGGATCACCAAAGAGTTGAAGTCATAGCCGGAGCTTACCCATAAGGTCAGTGTGTCACTGCCCCAGCCCCGATTTTACCCGGTCCAGGAGCCGCGGTACAGGAACCCGTGGTATTTATTATTTGATGCGACAGCAGAAGATTTAACAGGATCTTTTAAAACTTGAAAATGCCTGATTATTTTATTTCATAATTCGGGATTAACCCCGTAATTTAGAATAGAGGAATTTTTGAATAATTAACAACCAAACATACAAAATAATTGTACATAATCACACCAACACGTATAGCCAAAATTGTCGATTTCTCGACTTACATTTTTATATATTATATTATGCTTCCATACACACTTGTTATCTTACAAAAGTTTTATTTATTTTTTTTAAGTTATTTCACATGATTATATTTTACTACTATTATTATTATACAACAACAACCATGCCGTCACACCATCCCGTCGGCTGGCATCTCAGAAGCGATGCTCCCTCTCGTCGTACTTCCAGGATATCTTTTCTCCTATATCCCTAATTCGGTTCCCTGCATCAATCAGCTCCTCGCCATACTGGCGGAGTTCAGCCAAGTTCTCGGAGCTCATAGGTGGATGTAGTGGAGGCTCCGTGTCAATTTGAGGGAAAAAGGTATCAGGGTTATTCAGAAGATTTTGAAACTGCCAGTCAGTGGTCCACCATTCTTCCAGCTCTGCTGGTAAAGGTTGGGAGTGGATAAGGGGATCTGGGATGGCTGGTTCCAAATTTACTGGAAGTTGGGTTTCGGCAGGGTAAATGAAAAGATTTTCATTGACTGGCCTAAGGATATCATAACTTGCCAGTATACGATCTAGTTCCTCCTGCAGTGGCAATTCCTCGGCTTGCTTAGAACTTTCCCCAATCTCTATTCTTTTTTCCTTTATCCAATGTTTCCTCCATTTTGGCAACTTTCCTAGTTGCTGGTTTCCTCCTGCGTACATGCCTCCAGCCCACAAATCTTCTTCTTTTCTTTGGCTTTGGTTTCTCCGGAGGTTGAGCTTGGAATTCCATAGGTTCCTCAATATCGGCCAAATAACCGGTAAAGTCTCTGGAAACTTCCACATTCACATAGTAGAGATTGAGATTCTGAAGAGCTTCAGACAACTCATTCATGCTGTTTAGCAGATATAGAGAAAACACACAAAATTCTAGGTTAAAATTTTGTGAGTTAAATTTTTACAGGTTAATATTCAAGTATCATTGCACATATTGCAAATTATATATATATATATATATGTATATATATATATATATATTACAAATTACAACGGAGATTCAAAATATACTAGGGTTGTGCATTCATAATTTAATTATTTTAGTCTATCTTCTATTACTAAGTTGTTTTATCTAATAGGAAAAGTTTAAAGTTTCTGACTTGTAGGTGATATGGGTGCTAGTACTGGGTCAGGGTGTTGGCAGTTTAACTTAATTAAAAGTTAACATTTACTGCTGTAGTGGCTAACATATAGAGATCTGCCCATTTTTCATCCAGTTCATCTTCCCATGGTGGGTTATTGCCTATTTCCTGAGTTTCCTTATTAACCCTCGCTCCTTTTGGTTGTGACTTCTTTATTTTCTCTTGACTTTTTCTAATAATCTGACTTCTTTTCTTAGGGGTAAGTGGTTTCTCAAACTGTGCTTTACGAACAAATATTCCTTCCTCAGTATCTGCTGAGTATGAAGTTTCCTTTTCTTTTGGTGAACTATCTAATTGACGATAGATGTCCGAAATTCTTTGCTTACCCATACTGTAAACTTAACAAAAACACATACGCACAAGATGGCAATTAGAAAAATTAAGTATTTCTAAAAACTTAATTGGCTTAAATCAGTGGCTCTGATACCACATTTTCCTGTCACGGCCCCAGCCCTGGTTTTACCCAGTCCAGGAGCCGCGGGACAGGAACCCGTGGTATTTATTATTTGATGCGACAGCGGAAGATTTAACAGGATCTTTTAAAACTTGAAAATGCCTGATTATTTTATTTCATAATTCGGGATTAACCCCGTAATTTACAATAGAGGAATTTCACAAGGAAATTCCCTGATTTACAAAACATGTTTATTTATTTTAACTGAGCCACCACTTCAAGCTTGTTAGTGCTCCGTAGCACGTTTTCCTTGAATCGTAGCAGGTATCATGAAACATGTTTTAAAAATATTTTATCAGCGGGGAAATACTGGCGAGTCATTCAGTTTACATAAAATGACACATAGTTATAAATTACAACATAAGAGCGATTACAATGGCTTCTATCTTATTTTTATCTGGCGCCGTGGCACCTCCTGGTGACGATGGTCATACCACTATTGGGTCCTTTCACCCAAGTAGTGATGATTATCATTGTTAGGATTTATTAGACTAACTGTGAGAAATTAGTAATGTGCAGAATACCCCACTTGCCAGTGATTCAAGATAACCAAGACTTAATCCCTGTAATTATAACTTTGAAAATAATTTGAGGTATTGTAAAACATTGTTGATAAAAAGAGAATGACTTACATTGCAAGTTTAACGGGCAGAGTTTAGCCTACTGATTAGCCTTGTAACCTAATTGAAATAACAATGCACACGAACTAGGTCAGTAACTAATACAGCATTTACGATAACTCACGAGATTAAAACCCTCACAACGAATGACAAAGTGAAACACCTAAACATCCATCGAATTCACGACGAATGACAAGGTATAGCCCTAATGTGGGCAGCACTTAAACATCCATTGGATAGTTTCAATCGATCGGACATTGAATCGTAGCAGCGATCGAGTTAATACCCTGTATCGTAGGAGCGCCTCACTACTATAAACGTGATTTTCGACTTTTTAGCAGTATACTTTCGTTTTTGAAACAGGTTTTCGACACAACTGAACTGCTCATGATCCAAGCTATTTATAGGTGAAAAATGGGTCTGTCGCGGCCCGCGTGAACCATAAGCCGATCCTTACACGACCCGCGAGAGAACCTAGTCGTAGATTAGGGCATCCGTGTCACACATAGGTGTGCCACGCGGATGGCACGTGGATCTGGTCGCTTATCCGGTCAACTCCATATTGACGCGGCCCGCGTAAGACTATGCTGAATCTTTACGCGGCCCGCCTGAAACTTAAAAATCTGATTTTCTTGATTTTTGATATGGATTTGGGTTTCAGGGGTCTGGGTTTTCACTTATGGGTCGTTTTGGGGTATTTTTGAAGGTCCTTACACAGTGTTTCTTCATTGGCGCCATCCGTGGGACCTTTTGGTAATAACAACAAGATTAAACCCAATGGCAAGCGATCAGAACACGGCAGTAACACCAAGTCAGCCAATGATAACCAGCAATCCATTGCTGGAAACGAGCTCTATAGCCACAACCATACCGGCTTCACCTGCTGTGACCAGGTCTCTCGACTTGGAATTCGAAGCAGAAGCACCACCACCAGGGTTTGCAAGCACCTCTGCTGCTTCTTCTGGGATGACAGCAGCAGACCCTTTTTCATACACCTCCTGGCAGTTGCAATCAGTGGTACCAACCACAATAGACACCAATGTCTACACCCCAACATCAACAACGAGTGCACAGACTATACGTCATATCACTATGCCTGTTATCACATCCGTGGGCCCAAGTATTACTACACCGCATATAACACCTAGCAAAATCATGTCCACTACAGTGGTAACACGTGTTATAAACCCTGATCATGTTAAAAGATAACTTGAGGGACTAAAGTTGCCAAACAGTGTAAAGATGTAAATAGAAGGACTAAAAGTGTCAACATGCCAAACTTGTGCCTCTGAATGACCTCATATGATGTTCGTATCTGTGATTGAATAAATTGACGGACACAAGAAGCCGTTTGTGCTTAAAAATCAAAAGTTACAAAACACAGAGGTTAAAAGTGTCAACATGTTAATTCTTACCTCTGAGTGACCTTTTAAAGTTCCCGAAGCTTTGTAATATATTATTGTACCCTTATGAATATCAGATAATGATTTATTAAAGTTCCGGTTCAATCTTGTGATGTAAATTGAAATTTCCAAGAAAAAGGGTCAAAAGTGTAAATGTAACAATTCTTCAATCGGGAGACTTTTTCAATACATCCAAAACATATGAATGGATGTTTCCACTCCCAAGAACATCTCAGACCTGATTATGTGGACCCATCATGCTAGAAATGTCAGTTATTCGAGTTCAGAAAGTGCAGGGACTGAACATGCAAACAAACAAACAAATTTTGAAACGTGCTGCCTCGCGTGGCGCGCCAGGATTTCCTCTCCCTGGCACGTGGCACGACGGATACCCATTTCTAGCCAAAAACTGGCAGCTGCCAGCATGTAACCTGCAATTTTCAAAGATCTCCTGCAACTCTGAATGAAACCAACAACATGCATACGGTTTTGGGAAACCACTAGGACACTTGTGTGCATCAAATAACACCTGGGTACACTTGGATTCATCTCAAACAATCCCCTCTTGCTATAAATAGGTGCTTCATTTCACAATTCAGACTTGCACATTCAAAATTCTCAAACATCTCTCTCTAGCATTGATTCTGGAGCATCCTGGTCATTAAGGAATCTCTCACAAGTTTAATCTTTGTGCTAAGGACCCTTGTAAGCGTTCTTAGCTTCTGTAGTTAAGCTTTTGTTAATTTAAGGACCGAAAGTCAAAGTTAGCGTAATTCTGCTTTGACTTTGTGATTAATCACTAACGGTCCAACCATTATTCAAATTGAAAGTGGCTATGTGTTGGTAATTGTGTAGGTATTAAACCGTCAAAAAGGCACCTCCTAATTATCACATTTACTTGGTCAATTGTCGGGTCAAACTACTTAACAGAAAAGTCAAACGAGTTAGTTTTTACAAAATAAATCATAACTGATAATGTAGAAGCTATAAAATACATTTTATCACTTAAATAACTTGGTAATTAATATAAGAACATGTTTAGGCATGTCAACTCGACAATTCCGAGTTTAGGCTCGGTTCGCAACCGAAAGTCGCAAAAGTAGACTTTTGCTTTGACTTTCAGTTCTGACCCGATTTAGCTTAGTTTAGCTATGCCTTAGGATTCCTTTGTGACCATACTATATGTTATTATAACTCTCTGAAGTTATGCTACATGGTCCCTTAGAAATCAGAGATTGCTTGCATGTTTCGTTATTTGCTTAAAATTAACCATTATGCCCTTTTGTTATTAAAACGAGAATTTTAAAAATGTGAGAGGACAAAAAGCTTTATTACTGATATATAAGTTTGTCACAAAAATTTGACATCAGTTTATGGTCTCAAACTAAAGTTATGCAAGATATCATAAAACAAAACTTTTTGTTAATTAAATTGCGATTTTAGCATAAATCATATTTAAACCCAATTTTTGGCACCAAACTTATTACTCACTGTTTTAATATAATTTTTAGGGAATTTTAGAATTTTTGGTCAAATTTTTTACTGACCATAACATAGAGTTCTTGCATGAACTCGGTAATTGACGATAACACCCTTTTCATTAATAAAATGAGTTTTACACGTCATTTACATGTCAAACCTTTTCCTACTGATGTTATATGATAAATAAAATATTTTAAATAGTTAAGGATGATCAAAATCTCAGATTTTCTTAAACATCTCAAGTAGCGTCAAAATATCGACTTTTATGCGAATTAGGCGCGTAGTATGGTTTAAAACCATATTTAGCACCCAAGACTTGTTACCTACTGATTTTAAAAATAATTTTTTATACTTTAACAGTAAGTATAATTCTTGAACTCAGACTTCCAAATTTGACCTCAAAAGCATATGTGAAATGACCAAAATGCCCCTACGGTGCATAGTTTGGCCATAAATGATTTAACACACATATGTATGATAACTTACTGATATAACACCATAAAATAAATATTTTATAGAATATTTTAGACCAGAACCTCAGTTTATGTTTAAACCTCTTTTATAAACTTTAAAATGACCAAAATACCCTTTCGGGTTTTAAATTGGTCTTAAATTCACTTGGGGCATAATTGTTGATATCCTACTGATATCACAACATATTTTAAGCATAATAACTATTGGAACTTGTACTTGACTCATCCGGTTACCCGTTGTGCCTATACGCGTTCGGTACGGTTTATGTAACTAGATTGCATAAATTAGCCGAAACTGGTCAAACCTTATCATTTTTACTTCAAAATCCAGAATGTATTTAGTTTAACCATTATATACAAGTCTTCATACTTGTCGGGTCTAAATCACATTCCAATCCGGTCACCGCTTAATCTAGCGTTTCGTACCATAAACCTTTCTTTAAAACTAACCGGTCTAAGTTACAACTTAAATAAGATCCGTTAGGAATCTAATAGGTTAATAAAACCTTCGTTCCAGATTGAGAGCCCCGGTAGAAGTACTTGCACTTGCTGATTAGAATATACGACTGAGTATAATTTACATTTAGCTCAGGTAAATACTTTTGACTTATTTTCCCTTATACGGGCTTGGGATACGGTATATTATTACCGCTTGGTCGGGTGTAGAAACTTTTTAATCGATTATGTTTAAATTTTATAATCCCATTTTAATCAGTGTTGCTTGATAATAAATAACATTGGGGGTTAACGACCGTGTCCTGGATATCCTTGGCTCATTCAAAAAGCGTGAATGGCCACAACTTAAGCATGGGGTGTAGGCATGCACCTGTCTGTTGCGCATGTAAAAGATATACTCACTCGTGAGGAAACTTCTTGTGAGTTTATATTTGTGGTGTGTCGATTAATCTTGTTCGGCTTTTATACCGGCCCTAAATGTTGGACAAACATGTAAATCTGATACAAGATTGTTATTAATATAATTATCCCAAGTTATAAAATGTTTGTACCTTGTGCATTTAAACCAATTTTTATAAATGTTTTCAAAAGAGTCGGTTAATTGTATTTACCAGTGTAAACTGACGTATTTTTCCAAAAAGACTAAATGACAGGTACCGTACGTAATTGGCTGGGAGCTCGAGGAGTTAATAAAGAATCTTGCAAGTTCTGAACGTCTAAAGTCTGTTGAACAATATTTATATTTCTGTTTTAAGATCCGCATGTGGATCCATATACAACCGTTTGTATAATATTTAATTATATTTTCAATTTCGGTTTGTAATATTATTTTCATCCAAGACTTCCGCTGTGCATTAAACTGTATACATTTGACTATGACGATATCAACTACGTCACAATACTCCCCGCCGGGCCCACCGATAATACGTGGAAATATTGGGGTGTGACACCGCAGATGAGCATGGCTCAATACTATCAGCCCTCGGCTACATACACCATGCCGCCTTTATACTCAGCAGCACTAACGACGGCATTATCCACCCCACCGCACCAGCCAGTCATCATGCCCGGAGGGATCATGAACGCTTCGGTCACGCCTGGGAATCAAGCTTACTTCCCAGGTTACTATTATGTACCCCCTTACGGGTACTTACCCCCATACAACACTCAAACGTATACTCCACAGGCGGAGGCACAAAGTTATGCTCAGCAGTCGCCCTATGCGGCCAATATGCCACCTTGGTGGACTTTCCCAACATCACAACCTGCTTACAGTCAACCCCCGCCTACGGTGGAACCGGTGTACGGCAGAGGGAACGTGTCAAGACCTCGTTTTTCTTAAGACGTGGGTCACAACTCCACACTCAATATCACCACAGACCAACCCCCTATCATTCAGGGGACCAGCCACGGAGGAGTAACCCCTCCAGTACAACCCATTAACGTTGAAGATGACGATCTCACTAGACCTTATAAACCCGAGGACGCTACTTTCAAGTCCAAGTATACAAGGAGAATAGCTGAGGTCCCAATTAAAGAAAAACCCTAGATGCCTCAGACAGTGGGTAAATACGATGGTTTAGGTGACCCTGATGACCATCTTAACCTGTTCAAGAGTGTTGGGGAAGTAGCCTGCTGGCCCATGCCCCTTAGGTGCAAAATGCTTGTCCAGACGCTCGTAGGGACAGCGTGGGTATGGTGGGACAGTCTACCTATTGGAGAAATCGATAGCTTTGAGAACTTAGAGTCCAAATTCACGATGCAATTCAGTCAACAGAGGCGACACACAAAGGATCGAAACGAGCTCCTTCACATCCGTCGGCGGGACAATGAAACAGTGGAGAGTTTCATCATTAGATTCAACAAAGAAAGCTTGGTAATCCAAGGTGTCACAAACGATCTAGCCTGCGGGGCTTTCCTACACGGAGTAAACGATGACGAATTGTTAAGGACGCTCTATGGAAGGGATGGTGTGCCCCCCACCAAAGACGAAATCCTGAGGATAGCCAAGGTATACGTTACACAAGAAAAGACCGTTGCAGCCAGTCATGCGGCTAACAGGAAGAAGGAAGCCCAGAAAAACCAGGATGATAGAGAGCAGCGGAGCTCTAAGGGCAAAGGTAGAGGAGACAGGTACCAAAAAAGTGACAGATCAGACTCGCGATACGATAGATCTAGAAGTTCATACTCAATAAACGAGTCCTCTTCTAAGCCACGGTCTGATTATCCTAACTTAAGTAAAACGCCGGCAGAAATCATGGCTTCTGAAAACCTCAAATTTAACCCTCCAAAGCCATTGAAGGACGCTCCCAACAAAGACACTAGTAAATATTGTGAATACCACAAAGGTAGCGGCCATGATACCAACGATTGTTTTCAATTGAAGAAGCAGATTGAGTATTTCGTAAAAGCGGGCAAGTTGGCTCACCTGGTTCGAGACATAAAGCAGGGTCCGCCCCCCAACAAAGAGGAGACTGACAAAGGGGCGGGTAAAAGGCAGCGGGAGCTAAATATGGTATAAGTCGATAAGGGAAAGGGAGCGAAACAGAGTTTTTCCACACTCGAACCCTGGATGCTGGCAACCATGACAATCGAACCACGAGTAGAGGATTTACACCTCACCACTGACCCCCTAATCATATCCACCGTAGTAGGCGATTACAATATGAGAAGAATCCTGGTAGACACCGGGAGTTCTGAAGAGATCATCTACGACCACTGTTTTCAACATAATGCAACCAGAAGACCGAAAATTGCTCGAATCAGTACACGCCCCAATTAAGGGGTTCACCGGAGAAAAGGTTGATTCAATCGGTCAAATTACTTTCCCAGTAACATTCAGACAGACCCCCCAGGAAAGAACTATACTCTTCACGTTTCTTGTGGTACGCGCTGAGTCTTACCACAATGTAATCATTGGAAGGTTCACCCTGGGAAAACTAGACGCCATAGTCTCCACGGCGCGTGGGTTCATGAAGTTCCCCACCCCGTGGGGATTTTCAATGGTATACCGGGATAAGCTGGGAGAAGTTTTGGATACCAAGAGGTGTCGTCAAGGACCTATCGATGCCATCGGCCCAGAAAGGTGGGTTTTAAGCACACGCCATCCTAAGCAAACAGTGACAATAGGAGATGGCCTTTCTCCTGAGGTTAAAAACAACTTGAAATAGTTGCTAAGGATGAATGCCGATATCTTTGCTTTCGAACACTCTAACATGACTGGGATAACCCCGTTATAATGCAGAACACAAATTAGCAATGCTCCCGGGCATTAAGCCAGTCACCCAGGGAAAGCGTAGCATGGCTCCTGATAGAAAAGCAGTGGTAGTGAAAGAAGTACGAAAGCTGGTCGAAGCTGGAATCCTCAGAGAAACTAAGTATCACACATGGGTATCAAACCCCGTGATGGTTAAGAAACCAGATGGCACATGGCGAATGTGCGTTGACTTCAAAGACTTGAACAAGGCTTGCCCTAAAGATGCCTATCCGCTGCCTGAAATGGATTTCAAAGTTGACTCTCTGGTCCCTTATAGGTACAAGTGTTTCTTAGACGCCTATAAGGGTTACCACTAAATCAAAATGTCAAGAGAAGATGAAGACAAAACGGCGTTTCACACTGACATACTTCTGCTATACCAAGATAGCTTTTGGACAAGGATTTTGAGAAGCAAATAGGCAGAAAATTGGAAGTGTATGTCGACGATTTAGTGATCAAGAGCAGAGAGGAGAAACAAATGCTGGAAGACATCGAAGAAACCTTACAAAAGCTGAGAGAGTACAATATCAAGCTTAACCCCAAGAAGTGTTCATTTGGGGTAGAAGAAGGTAAGTTTTTGGGGGTAGTGGTCACCCGGGACGGCTTTAAAGCTAACCCGGAAAAGATAGCCGCTATAACGCGGATGCCATCCCCAGGACTTTAAAAGAGGCACAAGCATTGAACGGGAGTTTGGTAGCCATAAATCAACTCTTGGCAAGACACGCTGAGAAATCTTTGTCGTTCATAAAAACGTTGAAAGACTTCCTCAACAAGAAAAACTTCAAATGGACCAGCGAAGCCGAAGAGGCTTTAGAAGACATGAAGCGTTTCATTGAAAAGCTACCCATGCTGACAACGCCATACCCAGAAGAACTCCTAAAGATGTACCTGGCAGTAGCCCACAACGCTATAAGTGTAGTACTCATGGTAGAAAGGGACGACAAACAAACGCCTATATATTACATTAGCCGAGTACTAGCGGGACCTGAAACACGGTATCCAACGCTTGAAAAATTGGTACTTGCTTTGGTCCACGCTACACGGCGTCTTCGAAGATACTTTCAAGGGCACCGCGTACAAGTCTTAACGAATTATCCCCTGCAGCAAATCTTACACAAACCAGAAATCTCTGGAAGATTGACCAAATGGGCGATTGAGCTAGGTTCCCTAGATATTGAATATAGAAAGCGAACAACAATCAAGGGGCAAGTGATTGCCAATTTCTTGGCTGAGATTCCCGATGGAGAAGTGATCCAAGACCCCGTGGTCCAAGATATACCAGAATCCAGCACGGCTAGGCAAACCTGAAAGTTATACACCGATGGATCTTCCAGTGGAAAAAGATCCGGCACGGGCCTCATGCTGATAAGCCCAGACGAAATCAGACTGATATATGCCATGCGATTTGACTTCGAATGCTCCAACAACGAAGCGGAGTATGAAGCACTACTCGTGGGTTTGAGAATGGCCCAGTCTATGGGAGCAACAAGGGTCGATGCGTATGTTGACTCTCTGCTAGTCAATAACTAGGTGAACGAAACCTATGAAGCCAAGGATGAAACGATGGCAAAATATTTGGCTAAGACCAAGGAGCTCCTAGCTTCTTTCGACAGCGTCACACTTAATCATGTCCATCGGGGAAAAAACCAAATAGTTGACGCTTTGAGCAAGCTCGCCACCTCAGGTATGGAAAAGGAAGTAAAGGTGGAAACATTACAAGCACCTTCCATAGAACCCCGAGAAGTATCCGGTGTCACAGCGGAAGAACCCTGCTGGTACACCCCAATTCTAAAATTTCTTACAAAGGGGGAACTACCCCCCGCTCGAGGCGAAGCTCATAAGATACACACCAAGGCCTTGCAGTATGAAGTAAACAACGACGTGCTATACAGGAAATCATACCTGGGACCACTCCTGTGGTGCATATCCCCAGCGGAAGCAAAATACTTGATCCAGGAAATACACCCTGGTATATGCGGCATTCACGCCGGACCCCAGACAGTTGTTGGTAAAATCCAAAACGCAGGATACTACTGGCCCGAGATGCACGAAGACGCGGTCGACGAACTCAGAAAATGCCGCAGCTGTCAAAAGTTTGCTCCTCAAACGCTCCGACCTAAAAACAATTTAATTCCTGTTATGGCTGCCTGGCCTTTTCGAAAGTGGGCGGTCGATATCGTAGGGCCATTCCCGCTGGCCCCCGAGAAGCTAAAGTACCTAATCGTGGCGATTGATTATTTCACTAAGTGGGTTGAAGCAAAGCCCTTGGCTAAAATAACCGCTGAAAACGCCAAAAAATTCTTATGGGAACACATAGTGTGCCGATTTGGATTGCCGCTATACCTGGTGAGCGACAATGGAACACAATTTACAGACAAAATCTTACAAGATTGGTGTGCAGAGCTTCAGATTCAGCAAATCTTTACATCGGTTGCACATCCCCAAGGAAACGGCCAAGTGGAGCGGGCAAATAGGAGTTTGCTTGATGGAATCAAAAGAAGGTTAGGCTATGAAGGAAGCTCTTGGGTGGAAGAATTGCCAAATGTCCTCTGGGCATATCGAACCATGCCTAAGACAAGCAACAACGAAACCCCCTTCAGCCTAACCTATGGCGCGGAAGCAATGATACCCGTGGAGGTTGGATTACCATCGCTAAGGCGCCTTACCACTAATAATGATAATGACAGGCTCCTAAGGGAAGGCCTAGACCTACTGGAAGAACAACGCGAGGCAGCCGCCATCAGCGAGGCAAAGTACAAGAAAACTTTAGAAAAGTACTACAACCAGCGCGTGGCTCAGCATACTTTCAAGGAAGGCGAGTACGTCATGCGCAACAATGATGCTAGTAGAGCGGAGCCCTCAGGCAAACTGGGAACCAACTGGGAAGGTCCCTATATCATCCAAGAAGACTTAGGCAAAGTGGCTTACCGCCTATCCAGGCTAGATGGCACCGCGGTTCCACGTAGGTGGAACGTTGCTCAATTGAAAAAATGTTACATGTAAATCCCCGCCCCTAACGACGGGTTTGGTTATTTTTTCTTTTACAAACAAGTGTAATTCATCTTTTGCGATGTCTCTTTTTTCTTTAAGTATTGAGTTAATAAAAGTTCTTTCTTTTTTTATCCTCCCTCATTACTTACATGCACAATATCAACTACCATCGCATTTAAACTGCACATAACGGTAAAAAAGCATCCTTGACACGAAATATTTTTCATATATAAGTCAGATGATTAAAACTATACAGCGCTAAGAATGGGTATCTTGGTAATAGATACATTAACCACTACAAAAGAGATAGATATTTTGGTAATAAATACATACAACTATCTTACAAAAACCAAGTACTTGTCCCTGTTGCTAAACACCAACATACGGGAACCAAAAAACGAACATGTTCCAAATATCTAATCATCGGAAAGCATTGCCTCACTTCTGCAGGGGTGTACAATGCTTCACCTTAATATTCCAGAGGATGAGGATCGACGATCAGGTCGTCGACATCCACTTCATCTACCGGAAAAGCCAAAACACTCTGATCAACAACCGGGCCTGCACATCGACGGCCATTACGGCGTCATTCGTACACCGTCCTACAGCGTTGAACATGATCGGAGGGAAAATATTGTAACAGGGTGTCAGTTGATAAAGGAATCACACCTGTATCGGCTTTCGAAGGGCCCTCATCTTCGATACTTTTGCATGACCGGCTTACCCGGGGCATAGTATCACTGGAGTTTACCTCCCTACCCCTAATCATCTCTTCTGTCACTGGAACTTGAAGGTGAATTAGACCATCAACTACATCCAAACGACGGAGAACATGGGAAATTTTCTGTTTATAGCACTTTCGCCCCATTTTTTCAATTACCAAATTTGGAAAAAAAATATGGCTTAATTTATACAAGTTTAAGGGGCCTGACATTGATGACGATAGAAAAATTAATGAAAAGTCATCATTACATCTCAAATCGCCACACTTAGGTAAACGGCGGCGTCATTCATCATGATAATAGCACTAAATGTCTGACAGAAAATCAAGTAGTTGCACATAGCCCAAACAAAACAGTGTTTTAGCAAAATATCTAAGGAACAGTGTACATTACAAGCAAAATAAAAACACTCATTCCTCATCAGACTCCTCCGACACGTCCAACATCTGGCGTAGGGAGTCCACGCCGCCTTCGGCCACTTTGTCAGAAAGCTCTGCATACGCGGGTAGCGGATCATTGTAAGCTGCCTCAAGAGCATCTGCCATCTCTGCCTGCAACTTGCCTCTGTTCTCCAGGAACATGGGAGTAATCTTGTCAGGCCTTTGGCAATCAAAATAACCATGGTAAACGCCATCATGATGACCAGATTGATAGGCAGCAACAGAAAGGCGCTCCAAAAAAGCCACAAAGGACTCTGACTGGCGTAGATACTCAAACGCCCCAACCAGGCCATTGGTTATCAACCAATTCATGTCACCTTGTAACCCCGCCAGGCGGCTGGTCAAGTTATCCACCTCAGCGTTTGACTGTTCCAGTGCACCTTCTTCCTCTTTAAGGCGTGCCTGGTGGGTGGCGGAAGGCTCAACAAGTTTGTTCTTCTCAGAGACAAGGGAGTCACACTGTTGCTGAAGCTCCCTAAGCTGTGCCTCCCGCCCCTCCAACTCAACCTGTTTGGCTTGAGCCTTGACATGGGATGTCTCTAACTCCACAGTTAGAGCTTGATATCGCTCCTGCACATGAGACACAAAATCAGTGTCAATACGGAACTTTTCCATTTTAGCAGACAGCTCAGATCTCACCTTTTGAGCCTCGGCAACAGCCTTGCGTTCAAACTCTTCTTGGACAGTTTTAGCATGAGCAAGGACTCGATCCTTCTCCGATATATCACGGGCCCACAGTATTCTCTCTTCAGCAAGATGGGCCGTCACACGCTTTAAATCATCCTCTGCCTTGTTTTTCTCAGAAACAAACCTGCTCTTCTTCAGACCGGCAGCTTGGAGTTGACTTTCTAAGCGTTACTTTTCATCCTTCAACTCCTGAATAGCAACCCGTGCCTGGTGGAGTTCATTGTTATCGTGCATCCACCGGCGTCGGATTTCTGCTAGCCTCCGGGGCTGACTAACGAAATCCACCATCGTGGCGTTCATCAAATTCTCATTGTTTAACCCCTCAACATAGGCTAACTCAGCCGGGGGGTATGCCCGCTCAACCCAATGATGTACCACTGGAGGAAAGATCAATCTCGACGATTACGCTATCTTCCACTTGGGCTGATAGCGCTTATCTTGCACATTGGGATCCCAATTAATAGTGGGCAGATAAGGGTCATCGCCCAAACGGGCCCCATTATCAACAATTCCACTCCTAGATCCTCCAACATCGCTAACGGCGGTATCCTTGGCACTTTTTGACTCACAGGCAGTGGACGTTGTAGGCATTTCCTTCTCAGACACAGAGAAAATGCCGATAGGAGACTCAAACGGAGATTTAGGGGTGGCACTTGTAGATGGTGGTGTAGCAACTGGATTGGGTGTAACAACAACAGTTGTCGTAAACACCGGTGGCGGTATAGAAGAGCTAACGGCGACAGAACTAGCCTGGGATATAAGGTCTGCAAGACTCAGTCCGCCAACAGCAGAGGACACAACATCCCCAGATGTCATGGGCATAGAAGACACACCCTCAAATTGAGTTTCAGTAATAGAACCTGTGTCAAATCAGGTATTCAGCACAACAGTACAAGCAGTCAACGCTTACATACACAAATAAAATTACTCACCAGTGGGTAAGGCGTGGGCGGTTTGGATTGCTTGAAAAGCAGTCAAAGGAGGCACAATCCTTTGTTTTTTTTTTCTGAGGGCGGGTTGGACTCACCAGCTCAGTAGTAGCAGATGACACAGCAACGCCCCCGAGGGCACGGAAACGCTACCTGCAACATGAGATGTAGCGGCCTCCGCGGCCATGTATTCCTCCCGGTAACCTTCACCCGGATTGGTTTTTTCGTTTCTGCAATAGAAACATTACTCCCTCCGCTAGGGGGAGGCTGGGAAATATAAGCAGAAGGATCCGCTGGTACAGCGAGCAGAAGAAACTGATCCAGGTGGACCTTCAACACATCGGGTTTGATTGAATATAAGATTCGATGATTACAAAGGAAGAAGAGCATACAATATATAGACACCTATTTTACACCTAAGTACCTTATACAATTAAATACATACAACAAGGTACAATATTATCTAACATCCCCCTGCAAGCGAAATGGTGGAGGACCAATATGAAGCATGTCACGAAACTTCTTGAAAATAGGGCTAGGAAGACTTTTCGTAAAAATGTCAGCCACCTGAAGCTTGGTCGGAATAAATTTTGTAGCTAATTTACCCGCAACCACAAGTTCACGCAAGAAATGATAATCAAGGTCAATATGTTTCGCACGTTTGTGAGATACAGGATTTTGTGTGAGGAAGATGGCACTTTGATTATCACAAAGTATAGTGGGTCTATCCGGAGGTAAAGCATGAAGTTCCTGAAGAAGATGAGTTAACCATACAATTTCCGCAGCAGTGTTCGCCACAGCTCGATATTCAGATTCACAGCTTGATCTAGCAACAATTGGTTGCTTTTTTAGCACTCCAGGAAATAAGGTTTCCGCCTAAAAAGATAGAGTAACCATACGTGGAACGCCGAGTTTCCAGGCAACGAGCCCAATCAGCATCAGAATATCCCAGCAAGGATGTACGAGTGGGACGAGAGTAGTGAAGGCCATATGCAATTGTACCCTTCAGATAACGCAAAATTCTTTTAACTTCCTGATAGTGAGCAACAGTCGGAGCATGTAAAAACTGACTAACTTGATTGACAGCATATGAAATGTCAGGTCTTGTGATCGTCAAATATTGGAGACCACCAACAATAGAACGGTAGTGAGTGGCATCTGGAAACAAGTCACCTGTAGAAACAAAAGAAACATTTGTGCTTAAAGGTGTTGGAGCAGGTTTTGCTTCCAACATCTTAGCACGGTTGAGAATATCAAGAGTGTATTTAGATTGATTTAAAAACAAACCATTTTGAGTGTTGGTAACCTCCAGTCCTAGAAAGTAGTTAAGTTCCCCAAGATCTTTAATAGCGAATTCATTATTTAGACACGAAGTGAATGATTTGAGGGTTTGAGGTTGATTGCCAGTGAGAATAAGATCATCAACATAAACAAGAAGATACATGAGACATGAATTTTGATGAAAAATAAAGAGAGACGGGTCGGCCCTACTACACACGAATCCATAGTTGGTTAGAAACACACTCAAACGGTGAAACCATGCCCTGGGAGCCTGTTTTAGACCATAGATGGCTTTGTTTAATTTGCAAACATAAGAGGGAAATTTATGATCAATAAAACCCTTTGGTTGTTCCATGTACACATTTTCATTAAGATGTCCGTGTAAGAACGCATTGTTAACGTCTAACTGATGAAGATTCCACTTGTTAATAACTGCAAGAGCGAGAACAGTGCAAACAGTTGCAGCCTTAACAACTGGGCTGAAAGTATGTGAGTAATCATGACCAGGTACCTGAGTAAAACCCTGAGCCACAAGACGAGCTTTGTGACGCTCAATAGACCCGTCCGAGTGAAATTTTGTTCGAAAGAGCCACTTTGAACCAACCACATTAGCATTGGGAGGTCTAGGAACAAGAGACCAGGTCTTATTTCGATGAAGAGCATCGAATTCAAGTTGCATAGCTTTTAACCATGTTTCTTGTTTTGCAGCTTGGTGAAAAGTTTTCGGATCTGTTGATGAAAAAAGAGCACGATGGAGAGGAATATTTTCAGTATGAGTAAGATCAGCCCGATGTCGGGGTTTAAAAATCCCGGACTTCGCACGAGTTATCATAGGATGAGAGGGCAGAGGAGGAGGAGGGGGCGGTGTAGAGGAGGTGATGGAACTTTGAGTATCGGGGCAGGTTGAGTGATTTGGAGATAATGTTGTTTCAAAGTTGGGTGAAGTGGGATGCGGGGCTGATGTGGAAGCAGGTGGAGGGGCTGACGGAGAGTCGTTTGGAGTGGTTTGAGTAGTGGAAATGGGTGTGATCAGTGGTGGTTCGAGTGGGGAAATTGTAGGTGCTTCTAGCGGGGAGGTTGTGGGGGTTTCAGAGGGAGTCCCATGATAAGGAACAAATTGAGGTTGAATTGGAATAAAAGGGATGTGTATGGGAGACTGCACTTGGGTATTTGATGATGAATTTTGAGTACTAGGGAATGACATAGTTTGTGATGGTTTAGGTGTACCAGAGGTAGTAGATGTGTCCAAAAAGGATGATATATCAAGATTTTGTATAGGGGTAGGCAAAGAATTATTTGCAAGTGGAAAGTGCATTTCATCAAAGCGCGCATGACGAGTCACATATATTCGTGAAGTGCTCGTGTCAAGGCAACGATACCCCTTATGTTTAAAGCAGTATCCAATGAAGATACATGGAATACTTCTCGGGGCAAGTTTATTTTTGGCATAATCACGTAAATATGGAAAAACTCGACAACCAAAAGCACGAAACATACTATAATTAGGAGTTTGGTTATAGAGTATTTCAAATGGTGATTTGCCATCAAGTATATTTGTAGGTAAACGATTTATTATAAACACCGCCGAAGAAAAGGCGTCAACCCAATATCTAGAGGATACCTTTGCATGGAAAAGCATGGCTAAACCTGTTTCAACAATATGTCGATGCTTGCGTTCAACCCTAGCATTTTGTTGAGGGGTGTATGGACATGACATACGATGCAAAGTACCATTTTGTTCAAATAAGCGACGTACCTTGTGGTTTGTGAACTCCGTACCCCCATCGCTTTGAAATGTTTTAATTTTGGTTGCAAATTGGGTCTGAACAAAAGGTAAAAATATAGATAAAGCATCAAAAAACTCAGATTTAGCCCTTAATGGATATAACCAAGTGAAACGGGAGAAATCATCAACAAAGGCCACATAGTATAAAAAATTACCAACCGATTTAACCGGGGAAGGCCCCCATAACTCACAATGAATCAACTCAAGCGGGAAAGAAGCCCGTTTATTATTAACTGAAAATGGAAGCTTTTTGGATTTTGCAAGTTCACACGGGCTACAAATACCCGGTTTTGGCAAAACAGAAGTAAAAGATAATAGACCATTATTTTTTAGCATAGTAATAGTGTCAAAATTAACATGCCCTAAACGAGAATGCCATAACTCAAAAGAGGCCTTTGGACATGTAGATTGTGAAACCAAGGCTTGATGGGTGTTGTGAAGAACATAAAGACCGTCTTCACGTCTCCCTTGGGCTATTATTTGCTTGGTGAGTCGATCCTGAATAAAAAAATGAGGGTAAGAAAATACAACATCAACAAAATTATCCTCAGTTAATTTGCTTATTGAGAGAAGATTTTTCGTGAGATTAGGAACGACCAAAACATTTTTAAGGTCAAGTTTGCCAAATAATTTGGTATTACCAACATGTGTGATTGGTAAAGATTGGCCGTTTCCAAAAAACACCCTTTGATTACCCTGAGTAGGAAAGGACAAAGGAAGAGTAGAATTAGTAGGAACCATATGATCAGAAGCACCTGTATCAGAAGTCCAATCAGGAACGGTAGAATTGATTTGACATTGGGCATGGAAGGCTTGTGCAAATTGAGCTTCGGATGGATTGGCAGTTGAAGCAAATGTTGCTAACTGATGACATTGAGTAGCATAGTGGCCTTGTTTTCTACAAAGTTGACAGGTTGGTGGACGTTTAGATCGTTGACCAGAAAAATTTTGATACCCACGAGTAGCATTCTGACCTGATGAACCACGAGAATAATTGTTAGTGGGCCTGTTGGGCCGATGGTTCAAGGATCTATTGGGGTTGTTTCTTGGCTGCTGGGTTTGGGCTGAAAAGGCAACGGTTGGAGATGATGGTCCGTGCAGCGCCTTGACAAAGTGTTCATGGCTCTCGGCTCGGTTCAATAGACCTGAAAGAGTAGGAATAGGCCTGACCGAGCGAATATGCGTAGAAAATCCTTCAAACGCCACACCAAGGCCACACAAAAACCAATGTAATTGATCCATCGGATCAACCGGATGTCCGATGGCACTCAATTGATCACAGATTGCCTTAAACGACCTTCCATAATCCGAAACGGATTTTTCACCCTTTTGAATGAGGCGAAGATTATCACGAAGGTTTTGCACCCTTTCAATAGACGAATTGCAGAATGCATTTTCTAATGCCAACCAAATTTCACGGGCTGAATTCATACCAACGGTAACAGAGAGGGCCTCCTCTGTTAAAGATGCATTGAGCAAAATGATTGCCTGCTGTTCGGCCAGAATCCACGACGAATATTCAGGATTAGAGACTTCTTTTTCATTCGAAGTAATCAGCATAGGGGGTGCCGACTGGCTCCCATCAACGTGGGAGAGGAGTTGCTGGATTGATAATAACGGCAACATTTGTTTGTACCAGTAGATGTAGTTTGACGGGTTGAGTTTGATGGTTATCATTGGAGCAAAACCATTCATAGGGGATAAATTTGTGGAAGAGGAAGCCATGAAGAATGGCAATTGGTTGAGACAGAACAGGAAGAAGAAAGAGGGGAAAAGGAAGGGCAGAAGGAGATGAACGGATGGGGAAGAAAGAAAAGGGGAAGGGAAACTTAAAAACCTCTATTTAAGCTCTGATACCATGATTGAATATAAGATTCGATGATTACAAAGGAAGAAGAGCATACAATATATAGACACCTATTTTACACCTAAGTACCTTATACAATTAAATACATACAACAAGGTACAATATTATCTAACAGGGTTCTTGCCCTCAAAGCAGCATTCCGAGGAGGATCAACAAAGTCAAACAAACTCCACTTACCTGTGACATTCACACACGTTAATGCAAATACAATTAGCAGAGTAAATTCAAGGCAAAGGGCCACATACCTTCATCATCCCTTTGGAAGGAAGGATACAACCTGATATCACGCCATAGCAGGCTCATTCCCACCATCACCAAGGCTCCCTCCGGGATCACTGTGCACTCGGAGGGACATTGACACAATATCTTAAATAGAGCGTTTTCAACATAAGCATCCACCGTCATCTTTAAACTTGTCCTTGGGTCCCATCTCCCTCCACTGAATTTCCCCGGGGATAACACCGGCATCAATATAGAAAAACTTCTTCTTCCAGTCCTTATCCCTGGAACTGGCAGGGATGTCCCTCAAGCAGGATACATCGATGTCCCGCCTATCAAAGGTGAAAAGGGGGGATTTCCAAACGAGAACGAAAAAAGCCCTAAAAACGGTAAGTTCAGGGATATGACCCATGGCCGTACAAGCAAATTCAAACTGTCGAAGTTTAACCAACCCTAACGGATGCAGTTGGGAGATGTGAATGGGATAATGGTCAAGAACAGACTTACAAAACTTGGTGATCGGCAATCGGAAGTTGCAGAATTTGAAAAAATCACTCAACAGAGTGATTTTACCCTTTTTCAACGGAAATGCCGTGTTTGTCTTTGACGGCAGCACCGGATTCCACTCTGCCCTAATGCCGTACTCTTGAACAAGGTTGTTGAAAGATATAAGCCCCCATTTGACATATAGGGCATCAGAACCTGCTTGGGCAGAGGAAGAAGACTCGCCAGTTTTGGAGGCCATTTTCGAAATCAGGAAGTTGAAAAGAAAGGGGTTGTGAACAAAGATGGAAATGAAATCCCAAACCCTAAACGGGAAATCATCTTGTTCTCGTTTACTCTCTCTCTCTACTCATACTTTCTTCTCTCAAACCGAGACTTATTCTCACGCCGGAGGGTGGTTACAGGAATAACCCCATTCCTATAACGAGTCCTAACGGTGTTCTGTCTTGCAGTCAGCTGTTCGGATCGCCAAAGAGTTGAAGTCCTAGCCGGAGCTTACCCATAAGGTCAGTATTTCTTCAGTTACCTTCTCAAAGCTGAGCATAAATCTTGATAAAAAAAATATTTAATTGGTTACCTTCTCAAAGCTGAGCATAAATAGTTAAATAGAATACAATTTTCATAATAAAGAGAATGAAAAATAAAAGAATGATTGGAAAGGATGTTTGTCTCAACAACAGCCCACACTAAAAGCAAAAGAACCCATGGCCCATGCTCAGGCAACCTTTCCATTTGTCTTGAGTATTGGTGGCCATACATTAGCTTTTAACATCACATTTATTTGAAAAAGAAATTATAAGTTCCAAGATCTTTAACAGTTTTGTTAACTACATATACAGCGACAGACACACGATTTTTTACTGGCCAATTTCCAAATATTTACGATAAATCCGGACTACTTGTTCTCAGTGGCGGATCTAGGATTCACGCCAAGCAGGAACGTTTTATAAGAAAAGCGGTAACGAAATCGAAAAAACGTCAAATTTTTCCAAAATTTACACTAAAAACGTCAAATTTTTCCCCGCCAAGCGGTAGCGGGCGCTCCCCTTGTGTCCACATAGGTCCGCCCCTGCTTGTTCTTATATTAGACCTAAAAAACGAGTACCAAATACTTCATAACATTAAAAAGTTTTTTAGGGTCAAATACAAATACCTTACCGTTTTAATAATGTTACTATGTTAGAACATAAACTGTACTCGTTTATCTTCTGAAGTATTACATCACAATTATTTATTTGCTTATCATTCATGATCACTACTATCAATTTCAACTTATGAGATGAAATTTCAAATTATTTTGTTCGGTTTTATTTATTTTTAAAAAAATATGCAATAAGTTTAAAAAATAGTTACACTCTACAACTATTGGACATGACGGGAAGCATAATCATGATTGTTTTGAAAATATAGTGAGTGTCATTGTGACCAACATGTTTTCAAATCTTGACACATTTCATTTCTATTTCATATGTGGACTTTTGTATTATGTATTGTATACTGTTGAATCTGAAGTAACCTTGATGGTGTATGATCACTTCTTGGTATGTAATACAAAATATAGTAATAACTTAAAAAAATTACCAATTAAATGAAGCAAGCGTTAAATTTACTCATTTTTCGGTTCAAATCTCCTCACTTTGAAGTCATTTGATCCATATTGCGTTCGGTCGAACTGGGAAGTTTGGAAAAATGTGCTATGACTCGTCTCCAAAACAAGTCTCTTCTTTGTTCATTTGAATGTTTTTTGTTTTCGGAGATGTGCAAGTATGCCTTGGTCAAGGCGACCTCCTCCTCGCTCTTCCAAGCTCTCCGACCGGATATTGGGACGATTTCAACTTCTTCATCGTTTTCTTCTTCATATTCTTCTTCTTCTTGAACCGGTTCACTATCGTCATCAAGTTGTTGTTGTGGTTCGCGATATGCACGGGCGAATTGGTGGATGAGATTGTTATCTTCTAGTGGGTCGAGTGACATTTGATTAAACGGTTGGGTTTGAAATAGTTGGGTTTGAAACAGTTGGGTTTGCAATTGTTGGATTTGAAATGATGGAATAAAAGGTTGGTTTTGAAACGGTTGGGTTTGAAATGGTTGGTTGGGAAACGGTTGGGTTTGAAATGGTGGGATTGGGTCGGCTTTGTCATGCAAGCAAAATTTCGCCGGCTCGCCAAGATTAGCTCGAACCTTTGGCCGTGTGGCTTTTTTCTTCGAACCCGAACTGCATTTGTTTGAACCTTCCATTTATCGCTTTAGAATGTAGAGTGTAGAGATGTATTTTTGTGGGTTGAAATGTTATATTTTTTTGTGGGTCTGATGATGGTGTGTGTTTGTGTATATATATATATATATCAGATCAGATGATATTTTTTATAAATCTCGTCCAAACAACGGTAACATAACGATAACACATATCACAACGGTAACAATTTTCAATTTCAACGCGTGGTGGCTATAATGAGTTATCAGGTTCACGCATGATGGGCTTGTGTGGCGGCGGTGTATCACGCTAAACAACGTGTGGACTTTGGGCCACCACGTAGCGCCCCGAGTGCCCTAAGTAACATGTTGGCCCAACATGAGTTAACCGCCATTTTCGCCCCTGTAGTTTGTCCAATTATGGCAGTTCTGACCAAATTTCAAATTTGTATCATTTCCGTCCCTGACAGTCTTGAAACATGTCAGTTCCGTCAAAAAAAATGAGTTAACTGTCATTTTCGTCCCTGTGGTTTGTCCAATTATTTGATTCAACCTTAGTTTTTTGGATGAAACTGACATGTTTTAAGAATGTCAGGGACGAAAATAGTACAAATTTGAAATTTGGTCTGAACTGGTATAATTGGACAAACCACAAGGACGAAAATGGCAGTTAACTCAACTTTACCTGATATGAACAGCCTATACATAATGAGGCAACTCTCTAAGCTTATACCTAGACGGCTAGACCGACATACCACTATCAAAATAATGAGTTATAAGTATTCTTGTAACTTTTACCATCATAACTGTATCAGTATCACTGTATGGTAGTTACCACAAGGAAGTACAAACCTTTTGTTACTCAATCTTCAACATTCTCAAACGCATATGTTGCTGAGGAATAGGAAGAAAAAGGTGACACCACAAAGATGAAAATAAATAAGGTGTGATGAGGTGCAAAATCCAAACTTATAACGTTATGTGTATATATGAAGTGTGAGAGTCAATGCTGACCTCAACCTAACTAGTTGAGGTTCTTAGATGATATAACTAAAACGAACAATATATATGACATGCATGTTAGCGAAGCAAAATAAAGTCAGGCGAATACAATGGGGTTCAAACCCCCGCCCCTTGGTAGTGGGTGTTGAAAATTAAATTAATCAACAATAAATTTATTAATTACCGAGTTGTCAGCCAAACCAGTTTGTTCCAACTTGAGCAAACTGATTAAAGAAAGGTAGAAGGAGACTGTCCCGTTGTCGGACGAATTTAAAGAACACGTAAATTTAAAACCAACCTGGCGAATTACTTGAAGAACTATCTTTGAACTGCACGGATGATTCCTGTCCTTAAAGGATTTTACGCGCTCGTATTGCTGTGAGCTGCAGCGTAAACTCCCAGGATTTAATGCAGAACTGATCTGGTATTCCAACAGCAATGGAAACCAGAAAACGCAGAAGCTGGAACGAAAACCGAATCACACAATTGAGAGAGAGAGAGCTGCGAAATTAGATATATGGAATGAGTAGCTTGAGGCTTTTATTTATAGGTTGTGATCCTACCAGAGAATGAGAAAAATAGGGAGTAGGATAACCAATCCATATCACATTCGAATTCGGTTTCAGTATGTATATCCCATACGAATTCGGTTACTGGATTATTATCTCATACGAAATCAGTTTAATAGAGATAAGGGGATAACCCCCACTGATTTCGAACTCATCTCTATCTCCCTACCTCATTCGATCCACAAATCTGACCCACCTGACCAGACCTTAGCTAAAAATAAAAGCTCCTCAGCGACGATGCGTACGTGCGAAGTGCGCCTCAAACGCGCCCATTCGCGCCTCAAACGCGCCCATTCGCGAGCTCTCGGCTCGGCTCGGCGCGCGTGTGGGCTTCACCCGCTTCTCAACCCATTTATCACTATGGAGGCCCATAAGGGGTAATCCTTTATAAACCACTCAAACTTCACTCACTCCACCAATGTGGGATGGAGGAAACATACCAACTTGTATGTTCCTCTTTAATATTATCTTTAATATTTCCAACAATCCCCCACCAAGTTGGAATGTTTCCTTTCACTTAGACTAATGATGTCACTAGGTGTCACGAAGATTAAACCCAGTTTATGTTGATAAACAAGAAGAGACAGATTAGATGGTGTCCTATGGAATTAAACCATTAACCTGATAGCCCCCTTCGGTTTACCCCCACACATCACCAGTTGACTTTGCGTTCTCACTGAGCGCGAATATGGCCGTGCGCTATAAATCCTTTTCATGACCCTTTAGAAGATAAACCACTAATCTTCACTCGAGGCGGCACCACCCCTAGATCATATAGGCAAAGTTTTACATCATCCACGTTGCTTGGATGCCTCCAAAACTTTGTTAAGAGCATAAGCCCATCCTTGTTCTCGGCAACGACGTACTATCATACCTCACATGGATCTATCAAATTTGATAGTACCTTCTATCGTTAAGTGACTTCGTTTTTACCCATTAAACTTGAGAAATAGGAGCACTAAGTTCAAGTTGGGTTTCCATCACTAACGATTCTATTGTGGTTTTAGACCCATGTCTCTCGCGGTATTCACAACCAAATCTCTCGTCAGAGGTTTAGTATACGGATCTGCCAAGTTCTTACTTGTCTTGACATAGACAACCTTGATGGTACCACTTTCAAGCAGTTGTCTCACATAATTGTGCCGAAGACCTATGTGTCTTGACCTCCCATTATACACTGCATTGTATACTTTAGATAGTGTGGCCTCACTATCACAATACATGGGAATAGACGGCATTGGAATATATGTGTATTAGAATTGTAGAATATAAATTTTGTTGGATTAAAGTGATAGAATTCACTAAATTGTATAATAAGTCGAGAATTGGCTGGAATCTCGTTGGTAATCATCGTAATGGAGAATTCCGTAGATGAGCCAAACGGGTCGGATAGTCAAATGATGCTTGGTTAACGCACTATAATATGGTTATTTGATCTTTATTATTTATAATAAAGGATATATTAGAATACGAGAAATCAGTGTGAGGTTTGTTAGAATGAGAAACCGAAAATGAGGTTTGGGCAAAACAAACAAAAAGTCGAAATACAAGGTTGCAGGGGCTACCGTAAGTTACGGTACCCACCTGTAGGTCTCGGTTTTGACTCCGTTTCGATTGCAAACCGAACGTGTGACGTGCGGAATCCGTACACGATCGTGACCGAACACATGTGACGTAATTATAACCGTGATTCTATTAACATATCTGAAATAGTACAGCACCTGAATCACGTACACGAGCTTTCTCTCTCTAGAGTTTCTCTCTCTAGATCCTAGCTCTTCAAAGCTCCAAATGACAAAAGTCACAAAAGTCTCTAAGCTAAGCCCTAAGACTTCTATTTATAGGCAAAGCATATAAGGAGAATTCCCCTTATTTACAATAATGCCACCTTGCCTTTTCTATCTAATATTACAATATAAGACTAAACTTAATCAGTTTCAGCTACGATCTTGAGATGACGGAGGCGATAGACATACTGCACTAACAGACTCCCCCTTGGATATTGCCGCAGTCAATCTCAAACATTTAGTCAGACTCGTAGCGTCTTTTCTTTCTCTCTCTCTAGCTCGAGCAGAATCCCCGTGGATCTGTCTTCAGCTTCAGCTCCTCCTTTCGGTAAACTCTTCAGGCTCCCCCTTTTGTCAAGCTTCCGTGCTTTGGGATCGACACCTGGCTTTTCGGTTACAAGCTCTTCCGGATAGTTTCATGTCTCCTTGAATCCATGCTTCCTCTTGCGTTGAGCTTGTCTTCAGACTCCCTCTTAGACTCGGCTGTAGGGATCGTAGTCTGGTACAACATCTGCATTTCTCAAACGTTTATAAGTAAAAATGTTTTAAACTTTCAGGATTGAAAACCCTGGCTCTCTCAGCATAAGCTAAAACATTTCAACAGTGAAAACATTTTCAGTTGTCCAGGTATCGTAACCTGGCTCTATTAAACTTTCTAAATCAAGATCCTGGCTTTAAGATATAATAATATGAAAGTATATCCAGGATTACTTGATACTCTCCCCCTATCAACAATCTTCATGGATTTGGCAGTTTTAGGTATCCAAAATCGAAAAACTGGCTCTTTTACAGATTTTAACAGTATAAGCATCCAAATCCTTCACGGTTAATCATCCAAGTCCAACTTAATGACCTTGGAGATATCACAAACTGTTTTTGACTTTTGATTTTAAACTTCAAGTTTCAAATTAATGAACTTGTTTTATTTTCAGAAACACGATCAGCTTACTTAGATTTTGAAACTCAGCACTCAGACATCGGTTGTCGAAAATAAAGAAGAATCAAAAATCTTTTTGTATTTTTCTGAAATATAAAGCAGTAAAGAAATATGTACAAACATATTTACAGACAATATTTTTGTTTGAGTTTGCGTCAGAGGATCATATCAGTTTTTGACAAGTCACAAGTACCGTTGAGCTTAGTTACACATTAAGAATTAAACAATTCACTTAGATTGTCGATATACTGATCCACTTAAATTTTCACACAAATTTCAACTGATTCAGGATACGAATTAGATGTATTAAAAACTTAAACTCATTCATGTATCTCACCTCTTGAATATACTCCCGTATCCAGATCCCAATATTCAGTCTTACATGTAAGTATAACACAAATGATATCTGTAAGGGGTTAATAAATTATGAAGAATCATGAGAGCTCAGGCCAGAACTACCGTTCAGCAGAGAGATCATGACTCAACTTGGGTGTGTCCCCTTTAGAGGATCTTTTTTACAACAGCATTGCTAAGCAATTTTATTGTCTTATCATATATGCTGAGGGTGATGCTATGTTTCAAGCATTTGCGAAAAGTATTATTCGAGGACTAGGTCAGAACTTCCATTCAGCAGAAGTCCCGGAATAATACCCCAGATATCACTGAGTATAAAGACCTAGTATATCAGAAAAAAGGACCTTTCAAACGAGATTTCAGGGGTTACCTATATATCCTAGTAGTGTTCCCCACAAAATAAGCAAGTTTGAATTTAGGTTTAATCCCGAAAGAGTTTACTAAATGTATAAAAATCTATCGGCATATCATCAGTGAGACTGTTTAATACTATATAATCATTACATTTCTTTAGTATACTGTAACTGTCTACTGATGTACTATCATTTCCTCTTTTTACACAAAAACTCAATTTTCATTTTTAATGTTTTTGTCTTTTTGCCAATAGGTTTTTATCATGTTTTTGTCATTTTTAAATTTTCAAATGTTTTTGGATTTTCTAACAATATTACTCCCCCTAAAATGCAAAACCAAGAAATTTTGACAACCAATACTAATAGCTTTGTCTCGCCATCCATTTTCTGCTTCTCATGCACTGTTTTGCAGAAAATATAACGTACCCCCATGATTTACAACACATTGATATTTTACAGTTTGAAAACCGTTTTTCAATCTTGTGAAATTAATCATGTTTGTTCAGCCGTGAGGGTTTCGGCGTATTCAAGCAGAATTCCCCCTTACAACAAACTATTTTCCCATAATGATTTCAAAACACTTAAGTTTGTGTTAATCAGAATGGTTTTTCCAGAAAAATAAGTTTGTTTACCCATCACTTGTGGGTTTGGGGTCATCACATCACCTTGTTCTCTTTTAACCATTTTGAAAATTTAACATTATTAGGTCAAACACCACTATCACTTGTAGAAAATCAAGTACAACTTAATGTCCTTGATTAACCACTTGTAAGACGAAATATCACAGTTACCATCCTGTGAATTTCTCAAGAAAAATGCCGATACCTGCTTCACACTTACCAACCTGAAAGCTCCGGCAAGTCAGATTTTTCTATTTGAAAAGTTTCACCCAAGTCTGACTGTCCTTGGGTGCATTTTGAGCTTTTCTCTTTTCTTTATAAAATTCTTTTACTCCTTTTTCCTTACCATCAGCCATCTTACTAAAAATATGTTTAACATTGCTATTAAACATTTTTTCAGCATCAACACCTTTTGATTTTAGGTTTGCAGCTCGTAATGGTGGAAATTTCTCATCATTCATTAAAGGAATTGTTTCTTCCTTTTTTACCTCAACTTGTGGCTCATCTGATTTTGTGGAATCAGATTCATTGCCCGAACTTGGCTTGTCTGAATTGGATGAGCCAGATTCATCGCCAATAACTTTCTTTTTCTTCTTGTTTGTCCTCAGATTTGCATCTGAAGAATTCAATTTGCTTGACTTTGCCGTCGAGTGAATTGATTCATCAGAACTTTTATTCGAACCAACTGTTGAACCCGAAGACAAAATCTTCTCCAAATACTCTCTCGCCTTCTTCCTCTTTTTCCTCAGTCTGTCTTTTTGCCCCTGCGAAAGCTTCACTTTCTGTTCTAGAACCTCCTGTTCTTTGGGCTTGACATTGACTGATTTCTTTATCGTTCTCTGAGATTCAACTCTTGATCTCCCCATCGATCTCCTTGGGCAATCTCTGGCAATATGTCCTCTTATATGGCAATTATAGCATCTTCGTGTTTCAAAATTCCAATTCTGGCAGTTAACAGCAATGTGTCCTCTAACACCACAGGTATAACACACTCTGTTATCGTACCATCCACTTCTGTCAGTCCAAACCTTCAGATCATAACATTGTTTGGCTTGATGATAATCATTTCTCCTCTTCAATGCTGGATTTGTCTTTTGAGCACTGTGGTCAAACCTGCACCACTTATTACCATCATTTTGTGAGTTTTCATTTACAAATTTTTGTGATTTTTTATAATGATTGGATGACTGAACTGATGAGCTTTTATTTTCATTTTTAAATTTTTCTAATTTTTAACTTTTTGTTTCTGTTTTACACTCTTCTTAACAGGTTTTTGCTTAGAACATTCACCTGTTTCAGTAGATTGCAAAACAGTATTTTTAAATTTTTCTTGTAAATCTAAAAATATTTTTCTTTTCTTTTCTTTTTCTTTTTCATCATTAGCTTTGTCATCACAATCTTCAATTTTGACTTTGTCAAAATTTGTGACATTGTCACTTATTGGAATAACATTGATCGGTTTTGGACAAACATACGATGCAGAAGTCACAAAACTTTTCAACTTATTCTCTAACTCAGCAATTTTCTTTCTATTATCTTCGGCTTCATGCTCAAGACGAATGATTTTATCAAGATGAGAATTTATCGCACATTGTTTTTCGAGATTATTTTTACCAAAAATATCTCTCTCATCTTCTAAAATCTTTATCTGACTTTTGAAATCATTTTCTAATTTTTTAAAATTTTTGTTTTCTGATGACAAACTCTCAACATTCTTCAAAAGTTTGTCATTTTCATATCTCAATTTTTCGCAGTTTAAACGCAACTCCAAAATTTGTTCATCATCAGTTTTCTTCTCAGCTTTCAAAGCTTTGTTTTCCAATGTCAAATTCTCCATATCTTTCAAGAATTTTACATTGTCTGCTCCAGATTCATCACATTTTGAGCATTTTCATTCATCTTTCCAGCATCAGCTTCTTTCTTTGTTTCCATCTTGAATGTTCCTGCACAAAAAATTTTAACAAAATCAAGAGGGTTTGCATATTCATCAATAAAACAACCTCTCTTAAAATCATATTTCATGACATTTTTGCAGCAAGACACACAGAGACTCTTTTTCTCATTTTAATGATCACATCCAAATTTATCTTTTCTAAGTCCCTTTTCATTTCATTCATCAACTCTTCTTTTCTTTTTTCTTTATCAAACTTATGTGAACTAAGCTTATTGATGAATTCTCTAAAATGAAGCTTTGAGAAACTAGCATCCCTTTTTAGTTCACTCAAAAACCCATCCCATTCTAAAGGTAATGCATCAGCAAATTTTGAGATTTTTTTCAACATTTGAAAACCTTATCTCATATCTATCTAACTTATCAATCAGATCATCAAACCGTCTATCCAACTGTTCCAAAGATTCATGTTTCATGCACAAAATTTTTTTGGATCTTTTAATCCAAATGTCCTTATTCTTCTTATCAATCCAAGATCCAGAAGTCCAATCATTTAAATCTTTAAGATTCTCGTTTTCCTGTTCATCAAACACTTTAGCCATGATTCTTTCTTCTTGAATCACCTTAAACATTAACAGTGAAAATAATCTCGTGACAACGCTGTTCGTTCGGATGAAATTGCTATCCGTTCGGGTGAGATAGCTATCCGACTCTTTGACACAAGCCACTCTACTAAAAGACAAAATTGTTGTCCGTTCGGGTGAGTTATCTGACCGGATTACTTGATGACCTTTTGACCACAATCAATGAACGACAATCTCACTTGCAACCTGACAAAAACCCTTCACGTGAGAATCTGATTTTAATCAAGTAAAGTGGCCGACAACCTTTATTTCACATGCAAATTGATTACTTTTATCACATGAAGTCTGATGTCCACAATTAAAGTCAATGAATTCGATTGGACCAAGAATTTTTAATATATCTTGTTATCTTTTGATATTATCAATTAAAATGGCCGACAAGTATGATATTTAAAAAAAATCCTATTGAACCGTTTGTTTAGTGGATTGACACTTTGTTCACGTGATGTAATAATGGGATAAACTGATTGACTGAATGTTGACTAGACAACTTGCTAGGATGAAAACATAAGACACAGATTGTTGTGATGCGGATTGCTATCCGCGCGGACAAGTGTCCGTTCGGCTAGGTCAAAGAGGTGCTGAGACCCGGATTGCTATCCGCACGATTTGTAATGCTATGACACGGATTGTTTATGAAGCGGATTGCTATTCGTGCGGACAACCAGTCAACAATACTTTGCCCCGGATTGTTATCTGTGCGAACTGCCCTGGATTGTTATCCGTGCGAACTGCCCCGGTTTGTTATCCGTGCGAGTGGGATTTGGCTGAGGGTAATCCGTGCGAGTGGGTAATTCGTGCGGATAGGTAATCCGTGCGGATGTGATGATCCGTCCGGATGAAGATGAACAGTTCAGCGATCTCAATCACGAAAACTCAGATTTCTCTTAAACGACATGGAATTTTGACCTGAAAAATTGTAGGGTTATAGATCAGACAATTTCGCATAACATATAAAAAAATTAGCGAATTTGGACCGTAAAAACCCTGTCAATTTTGCAAAATTCAGAGAAAAACGTGAAGAACAAGAAAGTTAAGAGAAATTTGACAAACCTGGATGTTTTAGGCTCTGAATCTGATCAATTCTTGTACGAAACTGTGCGTTTGATCTACGCAACCGAGCACCTGCTCTGATACCACTTGTAGGTCCCGGTTTTGACTCCGTTTCGATTGCGAACCGAACGTGTGACGTGCGGAATCCGTACACGATCGTGACCGAACACATGTGACGTAATTATAACCATGATTCTATTAACAGATCTGAAATAGTACAGCACCTGAATCACGTACACGAGCTTTCTCTCTCTAGATCCTAGCTCTTCAAAGCTTCAAATGACAAAAGTCACAAAAGTCTCTAAGCTAAGCCCTAAGACTTCTATTTATAGGCAAAGCATATAAGGAGAATTCCCCTTATTTACAATAATGCCACCTTGCCTTTTCTATCTAATATTACAATATAAGACTAAACTTAATCAGTTTCAGCTACGATCTTGAGATGACGGAGGCGATAGACATACTTCACAAACACCACCGTAAATTACGGTAGAGTTCAGAAGTTTACGGTAGTTTAATACTGTGTTACGGTAGACCCAGAGTTGTCCAGGAGCTACCGTAACTTACGGTAGATACCGTAAGTTACGGTAGAATCCTGAAAGTTTTGATTTAATTTATAATAACCTAGTTAATCGAATCCGTATCAGACGTAGTTTTGTTTAAGCAATATCACTAAGAATTCTAACACTAAGATTTGTTAAAATTCTTCAGTTTCAGGTTTGGCAAGTATATGGACAATGATCAAGCAAGTTAGAAGAACCGAACACATCTTTTGAAGCTTCCGCGTTATCTAACTCAAATGGATATTGTTTTGGGAATGTAAACTATTTGTTAAACAACTTGTGGATGTTTGAATTAGTCGTTAGTTGACTAATCTTTTGTTACTTTTAAATCTTAGATATGGAACTTATGTTATAACCTAGATATCTTTTATATAAAATGGTTCTAATCATTATTAAATTCAATTAAAAATTAGACGGGTGTTACAAGTTGGTAATCAGAGCTTAAGGTTGTCAACAAATTGTTCGGTTCAAGCTTGATCAATCGTCCGGTAAGAATTAACTTATTATGTTAATAAATTATGTATTATGTAAAGAATGAGAAATGAATTGATATGCATGGGAAGAGTGTGTTAACACACTCAAACCCGGAAAGTGCATTAAATATGAACGGTTAAAGCAAGTTGAGAACTTGGCTAAACCGAAACAAATGAAGCAATGTTATGAATGAAATGTTTAACGTTTAATGTAAACATTTCAGTTTCAAGATGTCTGAAGGAAACGATGATGATCCGGTGCAAACAAGCACCGAACAAATGAAAGAGATAATTGCCGAAGAAGAAGGGAAGGCAATTGAAGGTAGTCTATCCGAGTTTATAGACAAAATACAAAGCACGGTGTTGTCGCTTGTCGAAGAGCGAGTTAAAAGGTTGGAAGATAGTGTCAACCTTATAAGAGAAAAATCGGGAGAACGCAAAGGGTGTTCGTACAAAGAATTCATGGCGTGTAAACCGCCAATTTATAACGGGGAGGTCGACCCGATAATATGCCAAAGATGGTTGAGTGACGTCAAAGGGGTGTTTGAACGAACCCATTGTGATGTAGGTGACTTTGTTGCTTACGGAACGGGTCAATTGAGAAATCAAGCCAAGGATTGGTGGGACAATAAAAAGAAGGAAATGGGAGCCGAAGCGGTGAGGGTTATGACTTGGGATGAGTTTAAGGTACCATTCCTTAAACACCATAGTCCCAAAGCGGTTATTAACAGGATTAAGGAAGAATTCATCCAGTTAAGACAAAAGGGAGAATCAATTGATAAAATCACGGGCATCTTCATGGATAAGTTGAGATTCTGTGACGAGTTGGTCACCACTGAAAAGCAGAAGATATACTACTATTACAACATGCTGAGTGCCGAGTACTGGGAGTTTATGACTCCGTCAAAGTACGAAACCCTCACAGAGATTATCAACACCGCCCGGGAGCGGGAAATCGAGTTAAAGAAACAAGTTGAAAGGGGTCAACGAAGGGCACATGATGTGAATCCAAGCCCTACAAAGAAAGCTAGAACTGCTGAATCGGGGAAGAAGGTGGAGGCTAAAGGCGGGTCGCCAAGTTGTAAAGTATGTGGAAAGGGGCACAAGGGTGAGTGCCGCTTCAAAGACAAGCCGTGTCCGGTATGTGGGAAGACGGGGCACACTGCATCGCTAGGTCCCGGAAAAGTTTCTGTTTGTTACAAATGTTATCAACCCAGCCACAAAAAGTCTGAATGCCCCGAGTTGGTTGGAAAGAGAGACACAAAAGAGTCTCCAGCAGAAGCCCCCAAAGCGAAGGCTAGGTCCTTCCAACTTACCACAGCTGAAGCAAAAACAGAACCCGATGTGGTCTCAGGTATATTCACAATTAACTCAATTCCAGCACGTGTACTGTTTGATACGGGTGCGAATAAATCCTTCGTTTCGCATGGATTTATTCGACATCCTTCTTTTGTATTAACAAAGTTATCTGTGCCCTTAGAAGTAGAAATAGGGGACAACAAAAGTTTTATAGTTTGTGACGTTTGTCGAAGTTGCAAATTAAGCATAGACGATGAGGAATACTTGATAGATCTAATCCCGATGTCAATGGGGGAATTTCAAGTAGTCGTTGGGATGGATTGGCTATCTCAGCACCACGCTAAGGTCGTGTATTTTCGTAAGGAGATAAAGCTAATATCTCCGAGCGGGAAACACGTCACTATCTATGGCGAAAAAGGAGGCAACCCAGTAGTATGCTCAATGTTGAAAGCTCACAAGCTTATGAAGCGAGGATGCAAGGCATTCATGATATACGCAAATGAGCCCGAGAAAGAATCACGAAAGATTGAAGATGTACCGGTAGTACGAGACTATGAAGATGTGTTTCCGGAGGATTTACCGGGGATACCGCCTGAACGGGAAGTAGAGTTCGGGATCGAATTGATTCCGGGCGCAAAACCCGTGGCTAAATCACCTTACCGACTCCCACCATCAGAATTGCAAGAGTTGATGTCCCAGATTCAAGACCTGCTTGACAAAGGATTCATAAGGCCGAGTATGTCTCCTTGGGGTGCACCGGTATTGTTCGTGAAAAAGAAAGACGGAAGCATGCGTATGTGTATTGATTACCGGGAGTTAAACAAACTCACGGTAAAGAACCGATACCCGCTTCCGAGGATAGATGATTTATTCGACCAATTACAAGGTGTGAACTGGTTTTCAAAGATTGACCTTAGATCGGGGCATCACCAACTAAAGGTCAAGGAGGAAGATGTGCCGAAGACGGCTTTCCGCATGAGATACGGACATTATGAATTCCTCGTGATGTCATTTGGGCTAACAAATGCACCCGCGGCTTTCATGGACCTCATGAACCGAGTTTGCAAGCCAATGTTGGATAAGTCGGTCATCGTGTTTATCGATGATATTTTGGTGTATTCAAAAAGCGAAGCTGAAGATGCACACCACTTACAAGAGGTGTTAGAGACACTTAGGCAGGAGAGGTTGTATGCAAAATTCTCTAAATGTGCCTTTTGGCTACGAGAGGTACAATTTCTCGGCCACATCATAAGTGCCGATGGAGTATTGGTAGACCCGTCAAAGATCGAGGCCGTGTCAAAATGGAATCTTTCGAAGAACCCTTCGGAAATTAGAAGCTTTTTGGGGCTTGCGGGATACTATAGGAGATTCATTCAAAATTTCTCCAAGATTGCGTCACCGCTAACAAAACTAACCCGGAAGGAAGAAAAGTTCATTTGGGGTGTTGATCAAGAAAGGGCGTTTCAAACGCTAAAAGAAAAGTTAACTCAAGCTCCGGTACTGACATTGCCGGACGGGGTCGAAGACTTGGTGGTTTATTCGGATGCTTCACTATCGGGGCTCGGATGCGTTTTGATGCAACGGGGCAAAGTTATAGCTTATGCCACGAGGCAATTGAAGATACACGAGAAGAAATATCCCATGCACGATCTCGAGTTGGCTGCCGTGGTATTTGCATTAAAAATATGGAGGCACTATTTATATGGGGTAAAGTGCACCATATTTACCGATCACAAGAGCTTAAAATACTTCTTCGATCAGAAGGAGCTAAATATGCGACAAAGGCGATGGTTAGAAACGGTGAAAGATTTCGACTGTGAAATACACTATCACCCCAGAAAGGCAAATGTGGTGGCGGATGCTCTGAGTAGAAAAGCGGACTATGTCCCAATACGTGTAACATCGATGCAGCTCGTGGTGACCTCGGGTATACTTGAACGTATTCGAGAGGCGCAATTAGAAGCAGTGAAAGAGGAGAATTGGAAGAAAGAAAGAATAATCGGTCAGTTGAAAGATTTGTCGGATGGGGATAACGGGTTGAAGACTCGATCCAGAAGGATATGGGTTCCAAATACTTGTGGGGTGAAGACGCTTCTACTTGATGAAGCTCATAAATCCCGATATTCAATTCATCCGGGTGCGACCAAGATGTACAATGATCTGAAACAAAATTATTGGTGGTCTGGAATGAAGAGGGATGTGGCGAAGTATGTGGAAAAATGCTTGACATGTCTACAAGTCAAGGCGGAGCACCAAAAACCATACGGAAAACTCCAACCGTTAGAAATCCCGGTTTGGAAAAGGGAACATATTACAATGGACCTATTAACCAAATTGCCTAAGACAAATCGTGGTTTCGATGCCATATGGGTAGTGGTGGATAGATTGACGAAAAGTGCTCACTTCATTTCGATTCGTGAGACTTATACGTCAGAAAAGATGTCAGAAGTTTACACTAATGAGATAATAGCACGTCATGGAGTACCGGTATCCATCGTGTCTGATAGGGATACCCGGTTCACTTCAAATTTCTGGCGAGATTTCCAAGAGAAAATGGGAACTAAATTGTTCATTAGCACTGCGTACCATCCTCAAACAGATGGACAGAGTGAAAGAACAATACAAACATTGGAGGACATGCTACGAGCATGTATAATCGACTTTGGAGGAAGTTGGGATGTTTACCTACCATTAGTCGAGTTTTCGTATAACAACAGCTACCATGCTAGTATTAAGATGGCACCGTACGAAATGCTCTATGGTAGGAAATGCCGAACCCCGGTATGTTGGGGTGAAGTGGATCCACGTGAACTCACCCACCAAGATATAGTACAAGCCACTAATGAAAAGATTGATGTGGTTCGGGCACACTTGAAAGCGGCTCAAGACAGGCAAAAGGCGTATGTTGATAAAAGGAATAAGCCAATCGAATTCTAGGTTGGTGACATGGTTATGCTAAAAGTTTCCCCATGGAAGGGCGTTATTAGATTCAGAAAAAGGGGGAAACTAAGCCCGAGGTTTATTGGGCCATTTAAAATCATTGGAAGGGTCGGCAAGGTGGCTTATCGCCTCGAATTACCGAAAGAGTTGGACGGAATACATAGCACGTTCCACGTGTCGCAATTGCGAAAGTGTCTAGCGGACGAAACAACTTATATCCATTACGATGAGATCGAAGTGGATAATAGCCTGAATTATGCGGTGAGACCAGTGGAGATTTTAGATTGAAAGGTCAAGCACTTGCGAAACAAACACATCGATCAAGTCAAGGTCATGTGGGAGCATAGGAAAGGTTCGGACACTACGTGGGAATCCGAAGAGGAGATGCGACGTCTCTACCCTACTTTATTGGTACGTAATTCGGTTTCAGGGACGAAACCCTTTTAAGGGGGGTGGACTTGTAACATCCCAAAAATATAAAACTTTATATTAGGATTATAAAGTATAAATAAACAATAATTTACTAACTAGGAATTTTAACCTAGTTAGCTAATAGTCTAGAAATAACTTATAATAGGGTTAAAAACAGCCAAACTATAAGTTATACAAAAGAGGAGGGGTTAATCTTGTAAAAACTGAAACTAGAATTAATTAAAACGAAAACCAAACACACCATTTGTGTGTCTGGTCGATCAAGAAACGCAGGGGAGCGACCAGAGCTTCTCACCAACCCTAACTCCACAAATTTGATCAATTGACGGCTAATTCATGTCCCAAATCGAAATCTGAACATAGATTCGTGATCCTCATCACAAGGGGGTTAGAAGGTATGTAAAATTTGGTGCTAATTCTCTGTTTGAAATTCTCATGAAATTGGGAAAATCTGAAATTCATGGTTGCATGTTTGTTACTTGGGTAGATTAGAAAAGATAAAGTGTCCAGGAGCAAAACCTAGACAACAATATGTGAAATCATGATAAAATTCTGAAAATTTCATAAACACAATGAAGGTGATTCATGGGTTTTGTGAGATAATGATAAACAATAGAATGATAGTGGTTGTTCTAGTAATGTTTGACATGTATGAAGTGATTTCAGAATTTTAGAAGATAAAGTTCATGTAAAATAGTTGATTGATGAAGAATTAAGGCTATATGATAACTTGAGAACTTGATAATATATAGTGTAAATTTCTGCCCTTAAAGTGTTCGCATAAATGCCTCAAAGAAGGCTTAAATCTGAAAATTTAAGTTAAACCGCATGATTTTGATGCTTTGGCAAAATATGCGAATTGTGAATTGAAAAGAGTTCTAAACATGTTTTGGTTGAACTCAATAGGAAAGGATACCGGAGTTTCAAGCGGACAAGCCGGTGGCGACTTGCGTTTGAAGGGCGTGCACTAAAGGTATGTAACTTGACTTGTTACATTGGGAAATTTGATAACTAGTATATGTGTATTAGAATTGTAGAATATATATTTTGTTGGATTAAAGTGATAGAATTCACTAAATTGTATAATAAGTCGAGAATTGGTTGGAATCTCGTTGGTAGTCATCGTAATGGAGAATTCCGTAGATGAGGCAAACGGGTCGGATAGTCAAATGATGCTTGGTTAACGCACTATAATATGGTTATTTGATCTTTATTATTGATAATAAAGGATATATTAGAATACGAGAAATCAGTGTGAGGTTTGTTAGAATGAGAAACCGAAAATGAGGTTTGGGCAAAACAAACAAAAAGTCGAAATACAAGGTTGCAGGGGCTACCGTAAGTTACGGTACCCACCGTAACTTACGGTAGAGTTCAGAAGTTTACGGTAGTTTAATACTATGTTACGGTAGACCCAGAGTTGTCCAGGAGCTACCGTAACTTACGGTAGATACCGTAAGTTACGGTAGAGTCCTGAAAGTTTTGATTTAATTTATAATAACCTAGTTAATCGAATCCGTATCAGACGTAGTTCTGTTTAAGCAATATCACTAAGAATTCTAACACTAAGATTTGTTAAAATTCTTCAGTTTCAGGTTTGGCAAGTATATGGACAATGATCAAGCAAGTTAGAAGAACCGAACACATCTTTTGAAGTTTCCGCGTTATCTAACTCAAATGGATATTGTTTTGGGAATGTAAATTATTTGTTAAACAACTTATGGATGTTTGAATTAGTCGTTAGTTGACTAATCTTTTTTTACTTTTAAATCTTAGATATGGGACTTATGTTATAACCTAGATATCTTTTATATAAAATGGTTCCAATCATTATTAAATTCAATTAAAAATTAGACGGGTGTTACAAGTTGGTAATCAGAGCTTAAGGTTGTCAACAAAGTGTTCGGTTCAAGCTTGATCAATCGTCCGGTAAGAATTAACTTATTATGGTAATAAATTATGTCTTATGTAAAGAATGAGAAATGAATTGATATGCATGGGAAGAGTGTGTAAACACACTCAAACCCGGAAAGTGCAATAAATATGAACGGTTAAAGCAAGTTGAGAACTTGGCTAAACCGAAACAAATGAAGCAATGTTATGAATGAAATGTTTAACGTTTAATGTAAACATTTCAGTTTCAAGATGTCTGAAGGAAACGATGATGATCCAGTGCAAACAAGCACCGAACAAATGAAAGAGATAATTGCCGAAGAAGTAGGGAAGGCAATTGAAGGTAGTCTATCCAGGTTTATAGACAAAATACAAAGCACGGTGTTGTCGCTTGTCGAAGAGCGAGTTAAAAGGTTGGAAGATAGTGTCAACCTTATAAGAGAAAAATCGGGAGAACGCAAAGGGTGTTCGTACAAAGAATTCATGGCGTGTAAACCGCCAATTTATAACGGGGAGGTCGACCCGATAATATGCCAAAGATGGTTGAGTGACGTCGAAGGGGTGTTCGAACGAACCCATTGTGATGTAGGTGACTTTGTTGCTTACGGAACGGGTCAATTGAGAAATCAAGCCAAGGATTGGTGGGACAATAAAAAGAAGGAAATGGGAGCCGAAGCGGCGAGGGTTATGACTTGGGATGAGTTTAAGGTACCATTCCTTAAACACCAGAGTGTGTAGTTCCGCCTTATCAATAGTAGCGCTATAGGAGATGCACCTCTCCCATTATTCTCAGGGGGTATTGTTAGGAGGATTCTAGTTTACCTTGAGTCTTGGGTAAACGCTAAAGCATCAGGATACTTGGGCTATCACTGCGTGAACTACGACACTAGCACGACTGAAACTAATTTATTGTTTTGGATATGAGTTGTTTTAATCTATTATACTAATATCAAACTTGTATACTCGCCAATACTTTTGTATTGATATTTTAATACATGTTGCAGGCTGATAGGATGCTTGGGAAGTGCATGGAATTCAGCTAGGAGATGCTTAGAAACGTCACCTAGTTAACTTAGAATCTTCTGAACAATGTGAAAAATATCTGTTTTGGTCTGTATTCGATACTTATGTGGATCGTGTTTGCTTTAGACAACCTCATGATGAATTTGATCTAATTTCTATTGAAACAAATAGTATTATGGAATCTCATGAGCAATCTGAACGCTTAGCACTTGCACCCCGATGTTTCCGCTATCGGTTGGGGTGTGACATATTGGTATCAGAGCCATAACTATAGGGAATTAGGCTAAGTAGGAATACTTGCCCTAGTCTATAGTTTTAGGAACTTGATTCTTATTTGTTGTTTAAGACTTGCGTACTCTACCGTATCTGCTTCCTAGCAGCACACATTCCTATTAGACTTACATGTCTTTCCTAAGGCTGCTATAATGTACACTTTATACTATGAAAACACTGTTACACAGTGTTTATATATTTTGCACGAGATTTCCCCACAGGATAGGAGTGACATCCGAACCTTGATGGGAAATCTCCATATTATTATAGTAGGCCTTGTCTGCGGATAAGTGCCCACAACATTTAGGGTACGATGTTGTCAAGTTAGAGGTGAAACTCAGACCTTGATAGCTAGTCCCACTCCTTGATGAGTTTATGTCTCGCCAAAGACTCGTGACTGCCAATCAATTGGGTGCGTGGAATGACCAAAAGGACGAATATCGTAGGCCTAACATCGATGACGTATTTGTCTAAGTAGGACAAGACACGCTACCTCTATTCGAGAGGGGTTCGAATCACTTTGGTTAGTCACCGTTCCTCTACCCGAAACAATCCTGTGTTTTATAAGCCTATCTCGCTTTTATGTTATCTCGATTTTCCATAAATGTGGTTTTATCTACGAGGTTTTAAACTTGATTCTTCGTTCGTTTTGGTATATTTTTACATGAATCACACGTTGTCCGCAATCTAAAACATTAATCCTAATCTCATAACAAACTAAATTTATGAAGCTTTAATCTATGTGGTAATCTTGATCGACTATTATGTTTTGCGGTGTTGGTTGTAGGTATGAAACACTAAGATAACATGGATATACGAGACAGAAGTGGCATGTCCGAAGCATGGTGGATACGCCGCTGGTACTTCCTATATATAAGTGCTTCCGACATGTTACCAACTTTCGTACCAAGTGCCATACGAGGTTAGTGATAGCAGACCAGTGTGGATAGTCTATGTAATCTATGGAAACTTATTCGCGAAATCTACGGTGAATCTATGTAATCGAGGTAGACTCTAAAGCTATGCATGTAATCTATGTGTACTCTAGCAACGTTAATCTATTATGTTGAACTATTGAGTTAATCTATGGCAATCTATTAAGTTAACCTATGTTAATCTATTAAGTAGTCATGTTAAACTATTGGGTTATTCCATAAGCTAATCTATGTAATCTATTTGAGCGATATATGCGAAACTATATGTCAATCTATGATATATGATGATGATGATGATGAGTAAATTGTTATGTGTGGTAATTGCGACACGTAACATGACACCGAGTACGGGGTAAGGCGACGTGCCTGAAGCGTGGTGGATACGCCGCTAGTACTTCCTATATATATATATATATATATAAGCGTTTTTGGCATGTTGACCGAGCTTCGTACAACGCGCCATGCGAAGGTCGTGAATTTGGTGATGGTTCAATCTAGATTCTTAAATCTATCGTGTGTGTAATCTATATTGTGAGATCTAGAGAACTTAGACTTATACGGTCCCGTTTTTCGGATCTGTAGATGTTTGCTCGCAGAACATCTGACGCTCTTAGGAGATCCAGAGAGAAGTCTCAGAAGAAGATGATGTCTTTCATGGCCGATCAGATCGCTCGAGTCATGCCAAGAATCGTCACTAAGCTTCAAGGATCAAACACTCCGCCATCCTCTGCGGACTCCAAGGCTGAGAAACAGAAGCCTGCCAAGTTCAACTACAAACATTTTATCTCTTGCAACCCTAAGCCTTTCACGGGCAGTGATGGGGTAACTGCTATGCTTGAGTGGCTCGACAGCATCAAAGTTACCTTCATTAACAGTGAGTGCCCAGATCATTTGAAAACTAGGAGTGCGACTGGAATGTTTCAAGGCAGAGCATTGGAGTGGTGGTCGAATGAGAGAAACATCCGTTCTAATGAAGAAGCCTATGCTCTTCCATGGGCCGAGGTGCATGAACTCATGATGCTCGAGTTCTGCCCTCCTCATGAACAACTGAAGCTTGAAGAAGAGTTTTGGCACTTGAAGCAGATTGGTGATGATAATCTGGCTTATACTACCCATTTTAAGTAGCTGAGTCTTATCGTTCCCCACTTGGTTTCGACTCCTAAGCGAATGATAACCAAGTACATCAATGGCCTACCTCCTGCTATGCGTGATTCCATCGAAGCAGCTCAGCTAAAAACTATTGAGGAAGTCTACTGTCTCGCAGCTAGTCTCAACAACAATCATGTGCGTGATAAGCAGTTTGCTACCCCTGCTCCTTCGAAGTCTGCAAATCAAGCCACTCAGCAGCCAAGTGGCAGCAGGAACAAGAAACGGAAAACTCAGGGTTCGGGATGTAATGCTATTACCCCTGCTGCTAACCTTACTGCCAACTCTACCACTAAGCCTGCTCCTGCTCCTGCTGCTGCTAACCCTGCTGCTCCGGAAGTGAAGAAACAGTACACTGGGCCTTACCCCAAGTGTGCGACATGCAACTTTCATCATCCTGTTACTTCTGCATGCCGATTGGGCACCAACTGTAACCGCTATGGCCACACGGCTCCCTACTGTCGTCAAGCTAATCCTGCTCCTCAAGCTCAGGAAGCTCATGCTCCACCAGCTCAAGCAGCTCTTCCAGCACCTCCGCAGAATCCAAGGCCAGTCAACGCTGTTCGTGCATGCTACAAGTGTGGAGATACTACCCACCTCTATAACCAATGTCCTCAGCTGAACCAGGAACAGCAGCCAGCCGCTCGTGGATGAGCGTTCAATCTAAATGCAAATCAGGCTCGTAATGATAATGACGTTGTTAATGGTATGTTCCTTGTTAATAACCTTTATGCTTCGATTCTATTTGATACTGGTGCCGATAAAAGCTTTGTGTCCGTGGAATTTGAGTCTTTGATAAACTGTACACGCTCCAAGTTACCTGAGTCGTTCTCTGTTGAGGTCGCCAATGGTAAGTCGATTGTTGTTAATTCTATCGTGCGTAATTGTTCCCTGACTCTTAACGATCACGTGTTTTCTATTGATCTCATACCCATGCGTTTGGGTTGTTTTGATGTTAACATTGGCATGGACTGGTTGCGAAAGAACCATGCCGAGATTGTTTGTCATGAGAAACTTGTTCGTCTTCCTTTTCCCTCTGGTGATACTTTGATCGTCTATGGAGACCGACCTTCAAAAGGACTAAGGTTAATGTCATGCACACAAGCAAGCATAAGCTTACGTAAACAGAACCCTGCCTTTTTGGCCCACGTGGTGGAACAAAAAGGCAAGGGGAAGAACATAAGCGACGTTCCGATGGTGTGTAACTTCACCGATGTCTTTCTTGAAGATCTACCCGGTCTTCCCCCTCCCAGATCTATTGATTTTCGTACTGATCTCGTAGCTGGTGCGACTCCTGTTGCCAATGCTCCTTACCGTCTTGCACCTTCTGAGATACAAGAGTTATCTAGTCAACTTCAGGAGTTACTCGATAAGGGTTTTATTCGTCCAAGTACCTCCCCGTGGGGTGCTCCCATTTTATTCGTCAAGAAGAAGGATGGTTCCTTCCGTATGTGTATCGATTATCATGAACTGAATAAGCTTACCGTGAAGAATCGTTATCCGCTTCCTCGCATTGATGACCTATTTGATCAACTACAAGGCGCGTCCTGTTTCTCGAAGATAGACCTACGTTCTGGATATCATCAACTACGTGTCCTCGAGGATGATATTCCAAAAACTGCATTCCATACTCGATATGGGCACTACGAGTTCGTAGTCATGCCTTTTGGCTTGACCAACGCACCTGCAGTGTTCATGGACCTTATGAACCGTGTGTGTAAACCTTATTTAGATCATTTTGTGATAGTCTTTATTGATGATATTCTTATTTATTCTAAGTCTAAGGCTGATCATGCTCGCCACTTACATCTTATGCTTGAACTTCTGCGTGGTGAGCGTCTATATGCTAAATTTTCTAAGTGTGAGTTTTGGATTGACGAAGTGCAATTTTTGGTCATATTATTAGTAGACAGGGTATTCATGTTGATCCTTCGAAAATCGAGGCAGTGAAGAATTGGTGAACGCCTAAATCCGTGACTGAGATTCGTTCTTTCCTAGGATTGGCGGGTTATTACTGTCGGTTCATCGCGGATTTTTCAAAAATCTCTGTTCCTCTTACTACGCTAACCCGAAAGGAGAAACCTTTTGTTTGGGGTTCCGAGCAAGAGAACTCCTTTCAGACCCTTAAGAATCTTTTATGTAATGCTCCTGTTTTAACTCTACCCGATGGCAATGACGATTGTGTGGTGTATTGCGATGCCTCGAACCGTGGATTGGGCTGTGTGCTCATGCTGCGGGAAAAGGTTATTGCTTATGCCTCTCGACAACTCAAAGTGCATGAGAAAAACTACACTACTCACGATCTGGAGCTTGGTGCGGTGATTTTTGCGTTAAAGATTTGGCGACACTACCTATATGGTACTAAGTGTGTGGTCTTCACCGACCATAGGAGCCTTCAACACATCTTTGACCAGAAGGAGCTGAACATGCGACAGAGGCGTTGGGTGGAATTGCTAAACGACTACGACTGCGAAATTCGCTACCATCCTGGTAAGGCGAACGTAGTGGCCGACGCTCTTAGTCGTAAGACTCATGTCAAGGCTATTCGTATATCTAGTGATTTGCATGCTTGTATTCGCGAAGCTCAGTATTCATCAGCAAATGAAGGAAGTCTAGAAGAAGAGATTCACGGCGCTAGGATGGACCGGCTCGAAACTAAAACTGATGGTCTGCAGTATTATCTAAATCGCATCTGGGTACCAGATCCCGATGACCTCCATGAGCTCATTATGACCGAGGCTCACAAATCCCGTTACTCTATCCATCCAGGTGCCGGCAAGATGTACCAGGATCTGCGTGCTACTTATTGGTGGCCTGGCATGAAGAGGGATATTGCTGTATATGTGTCTAAGTGCCTTACCTGCTCGAAGGTAAAGGCTGAACACCAGCGTCCCTCTGGACTCTTAGAACAACCAAAGATCCCAGTTTGGAAATGGAATAGTATCGCTATGGACTTTATTACTAAGCTACCCCGTACCTCTAAAGGTCATGATAGTATCTGGGTGATAATAGATCGTTTGACCAAATCCGCTCATTTCCTTCCCATTCGTGAGGATTACAAAGTGGAGAAACTTGCTCGAGTCTATACCGATGAGATTATAAGCCGTCATGGCGTACCTTTAGACATAATCTCTGACCGTGATGGTCGTTTTACTTCACATCTTTGGCAAACCTTCCAGTCCGCTATGGGTTCGCACTTGAATCTTAGCACAGCCTTTCATCCTCAGACAGATGGACAGACCGAGCGCACTATTCAAACCCTAGAGGACATGCTACGTTCTTGTGTCATCGACTTTGGTGGTAACTGGGATGTACACTTACCATTGATAGAATTCTCGTACAACAATAGCTACCATTCCAGTATTCAGATGGCTCCTTTCGAAGCTTTAAATGGGCGAAAATGCCGATCTCCTCTCAGTTGGCATGAGGTTGGGGAAAAGCAGTTCACTGGCCCTGAGATTGTTCAAGAAACGACGGATAAGATTCTTCAGATCCGTGATAACTTGATCAAGGCTAGGAGGAGACAAAATAGCTATGCTGACAATAGGCGGAAACCTTTGGAATTTGCTGTTGGTGATCGAGTTCTTCTCAAGGTATCTCCCTGGAAGGGAGTAGTTCGTTTCGGAAAGAAGGGAAGCTTGCTCCTCACTATATGGGTCCTTTCGTGACACTTGAAAGGATTGGCAAGGTAGCATACAAACTCGACTTGCCACAAGAGCTAAACAACGTGCATCCAGTGTTCCACGTATCTAACCTACGGAAATGCCTAGCCGACGAAGGATTGCAAATTCCTCTTGAGGACTTGAAAATAAACGAAGTTGTTCAGTTTGTGGAGAAACTGGACGAAATCATGGATCAAACTGTCAAGCGTCTGAGGCGCAGCAAAATTCCCATTGTTAAGGTTCGATGGGAAGGAAAGCGTGGTGCCAAATTCACTTGAGAGTTGAAAAGTGATATGAAGGCCAAGTACCCGCACCTCTTCGAGCAGTCTACTTCAAAGATTTCGGGGACGAAATCTCCTGAAGGAGGGGAGACTGTAACGCCCAGCGTCCCTGAACTTTAGACATTTGGCAAGAACAGTCCCTGAACTTTAGATATTTGGCAAGAACAGTCCCTGAACTTCTAATAAGTTCTCAATGTTAGTCTCTGGGGTTTTTATGGAGTTGATGTGTTGATACTTTTGGTGTGAATATTGTTGATACTATGGTGCTTGACTCTTTATTCTAGATGCTTGATTCTTGACGCTTAAACTATGAAACTTGATACTTAATCTAGATACTTGACTCTTGATACTTAAATCTAGACGCTTGATTCTTGATACTATGGAAACTAGATTCTTTATGATTCTTGACACTTGATACTTGGATTCTTGATTCTTGATGCTTGAGAAACTATGATTCTTGACTCCTAAAACTTATTTGGTGCTTGACTCCTTAGACTCGTGAAACTTGATTCTTGGTGGAACGAGAGGCTGGAGCCTTGTCACTGGCGGAATCTATAAAACTTGGAAACTTTTGGTTTGAAATGTAATCTGGATACTTTACCCAAACTATTCTTAACGCAACGCCTAACCTAACGCGTAAAACGAATCAAAACGGGAACGCGGAAAAGATGGATTGGCCAGAGTGGTCGTCCGAATGGATGACCATCCGATCGGATGACCACCCGACCGGATGACCAACCGATCGGATGACCACCCGAACGGGTTGTCACACCCCCAAAATACCACATGCGGAAACCCCCGCGAGGCTTGTGACGTACCAGGATCCAAGCCACCAATCACATTGAACTCATAAATATATTTAAATAAAACTTTCATTCATTAACATTAAGTGTTGCAAACGTTACATATCATTCATTGTATACAGCGGAAGCATAACTCATTTGTTAAGTGTTTCGTAAACCATGTGTACATAAACCATTAAGCTTGTTTTGAGATTCCATGTGTCTCGACCCATGACCACTCCAGCATCCCAGACAGCAAGTCCCAATGATATAAACCTACAACCTGCAAGCATGCAGACAAGTGTGTCAGACGACGCTGGTGAGTTCAAAGTTTTGTTAACGTGTTTAGTTACCATATATGAGTATAAAACGTTTCAGTGATTTGATTTGATGTTGTTATTAACTCGATTACCGCAGATGGCAGCTAGATTTGTTTGCCCAACCCCAATGTCTCTATCAAAACATTGGTCATGCTTTAAGGTAATTAGTTCACGCCCATCCTCCCCGGTACGGTGTGAGGGTGCCAAACCTAATAGCGCTATCAACTAATAACCTCGTTGCCTCCCTGGCAACTATCGGTAGATGTAAGGGGTCTTATGTGATAGATATTGAGTATAATAACAAACATCCCAATAAACAAGCGTTCCTCCCCGGAACGTTACCCGATATCCCTCCCCGGGATGCATGCTTGGAAAAAGAGCAGTGAACTCACCTTAGATGTGCTCGGTATGTTACGTTACATTACCCATTTCCAGTTAGCCAACCAAACCCTACCGTGGTTACCAAAGACAATTAGTTGGTATGCACTTAAATCACGTAATTTACATTCACTACACAAGTGTCGTTCAGGCAGCACACACCACGTTAAACAAATCACAATAAGAAATCATGTGTCGCACTAGTCATATCATCCTGTTGTTTGACAACCAGTTTCGTGTTCCCTTGCACTATACACCCTAGTGAGTTGTGTGTAGTAAACATCACCACAAAACACGTAACGTTTATTCGAATCCTTTAACTATTTTCCATAACATGTTCATGTATCAAAATATCACCCGACCGATTAGTTTGTTATTCACATATCATACACATGATACTGTGCAATAAGTAACAAGCAATCATACAGTACGCTTATCCCTAACATATACCAAAACCATAATATGTACTAGACATTTGGGCCTCGTGCAACCCCCTTGACTACCCGGCCCAATGATGTGATTTAATTAAAGGTTGCAGCCCAAAAACTAGTAACTCGATAACATTGCGAGGCCCATTAATTGCTGTTGGGCGGCCCACTCCAGACCCGGCTGGGATTTGTGACCAGGCCCGCATAGCAATAGTTCTTTTTCATACTTACATTATTTCCAAATCTTGTTCTTTAGAAAGAAAAGCTAGGTTATCAGTTTCAAGCAAGTTAAACCAAATCAAAACTTATAGACCTACATCATCGAATTATTACTAAAATTTACCATCCAAAACTCTAATGTTCATGCACATAATTATAATTCTAAAATAACAATTTGGTTGTTTACAACATATACACATCAGACAAGCATCATCATCATGTAGCATAGATCCGTAATAATCATGTAGCATATATTGTAGCATTCGATCATCACTCAACATCCAGATTTTATAACCATTTATGTCTATCGATCCTAGGTTGTTGCACATGTATGAAATCATTTTTTAAACTATAGTTCTATCATTAATATAAGACTGTGCACTAGATAAGAAATCAATAATATAATATTCCACGAAGTGCCTATACTAAACAAATACTCATACTTACCACAGATTGCAGAATGTCACGGATGTTAAGATCGATGGTGAGAGGAGAGGTTCACAAAGAAAAAAGGTTGTTGTCCACTTATAGGGAATTAGGGTTTCATGCAATATGAGTAAATAATAACTAATGGTGAACAAACTCCTTATTTAGTTTGCGCCGATAATGAAAGGGGGGGTCCGGCTCGGGTTGGGCTTCTGATAGATTTTAGATTAGAGAGGTGATGGCCCAAATGTTACAAGTAACGTTTGACTAGTCTAGTGGTGGCCCACGAGATACAAGTAATGTGACTAGTCTTAACGAACCGACGACAACTTACACTAATATAATTCCATAGAGCCATTAAGTGTTTAACGTAACGTACAAGCCATTGATCAAGAAATCAAGAATACTAACCTTGAAAATTCGGGTTGTCACATCATCCCCAACTTGAAAGAAATGTCGTCCCGAAATTTGACAAGTAAGCACAAAGGAGTGAAGTGATAATTCAAGATTGCTGCAGATTTTCCTAAGGTGCCACACGGGTGACCACCCTATCCATCTTACACCGCCTTAACTCCCTTCCTCGCTATAAATAGGCCTGTCACATCACCATTATGAGTGATGTGACAGCTCTGCTCGACAACACACGTGCACTCTTCAATTCTCCATTTTCTTGCTGATTTCGGTACGTTTTAGGCTAGATTCTTGTACTTTCTTGATCTACACATCATTCTCAACGTGATTCTCACTTGAAATCATACTTTTCACCGTGAAATCTCTCGGATCTGAGCTCTTGAGGATGACGTCATCATGAAGGTTGTACAAACTGACATGTGAAGTCATTCTAGGCAAGATTTAGCTCAGATCTAAGATGATTCCTGCGTTTTTACACTAAATCTAACCTAAATCTAAGCTAAATCTAGACTTTTTCCTATAAAACTTGAACATCATCATCTTTTTCTCAAAACTTTTACTTTACTCGGAAGGAATCGGGTCTACATTAACTGTAGATCTGATGAATAGTCTATAGTTGATGTTGATCTAAGTCCTTACCGGAAAAGACGAGCAAAACACGAATTCTGACATAAATCCGTCAGAGAGAGGCGACTGGCCGGACAGGGGTGGTTCCCACCGATCAGAATGGTTGTGAACTGATAGGGTTACCGTTGTCGCAATATGTGTCGTACAGTCACCATTAAACTTGAAACTTAGGATTTTCACAAAATTGGTAACCAAGAACAAGGGTCGCCCGACCGAGCGGCAACCCGATCGGACAGTCGTCCGATCGGACAACCACCCTAGCAGGTGACACTCGTTCTGAAGTCCTTTAAACACTTGGTAACTTTTCAAAAATATGAAAGTCTTGGTCGAATGCAACCCGATCGGACAGCTGCCCGATCGAGCCACCATCCGATTAAGGTGACCTTGGGTGTCGACCATTCGGAGCGAATGGCAATCCGATCGGACAGCCATCCTTTTCACTTATGTTTTTCCACACGAGAGGAAACCCGATCGGATGGCCATCCGATCGGGCAGCCATTGTCACCTCACAACACAAGTGTCACCCGACCAACTGACCATCCGATCGGACAGCCATCCGATCGGACAGCCAGTCGATCCGGTGACTGGTTTAACACTCGGTCCAACTTCGTTACTTTACTCGACTCTTATCCTATTATAATCAAAGCAGGCTAATCCTAAAAAAGCTCCCTTTGATCCAATAGCAGTTTACACTATTAAGCAATCACTGTGAGTATACTCGATCCCCTTTTACTTTAAACTTTTGGGGTGCAACATGTATTCTATGAAATCTAAACTGGAATCTTGAAACTTATACTCTATCCTATGTGAAACTTGCGATTCTTGATTCTTGACTCTTTGTGCTATGTGACGTTTAATCCAGAATGTGTAGTTCCGCCTTAACAATAGTAGCGCTATAGGAGATACACCTCTCCTGTTATTCTCAGGGGGTATTGTTAGGAGGATTCTAGTTTACCTTTAGTCTTGGGTAAACGCTAAAGCATCGGGATACTTGGGCTATCACTGCGTGGACTGCGACACTAGCACGGCTGAAACTAATTTGTTGTTTTGGATATGAGTTGTTTTAATCTATTATACTAATATCAAACTTGTATACTCGCCAATACTTTTGTATTGATATTTTAATACATGTTGCAGGCTGATAGGATGCTTGGGAAGTGCATGGAATTCAGCTAGGAGATGCTTAGAAACGTCACCTAGTTAACTTAGAATCTTCCGAACAATGTGACCAATATCTGTTTTGGTCTGTATTCGATACTTATGTGGATCGTGTTTGCTTTAGACAACGTCATGATGAATTTGATCTAATTTCTATTGAAACAAATAGTATTATGGAATCTCATGAGCAATCTGAACGCTTAGTGCTCGCACCCCGATGTTTCCGCCATCGGTTGGGGTGTGACACATAAAGTGACGCGTAATAACATTTATCGATATCAAAGCCTTCCATGGCCCATACTAGGCATTCTCGAGCGTATGCTCAAATATTATGACGCTCTAGTTTGCTTAAAAGGTCACTCAAAGGTGTATTGATCGACGTTGACGCTTTTGGTCCCTTTAACGCGAAAACTTGCGCGTATCATCGTTTAATAGCATCAAAGCCCTATGTAGCTCATGTTAAGCATTCTCGAGAGTATGATTGTACATCATAATACTTTGGGTTCGTTAAAAGGTCATTCAAAGGTATAATTAAACATGTTGACGCTTTTAACCCCTCTAACTTACAAACTTGCGCGTAACTTCACTTATTGGCATAGAAGCCTTGAATGGCCAATATTAGGCATTCCCGAGAATATAATCAAACATTATGGAGCTCTTGGTTTGTTAAAAGGTCACTTAGATGTAAGAATTAACATGTTTACACTTTTAACCCTTCGTCGTGCAAACTTTCAAATAATTACGCAAACGGCTCCTCTCGTCCAACAAGTGGCTCGTTTGAGAATACGGACACCATATAAGGTCACTCAGAGGCCTAGTTTAGGCATGTTGACACTTTCAGTCCTTCTATATTCATAGTTTTCGATTTTGATGAATTTAGTCCCTCATAGTCAACGTTTGACTTTATTAGGGTTTAATACACGTGTCAACACATCATTGGACACGATTTTTACGAGGTGTTACAGTTGTACCAAACAAAATCGGTATCTATACATATACTCATTTTTATAGTTTCCAGTTTCAATAGTTTTTCATTTATACAACCCTGTCTGTGACGTTAATTGAATATCGGTACCAGTATCGTGACAATTCGAATCGAGCTATACCATTCAAACAACATCGGTATGGATACTGGTGTCCATTATTATTGTTTTCATTCGATGTAAAACACGTGTTGATTTCTATATTGAGTGCAAGAAACGTACCGGTACTTTAACGAACCAAATCGATACTGATCCAATGCCTGCTTAACGTACCATCACAATACACAGACAAATAACTTGGAATATTATAAAAATTAATAAACATAGATGCAGATTTAAAACACTTTTAATAAAAGTTAACGCACGTAAGTTATTATAAAAATTCAAATTGACAGCTAAATAAAATGCTACGAATAAAAAATAAAAAAACAAATGCCTAAGACCATGGGGTATGGTGGGGCTTGGGTTGGGCATTTGGTGACACGTGGATTTTAAATATTAAAAACCCAAAGCCAAGTTTTTTAGCGGTATGGTGGGGCTTGGGTTGGGCGGCGTGGCCTAGCCACATCAACATTTTTTATATATATTTTTATTTATAACTAAATAAAAAATAAACATACATATTTTTTTTAAATACATAAACATACATAATAATTATCAAAATAAAAAACAGTCATTCTTCGTCGTCTTCGTCGGTTTCGAACCCAGGAATCGTTGAAACATGTTCCACCAAATCAGCTCGAAGGTTCTGATGTATATCCCTTGACTTTATTAAAAATTCATTTGCCGCTTTATCTTCGTCTGTTACGTTACCTTGTTGGGGGTCATCGTCATCGTAGTAGGTAACCACCGCTCTACCTTCATCCTCCAAAATCATGTTGTGAAGAATGATACATGTGTACATCACGTTTCCAATCTGATCCTTGTCCCATAGTCGACAAGGCATTGCCAATATTCGCCACCTTTTCTTCAAAACACCGAATGCTCGCTCGACGTCTTTACGTGCAGCCATCTGGACCCTGTTAAACTTTAATCTCTTTGGATCTGTGGTACCGTGTCTTGTGAACGATTTTACGAAAACCCCCCACTCTGGGTAAATCCCATCAACTAGGTAGTACCCGTACACATACTCAATCTCGTTTACAAAGAAACTTCCTTTGGGTCCTATACCATTTACCCGATCATTGAAAAGAGGCGAGTGGTTTATGATGGTAATATCATTATGTGAACCTGGCATACCGAAGAACGCATGCCATATCCAAAGATCTTGGGACGCAACCGCTTCAAGCATGATGGCTGGCACCCCGTGAAATCCACTAGTGTGAGCACCTTGCCATTGGGTAGGACAAAGTTCCCAAGGCCATTTTATACAATCTAAACTACCTAGCATCCCGGGTAGCCCATGATAATCTGCGTGATGTTCCAATATTTGTTGCATGTCACTGAAGGAGGGCTTTCTCAAATATCTTTTCTTATAAAGTTCTAGAATGCACGAACAAAAGTTGTGAAGAGTTTCTCTAGCTACACGTGCAGACATTTTTAAATAGTCATCCATAATGTCCGAACTATTGCCGTACGCTAACTGCCTAAGTGCGGCCGTGACCTTTTGCCACGTACTAAATCCTAATTACCCGGTGACATCGGGTTTTTGTTGGAAACAAACATATTTCTCCTCAAGATCTCTAGATATTCTTAAAAATAAGTTTCTACTCATACGAAAACGACGCCTAAACATTTTTTCACCGTACTTAGGTTCCGCTGAGAAGTAATCGCTTACCAACAAATCGTTAGCGGTGTGCCGTTCACGAGCGATGTACCTTCTCCTCCGTTTAGGTTGTTGAGTCTCTTCCTCATCGTCTTCGTCTTCCACGATAGCTTTCACCACCGCCGCGATCGTTTGTAGAAATATTTCCGCACCATCGTCAGACGATGATGACGATTCACTATAACTTGAAGAACTCACGGCAATAATGTGTTTTATGTTTTGATATTGTGTGAAAAAAATGTTAAATGTGGTAAGTATTTATAAAGGAAATTTTTTTTTTTTAAACGGTAGCCCCCAACGGCTACTTTTAATGGGCCAATCACAATCCGCCAACTCACCTTGCTCCCCCGCCTCACGCCCGGCTTGAAAGCCAAGCCCCAAGGGGCCACGCCCCAACCCAAGCCCACCCGGGGTGGTGCCTTGGGCGTTTTACCCCAACCCACGCCCAAACCCCCGCCCCATACCCCACGGCCTAAGAATTTTATTACTAAAAATATCAAATGAATAATAGATAAAATATTAAAAAAAAACTTTAAAAAAGAAATCAGTTACTATCATTACAATTGCTAAATAAAAGATTACTAAAAAAATAAAAAAAATGCCTAATAATTACCAATTACTATTTATTAATAAAAATCAAATAAATAATAGATAAACCATTACTAAAAAAACAAAAATAAATATGAAAAAATCTCTAGTTACTATTCATCACAAGTTTGTATTAATATATATAAATATAAATGTGTTTTATATGATAACTTAAAATCTTTAAGTTATTGTAACAAAAGTTAATGTTAAAGGAGAAATGAACATTAAGTTTTACGGTTAATTAAAATTATTTGTTATGTATCCGTTTATATCTTTTTTTTTGTTGTAAACGTGTAATTTTAGAATAAGTTATGCAAGTCTACTCGTGTTCGAAAGTGATGTATCTAGGTTATACGTGACAAAATTTTCGAGCTAAAATTTGTGATCGTATTTACAAATGCAATTGGTTTAACACTCTTAATCTTATCCAAACTTTTACTGCGTTGGATTTGCAAAACCTTGGACCACTTTAAGAGAGTACTAAGCAAAAGCGGTCGAACAAGCCGGTTGATAGACTAATTGGTCAAGATGTATTTAGGCAAAAAGGGTCAATGTATCGATCTTACAACCTTTTTTGTCTAAAATTTTATATGTTTTACAAATAGAAAATATGTTAACTTTCATTATTTATATCAATACTTTCATATTCATCCCCACTAGGATACACTAATTCAGGAGGAAATCTAATAACCTAAGAAAAAACCCCGTTGTGAGAATCGCAATCAGGACCTAAAAGTCCTTAAGCCTTATCCCACCCCAAGATGCCAATAGGTTATAAAGCCATGGACATTATTATTATTATTATTATTATTATTATTATTATTATTATTATTATTATTATTATTATTATTATTATTATAAAGGCTTATTTTTCTAAAATGAAATTTAAAAGGTTGAAAATCATTTGGTCACTTTATCACTTGTATTTTAACCAATTTCTTTTACAACTGCTTTACTATAATTTAGACGCAGGTACATATGATATAAGTTAAAATGACTTTTTTATGAATGTGTTAAAACAGTCCTCTTTTAGTTGATTCTCATCCAATATAATCTCAATATACATAAAAAATTGAAGTATTATTCATAGAAGAGACTAAATACAATCCAACCTAAATATTCCATGACAAAATGATATCTTTCTCAATCAACATTGTTGTTTTTCTTATTTTGTATAAAAGAATATTTGTAATTTTTAATAAAAACACGCCAATTGTCAAAATAATGATTTGATGCATGACTTACAAAAAGAAATTAAAGTTATCACAGAATTGGAAAGCACACATGAAGTAAACTAGGCACCTAATTTCATTTCCATTCAAGAACAGAGTGTCATATATGATTGTCAATAGTATGCCAAATTTGCTAATTGCTAATGAATAGACAGAGCCAGCCAGAACCATACCATAATTGATTAGTTCTAATCATGAATTATTTCTTACACGATACAAATTTAACAAAAAAAATCACACCTGTGAGTTTCGCAGGTCCAGGTTAACCACGCAAACACGTTAAGCTAAATGCGTCATGTTTGAATTTAACTTGTCGAGTTCACAAGTTGTGATCTGTTAAACTTGTTTATTTTTAAATGTATAAATAATATGCATTTATTTTATAGCTTAAAATGATTAGCTAATTTATGTCAAAAATTAAAACATCATTTTTACAGTTTAAACATTACTATATTATACATATATATATTGTATATTTTGTTGTAAAACTTAAAATTATAAGCATTAATATGCAAAAAGAAATTTAATAAATAAAATTTCAGATTACATAAGGCGGTGTTCGTATTAGCTCATGAAAACTCATGTTGTATTCACGTTCATGTATATCTAACTACTGACATGATTTCGGTTTCACGCCAGGTTCAGTTCACTAACCCACAGACACATTCCATTTAACAACCTAGTTTTAACGCGGGTTAAAACTTATCATCGGATGCTATGCATGTAGGCATCACTATAACATCTTACTTCGACATGATGACTTAACCACAATGTCAAACATAATAATAAGTAATAATTCAATGACATGATAATAACTAAAAGAAAACCAATCAATGGGCCCCACAAAACATAAATCTATCAACCTAAATTTTCAACACTCTCCATACATCTCATCAAAATTACAAAGTGACTAATTTGAATCAAAAGTCATCCATATGAGGAATCCAACATTTAAAGCAAGGATCAGAGTATCATCATGTTGTTTTAGAAGATTACTACTACTTTTTTTAAATAAATAAAAAAACCTTTTTTCACACTTGTTTTGTTTGTATTGAAATAAAGGTCAAAAGGTACTTGCTTCTTTTCTACATTCTAATCATCATTTTTATTTATTGATGTCTTTTTTTTCCATCTCCAAACATCTCAATTGCTTATTATTAGTAAGGTGCATGAGTTGTTCACTTTATCAACATAGCCTACATCCTAACCCTCAAACCATAGTGTTCATATTACAACTATAAAAAGCAACTTGTATCATTCAGCAACACTGTTTTGTCTAAATCACAAAGTGCTAAGGTACACTACTATAGTCCAATGTACAGGTGTACCATATAGAATTTGAATCTTGTACCAACACATGTAAAGTCCTAAGTTTTCATTAGTCTATACCTTTTTTTTTGTCACATGTAACAAGATTTATTTATTCTCAAACTAGATAAGTGACTGGGGACTATTAAGTAATGATACTAAAGTATTATGGATAATCAACATAATCCTAAAAGGTAAGATAAAAAAAGAGTGGGGCAGAGTTACCAAAGTGGTGGAAAACGAGGTGCAGATAGTGAGTGCTTCTTCTTCCTTGAGTCCTAAAACAACTTCATTGCATAGTTTGAAAGTAGAATTATTGTACTAACATGCCATATATCTTCATTACAGCTGGCCATTTTTTATAATAAAAAAGAATAAATAAAAAGAGTTAGTTGCAACACTGAAGAGAAGTGCTTTAACATCAGGTCAAAACTTTAAAATATCTTCATTAAGTCAAAAGTAAGTTATTAAACTAAAGGAAATCAAATTTAGCTATAAAAATATTTTAAAAAGAATACATTTGTTGCTACTCAAATGTAAAATCTAAGTAAAAGGTTCGATCAAGATTTTACACCATGGTAGAAATTCGGTTTTTCTTTCATGTTCTTGCTTGCCTAAACAGTAAACAAACAAAAAATATTAAATTAACCAGGGTGGTTAACAGCACTTCTTTGGTGACAATTAAGGTGTGTTTGGATGTGTGTTTTGAAAGTGTGTACATGATCATGAATAATTAGAACCAGAAATGGGTTGTAATAACGAGTTGTAGGAGATAGTGTTCGGATGTGATTTTGTTCTTTGAAGTTCTAATAGGCATATGTTATAAGTGTTTGGTAAGCAGAAGCTAGTGAATCCATTGAAAAAGTGAACGCAAAATGTTGGCCAGAAGTTATCGCGGTCCAGAAATACTTTTTCGGAAACAAGAGTCACTGCACTTGAAAATAACAAAATTGTCCAACCACCAGGCAAACAGCTGTGGAAGGAAAAAGACTGAGAATCCTGCTACAAGGTAAATAAATACATCAAGTTAAATTCTGCAAATAACATCTCACCAAAACTACAGATTTACCTTAAAGTAAGGTCTGATAAATATGGCGGAGTAAATTATACGAAAAACCATATCTAAACAGCAGTCAAGGAACTGTAATATCAACCTGAATGTCAACAAAGTATAGGTGTACAATCTTGCAGTTATATGAATAAGGGAAGCAGTTTTTAGAAATTTCAATGGTCAAGAGTACCAACTTAAAAAATCACAGTTTCACAATGGCTTTTTAAGTATTTACAATGCCAAAAAGTATATAAAAAAGAATACCACAATATGTTATTTTCTAGGGAAAAAAATGTGGTGAGGCGACTTTGACCCATTTACTTGTGTATGGGTCATTTTGGGTCAAGTGAGTACATTTAGGAAATAGCTAAAGGAAATGGAGCAAATGGGTCAAAAGTTGCCCAATGTGTATTTAAATGCATAAAACCTCCTTAATTATTTCTGCAAAGAACATAGAAACCTAACAATGGCTAAGTTACCTAGAAAACCTTGAACATTGTTTGGGCTTGACCAGAGGTGGCAAAATGGGTTGGTTGGGGTAAAAGGTAATTTTTTTTTTGGTAGGCTTGAAATGGGTTAGGTTGACTCGAAACATATTTGTTTCAAAACTTGCAAGTCCATTACAGTTGTGTAATAGATGTTACAAAAATAATTTAGGAGGTTTTATACATTAAAAATACACTTTTGGTGACTTTCAACCCATTTCCTTTATAGATCATCTTAATATACCCATTTGATTCTTTAGAGGAAACACATGAACACAAATCAACCCTTTATTAACTTATAAGTAGAAGGGTCTAAACCGCCACCTCTAGTATTGACGAAGATGTAGATGATACTTGATTAGGGTTCTATCATGTCTTATACTCTTTCAGGTTACTATCAACTTAAAAACCATTAATACCACATAGAAAAGTGACAATGATATAAACCAAAATACATTGATAAACTATGCAGAAAAAGGAAGACCATCTATTCAGAAACCAACCAATTAAAAGTTAGTTAAAAGGGTATTCGTTGTATTTCTTTTTATCGGAACAAGTTGAGGTTGAGAAGGCGACTTACATACAAACAGTAATATTTTAGAGCTGCAATTGCTTCTCCATCACTCCATTTACGACCATAAAACACTCTTATGAGAGAGTAAGAATAGCTGGGCTCAAATGCCATAAAACACCAATCCTATAAAAGACATAACAAGAACATCAAACCATTGGGAAGAGGGTTTATGAACACACACAATTAATAACAAACTGGAATAGCATACCGACTAACATAACAAGCTTCAAAGCATCTCTTAGATAAGTCTGTAATTTCCTTTTCTTCTGTACGTCTTCTCCTGTCGATAAATATGTCGGTCCGGCAATATTGTAAATAAACTACGATAAACAAACATACATGATGCATCTATAACATAATGCAAACCTAAAAGCTTGTCACGGCATATTATGATGAATAATTTACCCATTCATATGGAAATATCGAATCATACAAAAAGTAACCACCAGCTATTCCCCTGTTTCCCATATATTTAGTAAAAAATGAGGGAAAATGAAATAATAGAAGTGAAAATGTATGTATGATGATGAAAACTTGGATCATTGAGCATTAATGAAGGCAAAACAAGTACTATGACACAAAAGCAAGTAAATATATGAAATGTAGCAGACCAGTTAGTGACCAGGACAAACAAGTTTCATCAATAACGCCACAACTTTGTATTTAGGGGATAACGGATATTATAGCTAACGAATTAACTAAATCAAACATGTAATGCCAAAAAAAGTATGTATAATGTATGAGTAGGAGACTTCTATTGCATGAGAGAAGAAAAGTCATGGAGAATTAAACCTGATGCAGACCTTCCAAATGTTGCGTACTTTCTTCGCAAGGTAGCAACACCAATCTCACAACTAAGCTACGTAAATCATAGAAAGTGATTAATAAGACAATGCTGGATGAAACAGGTAAATCAAGATTTCAATATTCTACTTTCGAGTTCCTTTTTCAGAAATATTATCTGCATAACTACATCCATATATTTCAATGTAACTTGAGAGCAATATAGTTTGCAAACAGGCCGCATTCAGAATAATAATATTCTGAAAGTTGCCAAAGTTTCTGAAGACAAATACAGGGCAAATACAGAATAATGGAGCTATACATACCTAATTTGTCTACGAGTCCATATACAGCTTGGTTATATGGTGTGTCGAACCACACAAGGACCAACTTTTCTCCTTCTTGCTGAATCAATTTCTGGAACGACTAAAGGGTGATCACGTGTGCATTTTTTAGAGTTGTTTATCGTAGTTTCCTACCCTGAATATAGCATAAAAACACAAAATAAATGGTGATTACTGCAACATTTTAATAAAAACATAGCTCTTTGACACATTGGTTTAAAATAGCGTGAGGCGCTCTGAAGCGTTTTGGTTCCAAACGCTTTAAACGAAGCGAGAGCTTCACGTATCGAGGCACTCAAAATTAAAAAAAATATATATATAAAAGATATTTGTACACATCAATATGGCATATTCTACTTGTTAATCAATAAACAATAATAAACACAAAAACATGAATATAAAACACACTTAAACACAATTAAAAACATAGTTAAAACATACATTGAAGTCGAAACACACTTAAAACATAAGCATATAAAATAGTCTTTAATCAATAATCATCACATAATCAAGTACGTAGTCTTCTCCATGGACATTCTTTTTTTAGGGTAAAGAACCCAAATCTGACGTGATTAAAAGCTGCTGGGCCCCTTATGAAACCCTATTGGAGCTGATTTAGAATATTGGGCTCAAATAAAACCCAAATCTGACCAGATTGGGTCTGAAGCGTTGCTTCACGTACACCTAGCGCTTCAGGTTTAAAGCGTCGCATCAAAGCACTTCACGTAAAATAACGCTTCAGGGCAAAAAAAAAAGTCTTTTTCTAACGCCCCACGCGCTTCAAGCTCGCTTTTTTAAACCAAAGTTTGACACATCCATTTGCTATCATCAATAACATATTTTTTACATTTGGAAGTTGGAACATGAGAAGTGAATTTGTTTCAGGAGAACTGATACCTGAAAGGAAAGAGAACGGAAGTTTTATATCCATGCAGAAGGAGAAGATAACCCCAATAGCACAAGAAAATACAAGCTCCATATGCAATCTAAGACAATGCAAACACAATAGCTCTCTCCTGCAAGACAGTAAAAACCCGTTAATATTTATTTCAAGCTATAAGCATTATATGGTTGCCTCTTCTTTACAATACGTAAACCCAGATCCCTTATTTCCAGAAACACTTCTTGTTAAAAACATTTAAATTGTCAAGTACCAAGTGAATTTTAACTATCAAGGTTACAGTATTTGATAATAATCTAAATTTTCAAGTAGAGTGATCTAAAAGGTCTTATGTGTTAAGAATACACTTTAGGCGACTTCAGATTCATTTCCTTTAAGCACTATTATTTATTTCACCTGTTAGAAATAAATACAACCCGAAACGACACATCCATAAGTAAATGAGTCGAAATCGCCACCTCTACTTTTAAAGCATGCTATTATCTTGTTAAGTGTGAACAACGATATATAGATTCAAAGACATCAATCTTTAAAATGGTCACAAGAAAACATTTCCTAGCAATTTCAATATATTTTACTAGATGCATAGTAGTGACAAAACATTAAGCTAGAGCCAAGATCCAACAACAGATCATTGTATAATACTACAATTATATAACAATGGTTTAATATTAAGCCACTATAGAGAACTTTCAATATAACTTCCTTAGTCCTTACCATGTAACTTTGCATAACAACAAAAATGTAAACTGTTATTAATCACAAAAGAGTTGCTACAGTTTCAACCAACAATCGAGTTTTGAGAAGATGCAAGTTCTGTGAAAGTATATACAAGGGTTCTGGTTCTGCCAACGGCTCAAAAATACAAAAATACTGCAGATTAACAACAAAGTCCCTTGCGGTTTGACTCCATAGTATCTTATATCCAAGAAATCACCGGAAAGTAAGCTTTTAAATTCTCACAGGCAGAAGAAGCCAAACACACACACACAGACCCACAAAGATGAAACCGTGACACATGTTAAAATGTTTGTTTAAGTACAAAATTAATGAGACGACAATCAACAGGGGTATCTAATAATCTTTTATCTATATAGCATTAACGCATTAGATATGTTAACATTTAGTAATAAAATGATACCACAAATGTCTGCCCTCATGCATGCTCCCCAGAAACTTCACAAACAAGAAACAATACACATGTGACAAATAAATGAAACTGCACAGCATACAACTGCATTGTTACAAAACCCCCCCAAAAGTACAAGCTATCAAAAAGCAAAGAATGTGACAAGCTATAAGTCTATTTTTATCCTTATAATAGTAAGAGGTATGATTGTTGCATATGATATAAAGAATACCCCAACCACATTCTAACAAAAGCAGTCAGAAAACACAAATTATGCAGGAATTACAGGCACAAAATAGATTCAATACAATACTTCGATTAAGTCTATTTAATCGAATGAAGATGATCAAGGAGACTAACCTAATAAATGTTTGAAGGTGCGAGGGAGATTAGCAGCAGGATCTCCGGTGAATCGATCGTCGTTGGAAGAAGAAGAAGAAAGCATAATTTTACAGCACCGAGATACAGAGGTGTTCTGGTTTCAAAGATTCACCAGCCGTAAGCCCAAGCAGATTGTTATCCCATTGTCTATTTTGATAACACAACGGCTAAAATAGCAAATTTGTGGAAGATGATAAGTGACGCAAGTATACGATTAGGGCGCCAAGTGAAGCCGCAGCCGCTACGCCCATTCAAATCCCTCGACGCTCGACAATTGCTCGATTCAGTTTGATTGAAAAAGCCTTCGGTTCAGATCAGTTCGGTTTGTAAATGAATCGAGCACGAGCAAAGATCCGCTCAGTTTGGTTCGGCTCGGTTGGCTCAAATTATTATTTTGAGTTAAATGTCATTTTAGTCCCTGTGGTTTGGGTCATTTTGCCAATTTAGTCCAAAGGTTTCATTTTTAACCTGTGGGTCCAAAAAGGTTTCACAGCTGCCATTTTAGTCCACTGGGTTAATTTCATCCATTTTTTCTGTTAACGAGAAGGCCAATTCGGTGATTTTGTATGTAATTCTGTTAACTAAAAGGGCAATTCAGCCATATAAAATGACCGAATTGGTCTTCTTGTTAACAGAAAAAATGGGTGGAGTTAACCCAGTGGACTAAAATGGCAACGGTGAAACATTTTTGGACCCACATGTTAAAAATGAAACCTTTGGACTAAACTGGCAAAATGGCCCAAACCACAGGGACTAAAATGGTATTTAACTCTATTATTTTTAATATATACAAGAGAAAAATGCAATTTGTGTCCTTGTGGTATGTCCCAAACATCAACCTGAGCCCCTAAATTCATTTTTTTGTTTTTTGAGCCCCTGACTTTATAAATTCATAACACTATGAGTCCATGCCGTCAGTTTGACTGTTTGAGCCAGGGGTAAGACCGTCTTTTGGCATATATTAATAACACTTTGCGTCCCTATGGTATGAGTGCAATATCAATCTGAGCCCCTAAATTATTTTCTTGTTTTTTTGTTAAGAAATCTAATAATTCAAATTAACTCTTTTTAAATAAAGGCAATCTAATAATTAAATGCAATCCAATAATTAAATGTATATTATATATAACAAATTATTAAAGCCTAAATTGTATATTAAATGTAAACTTTGAATACATACAATACAGAGACAAAACGTCATACCAACTACGTAGACATGACGGAACTTACAGACTCGATAACAAAAGACCGTAACATACAATACAGAGACAAAACGTCACCACAAGCAATTGTGGATCTTTACTGACGGGTGCACTTCGGAATGTAGCAGATATGAATGAATATAACCCCAGTGTAGCTAAACATCATATCTGCCACTGGGGTTATATTCATTCGTATGAATGAATATAACCCCAGTGTAGCTCTTCGATTTTCCTTGAAATTCCAGAGCTTGCTACTTACATATCTGCCGTTAGGGTTGTATTCATTCATATGCAATTGATCGTTCTGATCAATCACTTCCTTATGTGCACCGCACCATCTTCTAGGAGGTTGTCAAGTGTTCTCGCCTTCGTAGTTGGTGTTTTGCGTATCTTTACATCCGCAGCTGAAGGGGTAAGGTCCCAAAAACCTCATAAAAAGGATTTGGACCATACCACAAACTGACCTTTCTAGCCTTTTGACCTTGCGCGACCGCGCACTGGTCCTACTAAAGGAACAAAGAAATCAGTAAATTACAGTCGCGCGCCTAAAGGATAACATAAGTCCTTGCGCTTTCTCCCATATAACAAAGGATTAAAAGAAACCTTTGTCCAATACTTCCGCCACAAAGTCCAGACTTGGATATTATTTTACCCAGACTTGGGATTTATTCGTCTGCACCCACACAGCAAGGTGTCACATCAGATTACAACAGAAATCTTCTAGAAAGAAATACAATCATGCACTACCCAGACGGTTATAACCGTCTGGACACGTGTCGTCACCATAGACAACCCTGAAGTCACAACGAATGCATGCAATTAGAGAGCAATCTCCACTTAGTCACTTTCCACGTGGCAATCCCCCAGCCATCGATCAGACCACGATCCGTGTGCATTCACATCGGATCGAAGTTAATCAACGTCAGATTAAAGAACTCTAACGGAGGAAAAATAACCGCTACGGCGTTAGGCATTTTCCGTTATCTTTTCAATAACGGGTTTTCCCTCCCAAACTCCCGGATATAAATAAGAGAACTGTTCAGGTATAAACTCAGACTACTCTCACTCTTAAAATACTTATCTTCTCCGATATCGATACTTATTCTCACGCCGGAGTCGGGTCAAGGAGAGAACCCTCTTCTCCCCTTGGCGAGGCTAACGGTGTTCTTTTTTGCAGAGCTACCGGAGAAGTAATTCCATTGCAACTGAATCAACTGAGGGAGAGCTAACCTTTTATGCGGATTCAAACCCCCTAACTATCTCGGTTTTGACCATTTAGTTGGTGTTTCTTCATTGGCGCCCACCGTTTTCTCAGTTTTCCTAGCTTCTATCTCGTTTTGATTCAGTTCATTCCGTTTTCTGTTTTTTACACATGGCAGAAAATTCGTCTTCTCATCGACAGCTTGGTCCTCGACCAAATGTCGGAAACAATTTACCGATAGAAGGGATCGTAGAAGAGGCCTCAGATGATAACGAGGTTCAGTCTCATCGAGCAGGTGATCCTGTTATCCCAGGAATGTTACCTACAAATCCTGCACAGTCAATTTTACCACCCGGAGAGACTCCGGAATCATGGTATGTTCGGTCCCAGGGAGCATTAAACGCAGTATATTCACAATTGTGTGCTCAAACCGCTCCCGTAACCCAATCCCGGAGGCCGGGATCAAGAGCTCATGCTTCTCAGCGAGAAGAATCAACTTACGATGATACAAGCAGTTACCGAAGACAACATCACGATGCATTACGCCCTCGTCAAAGGCAATCGGTTCATGATAGGTTGGGTTCCCAACGGGACGCTCACACCGATGAATCCGATCGAACATACCGCTTGAGTGATAACACCAGCGTATTCAACAGACTACATCCAAACTATAACAAACGCAGGCCTCGAGCGGTTTATAACCCTGAGGCCGAGCATAACTATGATTTAGTTTATCGCCCAGATGAAGCGGCAGAAAACTCGAAGTTCATATTAGAGATAGCTCTGGCACCGCTGGAAAGGGCCAAGTTACCATCTAACGTTGGGAAATTCAATGGGTTAACTGACCCCGACGATCATCTAAGAGTATTCACCAGCGCAGGGTTGGTTGGCGGCTGGACTCTTCCGCTGTGGTGTCATTTATTTGTGCAAACATTAACTGGCCCAGCGCGAATTTGGTTTGATAACCTACCGACAGGACAAATAGAGTCGTGGAAGGATTTACGGAAAAAATTTCTAACACACTTTAGCCAACAAAGGCGCTCAAAACGTGATACATCCGACGTCATGAACATATGGCGTCGCGATGATGAGAATCTGGAAGATTTTATTACCAGATATAATAAGGAAGTGTTAGAGATCGGAGGTGTCAGTGAACAACTAATCCGCGCACAATTTAAGTACGCGGTTAGGTGTGACGACATGGTCAAAGTGTTATCAGGAACAGAAGGCCTTCCCACGAGTTGGGAAAAAATAATGGCGGCGGCCAAGGTTTATGCGCAGACTGAGAAAAACCTTACTACAAACAGGCCACCCCCACCACACAGTAGGCCAGCAGACTTAAGCGCAAATGGAAAGTACAAAAAATCATGGCGCGAAGCATCAGGAAGCCGATCCGCGGAAGACACCCGCACAACAGCTAACAAATTCTCTGCGCAAAAAGAGAACAAGTACGAAAATAAGGAGAGGCATTGGACTCCTATAACAAAAACCCCAGCGGAGGTGTTAAGTACTGAAGATCACCAATTCAAACCTCCAATTCCGATGAAGAGTAAATGTGGTCAAGACCCGTCGCAGTACTGCGAATATCATAAGGATAACGGGCACACCACGAACAACTGTATATCTCTGCGCATGGAAATCGAAAAGGCTCTCAAGAATGGAGAACTCACACATCTGCTCCAGAATATGCGCAAGGAGATTAAACAGATTACTCGAGGGGAAGAAAGCTCGAGCAAACGGGCTAAGACTTAAAGAACTCTGTATGTTCTCCGCGGAAAAACACGACCCATCAAGAGCAGCGGAACTGTCAGGGAGTAAGTTAAGTTCTATTTAATTATCCAAAACAACTTTGTAACGCCTCTGAGCATTATCCATGAATAAAATTACAAAGTTTCTATTATTTTTGTATTTACAAAATGCATGCAATTCCTTTTCAGTAAGAGCAAAAACATTATGGTAGTTTAACACAAAGCTCCATGCGCGGTCAGTGATCACGTCACAAACGACCATAAACTCATACATGAGCTTCATACCAACCTTATTCGCCTTACTCAAAATAAAAGAAATTGTACTCATGCAAGATATTGTAAAGACATATTAACAAAATAAATAGAAACATACTATGTTTGGCGTACAAAAACGCCCTGAAAGGTTCAAGGCACAGCAGTGTTTAAAACCTACGCGCCACAGCGCACCATCAAAACAAGGATCAACATCCTACATAGAAAAAATTGTTCAAATACAATTTCACCCTACTCTAAATCTTCTCCCTCATCCGGAAAGATTTCCTTAAGTTGCGCAACGTGATCCTCCGATTGCAGCGCTACGTTTATCAACTCCATCACTGGCAGTTGCAAATTGTTAAACTCTGTCTTCATAGCAGCAAGCGCACTGGAAGTATCCACACCAGAAGTAGTAGACTTACTATCGTCCCAGTTAACCTTTAAAGCACTATTCACATGTTGGGAGCATTCCGCATACCCTTGTGCATAACCATCTCGTCGCGCAGCAACCATCAAATTAGCAACAGTCTTATCCAATTCTTCAGAGTTTAATACAGATTCAGCAACCTGTAATATCAGATAAAGATAAGATCGAAGCAAACAAAGCGCATATAAAAACAAAAAGAAAGAAGGTACTTACGCAGGCAATCCCGCGATCTTTTAACCAAGCCATATCATTCTTCAAAGGTTCGAGCTCGCTTTCCGCTGAAACCCGCGCCATTTCCGAATTTTCCAGTTTCTCTTCAGCCTCAGATAAACGGCGGGAGGTTTCAGTATTCTCAGAACGTGCAAGCTCCAAATCCTTCTTCAATTTTTCCTGGTCAGAAACCAAAGCGGTAAGTTCCTCTAATTCTTTATCTCTAAGGGCAAGAGTGGCTAAAGCTTGTACCTCCCGTTGCTCACTTCGCTCCCTATGAGATCGCGCTTCCTCCAACAAAGCTTCCATATCAGATTTTTCTTTTTTCAATCTTTCCACTTCCGCATCTTGATTCTTCAGGTTTTCAACCTCAGCCTTGAGGTTATTTATGATGTTACGAAGGCTCGCCTTCTCGGCATTATCCTTCTCGCAAATCCTCCTCCAATTTTTACGCTCCTCAGACAAAAGCGCAGCTTCAGCTTCTGCTTTTCTTTTCCAACCAGCAACAGACCATTCTTCAGTCTTGCGCTCTGCTTCAAATTTGGTTTGCTCAGTTTCTAATTTGGCTTTCAATTGAGCCACACGCTTTTCATCTTTAGCAAACTTCCTTTGAGATGCTGCAAAAGCTGTCCGCTCCTTATGCATGCTATACCACTCACGAACTATGCGGTGAGTAGTAGAAACATGGGAGGCAGTCTCCGCAAGATAAGACTGATAAGTCTGTTCATAAGACTGATTCTCTTGAAATTTAACCTCGCCAGGCGGAAGTATCCCCTGCAACCAATCTTGGCATACCCGCCAATCCGAGAAAACATCTCCTTTCTTCACATTCCAAACAGGAATATGAGGATCAGCAGCATCTTTTTCCGCATACATCCGGTAGTAATATTCTCCTAAAGATTCTTCCGGACGAATTGGAGATTGTTTCTCAGAGAAGCCTGCCTCCTCGGTAGCAGCCTTTTCAGCATGCTCAGGAACAGTTTCAGAAGGTCTGGGAGGAGAAGATTGAGTTGTATTAGCAGCCTTCTCTTCCGACATCGGTTGATTATCATCATCTACCACACTTGGCTCAACAATCTGTTCAGTTTCTGTGTTAATACCAGCAGGCTCCTCAGCCTCAGCAGTTTCCCCAACACCTTCCCCGGCTATCTCTGAAGGCTCTAACGGAGGGGTAACGGTAGCGCGCGGTGGGGAAGGGGGAAGTTCTGTGGCAGCCACAGTTGGTATATCCACAGAAACAGGTATTTCTGGACAACAAAAGTATATAAAAATCATATCTGCTCAAAAGAAACAAAGAAAAGCAATACTTACCAGGAATGGATTCTGAAACAAAAGCATCAAGGTTTCCTTTTCTGATAATTTTCTTCCTCTGCACTTTCTTGGGAGGCTGATCCTCCGCATCAGCATCAGCTTGTTTTCTCTTACCAGCTTTTCTTTGAACCAAGTGTTCGGGACTGGAATCCAGATCGATAGGCTCATTCGGGTTAGAAGGAGGAATATCAGCAGAATCCCTTGGTTCAGGTTTTGGTTCCCGCATGGTCACTACAGGAGCAAGACCCTCCAAAGAATCAGAAACCACCACATAATCACATCTGGAGACAGAAGAACGGCGCGTACCTTTCTTCTCTCCAGCGTTTTTTGCCTTCAAAGGTTGACTCTTAACAGTCTCACTTCTCTTCGGCATGAAAGTAGACGTAGTTGCGCGTTTTTTCTTTTCAGGGCCTACGCCCAAATTCAACAATTCACCTACAAAAGCGCGAGACAGAAAAATTACTCAAAGCAACAAAGAAAGGGAAAATAGATAGACTCACCAGCACCAGCCGCTAGTGGAACAGATAAGTCCGCGTCCAGCGGCAAAGCAAAATTCTTCACAATGCGGTGATACCAGAATTCCTCTTCAGGTTTTTTCTTGATAGTTCCCATTTTTCCGCCTTCCCTCTTGAAAGCAACAACATACAGGGAAACAACTACATTGAAAAGAAAGCAGGTCAAAAAAAAAAAAAAAAAAAAAAAAAAAAAAAAAAAGAGAAGAACAGTGAAAAAGCCCCAAACTTACTATGACCATCCTCGGTGTACACGGGTTTATCATCACGTGCCATCTTCCAGTTCAGACTCATGCCTGCTCCGACTAGGGCTTTCTCCGGCAAAGCAATATTAGGAACATCCTTCAGATCTTGGTACCAATTCTCATCAACAGGGGTCGAAACGGATTCAATCGGAACATCGTCCTTCCCTCTTAGCTTCATCTTCATCGGAATTACTCCAGCTTTAATGAAGAAAAATTTCTGTTTCCAATCATGAAATGATTTTGGGGGCTGATGAAGAATTTTCTTCGCGGAAGCCCTCTGAACAAATGAATAAAACCCTTGGGTACAGTGCATCTGATGAAAAACCCTAAATCGGGGAACGGTTGGCTCCACATGCATGGTTCGACATACAAATTCGAAATGACGAACCCTAACCATACCAATAGGATGAAGTTGGGAGATATGCAGATTATAGAATCCAAGAATTTCAAGGAAGAATTTCGTAACAGGCAATCGAAAGTTACCATCGCAGAAAAAATCCCAAAAAAGGGTAATATACCCTGCCGGAGCACTCGCTGCCGTTTGCCCTTCTTCAGGATACAAGGCACCCCAGTTCTCCGGGAATTTAAGATTCTGGATTAAACCCTCAAAAGATGCTCTGGGCCACTTCAATGGTGGAAGCTCAGTCGACATTTCTTCAACAAGATCCTCTTGACGTTCTCCGGTTGACATAAGCAGGGGAATAACGGAAAGTTTCTCTTAAGAACAAGGAAAGGGGAAAAGTTTTCAAACAAAACAATGATTACACAGACGGGGTTACCCAAACGATTATATACCCATCGCAATAAATAAGCATCGGTAACCGTCGCAGTACTGTTCCGGGTATCACGATTACCCAAGCAACAGAAAAAAGCAGATGTCAGAACATACACGCGTTTACACGCGCGCGTGTAAGACACGAATGGTAAAAAACAACTGACAATGACAGGTTGCCCAAATTAATTTACTGACACAACGTCAAGTCAAAGATTTTTTACAAAATTTTTTTTACAAACTCAGTAAATTCAAATCTTCTCATAGAAGCTTTCTTATTTTAACGCGCCCAAAAAACATTTCCCTCTCATAAGTCCAGTGCTCCACTTATTTGCATAAGTACAACACTAGACTGGGGGGACTTGAAGGGGTAAGGTCCCAAAAACCTCATAAAAAGGATTTGGACCATACCACAAACTGACCTTTCTAGCCTTTTGACCTTGCGCGACCGCGCACTGGTCCTACTAAAGGAACAAAGAAATCAGTAAATTACAGTCGCGCGCCTAAAGGATAACATAAGTCCTTGCGCTTTCTCCCATATAACAAAGGATTAAAAGAAACCTTTGTCCAATACTTCCGCCACAAAGTCCAGACTTGGATATTATTTTACCCAGACTTGGGATTTATTCGTCTGCACCCACACAGCAAGGTGTCACATCAGATTACAACAGAAATCTTCTAGAAAGAAATACAATCATGCACTACCCAGACGGTTATAACCGTCTGGACACGTGTCGTCACCATAGACAACCCTGAAGTCACAACGAATGCATGCAATTAGAGAGCAATCTCCACTTAGTCACTTTCCACGTGGCAATCCCCCAGCCATCGATCAGACCACGATCCGTGTGCATTCACATCAGATCGAAGTTAATCAACGTCAGATTAAAGAACTCTAACGGAGGAAAAATAACCGCTACGGCGTTAGGCATTTTCCGTTATCTTTTCAATAACGGGTTTTCCCTCCCAAACTCCCGGATATAAATAAGAGAACTGTTCAGGTATAAACTCAGACTACTCTCACTCTTAAAATACTTATCTTCTCCGATATCGATACTTATTCTCACGCCGGAGTCGGGTCAAGGAGAGAACCCTCTTCTCCCCTTGGCGAGGCTAACGGTGTTCTTTTTTGCAGAGCTACCGGAGAAGTAATTCCATTGCAACTGAATCAACTGAGGGAGAGCTAACCTTTTATGCGGATTCAAACCCCCTAACTATCTCGGTTTTGACCATTTAGTTGGTGTTTCTTCAGCAGCCATTCTGTACAATATAAACACATTCAAATAAGGAACACATTCAAATGAGGAACACATCAATCCGAAACTGATCCAATATAAACACATTCAAATGAGGAACAATGTATTCACAATCTGATCCAATATAAACACATTCAAATGAGGAACATATCAATCCGAAATTCACAATCTGATCCAATATAAACACATTCAAATGAGGAACACATCAATCCGAAACTGTTCTTTTTAAACAGTTCTCAAACAACTACACAAGAATCAACACCAAAACACATTTCAAGTATCAATATTGATGTGTTCAAATAACTACACAAGAATCAACACCAAAACACATTCAAAAACCTCTGTTTTGAATTTAGTACCGTATTCATAATCAAAACACATTCAAACAAAAATCAAACAAAACCACAAGAATCAAACAAAACCACAAGAATCAAAAACCTCTTTACATCCGCAGCCATTTAGTACCATCTGTTTTGATACCCGAGACAAAAACCCACAAGAATCAAACAAAACCAAACCTTTGTTTTGATATCCGAGACAAAAACCCACAAGAATCATGTTATCTATGTGATTTAGGTTTGTGATTTTACCATATAGAAGATAACCCTCTGTTTTGATACCCGAGACAAAAACCCACAAGAATCAAACAAAACCAAACCTCTGTTTTGATATCCGAGACAATAACCCACAAGAATCATGTTATCGATGCGATTTAGGTATGTGATTTTACCTTGGATTGTTATCGATGAAGATGATGAAGCTGGTGAAGATGATGAAGCTGATGAAGCTGATGAAGATGATGAAGATGAAGATGATGAAGATGTATTGTTCGGAAGATGAAGATGATGAAGATGATGATGATGATGATGATAATCGGTGTTGGGAGATGGGAGAGATTTTCTTGACAGATTTGGTTGAGAAGTGTGATGAAACTGTTCGAATCATGATGAACTGAGATTAAGTATAGAAGATGTTAAGGGTCAAGGGCATAAAGGACTTTTCACAACTGTCAAACGGTCAAACTGACGGAACACTGACGGCAGGGACTCAAACTATTAAGAATTTATAAAGTCAGGGGCTCAAAAAACCAAAAAATGAATTTAGGGGCTCAAGTTGATGTTTGGGACATACCACAGGTCTATATATAATGTTTGGCAATTAGAATTGAGGTCCAATACCATCAATGTATTGTTAATACTTCAATGTCCATTAGAGTAACTTAGTCAAAATATCAAATACTGAAATGTGAAGCGTCGATAATCAATACTCAAGTCGCAACCTGTCATTCGATTCAGAAGTCCTAATCAAAACCCACCACCGACCATCATTATTCGATTTCTCCATCGCTAATTGCAAGACAATGAATCATAGTAAGTGAATAATAAGACAATGCTGGATGAAACAGGTAGATCAAGATTTAAATATTCTATTTTCTAGTTCCTTTTTCAGAAATATTATCTGCATAACTACATCCATATATATATCAATGTAACTTGGGAGCAATATAGTTTGCAAACAGGCCGCATTCAGAATAATAATATTCTGAAAGTTGCCAAAGTTTATGAAGACAAATACAATTCTCTCAACTAGTGTCGGTGGTCGCATCACTGTTGATCGTTCTCTCAACTAGTGACTCTGGTCATATCACTGTTGATCATTCTCTCAACTAGTGACTCTGGATTTAGTAGTGTCTCATAACATTACTTTGTCAAATATATTTTCTATGGCACAAAACCAATTAGCCCAGAAAATGAAATATATCATTCTCTGTCAAATTAATAACTATAACTTTATCAAATATAATATATTAATTAAATAATTGTAATATTATTATTTATTATATTAACGTGACTAAGATTAAAAATATAATATTAGTATAGTAGAATATATTATATTTGACTATTTTATTATGGTATACATTTATGGATTAAACATTATTTTATAATGTAAATAGTAATTTAGATTTATTAAATATATTTTATTTAATATATATTTTAATAATGATTAATAAAGCTCTATTTTATATATATACCATTTAGATTTATTTCAATCATACATTAAATTTATTAATGATTTAATGTAAAAATAATATTAGTTATATGCTATGGCTACCGGTGCACAATTTCACCCGTGCTTGTGGTCATGCTACTATTGGCTAACTTTTTGGCCAATAGTAACGAGGGTCAAGTAAAGTATAAAACACCACATATTGGCAGCTATTACAAAATACAAAAACTTAATCACTGTAAGTATAGCCGATAAACATTTAGGGTTTTGGAAAACATTTTTAAATATAAGTGTATCACAAAAAGATAATAAAAAGGATAATGACTCACAAACTGTGAGAAAAGAGAATGGACTCATCTTGTAACTTTAGGATTTAACTAGAAAGCCTCCTGGTATAAATCTTGGGTATAACTTCTGAGCTATTATATATATATATATATATATATATATTTGCACTCCTGTTAAGTATAGTAACCCTAATTCAACCTTATCCCTATGTCACGAGCTCAATTGGAAAGGGTATCAGTGATCGGGAGTTAAAACATTTAAAACGGGACAGGGCTTTATTATTATTATGAGGTGAATAAAATAAAAAATATATATAAATAGAGAGAGAGATCGAAGGAATAGAAAGGTTTTTGAGTAATTTCTTTGAAGGCTTTGTATCCTATATATACTAACTTCAAGATTCATGGAATGTATGAAAGTTATACACGTACACCTTGACATTAATTGTCAATATACACGTCCACACATATATGAATTCAAATACATGCACAGTTCCACGTACACCTTTGAATTAACTCTTTCAACAACAACAAGCATACCCAGTAAATCCCACAAATAGCAAAGCTACTTATAGGGTTTGGGGAGGGTGGGATGTAGGCAGACCTTGCCTCTATCCATAGGGATAGAGAGGCTGCTTCCAGAGAGACCCTCGGCTCGAAAACGAACAACAAACCAACACACCAAGTCAAATAATACACAAATAAGAAGTCCCCCATACCAAGAAATTGATCCGAGTTGACACAGTATAATATAAATCATGTATAATAGCATGCATACAACATCATTTGGGCATAAACACAAGAAGGCAATCACCGGAAAAGTCCCTTAAAGACTAGGAAAAACCTACCTCCTTAAGATACACCTAAGACCTTACTGTAGTATCTTCTAGAAGTCCATAACCCTAATCCTATGCCTCCACGCAGTCCTATCTTGGACCATGTCCTCAGAAAGATGCAACTCTACTAAATCATGCCGAATCTGCTCATCCCATGTCAGTTTGGGTCTGCCTCTTCCTCTCCTCCCCTCGACAGTAAGAGTTTCCACTACTCTAACTGGTGCCGTCGTTTCCCTCCGCTTCACATGCCCAAACCATCTCAATCTCCCCTCCTTAATCTTCTCCGATATACTAGCCACTCCTAATCTTTCCCTAAAAACCTCATTTCTTATCCGGTCTAACCTCGTTTGTCCACACATCCACCTCAGCATCCTCATCTCTGCTACCTCCATCTTGCGCACTTGTGTCTTCTTGATAGCCCAACAGTCTGTTCCATATAGCATAGCGGGTCTGACTGCTACCCTGTAAAATTTCCCCTTTAATTTAGTTGGGAACCTCCTATCGCACAATACCCCACTGGCTGCCCTCCATCTACACCAGCCAGCCTGTATGCGATGGGTTACATCGCTATCTATGTCACCATCTCTTTGTACAAACGACCCCAGATACTTAAACCTAGTTACCTGCGGGACCAATTGATCCTCAATGGTGATTTGGGTGTCATCGTCCTCGGCTACACCACTGAAATCACAGTGTAGATACTCAGTCTTAGATCGACTAATCCTTAGGCCCTTGCTCTCTAAGGCTACTCTCCACTCCTCTACCCTGGCGTTCAGGCACTGTTTGGTCTCTGCAATCAACACAATATCGTCTGCAAAAAGCATGCACCACGGAACAGTCTTCTGAATCAACTTGGACAACTCATCCAAGACAACCACAAAAAGAAAAGGGCTCAACGCAGACCCCTGGTGGAGTCCTACCTCGACAGGAAAGAAGTTTGTATCTCCTACAGGCGCGCGGACACAAGTTTCCGTTCTATCGTATGTATCCTTAATTATGTCTATATATTTCCCCGGTAGCCCTCGACGCTCCAAACTATCCCAAATCAGTTGTCTTGGGACAGTGTCATATGCCTTTTCTAGGTCGATAAACACCATATGTAAATCTTGCTTCTTCGCTCTATATTTTTCCATCAGCCTCCTTAGAATATGAATCGCTTCTGTGGTTGACCTCCCTTTCATGAATCCAAATTGGTTTACTGAGACCTGGGTTTCTCTTCTAATGCTAGTTTCAATTACCCTCTCCCAGAGCTTCATCGTGTGACTTAGCAATTTGATTCCTCTGTAGTTCCCACAACATTGAGCGTCTCCTTTATTCTTGTATAAAGGCACCACGATGCTACTCCTCCACTGATCTGGCATTTTTCCAGTCTTGAAAATACAATTGAACAAAAGTGTTAACCATCGGACTCCTTCTTCCCCCAAACACTTCCACACCTCAATCGGTATGTTGTCCAAACCCACTGCCTTTCCTCTTCCCATCTTCATAAGTGCCATCCTCACCTCGTCATGTGTGATCCTCCCGCAGTAGCAATTACTCTGTTGTCGCCTTTGAATCCTGGGACTGCTGCTATCTTGTTGGTATGCCCTACCATGGTTGAAAAGATTGTGGAAGTAGGTTTGCCATCTCAACTTAATGTCATGTGCCTTGACTAAAACACGTCCATCCTCTCCTTTGATAAACTTTACTACTCCTAGATCTTGTCTTCTTCGCTCCCTAGCTTTAGAAATCTTGAACATATCATGCTCCCCCTCTTTACTTTCCAAACGTTCGTACATTTGTTTATAGGCTTTATTTTTTGCATCGGTCACCGCCTTTTTCGCTTCCCTTTTTGCCTTCTTGTATATCTCCCTTACCCTCAGCCGCTCCTCCTCATCTGTGCACCTCAAAAGATCTCTAAAACTCTGTTGCTTATCCTTTATTTTGGTATACACGTCTTCATTCCACCACCAGGACTCCTTATGACCACCAGTCTTCCCTGTTGTGACCCCTAGCGTCTCATTCGCCACTGTAGTGATCGTAGTCGCCATAGCCTCCCACATCCGGTTTGCGTCGTCACCTAGTTGCATCGATGCCACCGAGTTAACTTTATCTCTAAACATCATACTTTTTTCTCCCTTCAAGTTTCCCCAACGGATCCTAGGTCTGGTTTTCCTTTCCCCCTCAGTTAGCCTTACTTTTAGGGCTATATCTGCTACTAGCAAATGATGTTGAGCCGCTGCAGTCTCCCTTGGTATAACCTTGCAGTCCATCCACATACGTCGATCTCCCTGCCTCATCAAAAGATAGTCGATTTGCGTGCTACGTCCTCCGCTACTAAAAGTGATCAAATGAGATTCTCTCTTCCTAAAGAACGAGTTTATAATACCTAGGCCGTGAGCTGCCGCAAAGTCTAGAAGGTCTCTACCAGGGTCATTCCTATCACCAAAACCAAAACCCCCATGCACCAACTCAAAGCCATCACTTTCCTTACCAATGTGTCCATTAAAATCTCCTCCTATAAAAATTTTCTCCTCCCTAGGTATGGCCCTTACTACTACATCTAGACAATCCCAGAACTCTCTTTTCACTTGGTCTCCTAGTCCCACTTGCGGTGCATATGCGCATACCACTGTCACTACTTGCTCACTTAATACTAACTTTAACACCATAATTCTATCGTTGTGTCGTATCACCTCAATTACATTCTTATGCAATTCTATAGACACCAAAAATCCTACTCCGTTCTTGGCCCCATCCGACCCAGAATACAACAACTTGTACCCATTGCGCTCTTCTGCTCTATGTCCTTTCCACCTAGTCTCCTGAAGGCACGCTATCTGTACCCTACGTCTTTTAAGTGCGTCTATCACTTCCAACAATTTACTACTAAGAGTTCCTACGTTCCAAGACGCCACACGTAAACTACAGCTTCTAACTTTACCCTTACCTGCACCTCTCGTCCTTGGACATGATCTCAAGTAAAAGTCATGGTTTCTATTGTCTATGCTTACAACTAACAACTAACCACAAGTAACAACAACGGGCAACACAAAGTACACAAAGGGCAAAACTACCAACTCTTTTTTTATTTTTATTTTTATTATTATTATTATTTATTTTATTATTATTATTTTTTTTTCTTCTTATATTTATTTATAGTGATTACATGAACGCTAACGTTAACAAAACAATGCACGCAACAAAATTCAACAAAATATCACATAGCTTCTTGTATATACCCAAATTTTAGCCTAAATTCACATAAAACAATACACAAAGTCAATCAGAAGCGGGTTGAACAACAAAATTCAACAAAATATCACTGAGCTTCTTGTATTTACACAAATTATAGCATAAATTCACAAAAGTCGACACACAAAATCAATCATAAGAGAATTGAAAAACAAAACTCAACAAAATATCACTGACACTGAGCTTCTTGAATATACCCAAATTATATCCTAAATTCACAAAATCAACACACCACACACATTCAACCTACTGTCTATAAGCACAAAAATCAACACTCAAAATCAATCAGCAAGTGAATTGAACATCTAAAGAGTACCTGATTGAACAAACATACGATTGAATAGGGTCTGGTCGAAGAACCAGACTAGTGGAAAGAAAGCACCTGTAACCGGGGTATCGTGAAGCCGGAGAAAATCTGAAGCCGGAGAATTGGGGAAGACCGTCTGAGCGAAGAAATTGTTCGTCGGAGCTGGGTGGTTATCGCCGGAGCTGGGTGGTTGTCGCCAGAGAATTGGGTCTTGTGCTCAGACACAGCCACCGGAAAATCCGTCGGATACTAGGTGGTTGTCGGCGCCGGTGGTTGAACCTGCAAGAAAAGAGAATAGGTCGCCGGAGGTTGTACCTGCAAGACAAGTAGTCTCCGGTATTGGTCGCCGGTTACGGACTGAACTTTGCCGTTGTTCAACGGTCACAAAAAGCTTCGGGGAGGAGACCGAGAGAAAGTTCGTTAAAAACATGCACATTTGAATTAACTCTTTCAAATACATGCATTAATTTTACAATATTCCAATTTCTTCTATACGTACACATGCACATATTGTTTAGTTATTTTATATTTTCAAAGGTTTTGTTTTTTTTATTATTTATATATTATAATTAATTCAGCTGCTTCACTTTTTGGCGCTTATAACTTTTAAAATATGACGTTTTACAAAACAATAAATATGTCATCAGAATGAGAATATTTGTGTCTACATTTTGAACCAAGTTTCATTAAAAACATAGTAGGTTCAAATATATTGTATTTTTATAATTTAATTAATAAACGGTTCCTGGGTCCGTCTAGGTACTTCAAATTTCTAATAGTCAACTTACCCGTAATCTATCCGTCTAATAATATAAGTTTCTATGTACTTTATTTTAAAATAGAAAGGTCACCCATATACAAGCCAATTAATTAGTATAACATTCCAACCAACTATAAATAAAATAGTTTTTTTAAACTATTTGGGTCGAATAATTATATTAAAAATAAAACTAGTTACTAGTGGTTAATAAATTTAAACAAACTTATAATTCTTATATGATAAAAATGGGAATGTTACATTATTTATGTTATATGGTGATTACTCGAAACGCCATCACAACTCTATCGCAACGCAATCTCGTCACAAACTCGAGATTCAAGGTTTATATTTATGGTATTTAGTAGCTAGGTTATTTGTGTAACTAATGGATGATACTATCGCATCGCTTACTCGAAACGCATCGTAACGCTCATCGCGCAAAACAAAAATACGAAAACCAACTCGCGACGCCAGTTGATCGAATGACCATTCGATCGAATGGTCATTCGAACGGATGACCATCCGATCGGATGGCTATCCGATCCGACACCTGCGCGTATCTTTTCCTCTTTTGGAAACCCTATAAATACCCTGTCACATCAACATTCATTGATGTGACAGCCCTCTCTCCGACCAGCACGCTCGAGCACTCTTTTTCCTCGATTTCTTCCGATTCTTGTAAGTTTTCAACTCAAATCTTGTACATATAACATCTACACGCACTTCTTCATAATTTTCATCTTTAAATCTTGACTTTTAACCGTGAAATCAGCGGGTTTGAGGTGTTCGAGGGTGATGTCATCATGGAGTTCTTATGAACTTCAAGTTTTGGCTTCATTCCACCAAGAACAACTCAAATCTAACGGATTTCAACATGATTTAACACCGATTCCATCTAGATCTAAACGTTTTCTTAGTTAAAAGGATTGAAAGATGGTTTCATCACCTTCTTTCAACTCTTTTACACTCAATGCACTAAAAACCGGTAGAATCGGAGCTAGTTCAGGGCTTCTACTCATTCTCTAGTGAAGTGTCGGTCCAAGATCTGACTCCTACCGAAGAGACAACCGACTTCGGGTTGAACATGAACAAACCTTCGAGGATAGTTGACTAATCAGATTGGGGTGATTCCCGTCCGATCGGATAGCTTGGACTTGGTGGAGTTCTGGTTGTTTAACACGATGTCGAGCCATCTCGATCAAACCACAAACTTTCAAACTTAACAAATTACACAACGAGCAAGTCACTTAACGGACTGCTGTCCGATCGGATTGCCATCCGATCGAACGACAATCCGATCGGTTGACTTATGCACCCTAAATTTAAACAAATTTAAACTAACTGTAACCTCCACTCGGATCGCCATCCGGACGGACTGCCATCCGACCGGATGACCGTTCGAACGAGTGACCCGAATGGTAAGGATACTTCTCATTTTTTTAGAATGCTACAACGAAAACTTTAAAGGCATCATACACAAACACATCCATCTCAAACGAGTGGCCACCAACCGAATGGCCAACCGATCGGAAGACCATCCGATCGGATTGCCATCCGATCGGATGACACTTCGACATCCTTTTCACTTGCATCGTTTTACGTGCCACTTGTCGCTTATAATATCTTTCTGTAACTAGGCTGACTCGCTAGCGCTCCCTTCAATCCATTAGCTATCATCGCTGTGAGTATACTCGATCCCTTTTTGCTTAACACACTTTTGGGTGTTACATACGTTACTTATATCAAATTCACATCAACACACAACGCAAACACTTTTAACGCTAACCGCTCTCGCATGTTATACGTGACTCGATGAATGCCTGTTTGTTATGTTAACACACTGATTGCTGTCTACCTGCCTTAGCAATGATAGTACTATAGTTTGGACTCAGCACCTGTTTATTCAGGGGTTGTTAAGGATCTTTCTTCACGTGTTCGCAGTGGTAACATGTGTTGCGCACTCTACAACTCGCAGTCATTGGTATTGATAGGATCTTTGTCGATAACTTACGTGCTTCATGTGACAACCGGTGATTTACGGCTCTTAATTAGGTGATTAATAGGTGATTAACGCGATAATAAATAGTGTTTAAGATGTGGATTAACTTAATTAGGCCTCTGGAGTGCCTAGGAACGTCTATCCGACTTTACAGTGCGCGAACGGTGGCTTACGGAGAAACCTGCTAAACGTTAAACGACAACGAATTGAAACCGAACAAAATACTGACTACGCCGACAGCTATGGGTTTTCTACGAATACTTTATATTTATGAATTTAATTTTGTGAATTTATTGGGCTTCCATGCGACACAAACGCAAACGTGAACTAAAAACGCGGAAACAATAACGCATCGACAATCAGCGACGAAACGGAAGCAACGGAGACGCGTATCACCTTCAGAACTGAAATTTTACGATATAATTAACTTCGTAATTAAATTTTAACTACTCTAGTCGAAACCGGATCGAAAAACGGATTAGAATGATCAACGTCGTATTTTACGCGATTTAACACAACCGACGAACGAAAGTGTCAAAACCGGCTTCCGACGTGCATTTTACTCGTTTTCGACTATAAATATATACGCTACTATTTTTCACGAGACTCGGGGATGAAAGCGGGCCTTGAAAACGGGATCGGGCCGCTCGAAAACATTAGAGATGGGCTAGTGGGCCCTGGGCCCAAGCCCACAATACCTAACTATATAAAGAGTTCTAAACCCCAAAACTCTCATTTAACACCACACTTCCTCTCTCTAACACAAAAATTCTCTCAACCCTCTCTCTCTCTAGAACAACACGAAATCAGACCCAGTGAAGGAATCCGGCGACCGGCGACGGCGGTACGGCGGCTGCGCCGCCGCATGCGGCGCCGGCGGTGACTTTTCCGGCGAGCTTCTCTTCGAACCTATACCCTACCCCCACTAAAACGAACCTCCCCGACGCGATGGTGACCTCCGTTTTCGAAGAATCAGAGCCGTTTGAGCACACGCGCAACTCCGGTGAAGTTCCGGTCAAAATTCCGGCAACTTAGTTTTGGAATTCTAACTCCGTACGCGTCTAGATCGGAACCTTGTGGACCCCCTGGTAAAGTTTCATTGAAATCGGAACTCCGGTGAGTCCCGACTCGATTCTTTAATTCCCTTTCTTCTTTTGTTTCGGGTGATCGACCCCTTTATCAGTGGATGGTCGTATTTTAGGCATTTTCAGTGGAGGTGGGAATGACGGGGTGGCCGGCTGGGTAACGTGATGATGACGGCAGTGGTGACGGTGGTCGGGGTTCGGACTCCGACGAGTGGTGGCGATGATTGAGTTCTGACCAGGTGTCCGTCGAAACAAAGGTGCTTGGTTCGAGATGTTTTATGTTCTACTCGGGCCAGACTTGGGTGAGGAGCTCGGGTTCGGTTCGGTCAGGCGATTCGGTTGACTCAGTCAGCGAGTCAACACAGTCAGCGAGTCGACTCGGCTCAGACGAGTCAACTCGGTTTGGTTTGGGTCAGTCGGTTCGAGTCAGCCGGTTTGGGTCAGAAATGAAGCGGTTTGGGTTGACTCGGTCAACCGAGTCAACTCAGCCACAAAGTCAAGATGGGTCAACTTAGCCGGGTCGACTCAGTTGACCCGGTCAACTCAGTCAACGTTCCGACATAAGGATTTGGTAAAGATTTTACGGCACATTTATTTCGATATCTTTATAGTTTTACCGTGCGAAACGAGCTCAAACCGAATAAAATGGCGAAAATATTAGTTCAAGTTACTTGGTTTCATTTACCGTATTGTCTATATAAATTGATTACACATATACATTGTTTGAAATTTGATTGAATTTTGATAAATAACGACAACTTGTGTTGTCGAGGGCGTAAAAAAACAGAGGAAACTCTGCCCGTTTTTCGAGAAAATCCATAAAATAACGCGTTTTTATTGTGAAACAAAACGTCGGATTCAAATAATCTTTTGGTAAAACAAATACAAAATGTCAACGACACTTCACAACAACACGAAAACGACATTTTGGATATTATTTTCGGCAATGCTTTTATAAAATAAAACGTGAAATAATATTTTCAATTCTTTTATTATTTTCGGCAATCCTTTCAAGTATCAAACAATACGAAATCTTTTCGTAAAGATAAATATAGTTTATATTTATTTCAAACGTCGAACAATACGAAACCGTTTCATAAAAATAAATATAGTTTATATATTTATTTCCAATATCGTACAAAACGAATCCTTTTATAAATAAATATAGCTATATATTTATTTCCGACACAAACAAGTCGAATTCTTTTATAAAATAAATATAGTCATATTTATTTTCAAACACGTCAACTCGACGATTCTTTTATAAAATAAATATAACTTTTCATATTTATTTTATACGCCTAAACGACATATACTAAATATACCGGTTTTTACAAAACAAAAGCGTATTATCGAAATGTGAATGATTTTCATGACTAGGGATGGGATCGTCTAGTTATAATAATGGGACTGGGTTGGTCTGCGTTTGAGAAACGGAACTCCCAGTGGGTACATGTTACAAAATGATTACGTACAATTACAATTGGTATGGTTAGCTAAGGAAGGGTACACTTAGATCATGTGAGTGGTGGGTACAACACATAAGGCCATTAATCCTCGTCGTAGTACCGAGGGACATGAGTGATAGATCTATTTGGGTGTAGCGAGCCCACACCCATGGGGACCAGGGTGGCCCATAGGGTGACTATGTCTTCCAGCCGGAGGCCCGGTACAAATTTGCTAGGTTTGAGTTTTCCTGCACCATTTCACACATATTAATGACCTTGCAAACCATTGGTGATCTCTTTTTCCTTGTTGCTTTCATACCGGGGTTTTACAAATTACATACCATGTTTTATACAAATTCAAAGCATAGGATTTATGCGGGCATGAAGTCAAAGTCAGGGTGGGCATTGACGGTTATACAAACTTTACAAATACAAGTCTACAAATACATGGTTTTACGAACATAATGCGTTACAAATACAAAGTTTCCATACAACTTGACAAGAAAATGATTTTTAAATTCGTTTTCTCAATAATATTTCACAAACCGGTTATAAAAAAGATTTGTTATAAATCTTTTCCAAAACAAACTGTAAACTCGCTCAACTTTATGTTGATTTTTCGCATGTTTCTTTCTCAGGTTGCATTTCAGAATTTATGGCACGGTTGGAATAGGAGAACCATTGGAGATTCGAGTACTTAGTGGGCGTTCGTTTTCTAAAAGTCTTAGCTTATTTGCTTCCGTTGTGCAATGAAGATACCAGTCCAGTCACGCCAGCTCTGATAATTTCGGGGTGTGACAGATTGGTATCAGAGCTATAGGTTACTGCGAATTAGGTTTCTATAGGAATACCTAGGCTCTAACCTCACATTACTCTGGGACTTAGATCATTATGACTTTGAATACGTACAGAACGCCTAAGGCTCGAATATGGTCTCCAACCGTTGCCGAAAAACAAACAGTTAAAATTTTGTTTTCAAACATACTCTAAAGCTGTGTTTTACACACGGTACATAAAACAGTTACATACAGTACACAAAACTCTGAGAGTTTAGGAAACATGCATTTAAGACCTTCGGAAACTTATGTTGAAGTTCATTAAAGGTCATCACGTAGGAACCGCGAATATTAACTCGGGCACACACTATTATCCATATTGTCTATGATATTTTAACTTCCCGAGCAGGCAGCCTACGCGTAACAAAACGCTAGTGCACGAGAATACATGGAACTCAATCTTTATGTCAACGGATGTCGGGGTACATCAGATTCTACGCTGAACAAAACGCTAGTGCACAAGTATACGTGAAACTTAAGCTATACATCAACGGAGGTTGAAGTACGTCACATACGACTTACGAGGTGAAGTCACCAAGAAGACAATGTGGAGCGTTTCAGCGATGATGCTAATCCTGTCAGCACAAAAACTATCGATCAGGAAGCGACAGTTTGGCACGCGGTCCTGCAAACGACACAAAACACGTCAAGGAGAAGACGCATGTCTCCGCATTCCCATAACTCAATAACAATGAATACACTATGTTCGACATTCCATGGTAATGTCAACTAACAACTGGTCATCACACGCAACCCCAGGTAAAGTCCTCAAATTTCTTTTATTGAAATTTCGACTTTCGCATTTACTGAGTAGATTTTCGCATCTCTACTCCTCTTAATGGTCATTGTATCACGATCATTTCTTTCATTATAGCGAATACTCTTTTGCTTCGTTTCTTAAAAACTCATATGTTACGCATGTATCGCTTGTTACGCATGTGGCTTCGTTTCAAATAAGCGTTTCATCAAAGTTCAAACATTATTTCGCTAAATCTAATTATTGATTTGTGATTCGAATGACCCGCATTATTGTGATTGTTGGCTCCTTTGTTATCAAGTCAACACATTTTCTAGAAATTTCTTTTCTTTTCAAGATTACATACATGGTTTTTCGTTGTGACCATGCCGAAAGTTTTCTTGTCGATACATGTATTTATTTTCGGATTGCGTCGAAACCAAGTTCAATTGTTTGAACTTGTCCGTTACATATATTGAATTCAAGATACCATATGATGTATTGAAAGCATCATATTCAAATTCGTTCTAACAGACGTTTTAGTTATTCTGAGTCGTAGTAGACTTGTTTGGTCTACGACTCCATTAAGTCGTTTGTTGATTTCGACACCTTGTGGTGGTGTTTTCACTTATTTGAAGCTTGCGCTAAACTCGTTTACATATCTCATGTACGGATTTAATTATTTATTTATTGATTCAAATTAAATCCGATTTGATTTATCACATTACAGCAGTCTTAACCCAATCGTGTGTTGAGACAATGGTACACAAATTCATTTTATATTCTGGTGTACCTACTAACGGTTCTTTCATTATCGATCGAATGTTTTGCGATATTCATTGCTTCTTCACCTTCGATCGAAAACATTATTTCATTGATGTTCCATTTTCAATTGAAAATCCTATGATGTCATTTGAAACAAACTTTCAGATTCACTTTATTGCGCTTTCATTTGACTTCAAACACGGTGAACTTGTTTGATCACCGCTATTATTGAATTATTTAAGTCACTACGACACCTTGTGGTGTCGGTATAAACTTGTAGCTTGGGCTAATCATGATCAAGCGTTTTATGCAAAACACAGGTGATACTTGTTCGATCACCGCTATATTTGAATTGTTTCATTCACTACGACACCTTGTGGCATCGGTATAACTTGCAGCTTGTGCTGACCACGATCTAGCGTTTCATGCGAACCATTACATTTGAATTTGTTGATGCTAAGTTCATCTAGTGGATGTTATTGCTTTTAGAACTCATTTACATATTGTAAACATTCATATGGAATTCGATTGGCCGAAGTTCCTGTTCATTGTTGGATCCCTGTTAACTTAATCACACTAGTGACTGTATCTATACGTCTTGTTTCCTTTGACATCAATTGCTGAAACACATTTCTTTTAAACCGTTGGGTTCTTATTGATGAGGAACGTCCTTGAATTCACATAATTTGAATAAGTCTTGATTCGATTTCGTGGTCATCCACTATGATACTATTCGTATTTATCTCAACATAACGTAACTCTAAGGAGTTAACGTAGTCTAAATTTCGAGGACGAAATTTCATTAACAGGGGGAGAATGTGACAACCGGTGATTTACAGCTCTTAATTACGTGATTAACAGGTGATTAACGCGATAATAAATAGTGTTTAAGATGTGGATTAACTTAATTAGGCCTCTGGAGTGCCTTGGAACGTCTATCCGACTTTACAGTGCGCGAACGGTGGCTTATGGAGAAACTTGCTAAACGTTAAACGACAACGAATTGACACCGAACAAAATACTGACTACGCCGACAGCTACGGGTTTTCTACGAATACTTTATATTTATGAATTTAATTTTGTGAAGTTATTGGGCTTTCGTACGACACAAACGCAAACGTGAACTAAAAACGCGGAAACAGTAACGCATCGACAATCAGCAACGAAACGGAAGCAACGGAGATGCGTATCACCTTCAGAACTGAAATTTTACGATATAATTAACTTCTTAATTAAATTATAACTACTTTAGTCGAAACCGGATCGAAAAACGGATTAGAATGATCAACGTCGTATTTTACGCGAGTTAACACAACCGACGAACGAAAGCGTCAAAACCGGCTTCCGGCGTGCATTTTACTTGTTTTCGACTTTAAATATATACGCTACTATTTTTCACGAGACTCGGGGATGAAAGCGGGCCTTGAAAACGGGATCGGGCCGCTCGAAAACTTTAGAGATGGGCTTGTGGGCCCTGGGCCCAAGCCCACAATACCCTAACTATATAAAGAGTTCTAAACCCCAAAACTCTCATTTAACACCCACACTTCCTCTCTCTAACACAAAAATTCTCTCAACCTTCTCTCTCTCTAGAACAACACGACATCAGACCCGGTGAAGGAATCCGGCGACCGGCGACGATGCCGGCGACGGCGGTACGGCAGCGGCGCCGCCGCATGCGGTGGCGGCGGTGACTTTTCCGGCGAGCTTCTCTTCGAACCTATACCTTACCCCCACTAAAACGAACCTCCCCGACGCGATGGTGACCTCCGTTTTCGAAGAATCAGAGCGGTTTGAGCACACGCGCAACTCCGGTGAAGTTCCAGTCAAAATTCCGGCAACTTAGTTTTGGAATTCTAACTCCGTACGCATCTAGATCGGAGCCTTGTGGACCCCCTGGTACAGTTTCATTGAAATCGGAACTCCGGTGACATTCCGGTGAGTCCCGACTCGATTCTTTAATTCCTTTTCTTCTCTTGTTTTGGGTGATCGACCCCTTTAACAGTGGATGGTCGTATTTTAGGCGTTTTCAGTGGAGGTGGGAATGACGGGGTGGCCGGCTGGGTAACGTGATGATGACGGCAGTGGTGACGGTGGTCGGGGTTCGGACTCCGGCGAGTGGTGGCGATGATTGAGTTCTGACCAGGTGTCCGTCGAAACAAAGGTGTTTGGTTCGAGATGTTTTATGTTCTACTCGGGCCAGACTTGGGTGAGGAGCTCGGGTTCGGTTCGGTCAGGCGATTCGGTTGACTCAGTCAGCGAGTCGACTCGGCTCAGACGAGTCAACTCGGTTTGGTTTGGGTCAGTCGGTTCGAGTCAACCGGTTTGGGTCAGAAATGAAGCGGTTTGGGTTGACTCGGTCAACCGAGTCAACTCAGTCAACACAGTCAAGATGGGTCAACTCAGCCTGGTCGACTCAGTTGACCCGGTCAACTCAGTCAACGTTCCGACATAAGGATTTGGTAAAGATTTTACGGCACATTTATTTCGATATCTTTATAGTTTTACCGTGCGAAACGAGCTCAAACCGAATAAAATGGCGAAAATATTAGTTCAAGTTACTTGGTTTCATTTACCGTATTGTCTATATAAATTGATTACACATATACATTGTTTGAAATTTGATTGAATTCTGATAAATAACGACAACTTGTGTTGTCGAGGGAGTAAAAAAACAGAGGAAACTCTGCCCGTTTTTCGAGAAAATCCATAAAATAACGCGTTTTTACTGTGAAACAAAACGTCAGATTCAAATAATCTTTTGGTAAAACAAATACAAAATGTCAACGACACTTCACAACAGCACGAAAACGACAATTTGGATATTATTTTCGGCAATGCTTTTATAAAATAAAACGTGAAATAATATTTTCAATTCTTTTATTATTTTTGGCAATCCTTTCAAGTATCAAACAATACGAAATCTTTTCGTAAAGATACATATAGTTTATATTTATTTCAAACGTCAAACAATACGAAACCGTTTCATAAAAATAAATATAGTTTATATATTTATTTCCAATATCGTACAAAACGAATCCTTTTATAAATAAATATAGCTATATATTTATTTCCGACACAAACAAGTCGAATTCTTTTATAAAATAAATATAGTCATATTTATTTTCAAACACGTCAACTCGATGATTTTTTTATAAAATAAATATAACTTTTCATATTTATTTTATACGCCTAAACGACATATATGAATATTTTGACAAAGATCATACGAAACACGATATATAATACAAGTTTGTTATATATTATTTTCGTGTAAATATTCTTTTATACACGTACGACTTCTCGGGATGACAAGCGATCTTGACGATATATTTATATATTTTGATGTAAATATTTATTTACTTTCAAATATCTCGAGAATCAAGTCTTTTCAAGACTTGTTAGTTATTATCAATGATGAGCGATACTTATCAAATTTAACATCTTCTTTTCATTTCAGTTAAAAACAAACCGTCGAATCGTTCGGTCAACGAATCGGTAGAGCTCGGTGACACGTAGTTAGTTACTTCGTTTATTTAGAAACTTATAAGATATTCCGTGTTAGGAATATTGTAGAATGCACGCTAGCAAGTCACGTCTTGGAAACGACATCACGAAGTCGTATTTAGCTAGCTTTGCAGATGGAATTTCAGGTGAGTTCATAACCCCACCTTTTTCTGTTTTACATTTTTGTAAATGTTTTCGGGGTGGAAAGACATGCACGTTTTGCAGAAACATACAAAATTTTCGGTGAAACAAAGATTTCATACCTTAGACAAAGCACGTTTTGCAAGAACATACAAAGTTTTTGAACGAACGGAAACTCATATTTCTAAATCATATTACGAATGGATTTCGAGGAACTCAAATGGTTTACGAATGGATCATACTAAATATACCAGTTTTTACAAAACAAAAGCGTATTATCTAAATGTGAATGATTTTCATGACTAGGGATGGGATCGTCTAGTTATAATAATGGGACTGGGTTGGTCTGCGTTTGAGAAACGGGACTCCTAGTGGGTACATGTTACAAAATGATTACGTATAATTACAATTGGTATGGTTAGCTAAGGAAGGGTACACTTAGATCATGTGAGTGGTGGGTACAACACATAAGGCCATTAATCCTCGTCGTAGGACCGAGGGACATGAGTGATAGATCTATTTGGGTGTAGCGAGCCCACACCCATGGGGACCAGGGTGGCCCATAGGGTGACTATGTCTTCCAGCCGGAGGCCCGGTACAAATTTGCTAGGTTTGAGTTTTCCTGCACCATTTCACACATATTAATGGCCTTGCAAACCATTTGTGATCTCTTTTTCCTTGTTGCTTTCATACCGGGGTTTTACAAATTACATACCATGTTTTATACAAATTCAAAGCATAGGATTTATGCGGGCATGAAGTCAAAGTCAGGGTGGGCATTGACGGTTATACAAACTTTACAAATACAAGTCTACAAATACATGGTTTTACGAACATAATGCGTTATAAATACAAAGTTTCCATACAACTTAACAAGAAAATGATTTTTAAATTCGTTTTCTCAATAATATTTCACAAACTGGTTATCAAAAAGATTTGTTATAAATCTTTTCCAAAACAAACTGTGAACTCGCTCAACTTTATGTTGATTTTTCGCATGTTTCTTTCTCAGGTTGCATTTCAGAATTTATGGCACGGTTGGAATAGGAGAACCATTGGAGATTCGAGTACTTAGTGGGCGTTCATTTTCTAAAAGTCTTTGATTTTTCACATGTTTCTTTCTCAGGTTGCATTTCAGAATTTATGGCACGGTTGGAATAGGAGAACCATTGGAGATTCGAGTACTTAGTGGGCGTTCATTTTCTAAAAGTCTTAGCTTATTTGCTTCCGCTGTGCAATGAAGATACCAGTCCAGTCACGCCAGCTCTGATAATTTCAGGGTGTGACACTTCGCACTTTGCGCAGTACATGCTGGTTATGTGTAACTCGCTTTCACTACCTATCATACTACTAAACTTGTATGCTCACCTTTACACTATGTGTATTGACCTCTATTTTAACTTATGTGACAGGTGTTTGAGATGCTAGGATGCCTGCTTTTGTGGAATCAAGTAGGATGAGTCTAGAAACAAACGATTTAAATCTGATTTGTCGGAACAGTTTTTATTTGTCTTTGAGAACTAATTATCTGTAATAACTGTGTTGCTTATTATGTCATGGTATAGGACGTGATGCTTAAATAATTGGTAATGATAGTTGTTATGGAAACTCTTGGACAATCTGTTTCGCTCAGTGCCGCGCCCCGATGTTTCCGCCATCGGTTGGGGTGCGACAGATTGGTATCAGAGCCATAACTATAGGGAATTAGGCAAGACTCGACCTAGTCCGGGTCGATGTCTTTGGAACGACCTAGACTATAGTCTAAGTACCAACAGACCAACTTGTGCAAACCCAGTAGGGGTCTTGCACGAGCTTACTTGCTATTCTCACTCAAACTCGCTGAACACTACACACACTCTTGCGCAGACATCGCATACCACCGCTTCGCGCAAGGTCAGTCTTTCCTAAGACTGGCAACTCGCACAATTTTTCTAAATTTCCCGCGCAGGACAAGGCGATTAGGTCGAGATTAGGTGTGAAAACCGTAAACTCTCGATTAAATCCCTCGCCCAACGCAACTACTTACCATAAACACGAGAATTTGCGTTGAATCAGGAGTGAAATCCATACTTCGATGCCGATTTTCTTCTATCTCGTGATTCTATCACACAAACAAGAATGTAGTTGTTAAGTTAGGGGTGAAACCCGAACCTTGACAACACGCCCCACTCTCTACTTTGGGTTTTACAATACTCTCACCAAAGTCTCGGCGGACTCCAATGACTTGAGTCGCACTGTATCTGGAAGGATGCGTGCCGTTTGCCCGGAATCGAGGCAAGAGCACAGTCCAGAAGGCCAGGTGTGTACTTAAAGTCCTTGTGAATAGTCGAATCACTTTGGGTAGTCAAAGTCTAGCACACCCGAGACATTCTATTTGATTTTATGTGTTTTGATTCTGGATTCGCCGCCGCTTACTCTGAAAATTTTCGCTTTTATGTGAGATTCTACATGTTTTATGTGACTTTATGTGTTCCTGTTTTGGTTTTGGTGTTTACTCGCTTTTTACGCACGACACGCACAGCTATTCCCACCTCAAAACGCTAACAAATCGTAGACACACTACGAGCTAATCGCAACGCTACTCGCTGTTTACACCTATCGCTTCTCGCTCTCGCAACTCTCGATCGCGTTACGTCGCAGTGAAAGATAGGAAAATACGTGCAATATATGTAGGCGAATACGTGCAAAATATAGTAGATTATGTGGATTATGTGCCTCTGTGCTTACATGGACTACGTGCTTATGTGCTTACGTGCCACTATGTATTATGTGCCTATTTGATTTCGTGTTTACGTGTTCCTGAGCTTTATACGTGTATAAGTAGCTTTGAGTGAGATAAGAGACTATACTTAATCGAAGTTGTGTTTGAGTCCTGTGGCGATGTCTGATGCAGACAATGTCGTCATCTGGATCACTCCACTCCCGCGCTGCTAGACGCAAACAAGTTGACAAGCGACTCGCTTCTCTCGTCGCAAGTCAAGTCGTTAAAGTAATTCCGCAGATTGTCAGCAAGTTGAACGAAAATGCTAGCAAATCTTCTGAAGAATACAGGACAAATTCCCCTAAAGCGACTTTTATCTTCAAGCAGTTCAAAGCCTGTGGTCCGAAAGAATTTACCGGGGAAGATGGGCCTACGGCCATGTTCCAATGGTTTGATTCGATCAAAGTCACCTTGCGCCAGACTGGCTGTCCGGAAAACCTTCGCACTGTTAACGCAACCGTCATCTTCCAATCCCGCGCTCTAGATTGGTGGACGGCCGAGAGAAACAAACGAGGGAACGATGCTGCTTACGTGCTGACGTGGGATGAGTTGAAGGACATCTAATGGTTTCCGTCTGTTATCAGCATAGCTCTTTTGTCGATCACGTGCTGCTTTCAGTCGTTCCTTGACTTGAATGATCTTGTCTGTCGTTTCTTGTACTATCTCAGGTCCGGATAGTTGCTTTTCTCCAATCTCTGCCCAACAGATTGGGGTTCGACACTTTCGTCCATAAAGTGCTTCGAATGGTGCAACATTGATACTTGTGTGATAACTGTTATTATAAGAAAATTCTATCAATGGTAAGTGATCGTCCCAATTACCTCCGAAATAAATTACACAAGTTCTAAGCATATCTTGCATTGTCTGAATTGTCCTTTCGCTTTGTCCGTCCGTTTGAGGATGATAAGATGTGCTTAGATTTAGCTTGGTTCCCATTGTTTTTTGGAAACTTGTCCAAAAATGAGAGGTAAAACGGCTATCCCTATCAGACACAATTGATAAAGGAATTCCATGTAATGAAACTATTTCATTTACATATAACTTAGCTAATTGTTCCATACTGAGAGTTTCCTTCATTGGTAGGAAATGAGCTGACTTAGTTAGCCTGTCTACAATCACCCAGATTGTATCATTACCTTTTCTTGTTTTGGGTAATTTGGTAACAAAATCCATTGTTATAAATTCCCATTTCCACACTGACATTTCTAACTGTTGCAACAAACCTGAAGGTTTTTGGTGTTTAGCTTTAACTTGCGAACATGTTAAACACTTAGAAACATAAGTTGCTATATCCTTTTTCATTCCTATCCACCAAAAATTCCTTCTTAAATCCTGATACATCTTATCACTTCCAGGATGCATCGTATACTTAGACTTATGGGCTTCTTCTAATATACGGTGCGTAGATTTCCTAATTTAGGTATCCACATTCTTTTCTTATGGAATCTCCAAATTCCATCTGTCCCTTGTTCTAGTTCCTTAATCATTCCTTTTAACTTTTCAGTATCCTCCTTGATTACTGATTCTTGTGTCTTTCTAATATGTTCATTTAAATCTACTTGTAGATTTAGTTTAAGAGAACGTACTCTTATTGGCTTTTCGTGATACTTTCGGCTTAAAGCATCGGCTACTACATTAGCCTTTCTTGCATGATACTGGATATTGCAATCAAAATCACTAAGTATTTCCATCCAGCGTCTTTGTCTCATATTCAATTCCTTTTGCCCGAAAACATACCTTAAACTCTTATGATCTGTGAAAATGGTAAACTTACTACCGTAAAGGTAATGTCTCCAAATTTTCAGAGCAAAAATTATGGCTCCTAACTCTGAATCATGGGTTGAATAATTCTCTTCATGATTCTTAAGTTGTCTAAAGGCGTAAGCTATAACCTTTTGACGTTGCATTAACACACATCCATAACCTAACTTAGAAGCGTCACAATAGATTACAAAATCTTCAGTTCCTTCTGGTAATGCTAATATGGGTGCGTTGGTTAATCTTTGCTTAAGAATTCTAAAGGCTTCTTCTTGTTTTGGTCCCCATTCAAACTTAACAGATTTACAGGTTAACTTAGTTAAGGGAATGGCTATTCTAGAAAAATCTCGAATAAATCTTCTATAATAACCGGCCAATCCTAAGAAACTTCTAACCTCAGTTGGTGACTCATGGGTTTTCCAATTGGTAATTGCTTCGATCTTGGTGGGATCTACATGAATTCCTTCATGATTGACTAACTCTATGTTCCTGAGTTTAATAAAGGAAAGAAAAGGGAAGAAAGAAATTAAAGGGAGGAAAGAAAGTTTATCTTTCCAATTTGGAAAGAAACAAAATCTTTCCATTCTCCCACATCTCATCTCATCTCTTCCTCTTTTTCTTTCTCCCCATAAAAAAATCTCTGGAACACCATAACCCTTTTCTATCCTTTCAAATCTCTTCTCTTCTCTTAAAAATAAAACTCTGGAACACAGTGTAAATGTCCAAGAAACTGTACCTGTTCTAACCAAAACTCGCACTTTGAAAATTTTGCATAAAGCTTTTCCTTTCTCAATAAACTTAGAAGTGTATGCAGGTGCGCTGCGTGTTCCTCTTTACTCTTAGAGTAAATGAGAATATCATCTATAAAGACAATTATGAGTTTATCCAAATATGGCTTACATATTCGGTTCATCATGTCCATAAATGCAGTTGGGGCATTGGTTAAACCAAAGGGCATGACAGTAAATTCATAATGGCCACACCTTGCTCTGAAAGCGGTCTTAGGAATGTCCTCTTCCTGTACCTTTAATTGATGATATCCTGAGCGCAAATCGATTTTAGAGAAAAATCAAGCTCCTTGCAATTGATCGAACAGATCATCGATTGTTGGTAATGGATACCAATTTTTAATCGTGACCTTGTTCAATTCACGGTAATCAATGCACATACGCATAGATCCGTCTTTCTTTTTAACGAACAATATTGGAGCTCCCCATGGCGATGAGCTTGGCTGTATGAATCCTTTCTCTAACAATTCGTTTAATTGTTTCTTCAATTCCTGCATTTCTGTTGGTGCCAAACGGTAAGGTGCTTTGGCAATTGGTGCTGTTCCTGGTAGCAGGTGTATTCTGAATTCAACTTCTCTGTCTGGCGGTAGTCCTGGTAATTCTTCTGGAAACACATCTAAAAACTGAGATACTACAGGAATATCTTTCAGTTCTTTTTCTTTAGTGTTAATGATTATAGAAATCAAATACACTAATGATCCTTTTCTTATATAACTCGCTGTTTTCATTACAGAGATGAATTTTGTGGATCTAGATGGCTTATCTCCTTTAATTGTGATCTTTTCACCCCTTGGTGAATTTACTTGGATTGACTTTTGATCACATAAAATACTGGCTTTATTGGCTACTAACCAATCCATTCCTAAAACAACATCAAATCCTGCCAGATTCATGTGATAAAGGTTTGCAATAAACTTTTGGTTTAGAAATTCTATTCTTGCTCCCTGTAAGATTTCAGAAATCCTAACGGTTTCCCCATTTGCTGTCTCTACTAGATATTCTTGTGGAAGTTTAGTTAATGGTTGATTGAGAATTTTGCAAAATGAAGTATTAATAAAACTTTGGTTTGCACCAGAGTCAAATAATACTTTAGCAAAAACATCATTAACTAAAAACGTACCGGCTATCACGTCCGGAATTATCTTAGCTTCATCTGCAGTCAAAACAAATGCTCTAGCATTTTTAGTAGTCTTGTTGTTTATTGCTGGAGCTATTTTTGAACAATTTGGCTTGATGTGGCCTTGTTCACCACAATTGTAACATACCTTATTGGTGGGTTTCTTCCTGCAGTCTTCTTCTTTGTGCCTAGATATTTTGCAAAAATTGCAATATATGGAACATCTCCCAGAATGCTTTCTCTTGCAACATTTGCAATAAGGTGCAGAGGTAGAACCTACATTTTTCCCATGGTTGTAGCGAAATTCTTGAGTAAGCCTTTGAGTTAAGTTCCTCATCTGGTCTTCTTCTCGCGTACGTACTAACTCGTCTGTCAAGGTATTAGCTAATTCTACCGCTTCTTCTATAGTTTGAGGTCTAGCTGCCTTAACTACATGCCTAATCTCACCAATTAATCCCCATATGTAACGGGAGATTAAGACTGGTTCAGGTGATGCAAGGGTTGGTACTATTCTAGCATATTCGAAGAATAACGTAGTATAACCCTTACTATCCACTCCCGTCATTCTAAGGTTTAAGAACTTATTTGCTATCTGTTCTTTTTCATTGGGAGGGCGGAATTTTCCTTCGACCATGGTTTTAAATTCCTCCCATTCCATATTGTAAATCCTGTCACTTCCTCTAGATTGGAGGATAGTGTTCCACCATTCTAGTGCGGAGTTCTTAAACATATTGGAAGCAAACATTATCTTATCCTCTTCCGCGCACTTGCTTATTTTTAAGACTGCCTCAGTCTTTTCTATCCAGCGTAGAGCTGCAACGGCCCATTCATTGCCTGACAATTCCATTGGTTTACAAGACCATAATTCTTTATAAGAACAACCATAAGACATGGTCCTTATTCTTTTGGGAATGGGCACTTGAAGTATGGGTCCATTGTTCACGCTGTGTTCAGGTTCAGTTGGTCGTTTACTATCACGATTACTTTTATTATCAGCTTCCTTAACATTTTGGATAATAAATGGGATCGCGTCTATAATTCCTTGTGCCACTATGTGTTGAATGGCACTGTTATCCACTTGGTTTCCATTGTTATCATTGTTCGGATTATCATTATTCGGGTTATTGTCATTCTGATTTTCCGGGTTATTATCCGGATTCTCTTGATTCACTGGGTCAGCCATCTGAATTTTAAACATTCACCACGTATTAATATCACAAAATAGTATTTAATACAACCAATCACATGACACGCACATTGATCAAAAGCATCGAACATTGCGACTTACTCTTTCTTATATATGGTATGCATCTAATACAAACCGGAACTGGAATATAAAATTACAATACTATTAGGCATCACTAACCACAAGGTGGTCTATACTACAATATATTATTATTATAATTTTTTTTCAAACACACATATTATATATATATATATATATTATTACTTCCACCATCACCTTCACTAATATGGGTTCATCCAGAACTCCATATTACGCTCGTCATACTTCCAGACGAGTCGTTCCCCGACCTGCCTCATCCTCTCACTATTTTCTAAAATTTCTTCTCCGAAGTTTCGGAGCTCTTGCACATTTTCTACACTCATTGGGGGTGGAGGTGCTGAGACTGGGTTTGGAAACTGGGGCATGGGTTCTTGGTACGGGTAAGGATTCTCTAAAATTTCCCTGATGTATTGATCGCTATCATAATAGGGATCTAGAGGGTCTAAGTTTGGGTAAGCCGCCAGGTTTGGCATTGGTTCGTTTTCTGGTATTGGGTAACGTTGCTGGTAATCCCTATGATCGTCTAACCACGGATCGTAGTCTGGGTCTAAGGGATTTGGTGCTGGTACCCTAGGTATCTCCATTGGGTCAAAGTCATGCATTTGGATTTGGTTTTCTGGGTTGTTTTTTATTTCCATTGGCTGGGTAGGAAACAGTGGTAAAGGCTGAGGTGCTACAAGTTGGTCCAGGTTAGGGTCTGCAGCTGTGGTTGCTAAGATATGGAAGTTTGCTAGACTCCTATTGAGCATATCCTGGGTGTGGGCATCTGTCTCTCGCTTAATGGCTGCTAAAGCTCGCTGTTGTTGTAACTTTTTCATTCTTTTCCTACGTTCATGTGCTCATCTACTGAACCATCCTCTTTTCTTGGAAGGGAATGACTCTTCAGACTGAGCCTTAAACACGAATATCCCATCTTCATTGTCAGCTGAATACCCTAAGAGGGCAGGCTGTGAAGAGGTGCCTTCGCTCCTAGGTGAGCTGGACAACTGACGGTAAGCGTCTGAAGGTCTTTGGTCGCTCAGACTGTAAACTAACAAATAGTCAAATAACACACATCAATAAAATACAGATATGCACATATTTCCATAATTTATTTCCTAACACTTTGAATAATATCTTGGTGTCAGCAGAACACTTATGTGGCTGAATCAGTGGCTTAGCTCTGATACCACCTTCTGTCGCAACCCCCGCCCCCTGTCTCCCGGGAACGGGCGGCCGCGAGCCAGTGTTGGTGGTATCCGTACGTTTAACCATTTTGGCAGCGAAATTTCATTAGTAGTTAGGAAATATTTTATCAGAGTAAAATACCACGCTTTTATAATATTAAACACATGGGTAAAACCCAAGTTTCTTATTACAACATGTTTATAGGGATAAACCCTATTTTATTGAATTTAAAACATCGTCTTTTAGGTAACTTTTATAGCCACATTTTTTCCAAGCATTCAGTGCTCTCCAGCTGGCTTTCTTCTAATTGGCTTTTACATTTTGTTACCTGAAACGCGTTTTAAAAATATTTTTCAGTGGGAAATACTGGTGAGTGAATCCCAGTTTAATCAAAACAGATTTTATCATTAAACAGTATTGAGAGCGATCACATTGTTTATATCTACACAATTACTCATTCAGTACTGTCAATCCTGACTGGTGGGTCATATTACTCATTGGCTATCTCGTTGTCCAATGGTAACGTCTATCCACATTTTGTATACAAAACCCCAACATACCGGCAGTAATTGAAGAATTACAAAGACTCAATCACTGCTAATCACATTGTAAAATATTTAAGGTTTTGTAAAATAGTTTACAAAAAGGTTTACACAAAAAGAGGATTACTCACATTGCTGTCTTAGGGTTTTCCTTTGTGATTTCCTGGTGATTATCTATTTATTACACAAATGCACACGCGTTAGTATAATAACCCAATATTTACATTAGTAATACCCTCCCCGAGACGGCATTCCAACGACTACGTCGGGTAGAACCACGAGAACCGTTACGGAACCCTGGATTAATCGGGTAACGTATCTAATACGTAACCGGGGTTATGATACTTAAAACGGAACAGAACTTCGTTATTTAGGGGGTATTATGCCAGAGTATAGTGCCTACTATTTAGAATTTTCGAGAGAGAAAAGATTTGTGTGCGACTGGGACTGAAGGCCGTTGCCATCAATTTATAGGGCCTGATCTTAGGTTCCTCGCGGATTGCGTAGCCCGAAGGGTTACCCTTCGCGGCCCGCGACATAGGGGAAGTAGGCCCTAGCTGATCCAGGTCAGCACTATAGGCTCGACACATTGCACGACACGTGGCAGCACCGGGCTGCGACCTGATGACTGGCTGTCGCACCCCGCGTAAGACCAAGGGGTGCTCTTCGCGGCCCGCCAAGAATTAATAAAAATTGTTTTTATTTTATTTTTAATGATATAACGTATTTTGGGCTTGGTTTTCGCATACGGGACACACTTTAAGACATACAGGGATAATATAAATATATTAGGGGAGTTGAAAATATTTTGGAGGGTTGTTATAGTTGCTAGAGCACCTTATCGTCTCGCTCCTTCCAAAATGCGCGAACTCTCGAGTCAGCTCCAGGAACTACTTGATAAAGGCTTTATTCGCCCTAGCACCTCTCCTTGGGGCGCATCTGTCCTCTTTGTCAAAAAGAAGGACGGATCATTCCGGATGTGCTTCGACTACAGGGAATTGAATAAGCTTACTATCAAGAATCGCTATCCCTTCCCTCGAATTGATGACTTGTTTGATCAATTACAAGGTGCTACGTGTTTCTCGAAGATCGATCTACGCTCAGGCTACCATCAGTTACAAATTCAAGAGGAGGATATACCCAAAACCGCGTTCCGAACCTGATACGGTCATTTCGAATTTGTTGTTATGCCCTTTGGCCTTACTAACGCCCCCGCAGTCTTCATGGATCTAATGAATCGTGTGTGTAAACCCTATCTTCACCGCTTCGTCATCGTGTTTATCGATGATATCCTGATCTATTCCAAGTCAAAAGCCGAACACGCGCAACATCTCAGTTTGGTTCTTGAGTTACTCCAGGGAAACCATCTCTATGCCAAATTCTCCAAGTGTGAATTCTGGCTGGAGGAGGTCCAATTACTCGGTCACATCGTTAATAGTCAAGGAATTCATGTCGATCCCGCGAATATCGAAGCCGTTAAGAGTTGGGTCACACAAAAGAACCCGTCCAAAGTTCGTTCATTTCTCGGATTGGTGGGTTACTATCGCCGATTCATCGCGGACTTTTCAAAAATCGTTGTACCCCTCACCTCTCTCACACACAAGGACAAGCCTTTTGTTTAGGGAACCAGACAGGAGGAGGCCTTTTAAGCTCTGAAGCTTATGCTTTGCAATGCTCCCGTTCTTTCTCTACCCGATGGAAATGACGACTTCGTAGTCTATTGCGATGCCTCTAACCTCGGTCTTGGTTGTGTTCTTATGCAACGGGACAAGGTTATCGCGTACGCGTCTCGTCAGCTCAAGATCCACGAGAAGAACTATACACATGACCTCGAGCTTGGTGCAGTTGTTTTTGCACTAAAGATTTGGCGACACTACCTATACAGTACCAAGTGTACGGTCTTCACCGACCATAAGAGCCTACAACACATCTTTAGCCAGAAAGAGCTGAATATGTGCCAACGCCGGTGGGTAGAACTACTCAACGATTACGACTGTGAGATTCGTTACCACCCAGGCAAAGCAAACGTCGTCGCCGATGCTCTCAGTCGACGAAGCTATGTGCATAGCACTCGTAATACTCAAGCCCAGCACAATCTCGAAGCTCTTATCCGTGACGCCCAACATGCATGTTTTACCGAACGCACTTTGAAGAAAGAAAGGATCATCAACAATGGCGAGCAACTGGTGAATAAACCGAATGGTATCTTTCATTATCTATACCGAATTTGGATTCCCAAGCGCACCAATTTACGACAAATTCTGCTCGACGAATCCCACAAGTCGCGATACTCCATTCATCCCGGTGCAGATAACATGTACCAGGACATGTGTTACAAGTACTGGTGGCCGGGCATGAAAAAGGATATCGCTATCTACGTTTCGAAATGCCTGACTTGTTTGAAGGTCAAAGCTGAGCATCAACGTCCCTCTGGCTTACTCGTACAACCCTAGATCCCTATGTGGAAATGGGAGAGTATAGCTATGGATTTCATAACGAAACTTCCGCGCACGCCATCAGGACACGACACATCTGGGTTGTCGTTGATCGTCTTACTAAATCCGCTCACTTTCTACCAATACGGGAAGACTATAAGGTAGAACGATTGGCACGAATCTACACCGACGGAATTATACGTCGACACGGGATGCCTCGTGACATCATCTCTGACCGCGATGGTCGGTTTACCTCGCGTCTTTGGGAAACGTTTCAATCCGCTCTCGGTACTACTCTTAATCTAAGTACCGCTTTCCATCCCCAAACCGACGGTCAGACTGAGCGAACGATTCGTACCCTTGAAGACATGCTTCGCTCATGTGTCATAGATTTCGGTGGCAATTGGGACGCGCACTTACCTTTAGTCGAATTCTCATACAATAACAGTTATAACTCTAGTATCCAAATGGCACCATTTGAGGCATTGTACAGAAGAAATGTCGATCGCCTATTGTTTGGCACGAGATCGGGGACGCGCAAATTATCGGTCCTGAGTTATTGCAAGAAACGACTGACAAAATCCTCCAAATTTGAGACAATCTCCTGAAAGCTCGGAGTCGTCAGAAAAGTTACGCCGATAGACGCTGCAAGCCCCTTGAATTTGGCGTTGGCGATCACGTACTCCTAAAGGTTGCATCTTGGAAGGGGGTGGTCATATTCGGCAAGAAAGGAAAGCTCACGCCTCGATATGTGGGACCCTTTAAAATTCTGGAAAGGATTGGCAAAGTGGCCTACAAACTCGAACTACCGGGGGAATTGAGTAATGTCCACCTGACTTTCCACGTTTCGAACCTCAGAAAGTGTCTGGCCGACCAGGAGTTACATGTCCCTCTTGAGGATCTGCAAGTGGACGAAACATTACACTTCGTGGAAAAGCCTGTCGAGATCACGGGCCAAGAAACCAAGGTACTCCGATGCTCACGCATTCCCATTGTGAAGGTTCGCTGGGAAGGCAAAAGCGGCGCCGAGTTCACCTGGGAACTCGAAAGTGACATGAAGGCGTAGTACCCGCAACTGTTTGTTACGCCTACTTCTTAAATTTCAGGACAAAATTTCCTAAAGTAGGGGAGGCTGTAACACCCCGTGTTTTGAAAGTCAAAGTACAAGTCAAGTCAAAGTCAAAGGAAGAAAAGATTGCTAATTGTGATCTATCTCTCCTTGCTTAATTCTCAATTGTACTTCTTGACTTGTAATCAATACTCTATTTTAATCGATTTAGTTGTATTATGTGGAGTACTTATTAATAAATCGCTACTTGATCGCAGTTTAATCGCTAATCGACTCATCACTAATCGCAACGCTATCGCATCGCAACCCGAATTATGCGTTCTGTATATTGTTTTTACGTGTGTGTGCTACTTATGTGTTACTTGTGCATGTTATTTATGTTATATGGTAATTACTCGAAACGCCATCACAACTCTATCGCAACGCAATCTCGTCGCAAACTCAAGATTCAAGGTTTATATTTATGGTATTTAGTAGCTAGGTTATTTGTGTAACTAATGGGTGATACTATCGCATCACTTACTCGAAACGCATCGCAACGCTCATCGCGCAAAACAAAAATACGAAAACCAACTCGCGACACCAGTTGATCGAATGACCATTCGATCGAATGGTCATTCGAACGGATGACCATCCGATCGGATGGCCATCCGATCCGACACCTGCGTGCATCTTTTCCTCTTTTGGAAACCCTATAAATACCCTGTCACATCAACATTCATTGATGTGACAGCCCTCTCTCCGACCAGCACGCTCGAGCACTCTTTTTCCTCGATTTCTTCCGATTCTTGTAAGTTTTCAACTCAAATCTTGTACATCTATCATCTACACGCACTTCTTCATCATTTTCATCTTTAAATCTTCACTTTTAACCGTGAAATCAGCGGGTTTGAGGTGTTCGAGGGTGATGTCATCATGGAGTTCTTATGAACTTCAAGTTTTGGCTTCATTCCACCAAGAACAACTCAAATTTAACGGATTTCAACATGATTTAACACCGATTCTGTCACACCCCAACCGATGGCGGAATCATCGGGGCGCGGCACTGAGCGAAACAGATTGTTCATGAGAAATCCATAACAACTATCATTATCGAATATTTAGCATTACGTCCCATACCGTAACATATTAAGCAAACAAGTTATTACAGATAAAGCATCTCAAAAACAAGTAATTGTTCTAACAACTCAGATTTCATGTTATTGTTCGTTTCTAGACTCTTTCCTTGCCTCAATTTCATCACACAGCAAACCAAGCATCCTAGCATCTTAAACACCTACCACATACGTTAACGTAAAAGTCAATACACATAGTGTAAAGGTGAGCATACAAGTTTGATAGTATAATAGAGTTCGAAATCGTTTACGCATAACCAGCACGTACAACGTGTGATGTGAAGCAAGTAAGTTATCGACAAAGATCCTATCAATACCAATGACTGCGGGTTGACTGCATAAGGCAGTTCGCAACACATATTCACCACTGCGAACATGTGAGTAATGGTCCTTAACAACCCCTGAGTGAACAGGTGCTGAGTCCAAACTATAGTACTATTGTTGCTAAGGCAGGTAGACAGTAATCTATGTGTAAACATAACAAACATGCATTCATCGAGTCACGTATAACATACTATAATGGATAACATTAAAGTGTTTGCGTTGTGTGTTCGATGTGATTTGAATATATGTAACGTATGTAACACCCAAAAGTGCGTAAAGCAAAAAGGGATCGAGTATACTCACAACGATGATGGATTGAAGGGAGGCTAGAATGAGCTTAGCCTGAACAGTTAACGATAGCATAAGCGAGGAGCGGTGCGTAAAACGGGAAAAGTAGCAAGTGTCGAACGGTAACCCGGTCGGATGGCGATCCGGCCGGATGGTCATTCGATCGGATGTCAGTCCGTTCGGATGGCCATTCGGCCGGATTGACATTTGGTGAGGATGTGTTTGTGTATGATGGCTTGTCCTTTGAAGTTTTAGTTGTAGCATTTTCCAAAACAAGAAAGGTTTCTACCATCCAAGTCACCCGTGCGGATTGCCATTCGATCGGATGGCAGTTCGCATGGTAACTTATTCGTTTGAAAAATTGTTAAGTTTGAAAGTTTGCGGTTTGATCGAGACGGTTTGACATCATGGTAAACAATAGGAACTCCATCGAGCCCGGTGTCACACCCTGACTTTTGTGGAAGCGTATGATGTGTGACTTGCTCAATATCATTGCATTCAATTATAATAAACAACTAAATCATTAAAACAAGATGTTCATCCATTCTTAAGATTGAAATGTTACTAACACATGTCATTTATGTTTCAACCAAAACCCTCAAGTTATGATACAACAAAAGTGGATGACATCTAAACTTGAAATTTACGTCTTGAAAACAACTCCAGCGCCCAAGATCCAACTTGTTTCCTGAAATACATGTGAGTTTTGGAAAATCGTCAACATAATGTTGGTGTGAGTTCATGCAGTTTTTGTATTGAATGTTTATATATACTTGAATGAAAACATGGTATGTAATTTGTAAGACGTATATGAAACTGAGTTATGTAAATGTAAGGAAATCGAGATCGCTAATGGTTTGCAAGGCCATTAACATGTGACACGACATAGGAAGCATCCAAACCATAGGCATTTTTACTTGTTGATTCCACGACTGTCGATTCACGACTAGAGACACAAAAGCACTACTTGGTAAAATAGTGGCCAAGAGTGTGGCTGCCTGAAACCCATTAGATCTAACCTTTTGTTCCGTGGTCTTGGTATGTAACTGATTAATGGTGCTTATGGCACCCTATTCGTGACATGATCTAAATTATCATTCCTTAGTTTTTGTATTCAACATACCATAGCACATGTATTTTCCCCAAGTTTAGAAAACAAGTAAAAGTTTAAAAGTGGGGACACGAACTCACAACTTTGCGTATCCTGCGCCGTAAACTTCACTGGTTGGTTTCGTAGCGTCGTGACCTATATGTGTTCTATTAATGTTAGTCACTAGACTTGTATTACACAAGTACAAGTCACCATCTTTTGTTTATGTATGTGTTCTTTGTACGTTCATTCTTTATGAGGGTCGTGCCCATGTTTGTCGGGTCTTGCCCGTTTGTCCTTTTTCTTGCACTTTGAGTATACGATGTTTATTGTAAATATATATTTTACTTCACAAATATATATTCATTTTCGTAGACTTTTCCAGGTAATAAGTTGTTAAAAATAATCTATATTTTTAACTTTTCAAGTGAGTTACTTATATTATTTTTCCAAAAAATAAATCTAAGTACTTTGTGAAATAATAATTTCAATATTATTTTTGTACAAGTATTCTTAGGAAAGTATACTTGTATTTTGTGTAAATACTTGTGTATTTTGTATTGTTCACCAAAAATCAATGCTTTGATTTTTATTACTTTCCGGAATTATATTTCTTAAAAATAATATATTTTTAAGACTTGTATGAAATATATATATTTTGTCATGCTAATATATATATATATATATACACCCAATTTTTGTATACTTGAATACTTATGTATTCTCATATATTTGTATATGTATTTTCAAGCTCCTAATACACAACTACATATGATACACATAATATACACTTAGCACAAAATTTGGTGTTCACTAAATATATATATTTTCTCTAAAAATATACATACTTAATATTAATTTTTAACTTGAAGAAATCATCATTTCTTAACTTGTAATTTCTTACAAAAATTTGGTTGTTCGGTTTGTTACGGTTCGTTAAAGTGCTGAATTGCGCAGTTTCACTTGGTATGAAGCACCTTTTGTGGCAGTTTTTATTCCCAACACTTGGTAAGTTATTTTGGACAATAAAACATAAATTCTACATGATATTAATGTGCTTAAAAGCTGATTATAATTGAATTGTTGTTGAATTATGCTGATTTCAGCATTTTAGATAAGTTTCGGGTGACTTTTAGTGCATAGTTTAGGTTCCGGAAAGTTTATATGTTAACCCTTGTATCCACACTTGGGTTTTAATGTATTTTAGATGTTGGACCTACTCCTAGGCCCTAATTCTATTGTCTGACTGTTTTCTGCAGAACTGCTGACACAGTGTGTCTTACCGGTGAGTTTACTAGTCTTTCTGACGCAACGCTAAAGTAATGCATTAACCAATATTTGAAGTATAAAACGTGCATGAATTCACATGTATAGCATGAAATCAGACAATGTTGACATTTAAGCATATAATTGTAGACAATAACTCATAATTAGACTGTACGGAAATTACCGGTTTTGTGTCGGTTGTCACAGTCTCCCCCCGTTAAAAGAATTTCGTCTCGAAATTCAGGCTGAGTTATCTCCCGCAGGAGCTTTCTCGAACAGATGGGGGTACTTGGCTTTAAACCGGTCTTGATGTTCCCATGTGTTTAGAGTTCCAACGTACCTTGACAAGCGTAATGCGACTTCTCCTTGTTTTATGGATCTTCCAATCCGTTACCTCACCGGGTTGTTCTGTAAATCGGAGTGTGTCATCGATATGCACCTCATCCGCAGGGATGATAACTGTTTCTTGGGTTGGACTCTTTTTAAGGTTGGACACATGAAACGTATCATGTACTCCGTTAAGTTCTCCCGGTAACTCCAAATTTGTACAATACGGTACCAATTCTTTCCAAGATCTTGAATGGTAAATTTATGCTCGTCTTGGTTTTGGAACGTTTGACGACGCAAATTTGCTGGATACATTGGACCATTCACCGTGGATTCCACTTTCCACGTTTCCCGGACCTTGCTACGCCCTTCCAGGGTGAGACTTTCAACAAAATTTTGTCTCCCACCTCGAATTCTAAGGGTTTCTTCTGCGATCAACATAGCTCTTTTGTCGATCTCGAGCCGCCTTAATGCGCTCTCAGATCTGCATGATCTTGTCGGTCGTCTCTTGAACAAGCTCAGGGCCAATCAACTGCTTATCTCTATTGTCTGCCCAACATAACGGCGAGCGACACTTGCGGCCATATAGAGCTTCGAATGGTGTGGATTTTATGCTTGTATGGTAGCTGTTATTATAGGAAAACTCAACTAAAGGTAGATGAGTATCCCAACTGCCGCCTAAATCCATAACACATGCACAAAGCATATCTTCTAGTGTTTGTATGGTCCGTTTGCTCTGGTCGTCTGTTTGCGGATGGAAGGCCGTGCTTAGATCTAGCTAAGATCCAAAGGCCTCCTGGAAGGATTGCCAGATCCTTGAGACAAAACATCCATCTCTATCTGAAATAATCGAAATAGGCACTCCATGATGTGACATAATTTCCTTAAGATACAGCTCAGCAAGCTTTCCAGTGCTATCCTTCTTTCGGATTGGTAGAAAATGTGCAGACTTCGTCAATCGATCAACTATCACCCATATCATGTCATGCCCTTTAGGAGTCCTGGGTAGTTTGGTTATGAAGTCCATTGAGATTTGTTCCCACTTCCACATGGGTATCTCGGGTTGTTGCAGTAGTCCAGACGGTTTCTGATATTCGGCCTTGACCTTAGCATAGGTTAGGCACTTTCCAACGTACACAGCAACATCGCTTTTAAGCCTCATCCACCAATAGTATTCCTTTAAGTCTTGATACATCTTGTCCGATCCTGGGTGGATCGAGTATCTCGACTTGTGAGCTTCATCAAAGATGACTTCTCGAATACCGCCATAGAGCGGAACCCAGATACGCCCCATAAAGTATAAGGTTCCCTCTTCGTTTGGCACCAATTTCTTCCCCATACCTCGGAGATATTCAGCTCTACGATTCTCCCTCTTAAGGGCTTCTTGTTGGGCGTCATGAATGCGTGCAGAAAGGTTCGTCCGAATAGTCATTTCCAATGCTCGAACTCTTAGGGTCTTAACCCTTTCTTTTTGACTTAACGCATCTGCTACAACGTTAGCCTTTCCAGGATGGTACTTAATCTCACAGTCATAATCGTTTAGCAATTCAACCCACCGTCGCTGACGCATATTTAATTCTTTCTGATCAAGTATGTGTTGTAGGCTTTTGTGATCTGTGAAGATTGTACATCGAGTACCATATAAATAGTGTCGCCAGATCTTCAAGGCGAATACCACCGCTCCTAGCTCTAGGCCGTGTGTGGTGTAGTTCTTCTCATGAACTTTCAACTGTCTTGAGGCGTAAGCGATGACCTTTTGGCATTGCATAAGCACGTAACCCAATCCTTGACGTGTAGCGTCACAGTATATCACGAAGTCTTTAGTGCCTTCAGGTAAGGATAGTATCGGTGCATCGCATAGCTTGTTTTTGAGAAGTTGGAAGGCTTCTTCCTGCTTATCACCCCAGTCGTACTCCTTGTCCTTCTTCGTAAGAGAAGTCAGCGGTTGAGCTATCTTGGAGGAATTCTCGATGAACCGGCGGTAATAGCCCGCTAATCCCAAAAATTGTCGAACTTCAGTGGGTGTTTTGGGAGCTTCCCAATTCTTTATCGCTTCTATCTTTGCTGGGTCTACATGAATGCCCTTCTCGTTCACAACGTGACCAAGGAACTGTACTTCGCGAATCCATAATTCGCACTTTGAGAACTTTGCATAAAGTTTCTCTTTCTTCAGTAGTTCCAAAATGGTCCTGAGGTGTTGTTCGTGCTCTTCTTTCGTTCGGGAATAAATTAGAATATCATTGATAGATACAATCACGAATTTATCGATATATGTTTTTACAAACACGATTCTTCAGATCTATAGATACTGCTGGCGCGTTCGTCAATCCAAATGGCATCACAAGGAACTCGTAATGCCCATAACGAGTCCTGAACGCAGTCTTCGGTATGCTCTCTTCCTGGATCCTTAGTTGATGATAGCCAGACCGAAGGTCGATCTTGGAGTATTAGCTCGATCCTTGCAACTGATCTAATAAGTCGTCAATCCTCGGTAGTGGATACTGATTCTTGACAGTGAGCTTATTCAACTCTCTGTAATCGATACATATCCGCAGTGTTCCATCCTTCTTCTTTACAAACAAACTGGAGCTCCCCAAGGCGAGAGGCTCGGCCTTATAAATCCTTTATCCAACAACTCCTGGAGTTGTGTAGATAATTCTTGCATCTCGGATGGCGCAAGTCGATATGGTGCCTTGGCCACAGGAGCGACCAAGTCAATATGGAATTCGACTTGTCGTTACGGAGGTAGTCCTGGAAAATCGTCGGGAAAAACATCGGGGAATTCCTTCACCTCAGGAACGTCTTCGAGTTTCGGCTCCTCAGCCCTCTTATCTGCAATGTGCGCCAAGAATGCAACGCATCCTTTCCTTAAGCACTTCTGCGCCTTCATAACCAATATGGGATGTTGCAATCCACCGCCTTTGGGGCCCAGCGTCCCGCATCAACTGCATGAAGGCCGTGTTCTATAAGTGCTTCACCACCCGCAAGAGGAATGCGAATGACTTTCTCATGACAAACCACTTCAGCCTTATTCTTGGATATCCAATCCATAACGACTACCACATCAAAATACCTAAACCAACTGGTAGAAGGTTGATGGAGAATTTCCGTTTCCCCAAGTCCAAGTATATAACCCTTAATAACTTTATCCATTTCGACTGGTTTCCCATTTGCCAACTCTATAGCATGTGGGGAGTCTAGTTTATTGGTTCCTAAGTCAAGTATATCCTTAAGTTCCATAGACTTAATACCAAAGTCGGCGCTGGTATCAAATAGAATGGATGCAATGTGTCGGTTTATAAGAACGTACTCGTAACTACGTTCGGGTCCTAGAGTGCCTTACGTATTTCCCAAGAGCTTGAACTTTTCTTCGGACAGTCCTTCTGATAGTGTCCTTTGTCGCCACATCCGTAGCAACTCTTGGCCTTTGCCATGGCTATTACTGTCCTAAATTCCATTCACATGTCTCATACTAGACCAGCACGCCTTCTTGCTATGCCCGGTCTTGCCCTAATTTCACACCTACGAGCCCTGCACGGACCTGTGTGATGATAACCACATATAACATACTTTGGTAGTTCTACTTGGTAGGTTTTTATCACCTATCTTAGTCTTGACAATGAATGCCTTGACTTTCCTAGGCGCAGCGATTTCCTTATTTTTGTAATTTGCTTTAGAGCTTTACTTGGGATGTGTATACTTCCTCTTATTTCGCCGTTGTTTTTAGTGTTGTTTGCTTTATATTGGACGATTGCTTCAGCAACTTGTTGGTTCCACAGAGCTTCAAGCTCAGCTCTTGTTGCAGGTAAAGGTTCTGATTAGACTCGGCCAGCGTTTCCTTTGCTGTGGTTCCATGTGCTTCTCGTGTATGAAACATATTGACGAGATTAAACATTTATTTTGGAATAAATGTTGTTGTCTTTGTGTAGCAAACCTCCTTGGAGTCACCTTACTCCGATTGATGCAAGTCATCCAGGGCTATAGAAATACGGTGAGGTCTTCCCTTCACCTTGTTCCTTGTTTATTCCTTAAATCTCTGACTCTTCCACAGTCTTTAGTTTTACATAAATGGGTATGCTTCACAGGAGATGGGGGGGGGGTTGTGCATTACTACCACGTATAGGAGAAAGTGATAGTGAAAACGCAGAGATATAGTCACGAGGGTGCATGGCTTCTTCCTCGGGACCGAATTGTGCCTTGTAGCAACCATAAAGTGGTTTCCAGGGTGTGAATGCACTACCCAAATGGTGGGGTGCACCACGGGATAGAGAGGGTAGAAGTACTGATGGGTGTGTCGGTGTTGTAATATGGGTAGAAGTGTCAGACACGAAGTAGGCAAAGACATGTTTCCTACTTGTAAGGCGCTACAACAATTATCTAGGTATTACTAGATGAAGGTGTGAACACTTAGAAAGTTTTGGATGGGTGGTGATCATTAGCTTGACCCGCAGAGTCCACCAGGATTTCCATGCACTACAAGTCGTTATTACGTGGGCCCCGTAATAATAAATTGTCTTGCACGGTCACCCCAACTTTCCCTCGTTCAAAGCAGATGATCTACCACAGAGGGGACACTACTGTTCTTATACCTCCGACATGGAAAGGACCAATATGGTGGTCCACGCGCCATCATTCGTTATCGCTACGCGCGTATAGGCACAATGCTTAGACGTAATAGGAATAGGGGGAATTCCTGGAAGTTGGAGGGGCACCTTCAAGATGAGTACTTCATCTTCCTTGATTGGATGGGAGTGTCGTCAATCTCGCTTCGTAAAAGCCACCGGGGTCTCGTCTCACTGATAGGGTCACTGTCCAAGGTTGCCTCCACTGCCTCGCCGTCACTGCCGTAGTCAGACACCTTCGCATTCAAGGGAGAAGAACAACCATTTTCTACAGAATCCAGCTCAGGGCCTCGTTTGGTAATCAGCCATAAGCTCCGCAGTGTACGCGAGGTCGATAATCTCATTGCGCAAGTCAAGAACAATAATACGATTCGAAGTCAAAGGTATCTCGTCAATAATCATTCCGTACACATATATGCATATTAATAACGTTACTTAGTATATACAAGCAAATAAATGCTACATGTCACATATAACTCTTGTTTGTTCTTTTCCTTTGAAAAATGTTGGATTCATGGATCTTGGCGCTTTTTGTAAATGCAACGAAAAACCTTTTGTAAAAATGTTTAATTGAGAGAGTCCTAATGATTGTAGTCTAGACTCGAGAAGGAATCCTAGTTCACTACAATCGAAGATCTGATACCAAACTGTCACACCATGACTTTTGCGGAAGCGTATGATGTGTGACTTGCTCAATATCATTGCATTAAATTATAATAAACAACTAAATGATTAAAACAAGATGTTCATCCATTCTTAAGATTGAAATGTTACTAACACATGTCATTTATGTTTCAACCAAAACCCTCAAGTTATGATACAACAAAAGTGGGTGACATCTAAACTTGAAATTTACGTCTTGAAAACAACTCCAGCGCCCAAGATCCAACTTGTTTCCTGAAATACATGTGAGTTTTGGAAAATCGTCAACATAATGTTGGTGTGAGTTCATGCAGTTTTTGTATTGAATGTTTATATATACTTGAATGAAAACATGGTATGTAATTTGTAAGACATATCTAAAACTGAGTTATGTAAATGTAAGGAACTCGAGATCGCTAATGGTTTGCAAGGCCATTAACATGTGACACGACATAGGAAGCATCCAAACCATAGGCATTTTTACTTGTCAATTCCACGACTGTCGATTCACGACTAGAGACACAAAAGCACTACTTGGTAAAATAGTGGCCTAGAGTGTGGCTGCCTGAAACCCATTAGATCTAACCTTTTGTTCCGTGGTCTTGGTATGTAACTTATTAATGGTGCTCATGGCACCCTATTTGTGACATGATCTAAAGTATCATTCCTTAGTTTTTGTATTCAACATACCATAGCACATGTATTTTCCCCAAGTTTAGAAAACAAGTAAAAGTTTAAAAGTGGGGACACGAACTCACAACTTTGCGTATCCTGCGCCGTAAACTTCACCGGTTGGTTTCGTAGCGTCGTGACCTATATGTGTTCTGTTAATGTTAGTCACTAGACTTGTATTACACAAGTACAAGTCACCATCTTTTGTTTATGTATGTGTTCTTTGTACGTTCATTCTTTCTGAGGGTCGTGCCCATGTTTGTTGGGTCTTGCCCGTTTGTCCTTTTTCTTGCACTTTGAGTATACGATGTTTATTGTAAATATATATTTTACTTCACAAATATATATTCATTTTCGTAGACTTTTCCAGGTAATAAGTTGTTAAAAATAATCTATATTTTTAACTTTTCAAGTGAGTTACTTATATTATTTTTCCAAAAAATAAATCTAAGTACTTTGTGAAATAATATTTTCAGTATTATTTTTGTACAAGTATTCTTAGGAAAGTATACTTGTATTTTGTGTAAATACTTGTGTATTTTGTATTGTTCACCAAAAATCAATACTTTGATTTTTATTACTTTCCAGAATTATATATCTTTAAAATAATATATTTTTAAGACTTGTATGAAATATATATATTTTGTCATGCTAAAATATATATATATATACACACCCAATTTTTGTATACTTGAATACTTATGTATTCTCATATATTTGTATGTGTATTTTCAAGTTCCTAATACACTACTACATATGATACACATAATATACACTTAGCATAAAATTTGGTGTTCACTAAATATATATATTTTCTCTAAAAATATACATACTTAATATTAATTTTTAACTTGAAGAAATCATCATTTCTTAACTTGTAATTTCTTACAAAAATTAGGGAAACCTTGGTAAATATTTTTAGATAAATTTTTGGGGAATAAGTTTCACAAAAACTTATATTTTTATAAGTGTCAAAAATTTTGACATAGTTTCCCCTAAAAATGGAGGTTTCCCATGTTTTCAAAACATGTGTTTATTTTCTTTTCAACACCAAAACAATTTTCAACAATAATCACCAACATCATACATAAATTTCTTCATATGAAACATCATGGTGAACTTGATTCTTGTTAAAAATGTGTAGTCTTTTAGATCTACACTTTACATAAGATGATCTTTCCAAAAATAAGTGTTCTTGAGTATTTTAAGAAAACTTTCCATGAATTTTAGTTTCAAAATTTAGTTCTACACACACTTTATTACTTCAAAGTTGCAAGATTATGCATAGAAATTCTTATCTCAAGTTCACATCATGCTTCATATTTTCATCTTCAAGTTTAACCATGGATCCTTCAAGATCCATGTTTAAACTTGGTAGATCTAAGCTTTAACATACATGATCTAAACATACACACAAGATATAACATCAACAACATCATTTCATATACCAAAATTTCATGTAATCACTTATTTTCTTCATGAATATGCTAGATCTTTTCATTTTTAACATTAGAAGTTAAGTTGTTTAGATGGTGAAACTTGTACATAACATAAACATGACTTAAGTTAGTGATCAAGAAGCTTACTACTAGCTCTAATGGCTAGGGAAGTGGCACAAAAATGGAGATGATGAACAAGGAAGAAAATAGGTGGTTAAAGACTCCACAAGGTGGTCCTTCAAGTTCCGACGCCTCAAGCCTTCTTAGATGGTCTCCATACACCTTGTAGTGGCCTTGGAATGGATGTATGGTGATCAAAAGTGAGGGTGTGTGATGGTGGAGGTGAGGCCGAGAGCAAAGAGGGCAAGGGAGGAAGGAGGTGAAGTGAATGTGTGATTTGTTTATGATTTATAAAGATTTTCCATATCTACTTTATGGTATAATTCTTAGAATATTCCTTACACAAAATATAACATAATCTAATAAAATCAAGTGAAATCAAATAAAATCCCCATGTGGGACCCATAGGGCCGGATTTGGTGAAGGGGGGGGGGGGGTAAATGTAAAATTTTGGAAGTTGAAGGTTTAAAGTGCAAATGCTAAGGCTTAAGTAAGTTTAAGTGTGTTTAGGTGTTTTTATGATTTTTAAGATGTTCTAGCATCAATACTAGATTAATATCATAAAAACATTACTTCTAGTCAAATTTTGATGTCCCGGTTGTTCGGTTTGTTACGGTTCGTTAAAGTGCTGAATTGCGCTGTTTCACTAGGTATGAAACACCTTTTGTGGCAGTTTTTATTCCCAACACTTTGTAAGTTATTTTGGACAATAAAACAAAAATTCTACATGATATTAATGTGCTTAAAAGCTGATTATAGCTGAATTGTTGCTGAATTATGCTGATTTCAGCATTTTAGATAAGTTTCGGGTGCTTTTTAGTGCATAGTTTAGGTTCCCGAAAGTTTATATGTTAACCCTTGTATCCACACTTGGGTTTTAATGTATCTTAGATGTTGGACCTACTCCTAGGCCCTAATTCTATTGTCTCACTGTTTTCTGCAGAACTGCTGACACAGTGTGTCTTACCGGTGAGTTTACCAGTCTTTCTGACGCAACGCTAAAGTAATGCATTAAGCAATATTTGAAGTATAAAACGTGCATGAATTCACATGTATAGCATGAAATTATACAATGTGGACATTTAAGCACATAATTGTAGATAATAACTAATAATTAGACTGTAAGGAAATTACCGGTTTTGTGCCGGTTGTCACACCCGGGTCGTCCGATCAGACGGGAATCACCCCAATCTGATCAACAGACTGTTCTCGACGGTTTTTCGTGTTCAACCCGAAATCGGTTGTGTCTTTGATAGAAATCAGACCTTGAGCTAACACATCACTAAGAATGAGTAGAAGATCAGAACGAGGCCCGATTCTATCGGTTTTGAGTGTAAAAGAGTTGAAAGAAATAGAATAAACCATCTTTCAATCCCTTCAACCTAGAAAACGTTTAGATTTAGATGAAAACACAGTTTAATCTTGTTGAAATCGTTCAGATCCAAGTTGTTCTTGGTGGAATGAAGCCAACCTATGAAGTTCATAAGAACTTCATGATGACGTCACCCAAGAACACCTCAAATCCAGTGATTTCACGGTTAAAAGTGAAGATTGTTCGGTGAAAAAGATGAAGAATCAAGTGTAGATCATAGAAGTACAAAGATTTGGGAAGAAACTTACAAGAATCGAGAGAAATCGAGAGAAAGGTGTGCTTGAGCGTCTGGTTCGAGTGAAGGAGTTGTGACATTAAATGATGTGACAGGTGGGGGTATTTATAGGGTTTCCAAAGGAGGAAAGTGTATGAGTGTCGAGTGGGTCACCGATCGGATGGCGACCTGATCGGTTGGCCATCCGATCAAGTGGTCACTCGATCGAGTGGCTCCGGCGAGTTGGATTTCGTGATTTCGTTTCGCGTGTTGAGCGTTGCGATGCGATTCGAGTGAGCGATGCAATAGTATTACCCATTAATCCTAACCACTATATCTAACATACAATCACTATAAGTAACTTGCGTTTAGCGTTTGCGATTAGATTGCGATTCGATTGAGTTGCGATATCTATTGCGATTGATCACCACAAAGCATAATTAAACATGCACAAGTAACACATAAATAACACACACACACGTAAAATAATATCCAGAACCTATAATTCACTGCGATTCGTATTGCGATTTGATGTCGATTCGATTAGCGTTAAGTAGCTTAGCGTTTAGTTAACTTTATCGCATTGTTACTTCCTATTGATCACGGTCGTAAAGCAATTATCGGCGATAAACATACATCGATTACTGCGATTAAGTGCGATTATTAACGTTTACTCCACATAATACAACTAAGTTAAACACATAAAAGAAGTTGATTACAAGTCAAGTCGTGCGATCGGTCGTTGGGCAATGAGTGGCAGATCGCAATTAGCAATCTTCTCTTCCTTTGCTTTGACCTTGACTTTGACTTTGACTTCTGGGAACACGGGGTGTTACAGCCTCCCCTAGTTGAGGAAATTTCGTCTCGAAGTTTAAGAAGTAGTCGTAACAAACAGTTGCGGGTACTTCGCCTTCGTGTCACTTTCGAGTTCCCAGGTGAACTCTGCGCCGCGTTTGCCTTCCCAGCGAACCTTCTCAATGGGAATGCGTGAGCGTCGGAGTACCTTAGTTTCTCGGCTCGTGATCTCGACAGGCTTTTCCACGAAGTGTAATGTTTCGTCCACTTGTAGATCCTCTAGAGGGATATGTAACTCCTGGTCGGCCAGACACTTTCTGAGGTTCAAAACGTGGAAAGTCGGGTGGACATTACTCAGTTCCTCCGGTAGTTCGAGTTTGTAGGCCACTTTGCCAATCCTTTCCAGAATCTTCAAGGGTCCCACATATCGAGGCGCGAGCTTTCCTTTCTTGCCGAATCTAATCACCCCCTTCCAAGGTGCAACCTTTAGGAGTACGTGATCGCCAGCGTCAAATTCAAGTGGTTTGCGGCGTCTATCGGTGTAACTTTTCTGACGGCTCCGAGCTTTCAGTAGATTGTCTCGAATTTGGATGAGGACCGGTAATTTGCGCGTCTCCGATTTCGTGCCATACAATAGGCGATCGACATTTCCTTCTGTATAATGCCTCAAAAGGTGCCAGTTGGATACTCGAATGATAACTGTTATTGTACGAGAATTCGACTAAAGGTAAGTGCGCGTCCCAATTACCACCGAAATCTATGACACACGAGTGAAGCATGTCTTCGAGGGTACGAATCGTTCTTTCAGTCTGACCGTCGGTTTGGGGATGGAAAACGGTACTTAGATTAAGAGTATTACCGAGAGCAGATTGAAACGTTTCCCAAAGACGCGAGGTAAACCGACCATCACGGTCAGAGATGATGTCACGAGGTGTCCCATGTCAACAGATAATTTCATCGGTATAGATTCGGGCTAATTTTTCCACCTTATAGTCTTCTCGTATCGATAGAAAGTGAGCGGATTTAGTCAAGCGGTCAACGACAACCCAGATGCTGTCGTGACTTGATGGCGTACGCGGGAGTTTCGTTATGAAGCCCATAGCTATACTTTCTCACTTCCACATAGGGATCTCGGGTTGGACAAGTAAGCCAGAGGGTCTTTGCTGTTCCGCCTTGACTTTAGAGCAAGTTAGGCACTTCGAAACGTAGATGGCGATATCCCTCTTCATTCCAGGCCACCAGTACCGTTGACGAAGGTCGTGGTACATCTTGTCGGCACTCGGATGAATAGAATAGCGAGATTTGTGAGCTTCGTCTAACAAGATTTGTCGCAAGTTGGTACGCTTGGGAATCCAAATTCGGTCCAAATAATGAAAAATACCATTCGATTTATTCATGAGTTGAGCACCATCATGCGTAATCCGTTCTGTTTTCAAGGTACGTTCGGTAAAACAAGCATGTTGGGCGTCGCGAATAAGAGTCTCGAGATGGTACTGGGCTTGAGTATTGCGAACGCTATGTAAATAGCTTCGTCGACTGAGAGCGTCGGCAACGACGTTTGCTTTGCCTGGGTGGTAACGAATCTCACAGTCGTAATCGTTGAGTAGTTCTACCCACCGGCGTTGACGCATATTCAGTTCTTTCTGGCTAAAGATGTGTTGTAGGCTCCTATGGTCGGTGAAGACCGTACACTTAGTACCATAAAGGTAGTGTCGCCCGATCTTTAGTGCAAAAGACAACTACGCCAAACTCGGGGTTGTGTGTGGCGTAGTTCTTCTCGTGGATCTTGAGCTGACAAGATGCGTACGCGATAACCTTGTCTCGTTGCATAAGAACATAACCAAGACCGAGGTTAGAGGCATCATAATAGACTACGAAGTCGTCGTCTCCGTCGGGCAAAGAGAGAATGGGAGCGTTGCAAAGCTTAAGCTTGAGAGTTTGAAATGCTTCCACTTGTTCAGTTCCCCAAACAAAAGGTTTGTCTTTGTGCATGAGAGAAGTGAGCGGTACAGCGATTTTCGAAAAGTCAGAGATGAATCGGCGGTAGTAACCTGCCAATCCGAGGAATGAACGAACTTCGGACGGGTTCTTTGGTGTAACCCAACTCTTAACGGCTTCGATCTTCGTGGGATCGACATGAATTCCTTGACTATTAACGACGTGACCCAGGAATTGGACCTCCTCTAGCCAGAATTCACACTTGGAGAATTTGGCATAGAGACAGTTTCCCTGGAGTAACTCAAGAACCAAACTGAGATGTTGCGCGTGTTCGGCTTTTGATTCGGAATAGATAAGGATATCATCGATAAACACGATGACGAAACGGTCAAGATAGGGTTTACACGCGATTCATTAGATCCATGAATACTACGGGGGCATTAGTAAGACCAAAGGGCATAACAACAAATTCGAAATGACCATAACGGGTTCGGAACACGGTTTTGGGTATATCCTCCTCTTGAATTCGTAGTTGATGGTATCCTGAACGTAGATCGATCTTGGAGAAACACGTAGCGCCTTGTAGTTGATCAAATAAGTCGTCGATTCGGGGCAAGGGGTATCGATTTTTAATAGTAAGCTTATTCAGTTCCTTATAGTCGATGCACATCCGGAACGATCCATCCTTCTTTTTGACGAAAAGGACAGGTGCGCCCCAAGGAGAGGTGCTAGGGCGGATGAAGCCTTTATCAAGTAGTTCCTGGAGCAGACTCGAGAGTTCGCTCATTTCAGAAGGTGCGAGGCGATAAGGAGCTCTAGCAACAGGATTTGCTCCAGGAACGAGGTCGATTCGGAAATCGATATCACGAGTGGGAGGTAGTCCTGGAAGATCTTCAGGAAATACACTAGGAAATTCGCGAACAACGGGGACTTCTTCCAACGTCTTCCCTTTCTTTTTCTCCGCTGCTACAATGTATACCAAGAAAGCTTGGTATTCCTTGCGGAGATACTTGCTAGCCTGGACACACGACATGAGTTGGAGTTTCTTCGAAGCGACTTCACCGTATACACATAATTGATCACCATTTGTGAGGGAGAATCGAATCATCTTATCAAAACAAACAACTTCGGCATGATTTTCCCGAAGGAAATCCATACCTACTATGACATCAAAGCTAGCGAGTTGCATCGGTATAAGGTTAATCGGGAAAATGTGACCGTTGAGATTGAGAGTACAGTCACGTAAAACAAAACTGACGGTGACGGTTCTTCCAGTGGAAACTTCTACGTCGAAGGTCATTGGGAGATGAGCGCGCTTACGATTAAGGAGCTTTTCGAATTCAAACGACACAAAACAGTTATCGGCTCCAGTATCAAATAAACACGAAACATATACACCATTTACGAGAAACGTACCGTTAACGACGTTGTTGTCTGCCTGAGCCTAACGGATATTGAAGACTCGCCCGTGGGCTGCTTGTTGAGCTGGCTACTGCTACTGTGGCTCTTGCTTAACCACTCTGTTGGGGCAGACATTTGCGAAGTGGTTGGGATCACCACACGCAAAGCAAACTCGTGCTTGAGCAGCGGGTGCATGAGCTGCTTGCTGTCCTTGCGGAGCTGGTAGAGCAGGATCTTGTGCTTGAATTGGAGCTTGAGTCTGGCGAGCACGGCAGTTAGTGGTGAAGTGGCCGTACATGTTGTAATGTGCACAGAATCGGCATGCGATACCAGTCGGGTGATGATAGGTGCAAGTAGGGTAGAGCGGGTATGGGCCGGTGTATGCACGCTTGGCAAGCGGTGCATTGGCCACAGGCGCCGCTACTTGACGCTGCTGAGCTTGTGGTTGGGAAGGTACTGCTTGGAGAGGTGCGGCAGCGACTGCACAGTTCTTGTTGCTGGAGTTGCTGTTCTTTCTCTTGCGACGTGACAGCTTTGACGATTGCGGTGCGGCGGTTGCTTCAGCGGCGGTAGTTGCGGTGACTTGATGAAGACTTTTGGTAGCTTTATCGAAATAACCAGATTTTACTCACTTATCATTGATCTCGGTGGCGAGCAGGCAGGTTTCCTCAATAGTTGTCATCTTTGCAGCTTGCACAAAGTCTGCAACACAATCCGGAAGAGCGCGGATGTATTTCTTGATTGCAATCTCGGGAGTTGTTACTTGACCTGGACAGATAAGATTGAGCTGCTTGAAGCGGGCAGTTAAACCAGCGTTATCTCCGCCATCCTGCTTGATGTGCCAGAATTCATCCTCGAGCTTTTAGAGTTCATGGGAAGGGCATAACTCTTTCATCATGAGGTTCTTCAACTCATCCCAAGACAATCCGAAAGCTGGATCGTTCCCTCGCTTATTTCTCTCCGCCGTCCACCAATCAAGAGCGCGAGATTGGAAGACGCTGGTAGCATTGATTATACGGAGGTCTTCTGGACAGCCACTCTGGCGCAAGGTGACTTCGATAGAATCGAACCATTGGAACATAGCCGTAGGCCCTTCTGTCCCAGTAAATTCCTTTGGACCGCAGGCTTTGAACTGCTTGAAGCTAAAAGCCGCTTTAGGGGATTCTGTCCTGGATTCTTCGGACGATTTGCTAGCATTTTCGTTTATCTCGCTGAAAATCTGTGGGATCACTTTGACAACTTGACTTGCGACGAGTGAAGCGAGTCGCTTGTCAGCTTGCTTGCGTCTAGCAGCGCGAGAGAGGTGTGATCCAGATGATGACATTGTCTGCAACAGACATCGTCACAGGACTCAAACACAATTTTGATTACGTCTAACATAGTCTATTATATCACTCAAGGCTACTTATATACGTATAAAGCTTAGGAACACGTAAACACGAAATCAAATAGGCACATAACACACAGAGGCACGTAAGCACATAAGCACAATATCCATATAAGCACAAAAGCACATGATCCACATAAGCTATATTTTGCACGTATTCACCTACATATATTGCATAGAATCTCCTCTCCTTCACAGCGAGTATCGATTTGCGATTGCGAGTCATAGCGTATTATCAGCGATTTGTCAGCATAGTGTCGCGAGTTGTGAGTGCGTTTTAAATTGAAATCAACATTTTATCTCAAAACGCTAACAAATAAACATAAAATCACATAAATCACATAAATCACATAAAATCACAGAGTCGGTGGTTGCGGGTTCCAGAATTGAAAACACATAAAATCGAATAGAATGTGTTAGGATCTGAGTTTGGTTTTGATTGTGTTTTACGTTTGAATTAAGATGAAGATGAATGAGTTGTGCAGCGGAATTAAGATGAAAGCAAACTTTTCACAATCAAACAAGAGAATAGCTTTTAACATACAAGTTTAACATTGAACCGAATGATTGAATTTAATTTCAACAACGATTACAATTTTGCAAGTATGCAACAAACTCCCCCTCAGCCTGAGCTCACACTATTTGTTCGTGCAGGAAGAAGATAGTAAAAGAGCTAAATAGAACAGTGCATGCTACTGTTCTATTTATAGGCATGAGCAAACCACTGAAGCATCTAAGATGACGTCACCATGAAAGTGATATCTAACCTCCTAACAAACTCTAACCTCTAATCTATACAACCTCTGCTATGCTAACTACTGTTATTACATTTCATTACATAAAGACATCTAAACTACTGCTGCATCCTTCCACTGATGTGAACCCAACAGTACTTGTCATGATCAGCAGAGCTTGACTCAAGGCAGTAGATTGAACAGCAGAACTTTAGTCTTCCATCAGTCTTTTACTTGATCAGCAGTTTGTAGGTCAGCAGTTTGTACGATCAGTAGATAGGAGGCCAGCAGATGTTGAAACCACTTTCAAGGGGAGAGACTTGTATACATAACATCTGCTTATTCTGGATCCACTACTCTGATCCAGTTTTGGCTTTAATTATCTGTTCCTTTGGTAGGGTTCAATCCCAACAATCTCCCCCTGGAACAGATAATGCCAAAACTCTTCATTATTGGTAGATCTTTTTTGCCTCATCAACAGTTCCCTTATTTGCCCTTTGAGTTGTAACTCAAAGGCTAAGGCATCTGTGTCATCATCATCCCTACTAAGTGGAAGATCAAGGAGATCCTGCAAATCTTCAAGACTTAGGCCAAGTGCTTGTTCCCTTGTTAGTTTCTTCACTTCTCCACTAGACTTGAACACTGTCAGTACATGGGTCTGTTTATCAGTTTTCCACTTTAGTACTTTTGAGCCTGGTGGGTTTCTTGGGAGATTTTTATTGGATGAGGTGTTTGGTGAAGCTGGCCTATTGATGACTGTTTGAGCAGTGCTTGCAGGTTGATTCAGGCCAAGAGTTTCAGCTATCATTTCTTTAATACCTTCTTTTACAAACTCATCTCCTGCCATTAATTCATCTACTGTTTCAGTACCCAACTGTTTTTGTTGCCTTCTTTTAAAGATGGCTGCACCAGCTGGAGCAGTGGATCTCCTGATTTGCAGTTTTGGTGGTCTATTTGAAACCTCTGCTTCAGGATAATCAGGATTTTGTGGAGCAGTAGGATCCGTCTTTCTTAATTTCTCCAAACTTTTGTAGCTAGCCCTGACTTTATCTTCTTTCCATCTCAACACTTGATTCAAAGACCCATAATCAGCAGCAGCTAATTCCTCTTTCATTCTCCTCAGCTCTACCTTTTTATCAGGTACATTCTTTTTGAACTTTGCCCAATCTGGAGGAGTATGTTTCACTTTATTCTTGATCATGTCTTGAATCCTGGCTGCTTCATTTTCCAGCTCAGGAATGGTCCAGTCTTTATACATGTGTTTTTCTCCTTTATATTTCTTGTGGGCCATGATGTTTTCAACATAATCTTTTCTCAGGGATTCATCTGTCTTTTCGGATACTTGCTGGCACACATTCTTTGCAAATTGTTCCAAAGATCTGACTTGTGTGAGCAAGTATTGATAGTTCTGCTGAATTTCTCTATCAGATTTCCCTTGTGAATTTCCTTTTGAGATATCCTCTGCTTGTTTAGCTTTGACTTTCAGATATTCTTCAATATTATTTGGCCTTGGATATCCTTCAACAGATGGCAAACTCCTTTTAGCAGGATCATCCTCATAGTAGAAAGATTTTATTTCTTCTCTGACTGCTATGAGTTCAAGAGGAAATTGAACACCTGCAGGAGCAAATGGTTTTTGAATTTGAGCTGATGAGAGAGGAACATGCTTTGGTATTGAAACAAGTGATAGAGATTTTGAAGATGTTGGTGGTGGTGATGGAGAACCCTCATCTGGTATGAAAATCCTTCTCCTTTTTATTGTAGGAGAGGCAGATGATGTTTTGGGTGGATCAGTGGTGGTGGTTTGAGTGGCAGTGATTTGTTATTGACTAACATCTGTTGAAACAACTGGTGTTTCAACCACTGTTGTCATTACAACAGATGTTCTAACATCTGCTGTCTTCTGCTTTTTGGCAGGAGGAGATGGTGGTGATGTTGTTTTTGGTGGTGATGGTGGTGGTGGTAAGGCAGTGGTTGTGGTGTGGTGTGTGTTGAAGTGGTGTGTGTTGTAGTGATGGCAGATGTTGAAACTACTGAAGTACCAGCAGATGTTGATACAGCAGGAGTTACAACAACTGTCTGGATGGAGGTTTGATGTTGGGGGCTTTTGGATGGTGGTTTTGGAGTATGCTTTGTGAGTCTGGATGGTGTGGACTTGAGTTTCCTCACTTTTCTAGTGAGATTTCTTTTTGGCACAGGATTTTTATCATCCTTTGGCTCAGAACAACCCTGCGCATTCAGCTCCATGTAAGCTCTTTTCTCCTCATTCCATCTTGACATATCCTTTGCCTCTCTGTCCCTTTTTACACTTGCTGTGGCTTCATCAAGTTCATTTTGGGTAACATCAACCTTTTTGCTACCATCTGGAAAAGGAATTTTTCTGGTCATTGCATCCCTTTCTGGTTCAATGTAGAGACCATCATCTATTCCTTTCTTTTTCCACTCCTGAAATTTCTCCCCCTTTTTGGCATTATCTGGGGGTAATTGATCAATAAAGAGAACAGTTGGAGGAGCAGTGCCAGTGGTTTTCAATATGTGGGCCTTTATAGCCTTGATGTCTGCTTGTGTGTTCTTAAACCTAGACTCCATTGTGTTTCTCAGCTCTTGTACATGTATTGCATGTTGCTGATCAACCATTTGTTTTTGTTGTTGGAGAAAAGGTTGAAATAGATTCCAGAGCTCATTTGCAGCAGGTGCTTGTGGTGGAGCATGTGCTTGAGGTGGAACAGCAGTGGATTGCACCTTTTGTACTTTCAACAACTGTTGCAGCATTTCTTTAATTTTTGCAACAGTGGTATCCAGTTTTTCAACTCGTTCCGTCAATTCCAGGTACTTTAAACCATCACCCAATTTAATGGGATCATCTGATTTCCCACTAGCAGTGGTTTTATCAGTGGTTGAGGTAGGGAGTGTACTCCAAACATTAACCACTGATGCCCCTTTTTCTTGGTACTGGGGTCTTCTTCCTTCAACACTTGACAACCTTTTGATGTTGCCAGTGGTCAAAACAAATCCACTGGTGGATGTCAGAGGTGCTATGGAAGGAATGGCCTCCAAGGAAGTCTTATTGATGTAACCACTGTCCAAATTCAAACCAGTGGGTTCAGCACTTGTAGTGACTGCTTCACTTGGATTACCACCAAGAGTTACTTGTAACTCAAGGGGTGTAGCCTCCTCAGGCATTGTTGGTGGGTTAACTATGATTGATACATCAGACCCAGTCATTGGTTGAAGTATATTCTCATTGACAGGTGATTGAGAAGGACTGGTTTGTGCCTGGTTCAAATCAATAGCATCCAACAATAATTTAGTTGGTGGGGGAGTTGTGGATGTGATGTTTGGTGTAGAAAGAGAATTTGCCCCGGGCATTGGGCTGTGGATGATGGAAGCAAGTGATTCCAGAGCATCATATTGTGGAGTCCCTATATGTACAACCTGTTCTTTTTTAGAAGAAGCAGGAGGAGTTTCGGTTATGGGTTGAGATATTTGTACCAACTGCTGTGAGGAAGTAGCAGCAGTGGTTTCCTGTGACTTTTGTGCTGTCACTGGCAGTTGCTCTGGTATCTCATCCTCTAGAGTTGCCTTTTTGATGGGTTTGGGGGGCTTTTAAGTTTTCTTTTTGTTTGGCTTTTTGGTGATTATAGGTGTGGGTTTCAAAGCAATTGTTTTGCTACTTTGATCACCTTGAGCAGTGGGCTCAGCAGCAGATACCTGAGGAGCAGTGGTAGCTGCTAAATTCTGCTCAGGCACCTCTGCTTGTGTTTTGCAAGGTGTTGACATTCTTGTAAAAGTTTCAGCAGTTAAGCTGTTTATTTGAAAAGAGTCACCTTGTTTTATTGCAACAGCATCATTCTTACCAAGTTTCTTTTCAAAATAGTAATTTAAAAATCTTGGAAAAAGTAAGAATGGCTTTTTATCAACATTTTTAACCAGATCATTAAAGATTTCCTGGGAATAATTGAAATTTTCTTCTTGAAGAATAGCATATCCCAGATTTTGAATCTTTAATGGTATTTCATTAAAAGAGGTGGTCTTGTTTGAAACACACATAAGCAGAGTATGAAACAAAAATCTTGTTGCAGGTGGAAAATTACCTTTTTGTAAGGTATCCCTTTTTATTTGCTCTGCATAACCCCTTTCAAGGAAATCAGTTTTTAACTCATTTTTGGGAAAAGAAGTTTTACCTTGCTGATCATTGAGTTCAAAGACCTCCGAGATGGATTGGGGTGTGATTTTGACGGCTTTACCCTTTAGAGAAGAGTTAATGGCTATGACAGTCTCGCCTTGTTTGTCAAGGGTTACGTTTTTCCAAAACTCCCTTTGGGTCGCCAAGTAAATGGGTGCATCTGCTATAAGCAAAGTTTTGTACTTTGACGCAGACATGAGATCAATGATGGAATCAAAAGCATCGGTGGTGCCGGGTTTTGTGAGAAGACCCAGAAGGTTGTGAGAAGGTTTGTGTGGAATTTCAATGGATGTAGCCTTTTGAGAGGCCTCTTTTGAGGATGATTTGGAAGTGGGTTTTGCAGATGACTTCGATTTTGTCATTTTGGAGATGATGATCGAAGAATGTTGTGAAGAATTTTGTGGGAATTGGATGAAAACTGCTTTGTGAAAGGAATTTTTAAGAATTCAATTCGACAGTAAAACCCTGTTTGGGTTTTGAATGGGGGTTTTATAGAGAAAAAGTGAATGCTGATGTGGCAGCGGTTACAAAAGGACTGACCACCATGTACTGCCCACATGCCAACCCCTGATGAAATGAAGGACAATACTTTTATGAAAATTACTGATGAAAGGCAGTGGTTACAACGGTAACAAATGGAAGCAGTGGGTGATTTTCACTATCAGTAGATAGCACTTCAGTGGATAAAACACTAATTTTGAGCATCAGTGCTTATCAGGAAAATGAGAGAACAGAGGTTGACTTTCAGCAGTGGACAGACTTTGTAGTAGAGCAGACTTTTGAACAAGCAGTGGTTATGGCAGACTTTTAAGGATTTTAATGAAAACTTCATTTTTAGCTATTTTTAAGGATGGATTTTTGATTTTCTGAAAACGTTTTAATGCTTTTATTCATAGAAAAACAAGATGTTGCTTGTTATTCCATGTTTAGCATGCCAATTCTAGAGACCAAGCTTTCAAAGGTGGATGTATCTAATGTTTTTGTGAGCACATCTGCCAGCTGGTCTTTAGTTGGAACATGATGCAGAGAAATCAAACATTTTTCATAGCAATCCCTCACAAAGTGATGTCTGATGTCGATGTGCTTGGTGGTTGAATGGGAAACTGGATTTTTGATGATATTTTCTGCTGCCTGGCTATCCAACATGAGTGGTGTCTTTAAGGCAGTGATACCAAAATCCAACAACTGATTTTGAAGCCACAGGAGTTGGGCTGTACAGCTTGCAGCAGCAATGTATTCAGCTTCAGCAGTGGATGTTGAAACAGCTGCTTGCTTTTTTGCTTTGCCATGAAACTAAGCAATCACCTAGAAACTGGCACCCTCCTGATGTGGACTTCCTTGTGGTGTTACATCCAGCAAAGTCACTGTCTGAAAATCCTGAAAGCTTGATATTCCCATTAGCTGGATACCAGATACCAAGTGTGGGAGCACTTTTTATGTATCTGAATATCCTTTTTACAGCAATAAGGTTGGATTTTCTAGGGGCTGATTGACTTCTTGCACAAACACATGTTGCAAACATGATGTCTGGCCTAGATGCAGTTAGGTACAACAAAGACCCAATCATGCTTCTATATAAAGTTTGGTCAATCAGCTCATCCTTTTCATCAGACATGATTAGCTTATTTGTTGCCATGGGTGTGCTGCATGGTTTACAATCATTCATATCAAATTTGTTTAAAAGTTATTTAGCATATTTTCTTTGATGAATGAAAGTTCCATTTTGCATTTGCTGTACTTGGAGACCAAGAAAGCATTGCAGCTCACCCATTGCACTCATTTCAAACTCAGCTGTCATGAGTTGCCTAAACTCTTCACACATTTTATTACATGTGCTTCCAAAAATAATGTCATCCACATAAATTTGGACAATCATTAAATCCTTTCCTCTCCATTTTAGAAACAGTGTTTTATCAATGGTACCTCTTTTGAAACCATTTGAGAGTAGAAAGGTGGAAAGAGTTTCATACCAGGCTCTAGGTGCTTGTTTCAGGCCATACAAGGCTTTGTTTAGCTTGTAGACATGATCAAATGGATCCTTAAAACCTGGAGGTTGACAAACATACACCTCTTCTTGAATTGTACCATAGAGGAAAGCACTTTTTATATCCATTTGGAACACCTTCATTTTGTGGTTGACAGCAAAGGCCAGGAACAGTCTTATAGCTTCCAATCTTGCTACAGGGGCAAAAATTTCATCATAGTCTATCCCCTCTTCCTGTCTGTAACCTTGAACCACAAGCCTGGCTTTATTTTTGACAACAATGCCCCTTTCATCAGTTTTGTTCTTGAAGACCCACTTTGTGCCGATGGGGCTTACATCTTTTGGCAGTGGTACAAGCTCCCATACTTGTTGTCTTTTAAACTGTTGGAGCTCCTCTTGCATGGCTTCTACCCAGCTGTTGTCTTTCAGTGCCTCTTGGTACTTGACTGGCTGATGGAGTGATAGAAAACCAGCAAAAAGACAAATGTTTTGGGTTTAGCTTCTTGTGAGCACCCCTTCATTGATGTTGCCAATGATTTGGTCAGGTTGATGAGATCTCAAGAAGATTAAATCTCCTTGGTATGGTATGATGGCATTTGTTGGTGAAGGCTGCAGATGTTTATCGTCTGAGCTAACCACTGCTGGTGACTTTGATGATCCAGCAGTGGCTTCAAATGGTGGTGGAATAGGAGGTAATGGTGTGGACACATGCTGACTTTTATCCACTGGTTGGGGACTTTTATCAGCAGTGTTTGATGATGTGGAAGAAGTGGTTGATGGGCTACTTTGGTCAACAACTGTTGATGTAGCAGTGGTTGAGCTTTGACAGCGGTTTTGAACATCTGCTGCTTTTCCCATTTTGACAGACTTTTGAGGGATGATGATTTCATACCCATAGTCTGGTGTTGAATCCTCTGATGGACCTGCACTGTTAGTCTTGACAGCAGTATTTTCAAAAGTGAATTTATCAAGATCAAACAAATCTACAGGATTTGTTGGGATTTTCTTGATGAAAGTTCATTGAACTTTACATTCAAGGTTTCCTCCACTGCTTTAGTCCGTGTATTAAACATTTTGTAGGCCTTGGCAGTGGTTGAGTATCCCAGGTGATAACCACAGTCTACTTTGGCTGCAAATTTTGAGATGGAATCTTTTAAATTCAAAATAAAGCATGGGCAGCCAAATACTTTAAACTATGAGATCAGTGGTTTGATTTTATACAGAATTTCATAAGCAGTCTTTTTGTGCCTGGGGTTTATTAAAACTCTGTTTTGGACATAGCAAGCAGTGTTTACTGCCTCTGCCCAAAAAGTTAATGGCAAACCTGAATCAGCAAGCATGGTTCTGGCAGCCTCAATCAAAGTTCTGTTCTTTCTTTCAACTACCCCATTTTGCTCTGGTGTTCTAGGGATGTTGGACTGCCTTACAATCCCTTTCTTCACACAGAAGGCATCCAACTCCTTATTATTAAATTCTGTGCCATTGTCACTCCTGAAGATTTTTACTGGAAGGTCAAATTGCTTTTCAACCTGTATCACAAAGTCCTGCAAAATGCCTGCAGTCTCATCTTTTGAGTGTAAAAAGAAAGTCCATGTAAACCTAGAGAAGTCATCAATAATAACCAAACAATATCTCTTCTTCTTGAGACTCATGACTTGAACTGGGCCAAACAAATCCATGTGCAGCATTTGCAAACAGTGGGTTGTTTTGGACTCTTCAATGGACTTAAAAGAGCTTTTATACAGTTTTCCTTTTAAACAGGAAACACAATGCTCAGGACATGAAAACAATTTTTGTGGTAAGCCTCTTACAAGTCCATTTTTTTGAAATTTCAGTGATTGTCTTGAGATTTGTGTGCTCCAGTCTTCTGTGCCAAAGTTCTGTCTCTTTGTTAGAGGCAGCTGAGAACAGACAGGCATCAGTTCTGGGACACTCTTTTGACATATCAACAACATAAACATTGCCACTTCTTTGAGCAACAAGTTTTGTTTTTCCAGTTTTTATTATTGCTTCAATCTTTTCAACCATTTCTGGTCCAACACTCCTTTGTGAAGAATGACCCATACCCCTTATCACTCATTTGTGAAACACTTAGGAGGTTGAATTTTAGATTGTCTATCAGATTGACATTTTCAAATTTTACATTTCCAGACTGTACTGTACCAGACCCCAGAACTTTCCCTTTACTATTATTCCCAAAGGATATATCACCCCCTCCATGGATTTTGAAATCTTTGAGTAGGGCTTTACATCCTGTCATGTGCCTGGAGCCTCCACTATCTACATACCAAAGACTATCTAAGCATGCAGAAGCTCCCTTGGCAGCAGCCATCATGGCACAATCACATTGATGATCCTCTTCATCAGCTCTTCCTTCTTTCTCACCCTCTTTCTTCTCTTCCTTTTCTTCTTTGTATTCTTTGGACCACTACTTCAGTCACTTCATCCACTGTTTCATCACTTAGCTGTTCACCTTCAGTTTCTACCCCTTCTGGTATTGACTCTAATGCCATCAAACAAAATTCATCATTAGAAGGATCATTAAAAGCATTGAGTGCAAAATTTTCATCACCAAGCTCATCAGGCATGCTGCTCCAGTCAACAAAACCTTGGGTGAAAAAGCTTTGTTGATCTGGTTGTACCACTGTTGGAGCAGCTTGTTGAGGTGCAACAGGTTGCACTTGTGCCTGAGGGACAGGGGTTTGAACATACTGAATTTGTGGAACAGTGGTTTGAACATAATGCACAGGCACAGGGGTTGTAGCATAGTGAGCAGTGTTAACATGGGCAGCAGGGGTATATTGGGTATAGTGCACAGTGTTTTGATGTTGTGGTCTAGGGTTTGAGCTGGGATGAGTGATTATTGGGCCAGTGGTTTGACTCCTGCATTCCCTAGCAAAATGACCTAGCCTATTGCACTTATAGCACTTAATTTTTGACTTATCCAACCCCACTTTTAAATTCCCATGTAACCCTGGGAATTTTCTCCCTGTTCTTTTGTAGAATTTGCTTGTTCTTACACTAAGCAAAGCCAATTGATGCAAAATGTCCATCTCTTCTAAGTCAGTGGGATCAAAGTGTTGCAAATCATTTAGTTCAAAGCACAAGTTATCTGACATCTGGTTTTCACAATTTGCAGTAAAAGCATAATTTGCAGAGTGAGAATCAGGGTTGTTAAAATTTCCACCAGCAGTTATATCAATAAAGTGATCATAACCCTGTTCCTTACTACTGCTACCAGATTCTTCCTGACCAAATAGAGCTATGCTGCCAAATGAATAATCATCAACAACTTTGCCAGACTCTTGCAACTTCTTTTTCTGGTTTAACTCCCTTTCATAGGTCAGGAGTCTACCATGAAGTTGGGTCAGGCTCAAATCTTTGAACTCAGCAGAATTTCTAGTCACAAATGCAATTGTGTCCCATTTATCAGGTAGTGATCTAAGAAACCTACTATTTTGTGTTGATTTTGGAATTTCAACTTTAACAAGTCTTAGCTCACTGATGAGACAACTGAAACATTCAAACTGTTGGGTCAATGATTCACCCTTAATGTGACAAAATGTTTCATACTGCTGATTCAGAATTTTCCTATTGTTTTCAATAACTTCTTCTGTCCCCCCAAACTGTTCCTTCAGTGCATCCCATATCTCTTTGGCACTGTTACAATGTAACAGTCCAGCATTGATTTCATTGGGTAATGTAGATGCTATGATGCTAAATGCTTTGGCATCGAGTTCGAACTTTTGAAAATCAGTTTCAGTATAGTTTTCAGTTGGTTTAGGAACGAACTTCTTTGCATCCTCAGCACTTGGCACCATAGGAACATGGGGACCAAAAACAACCGACCTCCAACATCCAGTGTTCTGTTGAGCAAGAATGTGACCCATCCTTCTCTCCCAGATGTTGTACTCATTACGTTTAAGCATGGGTGGTTTGAAAAGAGAGCCAATGTTATTCTTATCATCTTATGATTGTGACGTCATCCTGGTTGTTTTACAGGCACTGATTAATCAACTTTGATGGTGATTAAACCTTGCCCTGTTTTTCAACAAAACGAACAAACTATCAGTATCAACTTTTATGAGCTGAACTATTTACGTCAAAATGATTGTTAAATCAAATTTGACTGTCCAAGCTCTGATACCAATTGTTAGGATCTGAGTTTGGTTTTGATTGTGTTTTACGTTTGAATTAAGATGAAGATGAATGAGTTGTGCAACGGAATTAAGATGAAAGCAAACTTTTCACAATCAAACAGGAGAATTGCTTTTAACATACAAGTTTAACATTGAACCGAATGATTGAATTTAATTTCAACAACGATTACAATTTTGCAAGTATGCAACAAACTCCCCCTCAGCCTGAGCTCACAGTATTTGTTCGTGCAGGAAGAAGATAGTAAAAGAGCTAAATAGAACAGTGCATGATACTGTTCTATTTATAGGCACGGGCAAACCACTGAAGCATCTAAGCTGACGTCACCATGAAAGTGACATCTAACCTCCTAACAAACTCTAACCTCTGATCTATACAACCTCTGCTATGCTAACTACTGTTATTACATTTCATTACATAAATACATCTAAACTACTGCTGCATCCTTCCACTGATGTGAACCCAGCAGTACTTGTCATGATCAGCAAAGCTTGACTCAAGGCAGTAGATTGAACAATATAGCTTTAGTCTTCCATCAGTCTTTTACTTGATTAGCAGTTTGTAGGTCAGCAGTTTGTACGATCAGTAGATAGGAGGTCAACAGATGTTGAAACCACTTTCAAGGGGAGAGACTTGTATACATAACATCTGCTTATTCTGGATCCACTGCTCTGATCCAGTTTTGGCTTTAATTATCTGTTCCTTTGGTAGGGTTCAATCCCAACATAATGTCTCGGGTGTGCTAGACTTTGACTACCCAAAGCGAATCGACTATTCACAAGGACTCGTAAGTGCACACTGGGGCCTTCCAGACCGTGCTCTTGCCTTGATTCGGGCAATCGACACGAATCCTTCCAGTCATAGTGCGACTTCAAGTCGTTGGAGTCCGTCGAGACTTTGGTGAGAGTTTTGCGAAATAAAGGTAAAAGCGGAATAAGTCATCAAGATTCGGGTTTCACCCCTAACTTAACGACTAGGTTCCTTTGTTTTGATGAAGTAAGCGGAAAATTCGCGTCGAAGTACGGATTTCACTCCTGATTCAATGCAAATTCTCGTGTTTAATAGTAAAAATCGTGCTTCGTGCGAGCGATCCAATCGAGAGTTTACGGTTTTCACAACTATTCCCGATCGAACTACTCGGTTATATTGTAAGTCGTGCGTGCGATAGCCTTAGGAAAGGCCAAAACAACTTGACAATCTTAGGAAAGATTGTTGAGTGTTTGGAGATTGAGCTGGAATACTTCGTGCGAAGTGCACAACTCGGGCAACATGACCTACTTCATACGAGATGTTTCACTCGAGCGAAGCAACTCACCTTGTGCGAGTTGTCCCATTTCATAATGGTATCCCTAGTATAGCATAAGCGATAGAGTTTACACAATTAGAGGTCGCGTTGGGTACTTAGACTATAGTCTAGGTTGATTCTAAGACAACAACCCAGACTAGGTTGTGTCTTTCCTAGTTTCCTATAGTTATGGCTCTGATACCAATCTGTCACACCCCAACCGATGGCGGAATCATCGGGGCGCGGCAATGAGCGAAACAAATTGTTCAAGAGAAATCCATAACAACTATCATTACCGAATATTTAGCATTACGTCCCATACTGTAACATATTAAGCAAACAAGTTATTACAGATAAAGCATCTAAAAAACAAGCAATTGTTCCGACAACTCAGATTTCATGTTATTGTTCGTTTCCAGACTCTTTCCTAGCCTCAATTTCATCTCACAGCAAACCAAGCATCCTAGCATCTTAAGCACCTGCCACATACGTTAAAGTAAAAGTCAATACACATAGTGTAAAGGTGAGCATACACGTTTGATAGTATAATAGAGTTCGAAATCGTTTATGCATAACCAGCACGTACAACGTGTGATGTGTAACACCCTCAAAATTTTTATTTATAAAATTTAAAATAAAATATATAAAACTTATGTTATTAAACGGATAAATCATGGGTAAGTTGAATGTTAGAAATATGAAATACCTAGACGGACCTAGGAACCATTTAATAACTATAATAATAAAACTACGTTATAATTAAACCTACTCCGTTTTTAATGAAACTTGGTTCAAAATGTAGATAAGATTGTTTTTGTTCTAAAAACATATTCATTGTTTTGTAAAACGTCATATTTTAGAAATTATACGCGCCAAATAAATGAAGCAACTGAATTAATTATAATATATAATAATACCTCAAAAATTGATACTCCTTACGTGTACTAATAAAATAAAAAGATTTAACTAAACATTAAAAATATAAAATTATTAAACTACCCAAACTATATTCAATGTTATTCAAGTAAATATCAAATTTCGTTTATCTAATCCAAAGAGAACAATATAGATGAGGAATATACGATTATTATAATATTAAAAGAAAAATAAAACAAATCTAAACATAAAAGTAAATGTGTACGTGTGCATGTGATAAGAAGGAATAAAAGTTTGACTAAAATTGAACTTGGTCTCCAAGTTTTCATAAATTCAACCCAACATTTACTATAAATAGGAGGTGCAAACAAACATTTCAATCTGCTCATATCTTTCATTTCCTATCGCCCTCTCTCTCACTCTGTGATATATTTACACCCAAATTTATTTAGTTATTCACCCTTAAATCCTACAAAGCCCTGCCCCGTTTTAAGTGTTTTAACCCTTGATCACTGATACCCTGTCTGACGTAGAGATAAAGTTGAATTGGGTTACTATACTTAATGCAAGTGCATGACATATTTTATAATATACCAAACCTCCTAAAACACCCCTACACTTCTTAAAATATACCCCGTATGCGATAAACGAGCCCGTATACCTTTTATATTAATAAAAATCAAATAAAACAAAATTTATGGGTCTCTCGCGGGGCGCGTAAGCCACCCCCTTGGTCTTACACGGGCCGCAACAGCTAGGAGGCCAGACCGCACCAGAGCACGCCACGTGTCCGACGCGTGTGGGGTCTAGGGCTAACTCGGCAAGCCTATAGCGGGACACGTAGTCCCTGGCGGGCCGCGTAGCCCTTGGCTACACTTTACGCGGGCCCCGTAGAACTCGATTTCAGGCCCTATAAAGTGGGAGCTCGGGCTTTCAGTTCAAATCGTTCATTTTCTTTCTCTCTCAACAAATCTCTGAGTAATAGGCATAATACTCAGGTATTATATCCTCCTAATTAACGAAGTTCTGCTCCGTTGTAAGTATTATAACCCCAGTTTCGTATTAGATACGCTGCCCGATTGATCCAGGATTCCGTAACGACTGTCGTTGTTCTGCCCGACGTAGTCATTGGAATACCGTCTCGGGGAGGGTATCGTTAATATAAATAAAAGGGTTATTATACTAACATATGTACATTTGTGTAAATTATAGATTAATCCCAGGAAATCCTTAGAAGAAGTCTAAGACAGCAATGTGAGTTTATCCTCTTTTTGTAAATGCTTTTATCTATTTTTACAAAACCTTAAATGTTTTACAATGCGATTAAGCAGTGATTGAGTCTTTGTAGTTCTTCAATTACTGCCGGTATTATGGGGTTTTGTATACATTACTTGATAATCTTCACAATTGGACAACGGGTTAGCCAATGTGTGATATGACCATAGCCATAGATACGGTCGTGTGGCAAGTACTGAATGAGTAATTGTGTAGAAATAAACATTGTGATCGCTCTCAATACTGTGTTAATTGATAAAACTTTTCTTGATTAAATTGGGATTCACTCACCAGTATTTCCCACTGACAAATGTTTTTAAAACGCGTTTCAGGTAACACAATGTGAAAGTCAATTAGGAAAAAGCCAGCTCGAGAGCACTGACGGCTTGGAAAAATGTGGCTATAAAAGTTACCTAAAATACGATGTTTTAAACTCAATAAAAGAGGGTTTTAACCCTATGTTGTAATAAGAAACTTGGGTTTTACCCATGTGATTATTAATATCAAATAAGGTGGTTTTACTCTGATAAAATATTTCCTAACTTCGGTTTTGATGAAATTTCCGCTGCAAAAAAATTAATAAATGATACCACCACAAACGAATGTTCGCGGCCGCCAGTTCCCGGGACAGATAAGGGATCGGGGGTTGTGACAGAAGGTGGTATCAGAGCCTTGCCACTGGTCTAAGCCAAAGATGTGTTCTGCTGACACTTAAATTTTAAATTTTGTGTTAGGAAATAACTTATGTAATTATGTGCTTTATATTATTTGACTATTTGTTAGTCTACAGTATGAGTAAGCAAAGAATTTCAGATATCTATCGTCAATTAGATAGTTCACCAAAAGATAAGGGAACCTCATTTCAACCAAATCCCCCAGGATACTCAGTAGATAATGATGAAGGAATATTTATTCGTAAGGCACAGTCTAAGAAACCATTTACCACTAAGAAGAGAAGTTGGATTATTAGAAAAAGTCGAGAGAAAATAAAGAAGTCACAACCAAAGGAAGTGATAATCAATAAGGAAATAAATACACAAACTCAGGAAACAAGCAATAACCTACCATGGGAAGATAAATTAGATGAACAATGGGTAAATCTCCATATGTTAGCCACTACAGCAGTAAATGCTAACTTATATTAAATAGTTGAACCGCCAAACCAGTACCAGTACCCATGCTACCTATGAGTCAGAAACTTTAAAGGAACTTTGCCCATTAATTAAACAACCTAGTAGAAGAAAGAGATGGAATAAACCTTACATAAAAGCATGTTGAGCATAATACTCCTATAACCTAGATAGACTAAAATAAGTTACGAATGCATAATCACTAGTATATTTTGAATTCCAGTTGTAGTTTGTAATAAATACATACATATATATATATATATATAGGACAAAGATCCGTTAGGAACCACCTCTTATTGCGAGAACCGCGAGAACCAATGTGAACGCAACCAAAAATGCCTAAAAATAGCTAAAAATCACACAATTTTTTTTTTTTTAATATTTTTTATAACAAAATCGCTACCTTTTCGTAGCAAAAAAAAAAAAAATTTTAAATTTTTTTTTTTTTAAAATTTTTTTTTTTTGCTTCTAAAAGTAGCGATTTTAACATGAAAAAATATTAAAAAAATCAAAAAAAAAAATTTAGATTTCTTTTTGATTTTTTTTTAGGTTTTTTTGGGGTTTAGTTTTTAGCTTTTTAGCTGGGGGGGGGGGGGTTTAGGTTTTTGGGGTTGGGGGGGGGGGGGGTTAGGTTTTTTTTTTTGGGGGGGGTGGGGGGGGTTTAGGTTTTTTTTGGGGGGGGGGGGTTAGGTTTTTTTAGCTATTTTAGGTTGTGTTCACATT